>JAWWNJ010000097.1:0-600000 GCA_037176885.1 Favolaschia claudopus | reverse complement strand
CGGCTTCCCTTCACTTACGATGCTCTGCGCTCTAGACGACGAATCGAATACAGGAAAGCCAGATGGGGGTTGCCCATCACGGCGAGATCATGCCCTCCCAGGGTGAACTCCATTCCTGGTGCTGGTGCTCGTGGCGCCGGACGGGGGTCCTGATCGTAGCATGCGGACGTGCCTGACTGCAATGCAACAAGACAGGCTGAGGAATCGGGATGTTGTTCGAAGCGGACCACCGCGATGCAGGAGGGGGACCCTGTTAGCTCGTTGACATCTAAGCAAGCTCGGTGATAGCATGACGTCGAGTGCCTGCAGCGCCGTCCGTGGCATGGGTCTAGCGGTGGCGCCTCAAGATGACCGACCGTCATGGAGCAGGGAAGACTTCACGGCTACCCGCCTCGATGTCCCCGCATCGGACTAAGACTCTACAACCCTCATTCGACGCTCTCCCGCCAAGCCACAGCCATCTCCGCTCTCGACTCCCATCGACGTCCCTGTCCGACATTCGGCATGCTCAGCAGATGAAGGCACTTATGACCACCACGGTGAGCGGAGGGCTCGGTGTGCGTGTTGCAGTGCGTCCGTTGACAGACCTCCACGCATACCACCCAGGCTCCTATTCGCCTATCGGATTGACCGTGGACCCTACCGCCGCCCCACCACTCGACATCCGCTCCACCATTGACGACGCTGCTTCCGCTCTTGTCCCGGCCCAGTGACGACGCTCATGTGTCGGTGCAGAGAGCGGAAGCGGAGGGAGATTGGAATCCGAGGAGCTGACGGGGTATGTACACGCGGACGGACGTTGGGAAAGTGGGATGTGGTGCCACGGACGGAAGAAGCTCGAGCAGTTGCGAGGAATCTGTCGGTCGGGGATTCGAAGAGAGGAAAGAGGCTACCGTCTCTGTTCAGCGATGCTCGACCTCGTCGCGTGCTTCCTCGGTTTCTGTCTCTTGGACGAGCAGCAATATGGCTCGAGTTCTCACTGCTCCGCTCGTCGCCACACGTCCACTCTATGCGTAGGGTACGGCTCGAATACGGACCGTTTTATTCAAAGGATTCTACGTTACTTGACACCATGACGGGCTAAGTACGGCGACGTGGCATGCACCGATGCGTGGAGAAGAAACTAAATGCCGAGCTAGTAGCCCAGTGAGTATCGCATTCGCCGCGAGTACGCCTAATAGGGAGAGGGAAGTCAGGGAGGGGAGCGAGAGCGAGAGTGAGGACTCATGACCGTCCTCGCCGTCTCGCCGTCTCGCCGATCCCCGCACGTCTCCAACGGCTACCACCTCATCCACCTCAGACCGCCCCACCGTCATGTTTCCCCATGCCTCCGCAACTCTTACACCGACACGCTGCGACACCCGCATGAAACCAGACCTTGAATCCCTACCACCCACGCACGTCCTCAGCAACGGGAATACAAATCGATGGACTACGGCGAGCAACACGTACACCATCCGTGTGCGATGATTCGTACAGGGCAAGAGGGGTGCAACGCCGGAGCGTAACGGCAAAGAGGAGAGGAGCAGACGAAGTGCGAGGACGAGTACAGCTGTAAGCGTCGCGACTGCCAAGGGCAACCGCAGAGAGGATGGGTATCGGCGGCGGTTGTGGGTCAACGTCGTCGAGCTGCACCGGAGGAGGTACCTGAGAGGTGCAGGTAGCCAAGCGAGACGGAGGAGATCGCTCATCCATCAGTCAGTCGGCGGTCGCGACGGGGAAAGGGGCCACACAGCAGAATGACAGCACGAATCAAGTCTCGCGCGCGATGTAGGCCGAGATGTAGGCCGAAGATCGTACGCAACGTGCCCTGCTCCTGCGCCTTCGCCTGGGGTATGATCTTAGGGGACACCCCCGCGTCTTCGGTCCACGCACATCTAGCCACCCCCTTCGCCCGTCGCGCTTTCCGCTATCCGCATCGGCACATGCACAAATACAGTAGACATAGGCCGACACCTAGTACAATCGACATCCATCCCGACCCGCCGTCCGTGCCGTCAGCCGTCAGTCGTCGCTGCACAAACTTAGATGGACGTCGACCAGCGAACGCGGGACACATATTGCCCGCCGCCTAAGGCGACATACGGTTAGCTTAGGCTACAGCCCAAAGCGACGCGCTGTCCTGCAGCTCCAGCTTGGAGGGCGACGTGACAGAAGGAGGGGTTCCAGTTGGCAGAGAACGCACGTAGGCGTTGTGTCCGCCCACACGAGCGGTCGAGCAGGGAGATTAGCGGCATTGGACTCGAAATGGCCGCAGCGGTGTGTGTGTATCGGGTCCTTTGCAGGGTGGAGGACGTCGTATAGGAGTGTGCAGCGTACTAGCGGTCGATACAGATCCGCGTCTAAGGATGCGAAGCGGAGCGAGTCGGGATGTGGATCGATGCCAGGAGGAGAGGGTGAGCATGCAAGCGGCACGAGAGAAGGAGAATTCTCTTGAGGATTAGGTACGGCGTCGCGGCAGAAACGCTTTTCGGTACCGTACTCACGCGACCGCCTCTACCGGATATGACGAGTGTTTGGGATAGAAAGGGTCCCGCTAGTGCCAAGAAAGCCGCGCGTATCCCCAGGTCACGCTTGCCAGCACAGTTACGGCCAGGAATCCGTTAGGGAGCAGCCGCTACAGGTGCAAGCCGAGCTTGGTTTGAAAGCTCAAAATAAGCCCTTCGAGCGGCGGTGAAAGTCGGCAGGAGGACGTGAGCAGTGACTCCTGCAACTGGTCAACTTGTAGGCTTCGAATCATCTGCCACGTCGGCGGCGCAGCTGCGGAAACCTTTTCTCTTGGTATGTAATCCATAGGACGACTAGCTGGCGGTGGATATACTGAGGGAGATGTCAGGCGTTGATTTCTCGAATTACAGGTTGAAACGAACGAGATCTGAAAGCAATAATCTACACATTATTATAATTTAAATCAATCCGCGAGTAACAAAAACACTAGATACGACCAAAACCCATTCGGTCTCTCCACCTGCTCAGCCTCGGAGGCACCGTCTAATACCTCTCCTTGACTCCCCACCGCACCTGCTGCACTCCCCCCTTCATACGCCTCCCCCTTCCCATTAAACCCACCCGTACTCAAACTCTCCGGCACATCCCCCTCCCCGGTACCCCACTTACTCTCCTTCCACTTCCCCATCACCAACTCCAACGTCCCACCATACCTGAAGAAATCATGCGATATCCAATTCTTCGTGTACGCTTTGCCGTTGAGCGTCGCGGATTGAATGTATCTGTTGCATCCAGATAATTCTTAATACAGTTCAGCAGCGACAAATAAAGAAGAGTCACCGATTCTCCCCGCCGAAATTGACCGCCCGGATGATAGCAGTAGCGCCATTGATCTCGTTGCGCAGAGTAATTTTGGGAAAGTAAGGTCGGTTGAGGAGATAGATCGATTGACCGGCAACAGGGAAGAAACCTACATCGAGTTCATTGGGTCGAATCCTCAGAAAATTCAAGCCAGCGAAAAACAAACCAAGATGGCTCCAGACCACATATGCGCCCATCGAGCCCGAGTCGTCGTTTCCCGGGAGCCCAATCACACTGAGAAATGTAGCAGTCAGATCGCTTATTCATTCGAGAGGACGAGGACCTACGATGTGTTATAATACGTCGCCACAGTTTCGTCGACCCGATCGACAGTCTTGACGGGCTCGCCGACGTAGTTGTAGAGATAGGTCGGGACTGAAAGACGTCAGATGTCATTCGAAAATTGAATTCAAGGTATTTAGAAAAGACGCACGAAATCCCGGTTCATCTCCCATATCCTGTAAAAGTTAAACGACTCGTTAGTCGCAAGGCCGATCTACAGACAGGAAAACGCACATGGAACCCAGCCTCGAAGAAATGGTCCAATCGCTTGCTAGAAACAGGTCCTCATCAGCATTCACGTCACAACAAAGAAAAGCCTCAAACGCACCTAAACGTCTCCTTCCCACCCATAACCCCCACCAGCCTCGCCATATCATGCGGCACATAGAAACTATACTCCCACGACGAAGCCTCATAAAATTCGCCCCCACCCCACCCACCAAAACAATCCAGATGCCCAAAGACAGGACTGCAATGGTCCGGCCTAAACACCCCATTATGGTCGTACCGCTGATCAAAAAACCACGAGCCATCCGCGCTCTTGGGCTGGATGAATCCGGAGAAGCCGCTATGCGTGGCGTTGGGATTCCATATGTTCAGCCAGCCGTGGGACTTGTTAAAATAGTGCTGCACGACCGAGTCGGATTTGTTGAGACCTTGAGCGACGAGGGCGATGGAGAAGTCGTTGTAGGCGTATTCGAGGAGACGCGACGCGGATCTAAGCGCAGATAAATTAATACATGAGTAAGATACGAGAATCCAAACGCACCTCGTATTCGCCCCGCCACTCGGCGGATGATCCGTATCCCCCGCAGGCACATACCCCAACCTCTCCCTCGAATTAACCCCTCCCCTCCCCTCCACCTCGAAGTCCCCCATCTGCGTCGCATCCTTCACCATCCCCTCAAACGCCTTCTCCCAATCAACCCCCTCCCCCGCCCGCATCCCAACCCCCTTGACGAACGAATCCGCCAACAGCGAATCCGCATTACTCCCGCCCTGCGTGAAGCCCTTGTCCATCGACATCCGACAGTCAGGGAGGAAGCCCGTGTGCTCGTAGATGTCGATGAGGGCGCGGACGATCTCGGCCTGCGCGGAGGGAGCGGTGATGGCGTAGAGCGGGTGCACGACGCGGAAGGTGTCCCAGATGCAGTAGAAGCTGTCCCAATACGGTTCCGTTGAGGTCCAGAGCGGGTTGTCGCCTGTGACGTTCGTGGGGGCGATGTACGTCCGGTAGAGAGACGTCCAGAAGAGCTGCTGGGTGTCGGTGGAGACACCCGTCGCGTCGAGCTGGATTGCGCCGAGAAGGTTATTCCATTTCGCTCTGGGTGGCCGATTGTCAGGAGGATAGATTCGAGAAACAGAAGCACGCACCTGGCATCACTCCGTACCCCCTCGAATCCTTCTGACGACACCCGCGCACTCGGAATCTCCTCCTCCGCAAACGCACACGCCCGGTCAGCGCTCACCCACGACACCCCCATCCTCAGCACCAACTCCGCCTCCTGCCCCTTCACGCCCTTCATCGGCGCGAACCCCAACAGCACCCCCGCCGGCGCATGCCGCTCAATCCTCTTTTCGAAGCTCGCGGTGTTATTGAGGTCGGTGTACTCCAGCGCGCGGTTCGCCGTTTGATAGTATTTGGCTTGTGCGAAGGGACGCGGGGAGTCGAGGCAGAAGAAGACCTGGTAGGTCGTTTGCCCGAAAGAGGGGATCCAGCGGCCGGTGCCTGTTATGCGGGTGCCGGAGATGGAGGGGGAGGGGGAGACGGTGACGT
Source organism: Favolaschia claudopus (assembly GCA_037176885.1). Classification (NCBI taxonomy): domain Eukaryota; kingdom Fungi; phylum Basidiomycota; class Agaricomycetes; order Agaricales; family Mycenaceae; genus Favolaschia; species Favolaschia claudopus. The sequence goes on along the minus strand of JAWWNJ010000097.1, from coordinate 594,632 downwards.
GGCCGTCGCCCTGATACCGCACGGCGAGGTCTGTTCGGGTCAGATCTATGTACAGTGCAAGAAAGTAGTGCGACGCACCGTTTGTTACGTCTAGCAGCACAAGCAGCTGGTCTGTGCCTTTGGGATAGGTAAACCGATGAAGAGCTGCATGCTCGGTTACGGTGACTTCAGCGTGAACGCCATTGTTGAAAGGAATGCCAACTGCGAATTGTGAGACGGCGAGGATAGTACGACGGAGATTGTGCTCACAGTATCCCGGCGACGCGCTGGGCTCGCCGTGTCCCAAGGCTCTGCTCTCACGATCCACCGTACACTTCGTCAAATCGTTATCCTGGCAATTTGCTTTCGTGAACGGAAGCAAGGCGAACTGGCCCAGCGATGAAGAGCCCCCGGTTCCGTCGTCATGTCTATCGTCCTCAGTTAAGAGCCAGGAGATGGGGAGATAGTCTCCTCACAGCTGAGAGATCCCCGTCACCGTCGACCCATCGCTAACATATCCCGCTTGGTTGTCGCCAGACCTGCTGTCAGCACCGGGTTTTATAGAGCCCCAAGGAAGAGTAGCGCCGGGGAAGGCGTGGCCGCCGTTGGCGGTGCCGATGAACGGATTGACGAACGAGGCGGGGTCCTGCGCGCTGACTATTGCAAGCCATGAAAGCCACCCGACGAGCAACCGAGGTTTCATGAAGGTTCAGGAGGAGGAAGAGGTCGTGACAAAAGCCTCCGAACCCCTTATAGATGCCGATCAGCAAATATGTCGGAGATGAATTTTGTGTTCAACCTGTTCAAGTGGGGGAGGGATTGAGCGAAAAGGAGCTGACGGAGCTGCTCAGGGTGTATGTTATACCGCAAGGGAATTTTTGACCGATTTTTAGAGGTGTCCCACACCGGCCATGCTACGCCGCGGCGTTGGAAACGGTATGTAGAAGCTTCGGATCGACTGAAATTCACCCACTCGGAATGTGGAAGGAAGAAAGGAAGGAGGGAGACTTACTCAGCACGGTCTCCTGAGGAACGGCGGGGGCGAGTAAGTGACTGGGATGACGGGAGGAATTATATACGGCCTTGTTATAAGGATCGAGTCAGTTCAGAGACCGTTCAACTTTCGACTGCGCGGAAAATCGATGAACGTTTGAATAACACTTAATGCGTATGGGCGAAGCTGTTCTTGTCAGGTTCCTGAAGGATACGTGTCTTCCAGAAATTCGTTGTTCAGACTGTGGACTGCCCGAGTCAAATAAATCCTCCTCTTTGTTGATTGAATAAGTTCTTTATTAAAAATTTGAAGCAACAGAGAAATCCAAGCAGTCTCACCCACATTGAGAATCGCTTCATGGGACATAGATGCCAATATTCGCAGAGCCGAATAACTGGCCACGGATTCGGGGAACAGCGAAAGTCAAACGCGTTATTGTTGCGGCTGCTGGAATGAGTGTATTCTGGGCGTCCTAGGAAGCAAATGCCATTTAGTTTACGACGATGGAACAACACTCTTCAACGGATGATCTTCCTCAACCTGAAAATCAAACTCGGAGAGGAGGAGGAGGAGCGAGGTGGGCGAGCGCAGCGAGCCCACCGAGCGACGACGACGACGACAAGTACTGTAGTATTACGTTCAATTCGTAGGGTCACAGGTCACAGACCCGAAATCCTACGAAAATTTTCGTAAGTCACAGCGTCACAAAGGGGTCCTACGAAAGGTTTCCCCCTGTGACACAAAATTTAGTGTGATTTCGGGCCTAAAAGGGGGGTAAAAAACGAAAAATTTTCGTAAGTCACAGTGTCCGAAGGCCCCCTTACGAAAGGGTAAATTCGTAAGGGGTGTCACACCCAAAACCGCCTTACGAATTGAACATAATACTACAGTATAAGCTGAATTACAGAGAGTGTTGGGATCCACGACGTTAAGGATACTGTAACGTTTCGTCTGTAAAGACTCGTCAGGTGGCGTTATCCCTATATATGTACCATGGCGGTCACGGTGTTTGTGTATCATCTTAGAATCAAACAAACGTGCAAGGCAGGGATCACGGAGTCCGATGCTTTGGACTCAACGTTCTCCACTCCCCTCCCTGGTTTACCACTTAAGTCTGGACCTTCGCGGCTTCAGCAACTGCCAACGAAGTTTGTGTCATGCGAGGTAAGTGGGTATCTCGACGGGTTTCACCAGTAAGTTTTGATCTCGCCTGGCCTGGTAAAGTGCCTAAAACTTTTGGCGAGGGACAATAACTAGCTTGTTATTTATGGAGCCCTTGGGGCTCGACATAAGCAACAGGTGAGACTGTCTAAATACGTGCCAGAGCCAGAACTAATTGTAACTCCGTTGTTTTTTTCGAAATCCGAGGTGGTGCGGCGCCGTGACCGCGACCCGAAGGGGAGCGGGCGTCGCACGCCGAGGATTGAGAAAAAAGGGAATTAAACATTCTGGGCAAGCCGGTCATGGTATGCTCCGAGTGTGTCACGGTTCGTTTTATTTAACCGGTCACCCAGCGAAACTGGTTTTTTAAACGATGCCAGGAATCGGAATTCAGGGTAGCCAACCCCGAGGTTCCTCCAGGCCTCGTCCAGTTCACGCCAGACGGGTTGAAGGTCTATTTCATCCCAGACTGGATTATGGGTGAGTTTGAGGACATATTCGGGGAGGCAGGAACAGGAGGTGCGGGACCGATGGGCGCGCGCGGCGGGAGGAGGTCGGGATGTCGAGGCGCGGCGAGACGAAATCATTAGCGTAGCTACAAAGTAAGTAAATACTCAATTTGAATGAAATGAAGCTTGTTTTTCGAATCGAAAGATTCCTGCGGATGGATGATCAGTAAGGAAATTGAAATCATGAACGGCGTACGAGTCGATCGAAGTGAATGAAAGGAAAGGAAGGAGAACTCACCTGTAGCGAAATGAAGCCGGGAACCCCGAGGGCGCGACGTGAGTTGGGTTGGGTTTTTGAAAGAGATGTGCGCTGAGTTGAGGTTTCAGCGTACGCGGAAATGAAGAGAAAAAATGAAAGCTTACCTCTGAGTGTATGTCTTGAGTCGAAGTGAATCAAATGCAACGAAAGAAAAGGGAAACTTACCCGACTTGACTTGAATTGAAGCTGGAGATCCAAAGGCGCAAGACATGAGTGATGAACCGTGCGCTGATTTAAACGGTCAGCGCGAGGAAATGAAGAAAGTGAATGTAATGATTTTAGTTACTTACCTCCGAGTCGGGGAAGCGACCTTCACTTGACTTTGGTTCAATACAATCCGGTTGGAACCGTTACAACAACGAAGTCCTGCGCAAGTGAAATTGAACTTCAAGATAATGGTGAGCCTTGAGCATCGATACAAAAACGAAGGAAAGAGAATTCAACGCACTTCATTAGAGACAGATTTGGGTTCGATTCAATGAACCATAAGTAAACTTGAAGTACTAGTAAGTGTGGTAGATGTCCATGCTGTATAAAGAGACCACAGACGCGCTAAAGATCGAACATCGAACACAGGTGAACTGATGAGTTCAAATCGATCTGAACGAAAGAAAGAAAGGGAAGCTTACCTCGTTGTAAGTTGACATACGTTGATGCTTGCCTCAAGTCTCGACGCCGCGTTGAAGGAACCTGCAGAAGAATAGACTCAACTCGAGTCAACATGAAGGTGAGATTCACCTACTGGAATTAATACAAGATATGAATAGTACCTTGAACTGTACAGGCGCCCGCGCGCGCGATTGATACTGGCATAGATTTCCCCTTCAAATTCAAATATTCGCGTCAGACAGAGTAAGGAATCGAAATCAACCATACCTGAGACGAAACCAGCATAGTTTCGGCGTTGAGGTTGAAGTGCACGGAGAGCTGGGTGCGGAGAGGCATGGTTTCGGCCTCTGGGTAATACAGAAGTGAAGTCAGCATCAATTCGTGTAGAAAAGCACAAATGGTTAGACATACCTAGCAGTAGACCGGCATGATTTCGGTATCGGGGCAACTGAGCGATTCGACAAAAGCTAGTACTATGATAAGAAAATCAAGTCAGACCGTCAAGAATTAGATTAAGGAATCTAAATTGACATACCTGAGGCAAGAGCGCCATAATTTCGGCATTGAGGTTGAAGTACACTGGAGGCGGGGTCCAAAGAGGCATAGTTTGGGCCTACGGGGTATACAGAAGTGAAGCCAGTGTCTATTCGTGTAGAAAAGCACAAAGAGCTAGTCTAGAACTTCCCGCGTGGCAGGTCATAGGAGGGTCGCCTTATTATATAATCATCGAGTTTGGCAGGTAGTTCCCACGGCCCTTCCTGGCTGTTTCCACTCAGTTGCTCCTCATTTTTGTATAGTTTTAGGAACAAAATACATTTTCAAACTTTCTTTACACTCTCCGCCTGTTAAATGCTTTAAATTTTGGGTAGCTGCTTGAGATACGAGACACAGTTGTGTTTGGCCGCCTTTGGCCGGCGGCCAACACATCAAACGAGAACTCCGTCGTTTTTACAGCTCTCGACTCAGTTCAAGTTAGGAAAATGATCTATTTGAAAGATCTTGGAGAATGGTGTCAAAAATACGCGCAAGAACGCGTCGAAAATTGTGCAAGCAAACGCAGGAAAATTCAGATTACATAATAAGACGACCCTCCCGTCAAGGCACCGTGGGAAGCGACAGACTAATATATAACAACCGCAGGCACGAGGACATTTTTGTTTATATTGTCTGTTTATAAGAGACTAACAAAGAGCTAAACGTAACGTACCGGCATAGTTTCTGTATCGCGCAAACCATCGGGTGCAACCAAAAGCTTAAAATCAAGTCAGATTGAGTCGAATAGTGAACGGGTCAACGATACGCACCTTGTACCAAGTCAACCCAAGCTCGCTTCAAATCCAACACCAATACTCTATGTCAAATGAACGAACGCTCAAACTTCTTTGCTTAGATTGGAGTCACAAAGCACAAGATCGTGCTCACCCTAACAAAATCAACGAAACTCAAACTCAAACGAACCCGAAAGTCGTTAACCAAGTCAATGCTAAACGATCCAATGAGCGAACAAAGAGAAACGAAGGAAAAAGTCCGCTGACCGAGGATCCTTGAGACGCGCCGAAGTCAATCTAGGTCAGAGTCTTGAGCGGGCATTTGAAATTAACGCGTTTCATTGAAGGGGTATGTTGAACGAGACTATTGAGACGGTCAATAGTCGTTGATAATAGTGGAAGTAAAGCCTACCTATACAGTCGCAACCGTGAATCTCGCAAAGCTATTCAAACAGTCAGCAATTCAAAGGTGTATAGTCAATAAGGCGCACACAGTCGAGATGTGCATCCCATATAAATTAAAATGAGTACAAACTGAATGAAAGGTCAATAAGGGCTTGAGGTATTCAAAGGAATTGAAATCATTCACCTATACAAAGTCGTCGAGATGCTTAAGTATACTACTTGAAGGTCGGTTCAAGGTTGAGGGAGGTCAACACTGAAGCTCATATAGCAAGAAAGCAAGTAGAAGTAACACTGATTAGAATGTCAGTGTCAGGGGAACTCCCCCTTTTGGCACTACACAGCCACCTATGACGCAGGCCTCTTGCAGATTTCCCACTTTCCTGTCAAATCCCCAAAGCCCTATGTCATCGTGGAGTAAGGCATGTGACTTGGCCCGGGATCATTGCCGATTGCTCCGAGCTTGTGGGAACTAGTTACTATATGTTTACTGCACCTAGCGTGGGAATCCTCAGCCTTTCTTCTCTTTGGATTCTCCCTCGCTAGGTGCGCTGTGATGTATTCTTAGTAGCTTCTTAATTAACTTTGGATTCTCCCTCGCTAGACCCTCGAGACATCTCGGGTCCTAAAGGTTGCCCTTACAGCAGAAGAAAGGCTCCAAGGGATTAACTGGTCAAGATTGCGCGCTTTGGCGATTTTTCAGACGCTTCGTCGGACTCCTCCTCTGCTGTCTCGGACGCGCAAACCGCGAATCTTGCCCCCTCCTCCCCCTCTCTAGAACCCACCATGACCGACTCTGCCGCCACTGCTGCAGCCGCCGCCGAGCGGATGGATAGGCTCGAGAGGACTGTTGACCGTCTGGTCGAGCTTTTTCAAACTGCTGCCAATCCTTCCACTACTACTGCTCCGACCCCTGCCGCTCCTCCAGAGCCTCCGGCCGAGAGTCCAGGACTCTTTGCCAACCTCACCCCGGCAGCAAAAACGGTCCTTCGACCGAACCCCCCTTTCGTCTTTGACGGCGACCGCTCGGCTGGCCGGGCCTTCCTTCACTCAGCTCGGACTTACATCCGACTGGTTCCGGAGGCGTTTGTCGAAGGTGGCGAGATGTCCGAGGAAAAGGCAGTGCGTTTCACCATGTCCTTTATGTCCAAAGACTCTGCGCAAAAATGGGCTGAGCGCATGTCCATCAAAACCCCTTTCCCCTTCCTCACCTGGGATGCCTTCACCAAGGAGTTCTGCTCACGCTTTGTCGAGGAGAACGAGCAGGACCACGCCCTACACAAACTCGAGTCTAGGGCATACTATATGGGCTCCTGGGATGTCTTCAAGTACACTGATGACTTTGAAGACCTCTTCGACCTTGCTGGGTTTGCTGACGCGTTGGTCAAGGTCACCAAGTTCCGCTCTGGCCTTGACCCTGCCATCAATGCGGCCATCACCTCGTCCAGCGACCCCCCAGACCTCCGCGACTACATGGCTTGGCGGACCCGAGCGTACCGCCAGTACGAATCGCACGTGCGGGCTCGTGCTGCTGGGCTTCTCCCGAAAGCCCCCTCAGCTCCGCCAGCCGCTCGCTCACGTCCAGCAGGTGTCTTCCCTGTTGTCCCTGCGCCTCCTCCTCGGGCCATGCCAGCTCCTGCTCCTCCGCAGGTAGTCCCCATGGACGTTGATCGCACGCGCTCCGGGAGAGGACCTCCCCGTGGCTGCTACCGATGCGGCGGCCCACACCTGGCCCGGGATTGCCCCACCCCGGCTGACGTCCGAGCCGCTGATGTTCTTGACGAGGTCATACGTCAGCTTGGGTCCGAGCTCCTTTCCGAACTGGTGGCTCGGGTTGCCACCACCGACTCGCTCCCTGAGCCGGAGTCTGTAGTCGCCGAGGAAGAGCAGGGTTTTCTCCCACGCGACGAGTGAGCGGTACGCCCTCGATCGCGTCTCCTAATCGTTTCGCATGTTTGTATGATGAGTCTGCCAATGTTACATCTGTTGAACCTGCCGAAATGAAAGACGTACCCCCTGCTCCCCTCCGTTCCCCACGCATCCGGCGAAAGCCTTGGGAACGTAGACTTCCTCAGCGCTATACTGTTGCTGCTGCACCCGGTGCCAACTCCCTGCATCTCCCCCTTGAGATTCAGGCAGTCCAGGACGCCACCAAGCTTTCCCTCGAAGGTCTCGTTGACTGTGGTGCCACCTCAGACTTCATTGACTCTGAGTTCGCAGCTAAGTCTGGCCTCCCCCTCCGCCGCCTTGCACAGCCCATTCCAGTTTTCAATGTGGATGGCTCGCCAAATGAGGCTGATGCGATCCGCGAGGCGGCTGACGTCGTGCTGCAGTATCGTGGTCACTCCGAGCGCATGCAGCTCGCTGTTACTCGTCTTGGGAAGCAGAAGCTCATCCTCGGCTACTCCTGGCTCCGGAAGCATAACCCGGAGATCGACTGGGACACCCGAGAGGTCAAGATGAGCAGATGCCCCAGCGAGTGCTCTACGTGCCGCACCGAGGTTCGCCTGGAAGCTCGTGCTGCACGCCGAGAGTCCCGCCTGGCCGCTGAGATCCTCCGGCAGCTCCGACTTGGTCCCCTTCCATCCATCTGCGCCATAGACTTAGGCGAAGATGAATACGATGACCTGCCAGAGCTGTTCCCGGACTACGAGGATGATGACGAGGATGATGTGGATGAAGTGGATGATGCGGATGAAGTGGATGACCCCCTTGAGCCGGGAGACCGGGTGTTCTACACCCAGTTCCTGCCTTCTGAGGATATCCGTGCTGGAAGCACCGTCTCCCAGCGCCTGGCTGAGGCATACGCCAAAAACTCAGCCCCGGCGCACTCGGACGTTCCCGAATGGGCCCGAGAGTATGACGATGTTTTCAACAAGGAGTCCTTTGACTCGCTGCCTGAACGCCGATCCTGGGACCATGCCATTGAGCTTGTGCCGGACTCTAAACCCACGAACTGCAAGGTCTACCCAATCTCGCCTCTCGAACAGAAGGAACTTGATGCCTTCATTGAGGAGGGACTTGGCACTGGCCGGATTCGACCGTCAAAATCACCTATGGCCTCACCCGTCTTCTTCGTCAAGAAGAAGGACGGCGGACTTCGGTTCGTACAGGACTATCGAGCTTTAAACGCTATGACCGTGAAGAATCGTTACCCGCTCCCCTTAATCAACGACCTCATCAACCGACTCAGGGGAGCCCGGTACTTCACGAAGCTCGATGTCCGATGGGGCTTTAACAACGTTCGAATCCGTGAAGGCGACGAGTGGAAGGCAGCGTTCCGGACCAACCGGGGACTGTTTGAGCCGCTGGTCATGTACTTCGGTCTGACCAACTCCCCTGCAACCTTCCAGACCATGATGAACGACATCTTCCAGGATCTTATCCTCTCTGGCGACGTCATGGTCTACCTCGACGATATCCTCATTGCCCACTCAGACATCCGTCGGCATCGAGAGATCGTCAGAGAGGTCCTGCGGAGGCTTCGCGCAAACAAGCTTTACCTTCGAGCAGAGAAGTGTGAGTTTGAGCGGACCTCCATTGAGTACCTCGGTGTGATTATCTCCCACAACCACGTCGAGATGGACCCTGTAAAGGTTGCAGGAGTGGCAGCTTGGCCAGCGCCTGAGAATAAGAAGGATGTGCAGCAGTTCCTTGGCTTCACAAACTTCTACCGCCGGTTCATTGCGGGCTTCTCAGACGTTGCTCAAGCCCTCTTCAGACTCACCAAGAAGGGCATCGCCTGGACCTGGGGGCCTGAAGAGCAAGCTGCATTTGACGAGCTCAAGCGGCGGGTGACTCGGGACCCCGTTCTGGTTCTCCCAAACCCCGAACGCCCGTACCGGCTCGAGGCTGACAGCTCTGACTATGCCACCGGTGCCGTCCTCTCCCAGCAGGGTGACGATGGCAAGTGGCATCCGGTTGCGTTCTACTCCAAAAGCCTGAACGAGGTGCAGCGGAATTACGAAATTCACGACAAGGAGATGCTTGCGATTGTGCGAGCCCTTGAGGAGTGGCGCCACTTCCTTGAGGGCGCGCAGCACCCGGTTGAGATCTGGACGGACCACAAAAACCTGGAATATTTCCGGAAGGCCCAGAAGCTCAACCGTCGCCAAGCTCGGTGGTCTCTCTACCTCTCCCGTTTCGACTTCTCGCTGCACCACCAACCGGGTCGCCTCATGGGTCGCCCTGACGCGCTTTCTCGGAGACCGGACCATGGAGTGCAGGACGATAACCAGGACGTTACCCTGCTTCGACCCGAGCTGTTCCACGTTCGGGCCACCGAAGCCCTGGTTATTGCTGGCCCTGAGGCTCCCCTCTTGCGCGACATTCGCGATGCGCTTGCCGGGGAACCCGACCTTGAAGAGCCCATTGCCCTGACTGCCAAGGAACTCCTCAAGGCCCGAGGTGTGCGGTCTGCCCGGTCTTCGGAATGGCGTATTGAAGGTGGACTCCTTTACTTCCGGGGGAAGGTTGTCGTCCCCCGAGACAAGGACCTCCGCCGACACATCCTGGAGCAACACCATGACACGCGCGTTGCAGGCCATGCCGGTCGTTTCAAGACTCTGGAGCTCGTGTCTCGGAACTACTGGTGGCCCCAACTGTCGCGCCATGTCGGCCGGTACGTTGCGACTTGTGACTTGTGCTGCCGCACCAAGGCGCTTCGTAGACTGCCGATTGGTGAGCTCCACCCCACAGAGGTCCGAGGAGCGCTGGCACACCGTCTCAGTCGACTTCATTGTCGAGCTTCCCGAGGCCCATGGATACGATGCAGTCATGGTCGTTGTCTGTGCCCTTGGGAAGAGAGCGCACTTCATGGAGTGTCACACCACCATTGACGCGGTTGGCGCTGCTCGGCTGTACTACCGGAACGTCTGGCGCCACCATGGCCTGCCGGAGAAGTACATTTCGGATCGTGGCACCCAGTTCATTGCAGAGTTCACGCGCGAGCTTTGGCGCCTCGTTGGGGTCACCCCAGCCACTTCTACGGCCTACCATCCGCAGACCGATGGCCAAACGGAGCGCGTTAACCAGGAACTCGAGCAGTACGTCCGGCTCTTCACCAATTACAAGCAGGACGACTGGGATGAGCTGCTGCCTGCAGCGGAGTTTGCGTACAACAACCACATGCACTCCTCCACGCAGCAGGTACCATTCATGACGGACACTGGTCGGCTTCCACGGATGGGCTTTGAGCCCCACGCTGCACGTTCTAGGTTAGAGGCTGTAAACGAGTTCCACGATCGGATTGCGTCAGGGGTTTCCGAGGCGAAGGCGGCACTCGTCAAGGCCAAGGCAGAGTACAAGCAGTACTATGACCGCCGGCGGACACCAGCTCCAGACATCAAGGTTGGTGACCGGGTGTGGGTTGATGCTTCAGATATCCGCACCACCCGCCCTTCGGTGAAATTCTCCCACCGGCGTATCGGCCCCTTCAAGGTTCTGAAGGTCGTCGGTAATGGTGCCTTCAAACTGGAGCTGCCGCCCCGGTACTCTGCCCTCCACCCTGTCTTCCCCGTCGTGAAACTTCAGCTTGTGGAAGCCGATCCATTTCCCACTCGCCCCAGACACGAAGAGCCGCCACCAGTCCTTGACGTTCCTGGCGACAAGCAATGGGAGGTCGAGGAGATATTGGATGCCAAGATCCGCTATGGGAGTCTATGGTACTTTGTTCGCTGGAAGGCTTATGACCCATCCCATGATCAATGGGTGAAGCACTCTAATGTCTTTGCCCCGGACGCTGTCGCTGCTTTCTACCGCAAATACCCTTCCAAACCTCGCTCCATTGCTGTTGCTGCCTTCGATTCCCTTCCCTTCCGTGACCGCTCGTCAACTCCAGCTCAGGTGCGATCTATGCGTCGAGGCGCCGCATTCCAAGGGGGGGATGATGTCAGGGGAACTCCCCCTTTTGGCACTACACAGCCACCTATGACGCAGGCCTCTTGCAGATTTCCCACTTTCCTGTCAAATCCCCAAAGCCCTATGTCATCGTGGAGTAAGGCATGTGACTTGGCCCGGGATCATTGCCGATTGCTCCGAGCTTGTGGGAACTAGTTACTATATGTTTACTGCACCTAGCGTGGGAATCCTCAGCCTTTCTTCTCTTTGGATTCTCCCTCGCTAGGTGCGCTGTGATGTATTCTTAGTAGCTTCTTAATTAACTTTGGATTCTCCCTCGCTAGACCCTCGAGACATCTCGGGTCCTAAAGGTTGCCCTTACAGCCAGTAATTGGTTGAACGAGAAAGACGAAACTCACTCTATTGAACAAGTTGAAGTAGAAATACTGATGAATTCCTGGATGGAAAGCGATGCACCAGAGTGAGTTATAGAGTCTAGAATTGACATTGAATAAGAGTCAGTTAATTAGAAGACAGAGAGGTAAGGTGGAAGTCACAAGAAACCAGCCATCGACATGAGAGTTGATGAAGAAGTCAAAGTCGGGCGAAAGCCGAATAAGGCCGAAAGTCGAGTTGAAGCGCAAAACCGTCGAATTGAAGGAATAGAAAGAGAGTTGAGGAGGTATTGAAGCAAGATTAAATATAAAGCTGAGGTCAAGTGAAGTTGAGTAGAGTGGGTGGAGGGAGGGAAGTAAGCGGGGTGGGCAACCCATGATCAAAACTCGACGATATGAGCTCACCTATATACCATTCCCCCGGCCCTCCAACGCTATCCTGCTCACCAAATCTTCCGCATATCTGTCGGGATCGACAGCCCGTGTCCGAATAGTGCGGAGCGCCCACCATGCAATCGGAAAGGGGGGAACTCGAGAAGTCAGCGGCGAACTCAAGGAAATTCATAAGTTGGCAACCAGATCCCCAAAAATTACACGCACGTCAGAGAGCATCAGTGTGACTAATGATGTGACACTCAGGGTCGTAACGTCCGGGTGGGTGGGGGAAAGGTCGAGGAAAGCAGAGAGTTGGAATAGGGGGTGACTCGTCGATTGGGACGTAGAGACGGCGCTGCGAGTTGCTGGAGCGCAGGAGCACGAGCATGCAGCTCAAAAAACAAGACTCTAACTGCCAAGATACCCATATATCAGCTTCACACGGCAGTAGAAGCGAGGCATTTTACAACACACCTGAAATCTTCCGATCTCAACTCCGCTCCAGATTACTCCGATTGCTCCAGAACGCTCTCCGACGTCGCGGGTAGCCGTTTGCTACCGGTACCGTGGATTCTGAATCATGTTGCAGGGGATAGACGCCGTCCAGACGGTGATTTTTGAAAATGCGTGCAAGTGCCCGTTTTGCCGTTTTGCGGGTGTTCCTGAGCAAAGAAAGGTCAGAGACAGATGGTTTGGAAGCAAAAGTATGTGGAGGTACACACCTGAGCTGTGAGGGCAGCGAAACCCCGCGCGCGCAGATGTCGATGGTGGTGGTAAAAGCCAATGTTCGGAATTTCCTATTTGAGTGAGGATATCGTTGATGTGCCAGTGATCGCAGCGGCCAACACCGCCACATTTTTCTCTTCCTTTCATCTGATCTCGTCGAAGATTTTGGCCCCGCCCAACGCTGGGTCAACGCGGCATGAGCGGTCTGCCAGGTCTGGCTCATGGTAACGACAGGCCGGCTTTCTGCTGGCAAGATATCCCCCTTCGGTATGATAAAAATCTTGACTCGGTTCACCACGACATCTGGGTCCAACTTCGTCAATTCTTGGGGGTTTTGGCCTAAATCTTGCACTTCTGGCTGCCTATTTACTGCTATCTTGGCTATTTTGGCTCTGGGGCTTTGCCTGAACGAACAACTTCAAGTGTCTCTTTTTGCCGACTGAAGATGTACGAAACTCTGACAACACTTTGAAATTTAGGGCCATCCGTCGGGACTCGGCTAGCATACTACCGGGACTCACAAATTCAAGGAACTTGTTGGGAACTTGTCGCTGTCTCTCCTGGGCCGAATTCTAGCTGCAAACATGTAATGACTTATATCTCAGGTCTGCAATTTGCCAAGTTTTCTTACCAATGTCTTACTGCAAATCATTCGAAGCCGTCCGATCCAATTATTTGGGTCACCGGCCATCCACTGCAGATCCCGCATGAACGTTACATGAACCGTAATTCTGTTGGTTGAGGTTTTGATGCAGTCAGGGAAAATGTACGTTGCTTGATCCATTACGACCACTTCCCTCTTGTTTTCTTACCTCCACCACCTCCCCACTTCATCGACCGTTTCCTCCACTTTCTGCACGTTCTCCTCGCTCTACTCAAACTCAGTCAACGGGTGTCAAGTCTCTTCTTTCATGTACCCAAGACACTATTTCTGACGTTCTTTTCAGCCCATTTCTTCCAGAAGTTTGGCCACCGATTGCGCCCCCAACGCATATAGCAGCGTCCGCCTTCGTCATCCGTCACCACCGTCGTCGTTTGGCGCCGCGGAGCGGCGCTATGCCTTCAATTTAAGTTTGTATCTTCTCACTTCACATTTTTCATCATTTTGACGAGTTTTTTCACAGGTTTTGGCTGCCGGCAGGCAAACCCCGCCCCTCGACGCATCGAGTAGCGAGTCCCGCCACCGTTTGTCAACACTTGCGCTGTTGCCGCCATCGCCGCTGCGCCGCGCAGCGGCCCTATTGCCTCAACACAACGTATCGATGTCACGCGAGCGGGACTCCTTCAAGTAAGTTTTCTTTTCGTTCACTTTTTTCATCTTTTTTGACGCCCGTTTTCCAAAGGTTTTGGCCGCCGGCCCGACGCATACCGCAGCGAATCCCGCCGCCGCTACTTAACACTTGCATTGTTGCCGCCGTCACTGCCGCGCCGCTGCGCGGCGCTATACCTTGAGACGACGTATCGACATCCCGCGAGCGGGACCTCGGGTGAGTCTTATTTTCCTTGTTTTTTCTCGTTCTTTTGAGGCGTTTTTTTTTTGAAAATTTTGAGCCGCCGGCAGGCTAATGCCGCACCCGACTCTTCAAGCAGCGAGACCTGCAGCCCGCAGGTATTCACTAAGCCCCGCGTCGCTGCTGACATCGCACGGCGCCGCCAAGCGGCGGCATTGCTTCGACACGATATATCGCCGTCCGGCGAGCGACAATTATGGTGAGCTTGGTATTCCTCATTTCAGATTCTCTTTCTCTTACGATTTCTTTCAAGTTCTCACCAGAGTTTTGTGGTTTACGGCAAATTTTCCTTGACGTCGGTTGACTTGGGTGAGGTAAGCTTTGCATTCTTTTGTTTCAAATCCTTTCAATGTGTTACCCAACCCACTCGACCGTCGCGCACGTCGATTACTATACGTATCGACGTCCCGCGAGCGCGTTGTTCCCCAAATAAGGTACGTGGCTTCCCATTTAACTCTTATTTCATGTCTTCAACCACTATTAGTGTAGCCGCCGCCTCAAATTCAAGACTCGGAGATTTCGTCTTCCGCCGATCGCGAGCGACATGGCAAGACCCTTTACAGGTGCGTCTATTCCCCCATTCTACATGCTTTCTATACTAATTTTCGCTCCCTAGGACGAAAATTTCTCCGCTGCGCGGCCCTCATCATCACCACCCAGCCCCGCATCAAAAATTCGAAATTTCGAGCAACGCTTCCAAGTAAGTTCCTCCCCTCATCCTGCTTGCTTCCTCACTGACTCAAGACTTCGAGGAAATTTTCTTCCCGCTGCGCGGGTCACTTCATCATCAACGCCGACACCCCGTTTTGGAAACTTGAGATTTCTTGTTCCCGCGACCAAGCATCCGAGTTCCTGGGTATTCAGGTGCGTATATTCTACTATTCTGTAGCATTTTGATACTGAATTTGGCTACTAGATTTTTTTCTTCCCGCTGCGCGGGCCACTCCATCATCAATAACCCCAACACCTGTTTCGGAAATTCGATATTTCGCGTTCCCGCGACCGAGCCTCGGAGCTCATTGGTATTCAGGTGCGTTTCTGTACAGTATTTGAGATGTTCCAGTACTGATTTTGAGTGCCATTTTGTTTTTTTCCTCCGCTGCGCGGCCTGTAGGCTCAAGTCCTCACCGTCAACAGCTTCAAATTTAGCAAGTCCGCGAGGTAGAAGAATTTTTCTTCGCTGCGCGGCGACCTTGGGTGCGTAAACACTGCCTATCCCCTGTATTCTGACTGATCTTATGGAGCTCTTCACGGCGCCGGTGACAAGGGCAAGTTGATTCAACTCACTTCTCATTTCCAAGTCTTTGAATGATTCTGGGGCGTCAATCCGGTGAGTGCCTCGAATTCACACTGCGATTTGCAGACTCTGACGATTTGAAGAATTTGATTATTCAAGACGGACTTCAGTTTGGCGCTTGATACAGGTGAGTGAGTTTTGACTTGCAAATTTGAGTAAGTACAGTAAATTTCAGGGTCTTAACCCCGGTAGTGAGTAGGTAGATCCGTAAATTCTGAGATCCCCGCCGTAGATTAGCGTCGGTAGAAAGACCCTCAAACAGCTCGGGAAACGGGCTTCCTGAGGGTCAAAATATCAAATTTTTCTTCTCGGCTGTATGTAGATAGGCAATAAATCCTTTTGAGAACAGCTCCGAAAACCTATAAGTCTGGGGCATGCAAGTCGCTTGCGACCTTGGTCGCGCGGCGAGCTTAGTCGTGCGGTGAGCGTGGCGGTGGCTGGAAATTTCCTTTTCGGGACGAAGGGAATTTTATTCAAACTAGCCACGACAGATTCAGAGCCGAGTGACCCAGGTTCCAATGTCAGCTCGTGGCCACGAATTCGGGGAGCAGCGAAAGTCAAACGCGTCATTGTTGTGGCTGCTGGAGGACGGTGAAAGATCCAGGGAAAGAGAAATCGAAAGTAGCATATCAGTGGACTATGAGTGTATTCTCGGCGTCCTAGGAAGCAAATGCCATTTAGTTCACGACGATGGAACCACACTCTTCAACGGATGATCTTCCTCAACCTGAAAATCAAACTCCCTACGCCAATCCATCCCCAAAAACTCCGCCGGCAACAGTTCAACCAAATCGCGATGCACATCCATCGGCGTAAACCGAAACGTGGGCTCATGTTCTCCCTCCAGGACATTATCCCCCGTATTGCTCGCGATGGTGATGACAAAACTGTAGTCTGACCTGCCGCCGCTAGGTTGGTGCAAGCGCTTCCGCGCCTCGTTGTGCATCGGGAGAACCTGGTCCCGCAATTGCTCGAGTACGCCGAGGTGCTCCACGAGGACGAAGATTTCTTTGATTGAACGCACACCGGGCCACCGGCGCACCGACGTTTGCATGCGGACACGGCTCCAACCGGATGACGAGGCCGTAGTTGTCGAGACGGTCCCAGTTAGACCTGACATTCAGAGCACGGATGCATGCGACAAGAAGCGAGGTATGAAAGCGAGCAATCCAGTGTCTGAGATTACGTTGGAGGAGGGGCTCTTCTCCGTCCGCCAAGGCGTATTGTTCCGTGTTGTATGCACAGACGGGCTTGTGCACCTTCCAGTGTTTCCCTACATAGCCGTTGTTAACAGTGTTTATTTGCGCGAATCGATTCGGTAAAGACAGACGTTGACATTCTCTGGACTGATTGTATCTCCATTGTTACCCAGCGTATCCAAAAATTTTCTGAAGGGACGTACACAATAGCAGACTGTTCTGGAACAAAGCAAAGAGTTAGAAAGATTGAAATGATTTGTCAAATTTAACTCACTTGCACTGCGCGCATTCCTTCAGGTTTTTAAAATTAAAGCAATTGTCCATCGAGCAAAACCTCGTCGCTCCCTTTTTCTCGTAGTCGCGGGGACCCGTCCCGTCAGTTTTGTGGCGGTCTTTGGAAGGTTCTACCAGAGCGTCAACATTATGCAAAGGGCAGATTGGCATGAATTATCGCGGTGCACTCACTTTGAGTAGGCATTCTCTGGAGAGTTCTCGGTCACAGCGCAAGATGATGAAGGAAGCAAAGGAAGAGGTCAAAAGGCTTTGATGGAGTGATCGATCTCGGAAATCGCCGAGCTTGGGTTTAAGCGGTTGAGCCGAGCAAGGCAACACCGAGTTCTTCATCTTGGGTCCGACTTCGAGCGTCAAAAACGAAGCCTTGAATCATTGATTATAAGACGTCCGACGACAAATTCTGAATTCCAAATTTGATATCCCAGTAAGTAGTCTCTTAATTATTCCATAAAGACACGATTGAATACAAAAAGTCCTTGTCCCTGCGGTATTTATTAGGTTCAGATTTGCGCTATAGATGTGCAAAAGGAATGAATTTCAGCACTGGCAGGCGAGCGCAGAAATCTGGGCAGTTGAAAGCTATATCAAATTACTCATTTCGCTCCGAGTCCCCGCTTCCTTACTGAGTATTCCGATTTCGATACCGCATGTCACCATCGTTTTCCAGCATAATCCCGGTAGCAGCCACAGCCTCTGTCTCGACCGGATCATTCTCATCCTCCTCCTCCTCTGAATCCCTGGCCCACGCACGGTCCAGCACCTCCGTAATCGCTGCAAACAGAGGTGTAACTGTACCTTTAATGCAATGTACCTTACCATGATAAGGGGGAACATTGCAATATGGGTACACCCCACCAATCCTATGGAGGTGTGCCCATAATGCAATGTACCTGATGCACCCCATTTGGGTTGGCATCAATCAGGCTTTGATGTGCAGCTGATTTTATATATATTGTATATAAAATACTGTAATTTACGGCTGTATTGACTGCAGCTGAGAATAATACTGATTTTCTCAAATTTTCCGGCTTTTTCGGGGTTTGTGGCGGCTTCGGACTTGACGGCCGTTTCGGGAACCTCGGACATCGAACGCAGACGAATATGTCAATGGGTCGCATCACGCGTTGAAACGCTTGCTATATGTTTATTGTATAACTTTATTCGTTGAGATAATAAATCCCTTCAAACAAAATCCACAACTTCAGCTTCGCGTGCGAGTCGGGGTTCCAGTAACGTATCTACTGTGGCAATCTGACTATATTCCCCAATCCGAGGATATATGTTATACAATTCGAGGTGTCTTGACTCGATAAAACTTGCTTTGAGTTGGCGCGACTCGATCCTATTTGAGTCTTTCGAACTCAGGACTTAGTTTTTCGCAGTGTCGGTTGGTTGTAGGAGTCTAGGTAATTTATCTTGTTCAAGTTTCCTTTCAATCCGATGGAATATGGCACTAGACTGTTAAGTCGCGCTTAATCCCTTGTACTCGCGTTTCTCTTATCTCAGAATTACGTTTCACGCGTCTGATTCCCGTTCAAGTTCACTTATTTCACGCGTTTAACAATTCTCTGATCAAATCACAAGTCCAATTTATAGATTGAAAACAAAACAGAAAACTAAGTAAGTTCCCTGGGTTGTCCCACTGGATGTGAACACTCTTTACTGAACGTGCGGCTGATAGCTTACACGGACAATCAAGGAGGGAGCAATCCACTGGATGCCAGCTAATAATTTACAGGCTTTATATACTACGCTCGAATAAATATTTACATCTTAATTGGGTATCTACCTACGTGTCCTGGTACGTGTATTGTCCTTATTTAGCAGACGAGGCTGTTAAGTCACGCCTGTGTGTTGTGGTTGCACGCGCGAGTAACGTGTAAACACACGAGGAGTCATTATCGCATCTATCGCGTCGATCCCTCGTGATGGTTACGTGTGCGTGATGGATCCTCCCGATCCTTGACTTGATACTGGCTTCTATCCCACTCATCGCGGCTAGCCTTTCGAGGATACGAATGTTCCTGCTTCATGCCTCGCCTCGAGGTAAGGTCCTTCCGGCTCTTGCCAGAACTTCTAATTCGTCCTTGAGTAGAGAAATCTCCTCAAGATCATTGATCCTATGATGATCCGCTCTTCGGCATCTTCGGCAATCCTTATGCCGCTACTCGGTTTCCCTTGGTTCGTCGTTCCGCGACTCGAATCCCTTGATCTTGGTCTAGGCGCGCTGCCTAAGTATTCCTTCAATGTTATCCCATGTTCCTTGATGTCCCCTTAGGTCCCAATTCAATTGGTAGAATGGTTGGACTTAGAAGAGGGATTGTTATCCTCGACTACCGTGTATGAGTATTCATTTCTGGATAATCATAAGTCGTAGACGAGTCTAGCTTTCCCTTGCATCATTTAGTTAACAGCGCGGGTACGCTTTAACCCTCTGAGATATATCCTAGAGATGTCCCTTTATTCCTCTTAGTTCAAACACGCGTTATATAATATTAAACATGTTCAAAAATTGAGAAAACACGGGGTGTTTTCATCCCAGGCCTATCATCTCCCCATTTCATAAATCTCGAGCGTCCCCGCTCGACTCTGCGCGCGCGTTATTCCAATCTCGAGGCGTAATCCTGATTACGTCACTGCCGACACTCCTGAGGTCACCCGAGCGGAACCAAAATTCACTTTGATCTAGTTACTTTTATGGTAACTCCTGCCTCGGCTAATCCCAATTCCTTATTTTTCAGCGCGGGACGGTCCTCTCTCGAGGCAAGCCTACTTAAGAGCCACCTCTGCTCTTGTGGTCATTGATATGACTAGTGTTCACGTGTTAGCCACGCCCCTTTTGCTGATTTTGCCCAATTCTAGGCCAGTTTTGGAATTTCCTCGACATATTCATTTGTCGCGGCTTCGAAGAAGCTGCGTCAATTCAGAGAGAATCTGGGCTCAAGACTTCTTAGAGCTTATCATTTCCGTGGGAGATGGTCCGTGCGCGACTGTATTGGCTGCGCAACTAAGGACAAATTCCCCATTCTTTTCTCTTTCCAACTCCCACTATGAACTTCACCGACGACTTTCCTGCCGTCCGCGACCTCGCGCGTGTTAAGTACGGCCTTCCGCCGTCTTACGGCGCTAGCTCAGCACCCTTCCCAATCACTGAAGAGCACGTAAAACTGCCGCCTCAATCGCCCTACTACCCCCTTCACTCTCTCGAGGCCGACCAATTCCTTCGCCTGTCTCCGGACGACCGCAAAGCCCTCGTATTCCTCGAGCACCCCATCGTCGTTTGCTTCATAGGCCTTATCAAGGATCGCAGCCGTATTCTTCGTTCCAGCCCCGTCTTTTTGCAGTTCATCACCGACCAAGTCCGCCCCATCCTGGTGCGTCCTATACGTTTCCTTTTCTTTTTCAAAGGGTGCTTATCTTCTCTTTTCTAGACCCACTTTCGTCAGAAGCACTTCGACTCCGTTCCATTGACGCCTCTCTTGCGTCGAGCCTTATGTGGGATCGCGCAGGTTGTCGAGATTGCCCGTCGAAACAAGCTCGTGACTCTCCCTATCGAGTCCAAGTTCCTGCTCCCCGCCTTTATTCGTGACGACAAGGAGCGCCCGTGGATCAAGGTGAGTACCGTTTTACAATCTCTTTATCCTGTCTCGATCTAATACTTTATTTCAGGAAGAACCTCTCCCTATGAACTTCCAATTCGCCAATTCTTTCGACCATTATCGCGACCACCACGTCGAAGATCCCCTGCTCACACCCGCCGAGCATAATCTCCTCGTCGAGGCCAAGACCGAAAATCTGGACAACTTGTGCCTCCTACACGACGAACTCATCCCACTCCGCGCCGAGAACATTCCCGTTGCTGAGGCCGACTTGCCTCGCGTTATCCAGGTGCTCGATAAGGCGGGCGACGATTTCGTAAGTCTAGGTCCTTTTACTTTCGACTCTTGACTTATGTGTTGCTATAGCTCAATATTACTGAGCACGTCATCCGAGAGTCGTCGTTCACTCGTCGTTTTATCAACACGATGTTCTCTCTCATAGACGCCGTCCCCGAGGATCGCCGTCCGTATTGGTGGAAGTATTGCTTCAAGAATCGTCCAGTCGAGGTACGTCTCTTTCTGCAACTTCTTTCCAAGTCTTCCCCTTTTCTAATCCTTCTTTTCCTCATAGATGACAGAGTTCTTGCCCGTGGGCTTCCGGTTCCCAACCGAGAAGTTTGGCTATAGCCGCGAGCCGTTCCCGTTGCAGACTCTGAAGGAACACGGCGACCCTATCGTGGATGCCTGGGTGTTCCATTGTCGAGAGGCTCAGCGCGAGGTTAAGCCACCCAGCCCTCCGCCTTCTGTTACGAAGCGCGACAAGACCCGGTCTCGCCATTCGTCTGCTCATCCCGAGCCACCGTCGCCCGCATCTATTGCTATGAACCTTAAAATACAGAGAGATGAGCTTCTCCGGGCCAAGGAGAAAGAACCTCTTTTTCTTCCCTCTGATTCGCCCGTTTCCGACCATGCTCCAGCCGAGGAGGACCCTCTTTTATTGAAGTCTCCTCAGCCTTCCGTCACCGTGGTCATCCCTGCCCTCGCTCGTCCGGGTTCTGCGGTAAAGACTCCCAAACCGATTCTTAAGGTTCGTTTTCCTTTCCGAAGCTTTTGTACTTCTTTTACTTACGATCTCTTTCTTAGAAACCTTCGACGCCTTCTCGTGAAGTCTCCCTTCCTCCTGTGGTGACCGAGGAACCTTCGTCGCAGGACGACGTTCCTCGTAACTCGAAAAAGCGCCCTGCATCTGCTCCTTCAACCGTGAGTAGATGTTTCTGATCTCTTTTTGATTAAATCCTTATCTAATCTAAATTGCTTTCTAGCGACCCAAGATCAACATGTCGTCGCAAGATCGCGCTGAGTCTGTTGAAGTCGGCCTCGACTACCCGCATGGCCCCGCAGGAGCAATCTCACCCCCACCTGCGGATTCTGAATCCTCCGAAGGCGAAGACGAGCTTTCTGACAACGAGCGTCCTCAAAAACGCCAGAAAACCTCGGCTCGCGGTGTCACTTCGACCCCGTCTCCCTCGAAGAAGGGACGCAGCAAGTCCACCGCCGTCCTTGACGAAACCGTGGTCCTTTCAGACGGCAAGATTATCGCCAACAACCAGGAGACATTTTTCCCTCCGTCCTCGCGCGTCCATCGTACTGGCAACACAGGTCCTGTTCTTCCTGCCGACGCCGAGCCGATCAAGGTCGAAAAACTGTCGAACGTCCTGACTTTGGCCAAGGCCGATAATATTTTGGTAAGACGCTCGACTTAATCGTTTTTCTACTCGCGCTAACTTTAATTATCCTTTAGCTCAATGGTGCCTGTTTGCCCTGCCTTCAGAGTTCCCGCGACGATTGCGAACACGGGCTGTTTGCCCGTTGTTCCAATTGCGCTAAGAAGCATGGCTCGCACTGCAACCATAGCTTCACCGCTAAGGAGCAGAAAGGTTTGGCTCGCGCTCTCGAGCCGTATTCCAGATTATCGATGAACCGTATGTTATTTCTTTATAACTTCCTTATTTGTCGTTACTGACCCCATTTTCAGGCGTAAACTCGGAGATCGACGCATTTTCGGACGCGTTTGAGATCTACGAGGGCCTTCGCCAACCTTTCCTCAAGGCGCGTGCGTTGGTGATTTCCCTTGGGTCCCATGTCGGAGATCGCCTTCGCGAGAATATAACCGCATATGGCCCAGAGAACGTGCCGGGGCTCGAGGAACTATCGGATGAGAATCGCGAGGCGGTGATGCGTGCCTGGGGAGAAGGTGTAAACCTTCTCGCGCCAGAGGCCGAGGTTTCCAGACATTCTTCTCCATTCAACGTCGAAGACGACGAGGAGGATGTCGTGGGCTTGGCTCGCGCTGCTGAAGAATCCCTCCTGTCTCATCGTCGCGCGCAGGGTCCCGTCTCTGACCCTGGCGCCGGTTCTTCTCGTGGTCCCGTTCGTGTTTCGCCTCGTAGAAACAAGGGTAGGAATGAAGACAGGGCTTAGTCGCGGGCTGGTGAATTTTCGCGTAAGTCCTCTTTCTTCTTCCTATCCCTTTTCCTTTTTAACGCGTCTTAGTAGAATTTTTATGCATATCTACTGTCGTCCGTCGCGCGCTTCTATCGCGCCAAAATTTTCTCTTTGCATACACGCTGCTCGCTACGATGAAAACATCCCGTAGCTAATTTTCCATAGTATTTGTACGCGCGTTTGCGCAGGCCGAACAATAAATGGTATCGCCTGCAAAACTTGAAGTTTGAATTCGACGTTATCTTAAGTCAATTTAGCCGCTAAAGATAATCAGCGCGCCAATTCGCGTGTTTGATTATCGATGACGTTTGACCCATCAAGGGAGCAACCGGTCCAATTGTTCCGAGTACTCCTTTGAGAACAGATTCGCACGGTCACTCATACTTAAGTTTTGTCTCGACTTGATTTTCCTTAGGCTTGTAATCCTTCATGATCACCCCCAATACGCCCAACATCTTCGACGCTACTTCTTCGCCTGGTTGCTGGCCTGTGGCCCATCCTGCTGCTTATAAACGCGCCCCAAACTTCTTGAGTTACATGAAGCTGCTCGCGCTCGATGGCGTACGTTCTTCCAGAGGATCCTCCAGCGCGTCAAGGCTAACATTTCTCCAGTTCTATGAGAAGTGCGCGAATTGTCGTGGCTTCAAATACGTTTGTCACAACGAAGGCTGGGGCAAACCATGTCTCGAGTGCAAGAACACTGGGAACATCTGCCCCTTCGCAGAACGCTCAGAATTCTTATGCCACATCAAGATGGAACGCGAGAAATTCCTTCATAATTTCTGCGGCCCTAGTGCGTCTTCCTTTGACTGTCCCTCGAGTCGAACTAACAGTAATTTCAATTCAGACCGTGAGGAGGGTCTTATCCAGTTCTACGCCAACGCTCTTCAAGCTTTCATGGCGTTCGACCAGGCAGCCAATCCTAAGGCTAAGAACTTTCGCCGCGATGGATTTGTAGGACACTTATCCTTAATTTCCGACCCTTGGGCTGTTCAGTTCCTCGTTGATCATGTTGATCATCCTGACTTTGATTTTACTCTGGTAGAGAAACAGGCGATTATGTTCCAAGCCTCCATTGTTCCTGCACCTATGTAGTCCTGTACTTCTCCTTAGTACACGATACACCTTAAATTTACGTCGCGCGACGGAATTTCCTTATTGAACTTGTTAGAACAAGATTGACATGTGAAGTCCGATCGAAGTCGTGACTCCGTCGATCTTTCCCGTGACTTATGATCGAGTCGCGCAAATTCTGTCTTCTTAGTTCAATCGGATTCCTTTCCGCTTTGTAAATTATCTATAACCGATGTCCGGATTGCGTGTTCTGGTTCTAAGGCACGTGAGATCCTCGATATATCACGTTTTCTTCCCTTAGGCGGTGTATTTTTCCGCGTAGGCAAGGCAATCTCGTGACTTTTGATCGCGGTCACGTTTCTCAGGAACCCAGTAATTACGCGCGAGTCGAATCTCGACTCTGTATCCATAGGCTTCGTGCCACGTCTTTTAACGTGTCTAGGGAGTGACCAATGAAGTTCCGCCTGACTTTGACGCGATTTTACTAGTCTCCTCCCCATTTCATAAAATTTAACTGTCCTCAGTTAACACGTATGACGCCTGGCCCTTCCTATAAAGAGTTCAAGTTCTTTCGACCATTCACCAGTCTCTTCGACGACTACCCTTCTCTAGTAGCATTAACAATGTCTCCCTCTATTCGCGCTCACCTCTCCACCGCTCAATATGAAACCCTTATTTCAATTGGGGACAAGGTTGCCGCGACTCGGTATCCCGACCGTTCCAAACAGCGCGCCTTCTTAGACCAGCAAACCGTCCTCTTGGTATGTTTGCTTAATCCCTCGAATTCGCCTTGTCGCTGACTCCATGATTCAATAATTTTCAGGATGGTATGTCGGCTCTCCTCCCTGAGATTGCCAAGGAGATACCGCTTTACGACACCTACTTTGCCGTCAAGAACAGTTACCACCAGTCCGCTACCAATCCCAACGGTGCCATCGGTGGCCGCTACCCCGTTATCGTGGACCTCTGCGCTCGCATCAAGTACGAACGCGACCGTCTTCGTTCCGGCACCACTGCCACTCAACAAGCTCATCGTACCGAGCTCGAGGAGGCGCGCGCTGTCGCTGAGGATTTAGAGGGTAAGCCCTCTAAGAAGGGTAAAGGCAAGGGGAAGGTGAGTTTCGAATTAAATCCGTCGCGTTTTGTCTAATAATTTAGGCAAAGGCGAAGAAGTCGAAGGCAACCGTTGAGGATCCCAACGATTCTCCCTTCGACGATTCCGAACTGCCTCTCCCTACCGGTGAGCTCGACGATGTCATGATTGTCGATACTGAGCCGGTATGTACCTAGGTCTCGCCTCTCGACTCGAGGTTATTGACCAACTCTGCGATGCTCTTCGCGCTTTCCAGGTCGAGGCTACTGCGCCTGGTTCTCGCTCGACTCAGTCTCTGGACGAGCGTCCTCATGTGAGCAACCCTTTCCAAACTTTGAAAATCCTCGGGCAATTTGCTCGATTAATTCGTCGGGACAGCGTGCCTCTCAGTCGAGTAGTGCGCGCCCTTCCTCGGTACGCCTCTCATTTCTAAGAATGAAGGGTTTTGACCGAAGGGCTCCTCCTTATCTCAAGGCCATGGCTGTCCTTGCCCGTACTGACCCCGACTCAGTATCTGGACCCGTTCATGAGGACTTCCCGGTCCCACCACCTCGCAAGCGATCGCGGCCGTCCAACTTTGCCTATGAGGATTCCGCAGAACAGTATACCGGTGCGTTATCATCTTTCCCAGATTTAAGTCGCGCTTATTTATTATTTAGCGACCGAGCTCGCCACTAACGGCGAAGCAGTCCAGAAAACTGTTGCCGAAGCTACTAAGCTCGTTGAAGCCAGCTCCTCCGATGATAACCTTGGATCCCTTCGACTACAGGAGGCGGACCTCAGGAGCCGGATTGGATTTGCCAACTCGCAACTTCGATACACTCTCAATCACCGACAGCTCCTCGTCGATGAGCTCAAACGAGTTCTTGACCTTCAACACGACCGCTCCGCCAAAGCCCCCTCGGCTTGAGATCCTCGAACGTCCTCAGAACCCAAAGTTCGTTTATTATTCGGGCTTTAGCTTTTCTACGATTTTCAGCTGATTCTAGTTCTTTTGAATTAGCATCGAGTCCTCCAATCGCACCCATCGTCGTACTTCCAAGACTACTCATTGTCCTCATTGTGACACATCTCGCCATCACCTTGCTTTTTGCTAGTAACTTATTTTAGACGCCTCGAGTTTACCTATGCAAACCCTTCGCCCAACTCCTATTACTGTCTTTACTTGATCTCCTCGAGCAGTCCCATCGTCTTTGATACGCCCAACTCGTGATACACACACTCCTTCACCTCTGTTTCACTTCATTATGCCTTATGCCCCATGCAATATATGTCTTTACCGCGGTACTTTGCGTTTGAACCATTCTCGGCAATCACCGCTAAGTTATCTCACGGTTGAACCTTTCTCCGAGATGACCGACGAGGCTGATCTTCGTACGAGATTTCCTTTCGAATCTCGTCTAAGTCCAGTTCCTCGACTTGGTCTTCCTCGAATTCATCTTCCTGTTCTTCTCCATCGTCTTCGTCCTGTAGCTCCATCCTTGACTTAACGTGAACCTTACGGAACTGTAAATCTTGACCCGAATATTCATCTGAGTCCTTCATCGCAGCCAGTTCGTCAAGTTTTTGCGGAGACAAGTCGATTAAGTCTAGGATAGTTCCTGGCAGCTCGAGTTTCTCTCTTTGTTCAAAAGGTATTACTCGGAATTGAGCTATTTTGCCTTGGAAGACTGAACCGTCCAGTTCGCAACATATATATGCGCCGCCTTTAGCACGTCTAACTACTACCATGGGTCCTAAGTATCGAGGGTGCATTTTCCTGTTCAGCGACTTCTCAGTAGTCGTGTTCCTGACTAGGACTAGATCGCCTGGTCGGAAGTTATAATCTTTTATCTTCCCGCGATTCTCCTCCTCGTACTTTCTGACCATCTTCCGTTTCTCCTCACTAACTCGTTCACGCATCTCCTCCACATGTACTGAATGCTTGGCGAGTGCTTTAGCTCTCAAACCAATTAGTTCAGCGGTGGAAATTGGCGCGCCTGGATATTCTACCAACCAGGTTGCTTCCTCGATGTCCAAAGGTAATATTGGATGAGCGCCGCACACTGCGAAGAATGGGGAACACCCCATTCCTCGTCTTACCGTTATACGGTCCGCCCATAATACTTGAGGGAAGAACCAATACCATTTCTTAACATCACCGCCGGTTGCCTTGTACAATGATTGCCGGATATCCCAGTGCCCTCTTTCCACAGTTCCGTTCGCCTGGGAATTGTAAGCCGAGATTTTAATTCCAACTACCCCGTACTTCGAGTTTAACCATTTTAGCGCGGCAATGAACTGCTTGGCATTATCAGTTACAATCCACTCTGGACATCCCCAACGACAGATTACATCCTCGAGCAAGAACTTGCCGATAGTCTCGGCATCCTCGGATCTCATCGGCCGGCCTTCAACATACCGCGACAAGGAATCCCTTGCCGCAATTGAATACCTGTGACCGTTCAAGACTTCACCCATTATCATGACATCGGTGTGTATCTTCTGGAAGATGCTTGGAGTCAAGGTAGGTCTCGGCGGGATTTTCAACAGAGCTTTCTGCCTTTGTTGACATATTTTGCAGGTATTGCAAAACCAAGTCACATCGCGTTCAAGTTCTGGCCACCAAAATCGAAGCTCGATCTGAGAACGAGTCGCGTATATTCCTCGGTGCCCCAAGGCATTATGCGACGCCCTCATCATGTACATTCGATGTTCCTTCGCGACTACCAATTTATGCATCGAACCTTCTCTTTTCCTATATAACTTTCCACCCTTGCTCAAGAAGAAGTATCTGGCGAATTTCATGAATTTCTTGAATTCCTTGTTATCCATTCCAGCAGGTCTAACAAGAGGACTCTTTAGCCATTCCTTCACAATCTCGATTCTCTCGTCCTGGGCTAATGCTGCCCCGGATCGGTGATCCTCGACATATTTCTCTCGCTTGTCTGGGTTATTTTTAAGTTCCAGGTCGGGGAGTAAAGGTTCTCCTCCTTCCACCGATACTATATATTGCGGCATTACAAGTCCTTCGGCCTTGTAAGTTTGAACAACTTTTTCCTGGATAGCCTTTTCTTCCGTCCGAGCGACCGTGATTTCGTCTTCGAAATCGTCTATCGAGGAGGCAGCTCCCTCCAATCCTTGGAAGTATCCTCCGCGTTCGTCGATCTCGTCTTTGAACTCATCGAAGTCGAGGGGTTGTTCACAATTGTAGTCCCAATCTTCATGATTTTCTGGGGACGGATTTTGATCCAACCCTTCCTCTGTATTGGGCCATTCCTCGTCTCCTGGTTGCGCTTTTCTCCGCGACAACCCATCTGGCGGGAAGGTTACTCCCCTAACATGCTTAAGTTTGAAGTGAAACATCAGGATCTGCTCGATCCAACGATTAATCGTCGCGTTTGGTCCCATACCAGGGTTATTCAACATTCCCTTGATGTAGAGCGCGTCAGTCTCAACTACTAACTTCCTGCATCCCAGAAGCCAATATTGCATTGCCTCTAATGCCCGCTTTAATCCATACAACTCGCGCTTCGGCTGGGAGAACCTGCTTTCCCTTTGGTTCAAAGTTATTGACGCAAACTTAGCGTAATACTTCTTCAGTTTATCAATAACATCATGTTGATAAATTTGAATCCCAATTGCCATCCATGAAGTGTCCACAGCAAGTACGATATCGGAGTCCCAATCGTAATTCAAAGGTTTCAGCGCGGGACATACTTTTATCGCTTCCTTGAGTGCATTCATAGCCGCGACTTGTTCTGGACCCCATACGAATTCAACATCATTCCTTAATAACTTCGTAATAGGTCTACAAATTTTTGCGTAGCCATCTATGAACATTCGCAGAACTCCAGTTGTACCTAGGAATTGTCTTACGCCAGAGACATCCTCGAGAGGTCCCCATCGAACAATAACTCCAATACGGTCGGTTCCTGGTCTTCTGCCTTCAAACGAGCAAATGTGCCCAACTACTGCGAAGACATCCCAACATAGTATACTCTTCATACCTGAGAACGTTCCTCCGCTATACTTGAGCCGTTGAATTACACGGTTCAAGTTCAGGAAGTGCTCCCAGATAAACCTCCTAATTCCGGGGTTCTCGGGTATAGTTTCATAATTTCCGTCTTTATCCTGATATCGAGTTCCCCCTCCTCTGATTGGTACATCATCGATGTAGGGAATTGTTACATGCGGGATTTCATCCCTTAGAATATATGTGACGTCGTCATGAAATATTGGAACCGAGTTCGTCCACCCTTGAGGAAGCTTGACCAATCGAAGCGCGCCAAAAGGTGTTTGGAACGTTGTGAAGTCCCTAGATCCCTCTGCTATGTCTCGATGGTCATATCCTGAGTACAAGTCGAGGCATCCTCCACATGCTCTTCCAGCGAAGTGGTCTGCCAGTTCATCTGTCGCGGGAGGCACTCCTGAGTGAGCAATGGTTACCGCGTTTAGCGGTTCCAAGGCATGTACCAAGCGAATGCTCTTCCCATCCTTCTTCACTACTCCGAAGAATTTACTCCGGTACGAGGAATTTGAAGGCTCATAGACCCCCGCGTCTAGCTTCTTCTTTATAACCTTACAAAATTCCTCGAGCTGCCCGCGCGGAATTGGGATACTTCTTTCTACCCAAGTTTCATGCTCGATCACAGGGAACTCAACTGGAGGGAAGAATTCATGTTTGAAACTGCCTCGTTCCGAATCGTCCCATGCAAATCCTGCCTCTTGCTTCATCATTAAGTCGTGCATGAGTTTCCTCTCTTCTTCCCAAAGAAAATCCCCTTCATGCTGTTTGTCTATCATTTCCTTTCGCTCAGCGGTATACCTTCCAGTAGGTACGAAGTCCGCTGGTTTGGGATTTAATGGCGGCATGTCTGCTAGAGGATCTCCAATTATCTCGCGTTTGATTCTATATTTCTCCGGGAGTTCCGTGTATACTGGTCGGATTTTCAATCCTACTGGTTTATACTTCTTGCCCGCGAGAACCGAAACCTTTGGTACTTCTTCCTTGACTTCCTCAGGACAAGTGCTACAAGGTTCTGGAGATATAAAATCCGCTGAGGCGCAACACCCACACCTTATCCCTTGAGTGAAGGAGTGTACTTTCCTTATCTCGACTGGTGTTTTGGTGCGTGGACCTTCTTCGGGCTTCTCGGGGATGTTCGATTCCCCTTGTACCTCGACTTCCGGTCCTTCCCTGGTACTCCAAGTAAAGACACCGTACTTCTTGGTTGTCTTATTCTTTTCAAGCTTCTTACCCTTGCGGGTCTTCTGCCTAAACTCTTGGAACAAGGTCTGCGCCCTCCTATCCCTCTTTAATGCTCTTGATCCAGTTGACGCACTAATATATGCCTCCTGAATCTCTGTTTCATCGAATGTAAGCCCTCTCGGCTTAAAATATCCCTCGATCTCTAACTCCTTATTCTCATTAAATCCAAGTTTTAGCGCCACTTCTCCTCGTTCTTGCAGATGCACTAATTCATCGAAGCATGGCGAAAAACCTGCTCCGCTTTATCTGGGTCAGCAGTTCCACCCGATTCCTCATCCTCGACTTCCTCAACCGTGACTCGAGATTGCTTTGATGAGCTTTTCTCTCGTCCACGAGGAAACGTAGGCATCGAACACCTCTTTCCCGTGTTGGGATCCTTCAAGGTAACCGTCTGAGAATCATTCCTGCCATTATTGACTTGGCATTCAGTCAGAATCTCAAAGGGCCTCCCCAGAAGAACCTTATACGCCGGACCTCGAATTATATGTACTTGTAGATAGACAGTCATGTCCCCAAATTTGAAGGGAACATTCTTGGCTAAACCAACCGTTCTTTCAATACTTTTATTCGCGCTTTCCATATGTACAATAATGTCTGGGTCCCAGGATAATTTCAACAGATTAGCTGTCTCGAGAGACATTGACACAACCTGCGATCCCGAGTCCATAACACATTCTACTCGCGCCTGCTTATTTATAGTCGGGAATATTACCCTTAAATTGGCAGAGTCGCGCGCTACGAATATTGGTCTCTTCTCGTCTGTATAGATTTGCCTAGGCCTTTCACCCGGCTCGAGATTCTCCAAATATTGAAGGTAGGGGTCCAACACAGTGACCGCTCCTTGTGGTACTTCTTCTGTGGTCTGGTTTTGAATAAACACAGAGTTCAACGGAGGTAGTTCGCTCAGGCTAAGTGCGTCATACTCCAGTCGCGGTTCCTCTTCCTCGTCCTCGAAAGGTAGGGCTTGTTCAACTTCATCTGCGAACATAACTTTCTTAACCGCGTCCCTGGGAACTGGCTTTCTAACTTTAGTTACGTCGCGTTTAATATTTGCCCTAACCTCTGGCGAAACTCCTACTAAGTCCCGCACATCCAAGGTTACTTCTGTACGAAGTATCTTATCCGCGACCTTCCTTCCTAGACCTTCCCTCTGGACAGGGGCCCTGACTTGATACTCCCGCGGCTCGAGTTCCGTGGTCTGTTGTTCTAAATCAACCAGTTGATTTTCTGTTCGATTTCTAACCGGTGGAACCGATACATAAGGAAGTTCAATATAAGCCCTGTTTTCTACAGGTCTTTTGTCTTTGTCGCGCCTATCTTCAGACTCGACTTCCTCAGCCGCTTTGCTTCTCCAATCTTTGTTTTTATCAGCCCGACCCTTTTCTTTCCGGCTCTCAAGGGGCTTAGCACTGTCGGATTTTTGATGGCTCGCCCCTATCCCTGAGCTCTTCAAAAATTTGGTCCGGGCTTTCCTTGACTCTGATTCCTCGTCTGAGCAAATTGCTCTTGAGTCGCGGGAAGCTCTCCTGCTTGTAAACCTCTCATTATCAAGGTCTGAAATATCCCGTTCATGTCGAGATTATTTCCTGCCAAAGGCATTGACTGACTTTGGGCCATATAGGTGGGTTGAACCACCTGTGGGACTTGATTTTGACCAGTAAGCTGTTGTTCAGCTTTCTGAAGTTTTACCTTCAGAGTCTTTATCTCGTCCATAGCCAACTCTTGGTCCCAACCGGTAGAGGTATCATTCTCGGAATTATAGAACGATTCGTAGGTAGCTTGCCAATTTTGGCCAACCACCTTGTTCTTCCAATAGTTCTCTACTCTCAGTTTCTGACTTCCTTGTCCGTGAGGAATGAAATTTCCGTCTCCTAGCTTATGGCTTCCGTTCTCTATCACTAGATGCCCCTTCTTGATGTGTTCATCTTTATAATGGCAATCGCGCGAATAGTGTCCGTTTTCCTCGCAATAGAAACATTTACTCTCACCCCTACGTTCCTGTCTTTCACCCGGTGGACCTTGTCGAGATTGGGGTTGCGTGTTATACGCGTAACTCTGTCGCGGGTATTCGCGTTGAGTTTGATGAGGGGGAGGGTCCTTTACAAAATTCTGCAAAGTCTTCAACACTTCCTCGTGTCGCAACTCTCCCGACCTCTGTATGAGAGCATATTGATCTCGGAGTTGAGCGATGGCTCCATTAATCTCCTCGATCTTCTCTTCATACGGCTCGACTTTAACCATTGGGGTTATCGCCGTTTGCCTAGCTTCCGAGTCTATTTTCAACGACGGAGCTTTGTGCTGTTTAGAGGCCAACGTTTCGGCGAGCTTTATCAACTCCTCCAATTTTATTGGATCCTCCTTGCGGTCATCATTATCCTTGTCCACGACTCCTGCAAGCGCCGGGAATTGAGTCTTAATTAACATAGTGCTGTCAATTGATCCTCGAAGAGTCGTAGCAAAGCTCGATTCTAGAGTTCCCAAATATTGCTCGCATGCTACCTGGTTAGTCATTAACGCAGGCGCGACATATAATTTCTTGACTTCTCTCAAGAATTCTATGCCGAATCGTCTAAGACGTCCTTCTTCGGTAACCGCTATCCCACGGTTGCGTCGACATAATTGCCTCAAAAGTTCAACAGTTCCAGCGCGCTCCGATTTGATCTCTGGATAACTGAGATAGACTTCGCTAAGGAAGTCATCGTAGGTACCAGTCTCATATTTACTGAGCGTCCGCCAGACGTCTTTCTTTTTCTTAGGCAAGTAATTGGTGATCTGGAGTTTCTTTTCCTTGTCATCCGTGATTCCTCCTAACTCGAAGATTTGTCCAACATGGTCCACGAAGGTCATAAGATCTTCATAGTCGTCTGTTGTAAATTTCGGAGCATTGGAATCCCAGGCATGAGGGACTTTGAAACTCGTGATCCGTCTTTCCGTTCTATCTTGTTGATCCGCCATTCTGCCTCGACTTAAATCTTCTGAACCTAGAGTCTGAGAACTGTTTTGCGAGTCGAGATTTTCTCTTCTCTCAATTATAGGTTCCTGGCTCGATTGTGGTTGTGAGGAAGAAGCCGTGCTTATTTCTTGATACACTTTTGCTCGAGCAGAGGTTTTGCCTTTAACTTCGGCTCTACCTTGTTCAGCAGGCGTTTGTGATTTTGCCTTCTTCTTCGAAGGCAGGCGAGGTAACTCTTGTGGAGTTTTATGCCTGTCGGAACGTCTGTGTAGTGGTTTTGGAAAACCAGTTGAAGATTGTTCCCCGTCTCCCGAAATCTCGAAAGACTCCAGTTACAAAGTGT
Source organism: Favolaschia claudopus (assembly GCA_037176885.1). Taxonomy (NCBI): domain Eukaryota; kingdom Fungi; phylum Basidiomycota; class Agaricomycetes; order Agaricales; family Mycenaceae; genus Favolaschia; species Favolaschia claudopus. The sequence goes on along the minus strand of JAWWNJ010000097.1, from coordinate 561,058 downwards.
CTGTGTTCTAGTTTTACTGAATCTAAGATCCAGTTGCGACTTTTCTTGTCCAAGTCGCGCTTCGAAGCCTTAAGAGCTCTTCGAAGGATATGCCCGAGTCGCGGCTAGAATTTAGCGCGCCTTTGTAGCAAATCTAGTTCCAAAAGCCAATAGACCTTGAATGTATAAATTACTTCTATGAAGTAATAGCCAAATGAACCCCTCGCGGTGGGCTCCAGATGAAACGCTTGCTATATGTTTATTGTATAACTTTATTCGTTGAGATAATAAATCCCTTCAAACAAAATCCACAACTTCAGCTTCGCGTGCGAGTCGGGGTTCCAGTAACGTATCTACTGTGGCAATCTGACTATATTCCCCAATCCGAGGATATATGTTATACAATTCGAGGTGTCTTGACTCGATAAAACTTGCTTTGAGTTGGCGCGACTCGATCCTATTTGAGTCTTTCGAACTCAGGACTTAGTTTTTCGCAGTGTCGGTTGGTTGTAGGAGTCTAGGTAATTTATCTTGTTCAAGTTTCCTTTCAATCCGATGGAATATGGCACTAGACTGTTAAGTCGCGCTTAATCCCTTGTACTCGCGTTTCTCTTATCTCAGAATTACGTTTCACGCGTCTGATTCCCGTTCAAGTTCACTTATTTCACGCGTTTAACAATTCTCTGATCAAATCACAAGTCCAATTTATAGATTGAAAACAAAACAGAAAACTAAGTAAGTTCCCTGGGTTGTCCCACTGGATGTGAACACTCTTTACTGAACGTGCGGCTGATAGCTTACACGGACAATCAAGGAGGGAGCAATCCACTGGATGCCAGCTAATAATTTACAGGCTTTATATACTACGCTCGAATAAATATTTACATCTTAATTGGGTATCTACCTACGTGTCCTGGTACGTGTATTGTCCTTATTTAGCAGACGAGGCTGTTAAGTCACGCCTGTGTGTTGTGGTTGCACGCGCGAGTAACGTGTAAACACACGAGGAGTCATTATCGCATCTATCGCGTCGATCCCTCGTGATGGTCACGTGTGCGTGATGGATCCTCCCGATCCTTGACTTGATACTGGCTTCTATCCCACTCATCGCGGCTAGCCTTTCGAGGATACGAATGTTCCTGCTTCATGCCTCGCCTCGAGGTAAGGTCCTTCCGGCTCTTGCCAGAACTTCTAATTCGTCCTTGAGTAGAGAAATCTCCTCAAGATCATTGATCCTATGATGATCCGCTCTTCGGCATCTTCGGCAATCCTTATGCCGCTACTCGGTTTCCCTTGGTTCGTCGTTCCGCGACTCGAATCCCTTGATCTTGGTCTAGGCGCGCTGCCTAAGTATTCCTTCAATGTTATCCCATGTTCCTTGATGTCCCCTTAGGTCCCAATTCAATTGGTAGAATGGTTGGACTTAGAAGAGGGATTGTTATCCTCGACTACCGTGTATGAGTATTCATTTCTGGATAATCATAAGTCGTAGACGAGTCTAGCTTTCCCTTGCATCATTTAGTTAACAGCGCGGGTACGCTTTAACCCTCTGAGATATATCCTAGAGATGTCCCTTTATTCCTCTTAGTTCAAACACACGTTATATAATATTAAACATGTTCAAAAATTGAGAAAACACGGGGTGTTTTCATCCCAGGCCTATCACCGCGCTTACAACAAGAAACGGCGTCCTGTGGAGCCTATCGAGGAAGGGGATTATGTTCTGGTCAACCCCCACTCGCTGGAGTTAGTAGATGTGGAAGGAACGGGGAAGAAGTTGGTGCAGCGCACCATTGGGCCGTTTGAAGTACTGGAGAAAGTCAACCCCGTCGTCTATCGACTCCGCCTCCCCGACACTTACCCGATGCATCCTGTGATTAATCTGGAACACCTTCGGAAATATCACTTTGGGGGTAATACTGGGGCATAATTATGTCCAATTTCGATGAAAAACGCACAACCGAGCACAAAAAACACACAGCTGACACAAGAGAAATACACAGGTGTGTGCATGGGCCGCAAAAATACACACCACACAAAAAATGCACACCTTTGAAAATTAGGAAAAACGCACAAGTTCAAAGTTCGTCAGATTGCCGATGTACTGACTGTTGCCGAAGTGATGGCCTGGGCATATTTGTGATGTGTCTTCGATCTTTGCAGTTATAATTCCTTGAAGATGTATGGTTTTTGAGATGGTAGACTTTGGTTTTTGAAACTGAATATCTTATGGCCAGCCAAATACGACGAAGAAGTAATCTGCAAATAAGTACCACCAAGTACTTCCTCATATTTTTACAGATCAGGTAGTATCATTAATGCAGAGCTGTCGGAAGTGTGATTGTCTCTAGCCAAAGTCAAAGCTATCATTATGGTCTAAAATGAACCTGGTAGTGCTCAGCTGGGGCACTGAGTGTGTTTGGTGAGCGGATTTGTGATGCCCTTTGTGATGCCGCAGGATATTCTTTTGATCCGTGTGATCCGTCAGCCCTTTGACTTGCCCGATTTTGAACGCCAACTGCTAGCTGTGTGGGTTTCTGCAGGACACGTGGCTGTGTCCTTTGTTCCTGCACAAAAGGTGTGTGTTTTTGCTGCACCCTTGACAGCTGTGTATTTTTGTGCTGATTGGCACTCGACCTGTGAGAATTTTCACAAAGCTGAGCGCAAAATAATTATGCCCCAGTATTACAGCCATATATCACGTATCCAAGGATGAATTCGGGGAGCGTACAGTCCTCCCGGATACTCGCGACTATCTCAGTGCGACGGAGGAATATGTTGTGGAGGCCATATTGGGTCATAAGACGAAGTCAAGAAAGAAGGGTAACCAGAGAATGTTCAGAATTCGCTGGCGAGGATTTGGACCTGCGGACGACACCTGGGTTTCCGAGCTGGACCTCAGAAATGCTCCAGAACTCAAACGGGAGTATTTAAATATGCATAAATTACCTTTTGTTTAGTACTCGGACTATCGGCCGAGGCGACCGATAGAGTTACGTACGTGTGAATTTGTACTTGTAGTTTTCGTACACTCTTCTTCATTCACCACTACGGCTGGACGCGCGTTTCGACGCAATCTTGCTGCAGTGTTCCTGTGTACTACTTAGCTGCTTACTATCTTCTTCTAACTATCTCCTCCTCGACCCCCTTCCTCTCATTGCTCGGCCTTGACGCGCGTTCCGACGCGATCTTGGCTGGGGCTCGGAATCTTCGACCGGTGGAACATCCCTTTCCCTTCGACTCAACCTCTTCTTGCAAACGAGCATGTCTACTGCTCCGAATCCCGAATTTCCGCGCTACTGGGGCTCCCGACTGAGCTGCACAGCGGGGTACTACCTTCCTCCGCAAGTGTATTCGAAGATGAAGTTCGAATTGCGTCGAATCCCGCAAGTGAACTCTAGAGTGGTAAAGGATGGACAAGGGCGACGATGGGAGTTATGGTCTCCCAACTCAATGCAGACTCCCTTCCTGCCGGGATGGAGAGCACCTGGGCCTCTGCCTATGATTCCCGCTTTGGAGGAGGAGCGTCGTTACGACGGGCACATCGGGCGGATGGATTGCCTCTTCTCCCCTCACTACTCTGGGGAATTCATTGCGCACTGGCCGTACCTACGCCGCCCCTACTCCGTCACCTCCGACGACTTCGCTTACGTCGCCTACGAACCGCTCATGAACCAATGGGACGTGGACTCGCGGGACCCTCGCAAGGGATCTTTCCGCCTCGAATTCATACATCGCATGAGTACACTACGGAGCGAATTGGATGGTCGGATGGAAGACACGAGAACCCGACTTCGCGGTGGATCGACAACCTGGGCCAATCACCCTCAATACACGACTTCGACGGTCATCACTGAACTGATGGGAGTGAGGACTTGGGGAGACGCGGTGGACCGAGGCGTGGCAGCACAACGAGGACTACGGGAGAAGGAGGCATGGCTCTCCATGACTCATGCGCGGCGTGTCTTGGGTCGAGCGACCATGGACCAGCTGCGAGGAGTCCAATTCCCTCGGGCGGACGAGCGCTTCCTCGGTGTCTGGGTCAACGGTGAAACACTGACTATGGGGCTACGGTGGAAATAAACCAAGAAAATGCGCAGAATCAAATCCACACAAAATCCCAATATAAATCCTAACCACTTCTAATCGACGTGCGAGGTTCGGGGTTCCAGTCCAGTATAGACTGTTGCAATTCAACCAATACTATCTTCAAAATATACTAGTTCGAGGCTTTCGCGATAGCTCGTTCCGACCGTTCTTATACTAACTATCCTAGTCTTGACACAGGAAGGTGCGTTCAGACAGGTAATTGAGATGTTACTCTTTGGTAGAGGTTTAGAGGTTTAAGTTGTGTGTGCTCGTTCGCAAAATGAGTTTCCGCGGAAAGTATGTTTGAACTGATTCCGTTCTCTCAAAAGGTCCGTGTCAGGCTCTTATAATTCCACGCGTTGGTACTGATTCTCAATAAGATGTTCACGCGTATAATTCAAGATATGATCCAACAGACAATATATTGCAACGAAAACAAACAAAAGAAACAAATAAGCTTCTGGAGTTTATCTCGAATGAAATCCAACGTCTAGTTATTCACGAAGCCGATACTGGCTTGACGCTCACAACGAGAGGGGGGAATCCACTAGAGCTCCAGTACATGATACAGTGCTTTATATACATTCACAGCAATAAATATGAGACGATAAACAAACCATCTTATGGGTATAATATTGGTAACTCCGGACCCTCTTGGTCCAGACCTCATTCAGTTTTACTTGTTAAAGGCTTTCCTCCGGTACTGGTGAGGGATTTACGCCTTTACCTCCGGCGCCCACTAGATACCATTGTTCTACCTCCGGCATCCTCTTGGATACCATTGTTCTCCTGGCTTGGCCAACGTAGATCTTCCCCGTTTGTACTGATATCTCCGGTCATGAATCAATAGCCCTCTTGCTATCCAATCGATGATCTACTTGCTCCAAGTAGCACTGCGTGAATAAGGAATATTCTCTTCCTACAGGTCGCCAACGTTCCTGAGTTATAGTCCTGTCTTAGACCTTTCCGCGGAAGCCTCCTGCTCCTGGTAACACCTCTCGAGTTCCAACGAGTCCCAAATGGAATGTCCTTCAATGTACGCCTTTGTTCCTGGAGCACCAGGTAACTCCCAATCCTATTCCGGATGGTAAGAGACCTATCGCGGAAGCTCATGTCCGACTTATTGTAACTCTGACACTTTGCAGTGCCATCGTAAACGGACCCCAGAGCTCCCACCTGTGTATTCTCCTTTGACTGACCGCCCAGGCAGACCTCAGTCCTTATTGAGACTCATTCGCTGAGTATTGTAGTACTTTATTAATAGTACCGTTGTAACTAGCCTTAAAATGAATAAATTCAGGCGTAGCCCAATACCAGGTCTGTCATCTCCCCTTTTCATAAATTGAGTGTCCCCACTCAACCATGTCTTTATCAGGACTCATTTTATCTCTTTATTCGTGGTGCTTCCCACAATCATTCGGCTATCTCGGATATAATTCCCGATTGGGCGTCCGCCACCTGGAAATTTGGTTCCGTTGATGGACAGCGGGATCTTCGCTAAATGACGAGAGATCCCCTATAAAACGTTTCCGCTATTGCCCTTATCCCAGCGCAACTCTGCGCCTTTGTTTGCTCGAGAATTTGTAAGTGGTCCGTGCGTTAGACTGCGGGACACGTGATTTATGTTGGTTTTGCAGCGCTTTCCGCCCACTTTTCTCTTGCTTCCTCCCACAACAACCAGCTACCGCGATTACTCAAACTCCTTCAACTAACACCCTAGGTGCGTGTAGGAGCTATACGGGTGCTCCTGGGCTCACGATTCGACCATCTTGACTGTTTCACAGACAAGATGTCGTCTCCAATTTCCCAGTACTTCAGTTTCCTCAAGATGATGACGGGCACGCTTGTCATGGAGGACCTCTCCGTCGACGAGTATACCCAGGCTCGTAAGGCTGGCATTCGTGTCATCCCTTACAAGGTTAACGATGCCCACGTCGTTAACCATATGTCGCGCCCTTTCATCCCGTTGGCTCGCACCGAGCTGATGGACAGGCCGACGTTCTCCCGCGCTGATTTGGAGTGTTTAATCCTCCTTCAGCACATCTCAACTGTGCGCCTAATGCAGTTCATACGCATTCCATCGCGTCTATCGAACTCCAACCCCACCTACATCGTTTATCTCCTTGAGCAGTTCAAACCCGTCTCGGTAAGCTACCGCGGAAGGTACCAGTCCTCCATTTCTGAAGTCCTGATGTTTTCTTTAGCAACTCATCAAACGTTTCTATCACCACATGGAGATTACGCCCGCCTTCGACCGTGTCTTGGTCGGTGTGAGCTCAATTGCTCTCTGGCTTCAAACCAACTTCCCCGACGTCTGGGCTGAACCGTACGAAGTCCTCCCCCAAGGTTTTGACTTGAACAAGGTTGCTTCCGTACGTCGTCTTTTTACTCGTCTAGACTTTTCAGGACTCATCCTTTCCAGCTCTCCATCATGGATCAGAGTTTCACGATTCCGGACTCGTTGGAATTCTACTCAGATTTTCCTCGCGAGGTGTTAAAGCCTAACGCCACAGAACACAAGGCTCTCTACGACCTTCGTGACGACCCCAACTTTCCCGCTCTCCTCGAGGCATGTGTCGAGAACGCTAGCTCAGCGGCTGGAGCGGATGTGAGAACGCCGCTCGACGTTTCTCGTCGTTCGGATATTCGTCAGCTAATTAGCCGCTCCGCCATGACCCTGGTAAGTGTTCTTTCTCCAAATACTCGTTCTCCAACTTCAACTTATTCGTTTCGCAGAACGAATTCCACGAAGCAGTTGGCGACGTCCAGGACCGACCTTTCGCGGATGCCATCCTCACTTCCGTTGTCCTGTTGGCATCGCGGATTCCTGAGGATGAGCGTCCCAAGGCTTGGGACCGCGTTCTTCCCATTCCTGAACGTCAACATCTGTTGATCCCTGTCTTCTTTTCGTATCCAGACGCCGAGTTTATTCCTCAAGGCCAGTTTCTTCCTTGGACTCAAGTCGGCCAGGAGGACCCTGTGGTAGACGCGTGGCGTCACCACAACCCTCCTGATTCGCCTGCTAGCCCCATTGGTTCTGGTCTCCAAACTCCTCGAGTTGCGCCGTCTACGCCAGCAATCGCGGAAACTCCCCGCGCTGGTCCCAGTGCTTTATCTGGCCCAGGGATACCTGCTAGCGGACTTTCTTTTGGCACGCCTGGCCCCGCACTCTCTCCTCCGAAGTCAGCGGTATCCACACCATCCGTTTCTCACCCCGCAGATGCTTCAGCGGCATCTATTTTAGAAGGTATAAGTCGTTTCTCTCCAGTTCCGAACTGGTATCGTTCCGATGGACCTCCGCTTATTATTTCTCCAGGGAAGACCGTTATTCCATCCACTGGGAACGCGGAATCTGGTCCATCGGGCGAAGGGAACGCTTCCGCGGAAGATCCCTTTGTGGATCCTACGCCCGCTTCTTCTGCTACCGCGGCGCTAGTCATGGCCGCGCTCACTTTATCAACTCAAACGGCGCCTAGCGCGAGTTCTCCAGGGCCTGCATCGCCCATTCAGGTCGACCCTCCCCAACCCGAGCCTGAGTCGAGCGTTCCTGAGCTAGCTGCTCACGAGTCGCTTTCTGGCGGAGGAGGAGGTGGAGGAGGCGGCGCTGATTCTTACGTTGATGAACCTCCCGCTGCCCCAACAGCTTCGTCTGTAAGCGTTCTCTCTTCCTTATTTTTGCTAGTTACTGACTTAGACTTTTTTATAGTCCAGAGGCCGTTCGTCATCTCGCTCACGTGGTCGCGGTAGCCGAGGTACTTCCGTCGCTACCCGTCGGAGCACCCGTACCAAGATCAAAGTACGTTATTATTACCTTCCTTCTTTGGAAGATTTCCTTATCCATCTTTAATTAGCCTGACAACACTCTCGAGGCCGTTGCGACTGGTCTCGACCCAGACGAGTCTTCCGCGGAAACCAAGCCCGCTCGTCTCTCGAAGCGCCGTCGCGCGGAACTCGAGGAAGCCGATGACGAGGAGTCCAGCTCTGACGAGGAGGGTGAACCTGAGGTTTCCCCGCCACCTAAACGTCGCAAGGTCTCCGAAAAGGCTTCCGCGAAAGGTAAAGGAAGAGCGAAATCTGAAGAGTCGGACGACGGGTACGTTTCCCAAGTCCCCAAACTCGTCAAGAAGACTCGTGGGGTGTCCCAGAAGAACAAGGAAGCCCCTTACGTCCCCAACTTCGACCCCGTCATCTTTGATCAAGAATTCGCCGCGGTTGCTTTGTCCAAACTAGAGACTGACTTCCGCACATTGTTCAAAGATGGGAACAATGTCTTGGTACGTCCCCTTTTCTTGTTTTTCCTCCGCATCCCGTGTCCCTTATCTCTTTTCCTAGCAATTGGCGGGATGCGGGAATTGCATCCTTCGCAATCGCAAGTGCCACCGTTCAAAGTTCAACAAGGACTGTCGTGCTTGCAAACGAGGGAAACTCTCCCATTGCTCGCATAAGTTCACTCAAATGGACGTTATACGAATGATTGAGGGGTTTGCCCCAATCACTGCTTTCTCCAATGCTGGTATGTGTAACCAATTTTCTACTTGAGCATTTCTTATGTTCAAACCTCTCTTTAGGCTGGAATCGTGTGTTCACCGAGTTGGTGGAGGCCCGCCAGGCTCAAATCGTGAGCCATGCTCAGTATGCCATCGCCAACCGCCGCCTCTTTCGTGCTCGCGACGAACTCTTGTCGCTTATGACCGGCTATGCCTCTGCCATGGGTCCTGAAGCTGTCCCTGGTATTGCTGGCGTGGAAGACCTCGAGGAGGGCGACCGACAGTCGTTCGAGGTGGTCTATCAGCACTGGCGTGAGGGGCTGCGGAAGAACTTCTGGATGGAGGACGGGCACCGCGCCGACGAGTATTACGACTTGGTGGATTCCGAGGACTCGGAGGATGAAGCTTTCGCCCGGTTCCGCGAGGCTCATCCTGATATGGTCGTTGATGCTCATCCTGACATGGATGTCGACACTCAGCAGACCATTCTTGAGTCTTTAGATACCGCTCCCCCAGGTAAGCTCTTTCCTTTCCTTGATTTTCAGGAAACTGACGCTTCCGCGGAAGGTTCTCTTCTTCCTCCTGTTCCATCTGCTCCCGTGGCTGGTCCATCCAAGCCTCGTGGTGACCCGTAATTAGTCCCCTTTTCATTGCTATTTACTCGCTGACCCGTTTTACTTAGATAATTTCAGTAAACGTCGCGAATACTTGCAATGACTCTTCTTAGATACCACTCGTATCTGATTTTCTTTCAATTTCTCTTATTACTTTTGTACTTCGAATAGTCGCAATGTGATCACGCTATCCTGCTCCTACCTCGTGTGACCTGAGTAATTCAAGCAACAGACTACCGTCTCTCCCTCGTGGCTGGTTTATCTCCGTCTGATAAGCCATCGTCCAGAGTTATCGATATAGACCGGCTCTTTCGCACCGAGCTTCTATATCGGGAATTTTCCCACAGAAACTCTATTTAAGAGGCTTCCGCGAATACTTGGATTTCCAGCTTGTCTTCCACCACTATGTCGGACGTAGCTCCTGCTCTTCCTCTCCTTCTTGGAACTGCGACGGATGACGACTTTCCTATCCTATCGCCTTATTCCTATCGGGTTTTTCCCAGCCTTGCTGGTCGAGAAAGACTTCTCTCATTGGTAAGTCCCCTTTCTCTCTGTCTACTTCGTATTTCTCATCCTGTTATTCAGAACCCTGTTCAACGACCACTCGACGTTGTTATCAAAGACAACTGTCGTCGTTCCAACAGCTTCGTTCAATGGGGGATTCCTTGCTTGACTTGTGTCGCCTCTGGTACCAGCACTGCTTGCTCCTTCTGCAGTCGCTTGGCCTTCGTCGAGCTTTTGGAAAGCGATAGGCTTCAAATGGAACGTCTCGCCTTGCAAGACCCCATTGATCCAGGTGTGTTTTGCTTATTTCTTAGCATCCGCGGAAGCTCATTTTCGTCCTTTCGCAGTCCTGACCTATGCTAGGCAAGAGGCCACGTTCTTTGCTAGCTGCCAAGCGGCCTTTCGCAAGTTTGACTCGCGAGTATCTCCTTGGAGGAACCCTCGCATCTCCCTTCTTAGCCAGGTCGAAGCTATCTTTGACGAAGATCGCCTTAGCTACCTTGCTGGTCTTTTCCCTTTCTACCACTTCCCAGTCGAAGTTCAGACTGTCGTTCATACTAGACTTAACGCTTTCTCCGCTGTTAATGCCTTCCTCAGAACTGAACTAGCGATTGACGAGTTTCACAAGCTCTCCTTAGCTTGAATTAGCTTATGGTCTTAGGCTTAGTTTACTTAGTAACGTTCCTTAGACACTTTTGTCCTTGTGGAATCAATTACTCCTTTAAGACCCATAATCTATCGATTAAGTGAGCAATCGCGAAAGCTCTCTTTCGCTTTCTATTCATGCCCGCTCTTGGCCTATGGCCAATTACTCCTTTTATCCCTATTCCCGCGCTCGTGTTTCTGTCGTTAAGTCATAATCCCGACGGCTGGTGCGGTCCTCATGGAAATTTCCCCTTTTAGACTGAAGCCCGGACGATCTATCACGACTTCATCCACATCTTTCGGAGTTAAATCCGAGAACAATGGATTCTTGTTGCGCTATTTTTGCTGCCTTCAATTCTCCCATTGTTCTCTTCTCCTTTCGTATCTCCGGAATGTCTTGGTAATTTGTTGTGTCAGGGCCTCTGTACTATATTCCTCCCCTTTTCATAGATTTTAACTGTCCCCAGTTAATTTCTTTGAACGAGAGTCGTACTTCAATATGGCGCCCGCTGCTACAGTACCGACGTATAAAACCTTCCTGTATTATACGCCTTTTACCAGTACATTCGCTGAATACCCCACACTCCTTAACATGGCTCCTCGCGCTTCTCTTACAAAAGCCCAGCATGATGCTATATTGGGCGTCGCCGACATCGTTTCGGCCACCAAATACCCCGACCGCAACAAGCAGCGCGCTTTCCTTGATCAACAGGCTGTGTCCTTGGTAAATTCCGTATTTGGACTTTCCGCAGATGCTCTGAACCGGACTTTAGGAAGCGTTTGCGCCACTTATCGGCGAAATTGCCAAGGACAAAGCTCTCTATGATGCTTTCTACAGCGTCAAGAACAGCTACCACCAAAGCGCTGTCGGCGCAAATGGTGTAATTGGCGGGCGCTATCCCGTTATCCTTGATCTTTGTGCCAAGATCAGGAGCGAGCGCGAACTCCTTCGTGCTAACGTCGTTGCTGGTCAGCAGGCGCATCGTACGGAGCTGGAAGATGCTCGTGCGCAGGCGGAGGACCAGGAGTCTCGCTCATCTCGCAAGGCCAAGGCCACTCCTAAACCCCGCGTACGTTATCGCCTCTTTTTGCTTATCTCTCGCCTGATTATGCCTATTTTTAGAAGGAACCCAAGGCCAAGAAGTCCAAGGCCATTATTGAGGACGGAGATGAATCTCCTTTCGATGATTCCGAGTTGCCCGCTGAGCAAGACGATGCTATGGTCGTCGACGACTCAGTGAGTTTTGCAACTCGCTTTTCTCCTTTTCTCTAATTGGGACTTATAGAATGACGCAGGTCCTTCAGGCCATCGGTCGACTCAATCTCTTGACGACCGTAACAGTGCGGTGAGTCCAACTTTGACCTTCCGTGGATACTATCCATGGTTGTTATTATTGTTGACTTCTTCCTTTTAGAGTCAATCCCAACCCGGCAGTACGCGTCCTTCCTCGGTACGCCTTTCCTTCCTTCGCATAAAAGGCCTTGACCGAAGAGCGCCCCAATATCTTAAGGCTATGGCAATTCTCGCTCGTACTGACCCTAAATCAGCGTCAGGACCCGTCGTTGAGGACTTCCCAGTCCCACCTCCCAGAAAACGGGCTCGGCCATCGCAAAACTTCGCCCACGAAGACTCTGCAGATCAATACGCAGGTGAGTTAGCTTCCGCGATTGCTAATCTTATCTTAATTAACAATCGTACAGCCACAGACTTATCGGTTAACAATGAAGCAATCCGCCAAACTGTTACCGAAGCGCGCAATGCCGTCAAAGGCGCCCCGGCCGATTCGATCGGTTCCCTTCGTCTCCAAGAGGCGGACCTCCGGTCCCGCGTCGGGTTCGAGAATGCCCAACTTCGATACCACCTCGAGCATCGCGAGTACCTCCTCACCGACCTTCGGCGGGTTCTCGACCTTCAACACACGCGCGAACAACCCCCCGCAGCAGCAAGTGCCCAGCCATCGTCGCAGGTAAGCCAGATTTTAGCTTCCGCGGAAAACCCCTGACCTAATTTTTCAGTGATTCTCTAGCCGAACTCGCCGAGCGCGATCTGGATGCCTTCTTTGGAATCCAACGCCCCACTGCAGAATGTCCCCATTGCGCTAGCCATACCCATCCTTCTACTTCTTGCTTTTAGGGTTATGTCCCTTTCTTAGCATATACCCCGTTCTTTTAGTCCAACTCATCGTCTGTCTTTACTCTCTTCCAACTTAGCGTTACTATTCTGTAAATGCTATTCCACGTTCCTTTTAATCAACTTTATGTGGCTTTATTCCTCTTTGACCGCCTGGGTTCCTCTTTATAGGAAGTCTCCTTCCTTATCTCGTCTAAGTCCAAATCAGGAACTTCATCACTTTCATAACCGTCCGACTCCGATTCCTCGGAGCCATCATTGGTTTCCGCGGAAGGTTCCAGTTGATCATTAAGACGAATTTTATGGAATTGTAAGTCCTTCCCTAGGAATGGATCTTCCTCAGCATCGTCCTCAGCCATCTCATCGAGTGTTTCCTGCGACAAGTCGATGAGATCTAGTATATTTTCTGGGAGTTGTATTGCTTGTCTTTGTTCAAAAGGTATTACTCTGAACTGAGCAATTCTCCCTTGTAACATAGAACCATCTAGCTCGCAGAGCAGATACGCTCCTCCCTTTGTACGGCGCACCACAATGTACGGCCCTAAATATCTAGGATCCATTTTGCTATTCAAAGACTTCTCCGTCTCTGTGTTCCTTACTAGAACGAGTGCCCCTGGTTTGAAATTGAAATCCTTTATGGTGTTCTTATGGATATCAATGTACCGTCGCACTAACTTCCTCTTTTCCTCACTAACACGAATCCTCATTTCTTCTACGTGTTGAGAGTGTTTTGCAAGGGCTTTTGCCCTTAGGCCAATGAGTTCGGCAGTGGTAATAGGTTCACCAGGGTATTCGACAAGCCAGGTCGCTTCTTCCACATCAAGAGGTAGAATAGGATGGGCTCCTGAGACCGCAAAGAAAGGGGAACAACCCATCCCTTTCCTTATAGTTATTCTATCTGCCCATAATACTTGGTGGAAAAACCAGTACCATTTCTTAGTATCACCTCCCGTTGCTTTGTATAACGACTGTCTCAAATCCCAGTGTCCCCTCTCTACAGGACCATTCGCCTGGGAATTATAAGGAGATATCTTTATTCCTCTAATCCCATATTTAGACGCTAGCCATTTTAGAGCAGCCACAAATGCTGGTCCATTGTCAGTGACTATTGTCTCTGGACACCCCCATCTACAAATCACTTCCTCCAATAGGAATTTCCCAATGGATTCCGCGTTCTCCGACCGCAAAGGTCTCCCTTCGACATACCGCGAAAGCGAATCTCTCGCTGCGACGACATTCCTGTACCCGTTGGATACTACCCCCATGACCATAGCGTCTGCATGTACTTTTTGGAACAAGCTTGGAGTATGCGTAGGTCTTGGTGGGATTCTGAGCAAGGTCTTTTGTCGATGTTGGCATATCTTGCAAGTGTCTATGAACCATTTAACGTCTCTTTCCATTTCTGGCCACCAGAAACGCAGTTCTAATAGAGACTTGGTTGCAAATATGCCCTTATGACCCAAGGAATTATGTGCCGCCCTCATCATGTACATTCTATGCTCTTTCGCGATTACTAGCTTATGCATAGAACCTTCCCCTCTACGGTATAACCTTCCTTCTTTACTCAAGAAGAAATATCTTGCGAACTTCATGAACCTCTTGAAGTCCTTATTGACCATCATCCCTTCTGGCCTAACCATGGGATTCTTGAGCCATATCTTCACTAATTCAATCCGCTCGTCCTGTGCTATCCCCGCACCTGTACGATGCTCCTCCGGGTAAGGTTCCCGTTTATCTGGACTATCTCTGAATTCTCTGCTTGGTAGCAGGGGTTCTGTAGGCTCCGCAACGTTCACATTAATGTATTGAGGCACTACTAGTCCTTCTCCAACGTATACCTCTTTCACCTGGTCAGAAATCACTTTCTCCTGAGCTTCCGCGGAAAGTAGTTCTTCCGCGAATTCATCAATACTGCTTGCTGTGCCAGCCATAGACTGCAGGTATCCACCCCTTTCGTCTATTTCGTCCTTGAATTCGTCGAAATCCAAAGGCTGCTCACAGTCATAGTCCCAATCTTCATGGTTCCCCGGAATAGGGTTCTCATCCAAACCCTCTTCATTGTTGGGGAATTCTTCATCCCCTGGCTGATATTCCCGTCTCGAGAGGCCATCAGGAGGAAAAGTGGCTCCTTTTACGTGTTTCAACTTGAAATGGAACATCAGGATTTGTTCAATCCAACGGTTGATTGTGGCATTCGGGCCCATACCGGGATTGTTCAACATTCCTTTGATATACAGCGCATCAGTTTCCACAACTAGCCTTCTACACCCCAGCAGCCAGTACTGCATTGCTTCCAAGGCCCTCTTTAGCCCGTACAACTCCCTCTTGGGTTGTGAAAATCTGGATTCTCGCCTGTTGAGTGTGATTGAAGCAAACTTTGCGTAATGCCTTTTCAACTTATCAATTATATCTATCTGATATATTTGAATCCCAACGGCCATCCAAGAAGTATCAACCGCGAGAACTATGTCCGTATCCCAGTCGTAATTTAACGGCCGTAGGGCTGGACAGGTCCGCACCGCATGCTTTATTACCTCCATGGCTGCCTCTTGTTCAGGCCCCCAAACGAATTCTTCATCGTTTCGAGTTAACTTCGCAATAGGCCTACTCATATCCCCAAATCCTTTTATAAACATCCGCAAGACTCCAACTACTCCAAGGAATTGTCTGACTCCAGAAACATCTTTGAGGGGTCCCCAGCGGATGATAACACCAACTCTATCCGTACTAGGACGGCGACCTTCATAAGAGCAAATATGTCCTACTACTGGGAATACATCCCAGCACAGTACTGATTTAGCTCCAGAAAAGGTTCCCCCACAATATTTGATTCTCTGAACTACTCTGTTCAAATTCTGAAAGTGCTCCCAGACAAATCTCCTTATTCCGGAGTTTTCGCGGATGGTCTCATACGTGCCATGTTTATTCTGATACCTCGTACCAGGTCCCCTTATAGGTACATCATCAATATAGGGTATAGTTACATGTGGAATTTCGTCTCTTAAGATGAAAGTCACATCATCGTGAAAGATGGGAACCGAATTTGTCCAACCTTGGGGTAGCTTTACTAAGCGTAGTGCCCCATAAGGTGTCTGGAACGTCGTATAGTCCCTTGAACCTTCCGCGATATCCCTGTGATCATAACCTGAGTAGAGATCCAAACTGGCACCGCAGGCTCTTCCCGCGAAATGGTTGGCCAACTCATCCGTAGCTGGTGGAACCCCAGAATGAGCGATAGTAACTGCATTCAAAGGTTCTAGTGCATGCACCAGCCGAATACTTTTTCCATCTTTCTTTACAACTCCAAAGAACTTGCTTCTATAAGAAGCATTCGATGGCTCATAGACTCCAGCGTCTATTTTCTTCTTAATTACTTTGCAGAATTCTTCCAACTGTCCCCTTGGAATTGGAATACTCCTCTCTACCCACGTCTCATGTTCCACAACAGGGAATTCAACTGGAGGAAAGAAATCATGCCTGAAGCTGCCCCTCTCTGAATCATCCCAAGCAAAGGCTTGTTCTTGCCTCATCATGAATTCATGCATCAATTTCCTTTCTTCCGGCCATAAGAAGTCTCCATCATGCAGTCCATCGATGATAGCTTTTCTCTCCTCGGTGTAACGTCCTGTGGGTTTGAACTCCCCTGGTACAGGGTTTAGTTCAGGCATTTCTGCTAAAGGATCGCCCGTAATTTCTCGTTTTATTCTGAACTTTTCAGGTAGTTCAGTATATACAGGACGAATCTTCAACCCTACTGGCTTGTACTTTTTGCCAGCGAACACCGAAACAGGATCATCTTGATCCTCCTGATTTTCCGCGGAAGGTGGTTCTTCCGATATCTCTTGAGAAAGAGTCGGATGAATGAACTCTGCTGAGTCGCAACAAGGGCAATGGACTCCTTGATTTAGGACATGCATAGTTCTGACCTCATTCCGAGTATATCGTGGTGCAGGAGGGATAAATTCCCCAGGTTTATTCTTCCCTTTTCCTGCCTCTACTGGTCCCTCACTCATGCTCCAAGTGAAGACACCATACAGCTTACGTTTTCCAGTTGTCTTCTTAGACTTTTCGCGGAATTCGTTGAACAAGACTCTAGCTTTCTTGTCTTTTCTCATATTCCTTGTTCCCGTGGAGGCACTAACATAGGCCTCAAGAACTTCTGTCTCCGTGAACGCCACTCCTTTTGGCTTGTAATATCCTTCAATCTCTAACTCTTTATCTTCATTAAAGCCAAATTTCAACGCCAACTCTCCTCGTTCATGCAATTGCATTAAGTCCTCGAAGTTTGACGAAAACCCTGCTTTGATTCTGGGTCAGCAGTCTTTTCTGGACGCTCATCTTCCTCTTCGACCGTTACAGTGGGCTTCCGCGATTGCTCTGTCTCCTTTCCTCTTTGGATAGTTGTCAGGGTGCAACGCTTGCCTGTGTTAGGGTCTCTGATAGTGATGGTTTGGGTCTCGTCTCGACTGTTATTGACTTGGCATTCGGTTAATACCTCAAATGGTCGACCTAGTAGCACCTTATATGCTGGTCCTTTAATAATATGGACCTGCAGGTACACCGTTATGTCCCCAAATTTGAAAGGTACGTTCCTTGCCAAGCCAACGGCTCTTTCCATTGTACTATTGGCGCTCTGCATCCATACTCTTACGTCAGGGTCCCAGCTAAGCTTCAGCTGAACCGCTTGCTCAAGAGACATGGACACAATTTGTGAGCCAGAGTCTAATACACACTCTACCCGTCCTTGCTTATTTATGGACGGAAATAGTACTCGTAGATTAGCCGAGTCTCTTCCCACGGTTGAATTTCTCGGATCCATATATACCTGTTTAGGTTTTTCATCAGGACTCAGGGATTCTAAGTACTGAACAAATGGATCCGGAATTGACACCGCTCCTTCCGGTAATTCGTCTGTTTCAATCGTATTGACGTAAACAGAGGAGATTTTTGGAAGTTCATCCAAGTTGAGTGCGTCATACTCCAGATTTTCCTCTTCCTCTTCTGGGAAGGGTAGGTCTAGTTCTTCTTCGAACATAACCTGCTTAGCTCCTGGAGCTTTCACTATCCTTCTTATCTTTGTGAAGTCACGTTTAAGTGTTTCTCTGACTTCTGGGGATACTCCAACCAAGTCCTTAACACCCAAAGTGACTTCCGAGTTTAGAACAGCATCCGCGATTGCTCTTCCCAGTCCATCTTTCTGTACTGGAGCTTTCAGCTGGTATGCCCTCTCGTCTGCTTCTTTATTCTCTTTCACCTCATCAACATTTTGGTCTCTCTGCCGGTTTATTACTGGCTTCACCTGTCTATATGGAAGTTCAACACCAATCGCGATTTCTCGTCTTGGCCGTGGCTCTCCCTTTTCCAAGGCCTGAGACTTTTCTACATCGTCGGCAGCTCTTGCCCTCCAATCTCTACTATTGTCCGCGGCACTTTTATCGGTACGGTCCTCAGGAGGCTTTTCTAATTGTTTGGTCCGCGAGATTGCCTCCATCCCTGAACCCTTTAGAAATTTGAAGGCGAACCTCCACCTTGTCTAGACACATTCCTAGTAACCGCGAACTGCTCTTGTGGCTGAGCATCCACAGCACTCAGTCCTTTTAACAGTAACGCATGTAAGGCGTTAGTTAAATCGGCTGGGCCAGCGGCTGGTTGAGCAGCCGCGATTGGTTGCATCTGTGCCATAAAAGTGGGTTGAACCACTTGGTTAGCCTGATGAGTTTGCTGGATCTGATTATACTGCTCAGCTCTTCTGAGCCGTACTTTCAGAGTCTTTATCTCATCAGCTTGAAGCTCAGGGTCATAATGACTCCCTTCTCCTTCGCCGTTATAGTAGGAGTCTACTACATTCCAGTTTTGGCTAGTAGACTTACTCTTCCAGTAGTTCTCCACTCGAACTCTCTGGCTACCGGTTCCGGAAGGAATCCAGTTCCCATCTCCTAGCTTATGCTTCCCATTTTCAACTACTAAGTGTCCCTTTTGGATGTGTTCATCCTTATACGGACATTCGCGAGAGTAATGCCCTGCTTCTTCGCAGTAGAAACATTCTCTGTCGTTTTCGCGGAAGCTCCGCCTTTCATTTCTTTCTGGTCCGCCAGCCTTCTGACTAGGGCCCTGAGAATTGTAGGCGAAACTGGAACGGTTGTAATCCCTGTTTCCACCAAAGTGAGGCGGAGGATCCTTTGTGAGTTGTTGCATCGACTTAAGCAACTCGTTATGCCTTTCGTCGTACGTCTTTTGAGTTAGAGAGTACTGGTCCCTCAGCTGGGCTATAGCACCTTCTATGATCTCAAATTTCTCATCCAGTGGCTCGCTCTTCACAACGGTGTTAGGAGGAACAAGATGTACCCCAGGAGTAACCCTAGTTTCCTGCTCAATCGTCACACTTGGTGCTTCATGTTGGCTTGCGGCCAACGTTTCCGCCAATTGGATAAGATCCTCCAACTCTATTGGATCTTCTTTCCTTGCGTCTGGCTTAGCTGCTTCCGCGCCAGCTACTGCTGCTGCGGGCTTCTTTGCCAGATTCGGAAATTGTGCTTTCATTAATACCGAATTCGCGATTGCTACTTCTAGTATATTTTTGAAAGCAATTTCCAGGGTGTCAAGATACTGCTTGCAAGCAACTTGGTTGGTTAACAACGCCGGTGCTTTATACAACTTTTTGACCTCTGTGAGATACTCTAAGTTGAACCGTCGGAGTTTCCCTTCCTCGTATACCGTAATTCCTTTATTACGCTTGCAGAGTCTCTTAAGATTTTCAACGGTTCCTGCTCGGTCCGTCTTAATCTCAGGATAACTCTTGTACACTTCAGCCAAAAAGTCATCGTATGACCCAGCTAGGTATGTTGCAAGAGATCTCCATTGCTCCTTCTTCTTGGCACTGAGATAATTTGTCAGATGGACCTTCCGCGTTTGGTCATCTGTTATTCCAGCCAACTCTAGGATTTGATCTACGTGATCTATGAAGGTTTTTAAATCCTCATAGTCTTCAGTCGTGAACTTAGGCGCGTTAGAGTCCCATGCATATGGAACTTTGAAACTAGCGACCTTAGGTCCTTGATTTTGGTTTTGGTTCTGATCTGCCATCGTACTAGTCGACGGTTGAGATGGTAAGGTTTGTGAGGAGGTAGGAGAAGTAGGAGAAGGGGTTTTATCCTCTTCTTCTTCTTCTGATAAGGTTTGTGAAGCCGTCTGTCTTTCCGCGATAGCTTTCTGCTTCGACTTAAATGCTGTAACCCTGGCTTTTGTTCTAGCCTTGGACTGAGCTCTGCCGGCTTCAGTTGCACTACTCCTTTTCTTTTTAGGAAGAGGAGATAGATCAGCTGGTGTTTTCAACCGACTAGACCTCCGCACTCTGGGTCTTTCAAACGAAGTGGAAGCAAGTTCACCGTCCGCAGATATTTCTTCTGACTCTGGTTGCACCGAAATGTTGAACTAAGTCAACGGTGCTTTTGGGTTTTAACGAATTTCGTTCTTCCTGGAGTAATTCCAAGGTATAATCCTGTTATAGGAAGTGTAGAAAGACCAGTTTTAGAACTAAGCAGTTCCAACGATAGTACTAAGTTTTCTACTTTGAACTAGTAACTGGTTGAATGAACCCCTCGCGGTGGGCTCCAGATGAAACGCTGACTATGGGGCTACGGTGGAAATAAACCAAGAAAATGCGCAGAATCAAATCCACACAAAATCCTAATATAAATCCTAACCACTTCTAATCGACGTGCGAGGTTCGGGGTTCCAGTCCAGTATAGACTGTTGCAATTCAACCAATACTATCTTCAAAATATACTAGTTCGAGGCTTTCGCGATAGCTCGTTCCGACCGTTCTTATACTAACTATCCTAGTCTTGACACAGGAAGGTGCGTTCAGACAGGTAATTGAGATGTTACTCTTTGGTAGAGGTTTAGAGGTTTAAGTTGTGTGTGCTCGTTCGCAAAATGAGTTTCCGCGGAAAGTATGTTTGAACTGATTCCGTTCTCTCAAAAGGTCCGTGTCAGGCTCTTATAATTCCACGCGTTGGTACTGATTCTCAATAAGATGTTCACGCGTATAATTCAAGATATGATCCAACAGACAATATATTGCAACGAAAACAAACAAAAGAAACAAATAAGCTTCTGGAGTTTATCTCGAATGAAATCCAACGTCTAGTTATTCACGAAGCCGATACTGGCTTGACGCTCACAACGAGAGGGGGGAATCCACTAGAGCTCCAGTACATGATACAGTGCTTTATATACATTCACAGCAATAAATATGAGACGATAAACAAACCATCTTATGGGTATAATATTGGTAACTCCGGACCCTCTTGGTCCAGACCTCATTCAGTTTTACTTGTTAAAGGCTTTCCTCCGGTACTGGTGAGGGATTTACGCCTTTACCTCCGGCGCCCACTAGATACCATTGTTCTACCTCCGGCATCCTCTTGGATACCATTGTTCTCCTGGCTTGGCCAACGTAGATCTTCCCCGTTTGTACTGATATCTCCGGTCATGAATCAATAGCCCTCTTGCTATCCAATCGATGATCTACTTGCTCCAAGTAGCACTGCGTGAATAAGGAATATTCTCTTCCTACAGGTCGCCAACGTTCCTGAGTTATAGTCCTGTCTTAGACCTTTCCGCGGAAGCCTCCTGCTCCTGGTAACACCTCTCGAGTTCCAACGAGTCCCAAATGGAATGTCCTTCAATGTACGCCTTTGTTCCTGGAGCACCAGGTAACTCCCAATCCTATTCCGGATGGTAAGAGACCTATCGCGGAAGCTCATGTCCGACTTATTGTAACTCTGACACTTTGCAGTGCCATCGTAAACGGACCCCAGAGCTCCCACCTGTGTATTCTCCTTTGACTGACCGCCCAGGCAGACCTCAGTCCTTATTGAGACTCATTCGCTGAGTATTGTAGTACTTTATTAATAGTACCGTTGTAACTAGCCTTAAAATGAATAAATTCAGGCGTAGCCCAATACCAGGTCTGTCAACGGGCTCAATGAAGGAGCCGTGCTCGCCAACATGTATGCTGGGATTCCGTGCTTCATAGTACATTCCTACGCTGCGGAAGACCTTACGCGAGCTGACGCCAACCCTGCCATCTCGACCCCTTCCGATTTCGTCACCGGCACCGACGTGATCACCGCCGTACTGGAGAGTCCATACCAGAAGTTAGCCCGCATGGACGCATTCCGACTAGACGCGCCGCATGGTCCTCCAAAAGAAGTCGTCTTGCAAGTCACCCCGTCCCCCGAAGAAGAAAAGCTATCATCCTCCCTCTACCTCGAGCAGCTAGGGATCCTACCAGCCTCGTGGAAGAGGGCGGACTTCGACGCTAACCCAGAACCCTTCGACCTCCTGGGATGGCGCAAGGGAAGCGCGGTGCAAACCGCGACTCCTCAAGCGCCCCTCATCTTCGTTCCACCGCCGGCGTCGACAACCAACCCCGCTCCTGGAGCTCCAAGCACAAAGCAGGACAAGTTTGCGCACCAAGAACTGGAGACGAGAGTGATCGACCCGGATCGTGTTGCTTGGATAGTCCCGCCTCCCGTCGCCGAGGCCGAGCGCGAAGGCAAATGGGCGAAGTACGAGTTGACGGAGCTGGAGAGTGGAAGGACCGCGTTCGTCTATAGGGGAAAGGGTAAAGAGCCGGAAGTGGATGAGAAGTTCTTCGACAGGGTCAAGAAACGACGATTATACATGGGGGAGTACGACGTGCCAGCAGGAGTGTTGAACAAAGGAGTCTTTGGAGTCCCCGTTCCCCGCTACCCTTTCGTCGTAGTGGACGGCATCCGGGAGAAGATGGAGAAACCCTCCTTCTGGATGTATAAGAAGGAGGCACCGTTGAAAGGAGACGTTGACAAGAAAGCTGAAGCCCCTCAAGCGGAAGAGCTACCCTTTCTGCCAGGACGAGGACCTTCCAGCAGCGACAAGGGTAAAGGGAAGGGACGAGCGACTGCGGAGCAGGAGGCGGAGGAATGGGCAAAAGATGCGATGAGAGGTATTGAAGTGCCACAACAGACACCGGAGGAGGAAGCCACGAACGTGTTGGTTATCCTAGGCCTTAGCGAGGACATCCGCGCTGCCGACTTCGAATCTCTGGCCCGCGACGCGTTTCATTTTGCGCGCGCTAAACCTCTCATCATAGTCCACGCGGACGGCCGTATGTGGGTCCGTTTCGCTACCATCACCGAAGGGAAACAAGCTTTTGGAACGGTCTATGCAGTGGCGCAGAAACAAAACGCGAGGATGGAATACGGGAAGGATGAGCAACTCGTCGTAGTGCTATCGCGGGCCACCGACACATGGGCTAACCCTGAGGTGGTCGCGAACGAGGCCAAGAACGTCGCCGCTCCTCCTCCGCCGCCTAGTGGAAGCGCGGGGGCCGTCGCAAGGGTCCTCCTCCGCGCCGGTGGCTCCTGCCTCTACGCACAAGGAGCCGCCAGCCGCCAAAGCCGTGAAGGAATCCCCGCGACCTCCAAGCCCTCCCCGTCCTGAGGAGAAGAACTATCGCTCCCGCTCCCGTTCTAAGTCTTCCTCCTCTTCCCGCTCGCGCTTCCGTTCGTTGTCTCGCTCGCGCTCTGAGTCTCCATCCCGTTCCCGTTATCGTTCTGACTCCCGTCACCATGCTCGTTCCTATTCCCCGTCGTCGCTCCAGGTCTCACTCTAGATCTCGATCCTACTCTCGTGCTCGACCCCGCAGGCGCTACCGTTCCCGCTCCCGATCTCGTTCTCGCTCGTCTTCTTCCTCTGGATATAGCTCTCGTGGACCTTCGCCTTCTCCTAACGCCGTCAAACAGAGAGGCAGGTCTAGGACACGCGTTATACCACGTCCCCCTCTCCAGCAACGCCTCCGCTCGCCACCTCGCCCGCCGTCACCACCGAAACCCACATCCCCTCCCGCTCCTACTGAGCCTAAAGCGATGCGAACGCCCTCCTTGTTCTCTCGGCTTCGACCCACCTATCCGCCTCCTCTGCTACAAAGGATGACTGGGCCTCCTCTCGCGGATCGACTCTCCACGCCGTCGGCACCCCTTCTCCAGCGCATGCAGCCTTCCCAAAACTCACTACTTCAAAGAGTAGGGGGGGCCAGTTCCGTCTGGCTCAGGCAAACGCAAAGCGACGGAGAGGGAAGAAGGAGAAACATCCGATGAGACAGAGGAGGAGACGTCTACGCCGGCCAAAGCCAAGAAAAAAGCGAAACGAGGACAAAGAGGCGGATCGCGTGCAAGGAGGGACAGAAAGCGGCAGAAAAAGAAGCGCGAGGCTCAGCAAACGTCTACAGCGGTGCCACAAGGGGGAGAAAGGGCTGTGGCTATTCCGTCCTCGTCCAGACCCATGGACCAAGTCGTCTTGATACCGGGCGAGGACATGAATTGGCCGGATGACGACGCAATGATCGGAGAAGGTTGGGCGGCGGAAGACGATGAGGATGCTAGGATGGGGCCGGCGTAAAGCAATTGGACACTACGCGTAGGGGGGCACTGTGATACGGTGTATATATTTCACTACTAAATACGCGGCCGTGCCTTTACTTTACTTTGATTCATTTTACTAATACTGATTACTCATCTCTGTTGTACATAGACGAGATTACCTCATAGATATAAATCAATCTTGCTTTACATCCTACCATGGTGTGAAGAGGGATCTTAAACGGCGAACCACCGATATGCGTTAGACCCCCCGCTTGGCTGAGCAACCGTACAACTGCTCCCTCTACTCCTGGTTATCGGAGCCCGACCGAGGGTCATACGATCCCTCTCCGAAGGGTTACATCGGCTAACGACTAACGACAACCTACCGCCAGCGCTCTCAAAGCGCTGGCTCATTCCACCCTACTCTCAAGAGCCATAAATACCGACTCGCATCACAGTCAATATTGGCTGCAGCTGCTTGTTGGCGGCCCAAGAGCAGATGTTCATGCCCTGTCAAACACGCACGGAGCACCTGTTGATCACGAGTTTGGTTCAGTGACATAAAAGTTCGCAGTGCTTACAGTTCCACTATACTCCACGACGCCGCGAATGTATTCTTCCTGTAAAGAAATGATAGGCACCCTAAGCCAAAGCAAAGAGACAGAGAGTACGCACAGTAACACGCAATATCACATTCTCATCACTCAACGTCGGATCCAAAATTGCGACTAACGATTTTAGCTGATCGCCCACCCCATTAGTTGAAAGACCCTGCGAAAACACAACCATCTGCGACAAAGCATGCGCCGCCGCCAACATCGGCGCTCCGTGAATGTCAGCATTCACCGCAGCGGCGCCGGGCCGCCAACGCGTGCTGCGAACAGAGTTGCTAGCCCATTCGGGTTGGTACAGGACGTTCACCCGGGGAATTTTTGGTTTTGAGAGTACAGACGGTGGTTCGCAGGAAGCGGTATATGCGGGCCTTTTCGGAGGTATGTAGAATGAGAGCTATCGGAGCATTGATTGAATTCAGAATCCGATGAAAAGAAATAAATAGGTGAATGTGACTAACTATAGCTGTCGTTTGACGGACTCGGTGAGAGGTGCGCCAGAAGATAGTTTGAGCCCTTTCCGTACGTATACGCGCCAATCCAGTTTGTCCACACTAGGAATGTTAATTGACAATTAGCCCGGTAGCAAGAGATACTTCGGGGAAGTATGTTATACCTGGATCTCTCTCCTTTGCATCCGCACCTTGAGGAACGAACGAAGTGAAAATGATGTTCTCCGCATCCATATCTGCGCTATGCGTTTCGCTCTCCCATTGTTTTGTCAACGTAACGTTGCGGAGGGCAGGAGGAGGAGGAGGAGGATGTATGGCCCGTGCTGGTGTCTGTCTCTGTTCATCATCGGCCGCTCCCTGAAATTCACAAGAAACATCGGCAGTAAATCCTATCCATTACTTTAGTTGCTGCAATTGTCGAATTTTCGTGAGATAATTCAAATAATCACCTTGCTGATCTATGCTATGATACCGCCATCTCAGGTTCGGCGGAGGATTTATGCCGCCACTCAAGCCGCTCATGTCCATGTCGGGGAAATGATCATTGGGAAACCAGAGTCTGGATTCGGTGGGGTTTAGCGATAATGGTAGAGCTCCGCCTGGCATAGGTTAGTCGTATAAAGAATAAGAACCAAGTGAACTGTGCTGTGTACCTGTGGATCCGTGAATCAAGGGTCCGAACAGTTTGAACGATGCGGGAAAGCCCGAAAGCTCGTCAGCGACCGCGGCAGAGCCACTAGCCATCCATCCCATTCTGGATGTCCCACTTTTCACTGTAATCTTTGGAGTCAGATGGCAGGCAGCTGGGATCATTACGAATGGGGTGAACTGACTGCTCGACTGAATGCAGGATCCAACGATTGGGTCGTCGTTCAGCTGTTGCCAAAGTGGAGCTGAGAGATCGAGCTCGTTGCCAACGAGCGGATACATCAGGGCTATTGTGCGCGGTTCCAGGAACTTCGTCCACCTGAGAGAAAAAAACAGCCATTATATTGGCCGAGGGAGTTATATGTTCAATGTACATACGCCCAGATTTGTTGTCCGGTGATGGAGAGTATGCAGATAACAAGCCACCATTGCTTTTTGATGTTGAACGTCGACGACACACCGGTAGCCCATACGTAAATACTGTTTGCAGGATGTGGGAGTTGAATAAATAATCATGATACTATCAGTACACCGATGTATGGACTCACGAAGTGGACCACAGCGCCATGACGGTGGCCATTTGGGTCGTCATCAACTCAATCAAATGCGGTTGTTCTTGGGCGAATACCCCGAGCCAATGTGGGAAAGCTAATCCACCACGTTTGCACTGCGAAATCACCACTACGGCCGTGATTGTCCACAATGATAATTGCGCGAAAATCACGATTCCGGGCCATCCCGCGAAGTTGCGTCGTGTAAGAATATTACTGTGGTCTTGATCAGTATCGGCTCAGCGTATTTTGACAGCAGAACAGAATGCAAAGCCCAACCGCTAAACAAGGGGCTGAGTGTGTACTAGTAGGATTTGTCGTACCTCATGGATCTGAGCGCGACGGGGCGCGGGAAGAAATTGAACCAGCGATACAGTAAACTGGTTTCAGGCCTATGCAGTCTCGGACAGAGAGGTTTGGAGTGTTGGAGTTTGGTTGGAGTACGTTCGACGAGGGATGGTCATATTTAAGTGCGCGCCCTGCTGCTGGCAGTTGGCTGGCAGTTCGGGAGTTGCCAGGTTTGGGGAAGAGTGACATAAGTGATCAATGATCGTGAGAAACAGCCGCGTCGCCACTCACTCCCTCCCCTCTCGTCGCTCAACGCCGCCGCCTTCACACAAACAAACAGCCGCCGACTCCCCGTCTGTTTCCACTTTCATACTCTCACTCAAGTTCTTCAAGCTCTCCGTCAGCCGCTCTTTCGCTCACAGCTCGCCTCCACTGCCACACCCCTCAAACCTCCTCAAGCCCGCCGTTTCGTCGACACCTCGCCGCCACGCACCCTCAGCACCCCACCACCACCACTAACACTCACCGACGCGTCAGCAGCGACGTCATCGACGATGACCGTTTGTCGCCGCTCACTTATCTCGTCTGCCCGCTAACAACACCTTTTAGCGCGCACCGCCCTCTCTCCTCCTTCCCACCACACCCGACCCTCTCCTTTGCACCTTCACCCCGCCGCCGCCGCCGCCCTCGCCCGCGTACCAGACGCCGACCCTAACGCGCATCTACATCCAAAGAGAAGTACATAGGGAAAAAAGGTGCGCGCCACCTTTGTCTTTCTCTCCTTCCCGCACCCGACTAACAACGCCCCTCCCCACTTCAGCCCATCTCCTCCCCACCTATACTCATCGCCTCCGCCACTCGGCTAGATCCCGACTTCCCCGCTCCGCTCGCCGACATCTTCACGCCTCGCGCCGTCATTACCCAGCCTTCCACCCGATCAACGCCCAAGCTCCACCTTCAAGGTCATTCTCAAACGCAAGTCGCCGCCCCCACCCTTCCGACACCATCAACACCGAACCCCGACGCCGCTAATGTCGTTTCGGTGGTGCCCACGTCATCGTCAACGAACGTTTCGCTAACGACATCTTTCAGCGCATCCGCTCTCTCTCCTCCTTCCCACCACACCCGACCCTCTCCTTTGCACCCCTTCGACGAAGCGCACCCTTCGGCCCGCCGCCGCTGCCCTCGTTCGCGTACCCGACGCACGCTGGCACGGGCACACACCGACATACAAAAAGAAGCATTTAAGGGGAAAAGGTGCGTACCGCCTTTGTCTCTCCTTCCCGCGCCTGGCTAACAACACCCCTCTCCAGCTCATCTCCTCCCCATCTTTCACCTACCCCCGCCGCCGCTATCGCCATTCGACTCGACGTCGACTTCCACCGCTCGGCCGACATCGTCGCGGCGCCGCACATTCGTCGCCCCGCCGTCTCGACGCGCTCCCAACTCCAACCTCCACGCCACTCCCGCCCAGCGATCGCCGCCGCCGCCCTTTCGACACCCTCACGACTAACGACGTCGACATCGTCGTTTCGGCGCTACACGCGCCGAGCGACCCGAAATTGCATTGGAAATCTAGATTCAAGTGAGTTCTTGTGTTTTTGACGCAAAAATCACTTACTCAACTCAATAGACCAGCCTGGGCCGCCGCTTCGCGTTCAAAAACGAATTCGGGGATGCGCAACATTGAATGGGCGCGCGTTCGCGACGGGAGGAGTTTAGAGATGAGCGGTAGGTCGGAAAGTCGAAACGCGGCGAGACGAAATCAGTAGCGCAGCTACCAAGTAAGTAAATACTCAATTTGAATAAAACGAAGCTTGTTTTTCGAATGAGATGATATCTGCGGGTGGATGGTCAGCAAAGAAATTATAAACGGCGTACAATACGAATTGAAGCGAATCAAATGAAAGCAAGTAAGGCTCACCTTCAGCGAAATGAAGCTGGAAATCTTTTGAGAGATGAGATGAAGTGTGCGCTGAGTCGAGTTGTCAGCGCATGACGAAACTGAAGAGATTCAAGAGAAGAAAGGAATGCTTACCTCTAAAGCCATGAAAGCGGTGTATGAGTTGAGTTGAGTCGAAGTACGGAAATCCCGAGATTGTGGGTCGTGTGCTTGAAAAGGATGGGCGATAAAGCGTGCGCTGGGTTGGGTGTTCAGCGCACGAGGAAAAGGAAAATAAGAAATAAAAGCTTACCTCTCGAGCCATAATAGCAGTGTGTGAGTCGAGTCGAAGTGAACCAAATGCGACAAAAGAAAAGGGGGCCTTACCCGACTTGACTTGATTTGAAGCCGGGGATCTCGCAGGCGCAAGTTGAGTTGTACTGTCAAAAGAGATGAGTATTCGGAAGCGTGCACTGAGTTGAACGGTTAGCGCGAGGAAGAATGGGGAAATATCTTAGTTACTTACTTCAAGTGGGAACTTCGCTTGACTTCAGCTCAATGCAGTCCGAATCGAATCGTTGCAACAAAGATGGTGAAATTGAACTCCAGGATAAAGTTGAGGATTGCGCATCGATACAAGAACGAACGAAAATGGTTTGAACTGACAGTGAACTCGGGTTCGATTGAATGAACCGTAAACTTGAAGCAAGTACTGTAGATGTTCATGCTCGATAGAAAGAACGCGGACGAGCTAAAGAGCAAACACAGCTGAGCTCATTATTTCAAATCGAATTGAAGAACGAAGGTAAGCTTACTTACCTCGGGGTGAGTTGATATACGTCAATCAAGCTTGCTTCATTTCAGTTTGGTTGGCTAGTTGGAACCTGACGCCGCTCTGTAATAAAGGAAGGTTAGAGTCAACTCGAGTCAACATGAAGGAGGGTGAATTTCACTTACATGAATCAATACAAGATATGAATGGTACCTTGGACCGTTTAGGGCGCCCGCGCGCGCGATTCATACGGGCATAGTTGTGCCCTTCAAAATTCAAGTCAGACAGAGTAAGGAATTGAATTCAAACGTACCTGAGACAACACCGGCATAGTTTCGGTGTTGAGGGTGAAGCTAGCGCCGAAGAGGCATAGTTTTGGCCTATAGGATATTCAGAAGTGAGGTCAGTATCGATTCACGTAGAAATCGCAAGGAGACAGACATACCTGATAGTATACCGGCATAATTTCGGTATCGGGCCAACTGAGAGATTCGACGAAAGCTAGTACTATAATAAGAAAATCAAGTCAGACCGTCAAGAATTAGATTAAGGAATCTAAATTGACGTACCTGAGGCAAGAGCGGCATAATTTCGGCATTGAGGTTGAAGTTCACTGGAGGCGATGTCCAAAGAGGCATAGTTTGGGCCTACGGGGTATACAGAAGTGAAGCCAGTGTCGATTCGTGTAGAAAAGCACAAAGAGCTAAACGTAACATACCGGCATAGTTTCTGTGTCGCGCAAACCACCGGGTGCAACCAAAGGCTTGAAATCAAGTCAGATTGAGTTGAATAGTGAACGGGTCAACGATACGCACCTTGTACCAAGTCGACCCAAGCTCGCTTCAAATCCAACACCAATACTCTATGTCAAATGAACGAACGCTCAAACTTCTTTGATTAGATTGGAGTCACAAAGCACAAGATCGTGCTCACCCTAACAAAATCAACGAAACTCAAACTCAAACGAACCCGACAGTCGTTAACCAAGTCAATGCTAAACGATCCAATCAGCGAACGAAGAGAAACGAAGGAAAAAGTCCGCTTACCGAGGATCCTTGAGACGCGCCGAAGTCAATCTAGGTCAGAGTCTTGAGTGGGCATTTGAAATTAATGCGTTCCATTGAAGGGGTATGTTGCACGAGACTATTGAGACGGTCAATAGTCGTTGATAATAGTGGAAGTAAAGCTTACCTATACAGTCGCAACCGTGAATCTCGCAAAGCTATTCAAACAGTCAGCAATTCAAAGGTGTATAGTCAATAAGGCGCACACAGTCGAGATGTGCATCTCATGTAAATTAAAATGAGTACAAACTGAATGAAAGGTCAATAAGGGCTTGAGGTATTCAAAGGAATTGAAATCATTCACCTATACAAAGTCGTCGAGATGCTTAAGTATACTACTTGAAGGTCGGTTCAAGGTTAAGGGAGGTCCACAATGAAGCTCATATAGCAAGAAAGCAAGTAGAAGTAACACTAATTAGAATGTCAGTAATTGTTTGAACGAGAAAGACGAAACTCACTCTATTGAACAAGTTGAAGTAGAAATACTGATGAATTCAGTATGCAGGTCAATCTGGATGGAAAGCGATGCACCAGAGTGAGTTATAGAGTCTAGAATTGACATTGAATAAGAAACAGTTAATTAGACGACAGAGAGGTAAGGTGGAAGTCACAAGAAACAAGCCATCGACATGAAAGTTAATGAAGAAGTCCAAGTCGGGCGAAAGCCGAATAAGGCCGAAAGTCGAATTGAAGCGCAAAACCGTCGAATTGAAGTATAGAAGGGAGTTGAGGAGGTATTGAAGCAAGATGGAATGGAAAGCTGAAGTCAAGTGAAGTTGAGTAGAGTGGGTGGAGGGAGGGAAGTATGAGGGTGGGCAACCCATGATCAAAACTCGACGATATGAGCTCACCTATATACCATTCCCCCGGCCCTCCAACGCTATCCTGCTCACCAAATCTTCCGCATATCTGTCGGGATCGACAGCCCGTGTCCGAATAATGCGGAGCGCCCACCATGCAATCGGAAAAGGCCGAACTCGAGAAGTCAGCGGCGAACTCAAGGAAATTCATAAGTTGGCAACCAGATCCCCAAAAATTACACGCACGTCAGAGAGCATCAGTGTGACTAATGATGTGACACTCAGGATCGTAACGTCGGGGTGGGTGGGGGAAAAGGTCGAGGAAAGCAGAGAGTTGGAATAGGGGGTGACTCGTCGATTGGGACGTAGAGACGGCGCTGCGAGTTGCTGGAGCGCAGGAGCACAAAATTCAGCTCAGAAAACAAGATTCTAACTGCCAAGACACCCATATATCAGCTTCACACGGCAGTAGAAGCGAGGCATTTTACAACACACCTGAAGTCTTCCGATCTCAACTCCGCTCCAGATTACTCCGATTGCTCCAGAACGCTCTCCGACGTCGCGGGTAACCGTTTGCTACCGGTACCGTAGAGTCTGAGTCATCTTGCAGGGGATAGACGCCGTCCAGACGGTGATTTTTGAAAATGCGTGCAAGTGCCCGTTTTGCCGTTTTGCGGGTGTTCCTGAGCAAAGAAAGGTCAGAGACAGATGGTTTGGAAGCAAAAGTATGTGGAGGTACACACCTGAGCTGTGAGGGCAGCGAAACCCCGCGCGCGCAGATGTCGATGGTGGTGGTAAAAGCCAATGTTCGGAATTTCCTATTTGAGTGAGGATATCGTTGATGTGCCGGTGATCGCAGCGGCCAACACCGCCACATCTTTCTCTTCCTTTCCTTTCATCTTATCTCGTCGAAGATTTTGGCCCCGCCCAACGCTGGGTCAACGCGGCATGAGCGGTCTGCCAGGTCTGGCTCATGGTAACGACAGGCCGGCTTTCTGCTGGCAAGATATCCCCCTTCGGTATGATAAAAATCTTGACTCGGTTCACAACGACATCTGGGTCCAACTTCGTCAATTCTTGGGGGTTTTGGCCTAAATCTTGCACTTCTAGCTTCCTATTTACTGCTATCTTGGCTATTTTAGCTCTGGGGCTTTGCCTGAACGAACAACTTCAAGTTATCGGCAAATTTCGGCGTCTCTTTTTGCCGACTGAAGATTTACGAAACTCCGACAACACTTTGAAGTTTGAAATTTAGGGCGATCCGTCGGCTAGCATACTACCGGGACTCACAAATTCAAGGAACTTGTCGCTTTCTCCGCCAGCTGTCTCTCCTGGGCCGAATTCTAGCTGCAAACATGTAATGACTTACATCTCAG
This sequence comes from Favolaschia claudopus, assembly GCA_037176885.1. Lineage (NCBI taxonomy): Eukaryota > Fungi > Basidiomycota > Agaricomycetes > Agaricales > Mycenaceae > Favolaschia > Favolaschia claudopus. The sequence continues at coordinate 528,757 of JAWWNJ010000097.1, read as the reverse complement.
GTCTGCAATTTGCCAAGTTTTCTTACCAATGTCTGACCGCAAATCATTCGAAGCCGTCAGATCCAATTATTTGGGTCACCGGCCATCCACTGCAGATCCCGCATGAACGTTGCATGAACCGTAATTCTGTTGGTTGAGGTTTTGATGCAGTCAGGGAAAATGTACGTTGCTTGATCCATTACGACCACTTCCCTCTTGTTTTCTTACCTCCACCACCTCCCCACTTCATCGACCGTTTCCTCCACTTTCTGCACTTTCTCCTCGCTCTACTCAAACTCAGTCAACGGGTGTCAAGTCTCTTCTTTCATGTACCCAAGACACTATTTCTGACGTTCTTTTCAGCCCATTTCTTCTAGAGATTTGGCCGCCGGCAGGCAAATTGCGCCCCCAACGCATATAGCAGCGTCCGCCTTCGTCATCCGTCACCACCGTCGTCGTTTGGCGCCGCGGAGCGGCGCTATGCTTCCACTCCAGGTTCGTATCTTCTCACTTCACATTTTTCATCATTTTGACGAGTTTTTTTCACAGGTTTTGGCTGCCGGCAGGCAAACCCCGCCCCTCGACGCATCAAGTAGCGAGTCCCGCCACCGTTTGTCAACACTTGCGCTGTTGCCGCCGTCGCCGCTGCGCCGCGCAGCGGCGCTATTGCCTCAACACGACGTATCGATGTCACGCGAGCGGGACTCCTTCAAGTAAGTTTTCTTTTCGTTCACTTTGTTCATCTTTTTGGACGCCCTTTTTCCAAAGGTTTTGGCCGCCGGCCCGACGCATACCGCAGCGAATCCCGCCGCCGCTACTTAACACTTGCATTGTTGCCGCCGTCACTGCCGCGCCGCTGCGCGGCGCTATACCTTGAGACGACGTATCGACGTCCCGCGAGCGGGACCTCAGGTGAGTCTTATTTTCCTTGTCTCTTTTCGTTCTTTTGAGGCGTTTTTTTTGAAAATTTTGAGCCGCCGGCAGGCTAATGCCGCACCCGACTCTTCAAGCAGCGAGACCTGCAGCCCGCAGGTATTCACTAAGCCCCGCGTCGCTGCTGACATCGCACGGCGCCGCCAAGCGGCGGCATTGCTTCGACACGATATATCGCCGTCCGGCGAGCGACAATTATGGTGAGCTTGGTATTCCTCATTTCAGATTCTCTTTCTCTTACGATTTCTTTCAAGTTCTCACCAGAGTTTTGTGGTTTACGGCAAATTTTCCTTGACGTCGGTTGACTTGGGTGAGGTAAGCTTTGCATTCTTTTGTTTCAAATCCTTTCAATGTGTTACCCAACCCACTCGACCGTCGCGCACGTCGATTACTATACGTATCGACGTCCCGCGAGCGCGTTGTTCCCCAAATAAGGTACGTGGCTTCCCATTTAACTCTTATTTCATGTCTTCAACCACTATTAGTGTAGCCGCCGCCTCAAATTCAAGACTCGGAGATTTCGTCTTCCGCCGATCGCGAGCGACATGGCAAGACCCTTTACAGGTGCGTCTATTCCCCCATTCTACATGCTTTCTATACTAATTTTCGCTCCCTAGGACGAAAATTTCTCCGCTGCGCGGCCCTCATCATCACCACCCAGCCCCGCATCAAAAATTCGAGATTTCGAGCGACGCTTCCAAGTAAGTTCCTCCCCTCATCCTGCTTGCTTCCTCACTGACTCAAGACTTCGAGGAAATTTTCTTCCCGCTGCGCGGGTCACTTCATCATCAACGCCGACACCCCGGTTTGGAAACTTGAGATTTCTTGTTCCCGCGACCAAGCATCCGAGTTCCTGGGTATTCAGGTGCGTATATTCTACTATTCTGTAGCATTTTGATACTGAATTTGGCTACTAGATTTTTTTCTTCCCGCTGCGCGGGCCACTCCATCATCAATAACCCCAACACCTGTTTCGGAAATTCGATATTTCGCGTTCCCGCGACCGAGCCTCGGAGCTCATTGGTATTCAGGTGCGTTTCTGTACAGTATTTGAGATGTTCCAGTACTGATTTTGAGTGCCATTTTGTTTTTTTCCTCCGCTGCGCGGCCTGTAGGCTCAAGTCCTCACCGTCAACAGCTTCAAATTTAGCAAGTCCGCGAGGTAGAAGAATTTTTCTTCGCTGCGCGGCGACCTTGGGTGCGTAAACACTGCCTATCCCCTGTATTCTGACTGATCTTATGGAGTTCTTCACGGCGCCGGTGACAAGGGCAAGTTGATTCAACTCACTTCTCATTAGTGTTTTGCCGGCCCTGGCTCAAAGCCAGAAGCCAGCCAAGCCAAGCCATGGCTTGAGCAAGCCAGGCCAAGCCATTTCTCTGGCTTCGTCTGGCTCTGGCTCCTGGCTTGAAATTTTCCGGGCCAAGCCAAGCCAGGTAAGCCATGGCTTTCGACACTCCCTTTGGCAGGTAAAATTGACTCATATTCAATGAATGGAGGACACTTTGAGGCGAAGATTACCTGCACAGAATTGTTTCCCAACTCTCTTCTGCAAATTTTCCGACAAACACTACAAATTTCGACGACAAAGTCAGTATGTACCACTTCCAAATTAGGAAGGTCATACTCACAGTTGACGAGAGAAAGTTGCAACGAGAGCATTGGAGCGGGGCTCCGCAAGTTTCAATAATGTAAGTATCGTATCTCTGGGCTATAATAAGGTTATTTAACCTACATGGCAGATCAAAATAAAGCAAAGTAAAATTTAGTGACAAGCCATGGCCCGAGCCAGCGGCTTTGGCTTGGCCCTGGCTTCGCTGGCCCACGGCTCTGGCTTCAAAATTCCTGAGCCAAAGCCAGATAAAGCCAGGCCAAAGCCATGGCTTTCGGGCCAAGCCAAGCCAGGAAAACACTACTTCTCATTTCCAAGTCTTTGAATGATTCTGGGGCGTCAATCCGGTGAGTGCCTCGAAGTCACACTGCGATTTGCAGACTCTGACGATTTGAAGAATTTGATTATTCAAGACGGACTTCATTCAGTTTGGCGCTTGATACAGGTGAGTAAGTTTTGACTTGCAAATTTGAGTACGTACAGTAAATTTCAGGGTCTTAACCCCGGTAGTGAGTAGGTAGATCTGTAAATTCTGAGATCCCCGCCGTAGATTAGCGTCGGTAGAAAGACCCTCAAACAGCTCGGGAAACGGGCTTCCTGAGGGTCAAAATATCAAATTTTTCTTCTCGGCTGTATGTAGATAGGCAATAAATCCTTTTGAGAACAGCTCCGAAAACCTATAAGTCTGGGGCATGCAAGTCGCTTGCGACCTTGGTCGCGCGGCGAGCTTAGTCGTGCGGTGAGCGCAGGAGTGTTTGCGAATTTCCTTTTTGGGAAGCAAAGTATTTTATTGCATGAGACTCAATTACCATACAAGAGCGTCCCGTTCTTGTCAATACACCAGTCCCGCACCGCACACCTCGGCTCGAGACCCTCCGGCTCGTCACCCGCGTCCCGGAGAAGCAGCGCGACAACACCATGAGTTCCTTACTGGGTATTCCGATTTCGATACCGCATGTCACCATCGTTTTCCAGCATAATCCCGGTAGCAGCGACAGCCTCTGTCTCGACCGGGTCATTCCCATCCTCCTCCTCCTCCTCTGAATCCCTGGCCCAGGCACGGTCCAGCACCTCCGTAATCGCTGCAAACAAAGTCATCGATCCCAGGTGCATGCTCGAGCACAGATACCAGAATATAGTCTGCAAAGAATAGGGCCAGATCCAGCCTAGATTGTGCGTCTCATATTGGCCTGAGTATGAGGTTTTCGGCATATGTCCATGGTGGTGACTCTCATTGTCAACATTGGCTGCAGCTGCTTGTTGACTGGCCAAAAGCAGATGTTCATGGCCAGTCAAACACGCACGGAGCACCTGTTGATTACGAATTTAGTTTCAGTGACATAAGAATCGCAAAAAAGAAATGTTCGAAAGGAAGTCCTTACAGTTCCACTGTACTCCACGACGCCGCGAATGTATTCTTCCTGTAAAGAGATACATAAGCACACCAAGTCAAGGCAAAGAGACAGAGAGTACGCACAGCAACACGCAATATCACATTTTCATCACTCAACGTCGGATCCAAAATTGCGACTAACGATTTTAGCTGATCGCCCACCCCATTAGTTGAAAGACCCTGCGAAAACACAACCATCTGCGACAAAGCATGCGCCGCCGCCAACATCGGCGCTCCGTGAATGTCAGCATTCACCGTAGCGTCGCCGGGCCGCCAACGCGTGCTGCGAACAGAGTTGCTAGCCCATTCGGGTTGGTACAGGACGTTCACCCGGGGAATTTTTGGTTTGAGAGTACAGACGGTAGTTCGCAGGAAGCGGTATATGCGGGCGTTTTCAGAGGTGTGTAGAGTCAGTGCTACACCAGCATTGATTGATTTTAGTATTCAAATAAAAATAAATAAATAGGTGAAGGTGGACTTACTGTAGCTGTCGTTTGATGGACTTGGTGCGACATTTACCATGAGATAGTTTGAGCCCGTTCCATACGTGTACGCGCCAATCCAATTTGTCCACACTAGTAATTTTATTGATAATTAGCCCGGTAGCAAGAGATACTTCGAAGGATTATACTATACCTGGATCACTCTCCTTTGCACCCGCACTTTGAGGAACGAACGAAGTGAAAGTGATATTCTCCGCATCCATATCTGCCCTATGAATCTCGCTCTCCCATTGTTTCGTCAGCATAACGTTGCGAAGGGCTGGTCTCTGTCTCTGTTCATCATCGGCCGCTCCCTGAAATTCACAAGAAACCTCGGCAGTAAATCCTATCCATTACTTTAGTTGCTGCAATATCGAATTTTCGTGAGATAATTCGAATAATCACCTTGCTGATCTATACTATGATACCGCCATCTCAGGTTCGGCGGAGGATTTATGCCGCCACTCAGGCCGCTCATGTCCATGTCGGGGAAATGATCATTGGGAAACCAGAGTCTGGATTCGGTGGGGTGTAGCGATAATGGTAGAACTCCGCCTGACATAGGTTGGTCGTAGAAAGAATCAGAATCGAGTGGACGATGTACCTGTGGATCCGTGAATCAAGTGTCCGAAAAGTTTGAACGATGCGGGAAAGCCTGAAAGCTCGTCAGCGACCGCGGCAGAGCCACTAGCCATCCATCCCATTCTGGATGTCCCACTTTTCACTGTTTTGTTTGAAGTTAGATGGCGGGCAGCTCGGGTCATTACAAATGGGGTGAACTGACTGCTCGACTGAATGCATGATCCAACGGTTGGGTCGTTCAGCTGTTGCCAAAGTGGAGCTGAGAGATCGAGCTCGTTGCCAACGAGCGGATACATCAGGGCTATTGTGCGTGGTTCCAGGAACTTCGTCCACCTGAGAGAAAAAAAAGCCATTATATTGGCCGAGGGAGTTATATGTTCAATGTACATACACCCAGATTTGTTGTCCGGTGTTGGAGAGTACGCAGATAACAAGCCACCATAGCTTTTTGATGTTGAACGTGGTCGAAAAGACACCGGTAGCCCATGCGTAAACACTGTTTGTAGGATGTGGGCGTTAAGTAAATAACCATGATACCACTAGTACACCGATCCATGCACTCACGAAATGGACCACAGCGCCATGACGGTGGACATTTGGGTCGTCATCAACTCAATGAAATGCGGTTTTTCTTGAGCAAATACCCCGAGCCAATGTGGGAAAGCTAATCCACCACGTTTGCACAACAAAATCACGACCAAGGCCGTGATTGTCCACAGTGATAATTGCGCGAAAATCACGATTCCGGGCCATCCCGCGAAGTTGCGTCGTGTAAGAATATTACTGTGGTCTTGATCAGTATCGGCTCAGCGTATTTTGACAGTAGAACAGAATGCAAAGCCCAACCGCTAAACAAGGGGCTGAGCTTATACTAGTAGGATTGTCATACCTCATGGATCTGAGTACGACGGCGAACCGTGACCAGCGATACAGTATACCAGTAAGGGCCTTTGTAGTCTCGGACAGAGAGATTTGGAGGGTTGGAGTACGGTCGACGAGGGATGGTCATTGACCGTCATATTTAAGTGCGCGCCCTGCAGCGCCCTGTGCTGCTGGCAGTAGCTGGCAGTTCGGGAGTCGTTGAGTTACGTGGTTGGTTGTCAAGTCAACTTTGTATGTAGGGCTGATGCCGATACCAATTAATTGCCGACGGTGATTTCCGGGACAAAGGGCTCGCCGACCAATGCCGATGTTGTCCCTGCCAACTCGCATTTCCGATTTCGAAGGGGATGATGTTCACCGCTCCCATTATCTGCTACTTGCATGCACTTCCACTTACTCTTGGCAGTTTTTCCGACGGATAAAGGTTCTGGAACTGAAACAAGATTGCAAGAAGTTTCACGGCAGAAATGCCTCTGATTCTTGCCTCAGTCCTATCTAGAGTCTGGACGAAAATTCAGGAGAAGATTTAACCAATGTGGTCTTGGATGGAAGTAGTCTCTTATAGACAGACGCTATAACACGCTGGTCCTCGTACCTGCGGTTATCTTGTACGTGAGCTGAGCACGAGGAAGGTAAAATTCTTAAGGAAGGCGAATTTTTGGGATATGGGCCCGACCAAGCGTCTGGGTATCCGTTACAACACTTTCTAATTAAGACGAAAGAATTCACTGAGTTACCTCCTCGCCTATCAACTCTCTCACCCTCTCTCGATACTCTTCCAAATCACCAATCTCAAGATCCGCACCCTGTGGTAAACTGTCCGCAATCTCCCTCAACCCACTGATCAAAGCCGAGCGACCACTGTTTAGCGAAAGCCGAGTGGGAAAGATCCACCATCAGCAAAAATTGGGATGGATACGTACTGCTCGTGAGCGCCAGTACCCGTGGTACCCTGGTAGACAACCCCCCGTGTATGGAGGGCTACCTACCCCCCTGCCAAAGCTACCAGCGGCTACCGACCCTCTCCGCCAGGGCTCAGTAGCCGCTGGTAGCTCCCCATATCCCACGCTACCACATCTCTCCACCCAATAGGTACCACGGCTACCAGGCACTCATAGTTTTGGCCTGCGGCTACCCGACAAAACAGTGTTTGCTGATGACGCCTGCGCGTTCTCCCAAGACCCCGGCCGATCCAAGACCTCCATCGAGTGCAATTGTATCTTTCCTTCGCTCCTGGCCGCCCGGGACACCTCGTACGAGAAGCTTGTGTGTGAATCACCGCTTTGTCGGCCTTTGTCGTTCTTGGACCGTGTGAGATGCTCCACTGTCGCAACTGAAACATCGCAAGTCCCAAACACGAAGCCGAACGAGACAAACGACTGCGTAGATCTCGGATTCCTGTGCATGAAAAGAATCTGATTTAACGCGATTTCTTCCCGGCGGGAGTCGTATTCGTGATGCATGAGGGCGCGGAAAAACGATTTATCTTTCGCGCTAGTGGATAAGTCGAATTCTGCGGTCACGGAATCAAGAACTTGTCAATAATGTTGAACAAGAATAAATATGACACGTACGGCTCCGGCGTCGCTCGCGCAGAGCTGCGCATCCATGCCGGTGGCCCGCATTCCAATCGGCCTTTTGACACAATCGAGAGCAATAATATGAGCTCCGGCAGTTGCCGCATACTTTGCAAGTTCGCCGAGGCATCAATTTATCGCACTGCGGATGTGTTGTTCAGTCGAGAAAGAATCAGACACATAACGAATGCCATACGTACCTGAAGGTTATCACAGGCTCTGGGAACAGCCAACAGATCGCCATCGTATTTGTTGAGTATGCTAAGCCGCGGTCGAACAATGTTCATCAACTCTTCCCAAGATTCCAAAAGATCTGGATCCGCCAATTCAGCTTCGACGTCGATGTGGGAGACTTGTGCGAGAGATACACGGAAGGCGTTGAGCACGGAGCGGTAGACCGATGCGGCGGGAAGCATCTCGCTCAGAAGATCATACAGGAATCCTCCCATTTCATCCACATGCTTTGAGCTTCCGCACCCCAAAATGACATTCAAGAGTCCGGCGCGAAGAGATTGCGCCAGCCATTTATGTCGCGGGAATGTGTCCACGAGTTCAAGGAGGGCGATGAGCAGACTCCTCATCAGCGCGGCCGCCATTCGCGCCTTGCTGTCCCGAAGAGCCTGTATGGCTATAGTGAGCGCCGGAATAATCCCTTCGGATAGAAGGGCGCTCCGAAATACAGTATCTTGGTGGTCTGCATTGAGTTCCTCGTCGTCGTCGTCTTCCGGGCCCTTGGCGATAAAACAGACGATACCAAGGAGGGGAAGAATGTTGGAATCGGTGGCTGTTACATCGGGATTGGGTAGAGCGAGAGTGATTTGTGACACGACGAGAGATGCAAGGTGAGTACGAGTTCCACCGGCGCCGAGGATGAGCTGCTCGAAGGCGAATGACCCCCATGGCTGAAATCGAAACCAGTAGCTCAGGAGGTTAGAGACATCGGAGAGACTCCCCAGTCTGCGTGCTTCAGTATAGCGTTCATCGTCGTCCCATTGGTCTTCGTTCAGGAACATGCTCCATGCCCGTCCTAGGATGTCAAATACCTTGGGTGTTTCTTTCATTAAGCGATCAACCTCTCGGTTGCCGCGAAACAGTCGAGATGCGGAGAGAAACACGCCATATCTGGCCTGTATGGGCACGGAACCGGGAACCAGAGAACCAAGTTCGTCGAGAATCTGGATCCAGGCCCACACTCGAGGCCACAAATCTATTAACGTGTCCACCGGAAAGCTATTTTCCTGGCCGATGTCCCATAGACAACGAAGAACGAATGTCTTTTCCATGGATTGTTGCCAAATAATTCCGTTCCTCTGAAAGTCTGCGGGTGAAGTCGACCCGTCGAACAAATTCAGGTACAGGGAGATTTTTGCGGGGTCCAAGGCGGCGTACATGACCGGAAGCACGAGGGGAAGTTTTGGGGGATTCGGTTGCTTGAGTACACCCTCGATGATCGCCATAGTCGCTTCTGTAGAACCAGACACTGCGGCGTTGGCATATTGCTGGAAATGGCAGCTCGTCAGTGGCGTGCAACAAATTTACAGAGTGATTTTTACTCTCAAAGAGGGCGGAAGTCTAGCCAAGTTGGAAGGTTGAAGGGAAGGGTGCATGTGAGACTTCTTCGCCCCGACGCGCGGCAGGGTTGCGGAGAGCACGCCTTGAGCGTGAGGTTGGGGTGAGATCAAGGTGAGGACTGCAAGAGTCTGCATCGGCTATCATTTTACCGGGTGCGCCCGACGCGGGTTGCCGTAATTGCCGAGGGGACCTAAACGGTGATCTCCGAGGAAGGTTGGTCGAACAGTCTGTGCTGCAAGTAACACTCAATGGATTCGCCTGCAGCTTTAAGCATAGGCGCTGGAGTACACATAATATATCTAGAGAAAGTAGGTACACAAAACCGCTCGGAGCACATTCAACTCATATTTAATCATTGAGTCTATCAAATTCAACTGCACTTCTTCTTGTCTACTGTACTTACCCTCCCTTTGTCAATCTTTTTTTCTTGTTGCGTGGCTCTCTTGTTGCGTGGCAGTTATTCTCTCCTCATTTTGAAAAATCCCGGGACCCTAACCCTCGCCGCCCGTCTTCAAGTTGTTGACTTCTTCTGAATCTTCTCGAGCAAGCGTTCGACCTTCAAAGTTGCTCGTGCCCATCATGGCAGATGCAAACAAATCTTTGCTTTCTTCTCTGACCTCAATCGACCTCCAAGTAATCCATAGGTACTACTCCAATACGAATTGCCCACTGGTACGATTTACAAGTCGAAACGGTTTTCAATTTCGTCGCTGATTCAGACGGAACACCGATTGAACCATTCATCACTTGTCATCTCCAGCGCTAGTTCAGGTTGTACAGTAATGCAACTTTGACTTTACCTTCCATTCAATTTCAGGGCCAATAGTCCGGTGGGTCGGGAGTTGAGTCAATCTTCTGTCAATGTCAGTTGAGTCTTTTCTCAAATGAGATTGGTCTGAAGGCTCTGAACCGGAGGTAAATATTGGTAAGTAACGAGTCAGAGAATTGAATTCAATGCTGGTTTATTTGACATCCTAGAAACGCGGAAAACGCTATCAGCGTCGGGCTTGGCCAGTACTACATAGTCAGTGTAGTCAAGGCTGACGCAACGAACGGAGCCATATGAATGAACCGCTTGTTGTACGGCGGGCTCCCGCGCTGATACATCTGAATTTGACTTCACATCGCAGGGGTTGCTAATTCGCGATGGCAATAAGCGCTGGACTTCAACGGTATAAAGCCTCGCGGGCTTCGAGAACGGACGATCACTTGCCTACCAGTGAAACTTTCGCGATGCAATTCTTCCAGACACTCACCTCCTTCATTCTCGCCTCCGCCTTCATTAGAGCTGCTCACGCCATCGCGGTCCCAGATGACAATGCTCCGGGCGAGCTCGAGGCCCGAAGCAATGCCGCAGCGACCTGCACCCTCTGGTCCCTCATCCCCAACACCGCCAACCTCCGTGCCTCGTGCGATGAACGCGATGGGACGCATCATATATCTGAAATTGAGATCAGCAAGTGTGTGGCAAATAGGAACGGTGGGCTAGCATGTCAGCGCAAGTAAGTGCTTTCAAATTCCTTGTTCGTTAAATGTACACACCTATTAACGACGGGCAGCGGCGGCGCAGGCGGAAGCTGTGTGTTCTATGGAATCGATTTCGGCCCGAGTTATTTCGTGATTTCAGCCCATTGCAAGGACGACAAGGGCGAGACTGTGACGACGGAGAATTTCGATATCAGTGAGTCGTTGCTGTTCATGTGTCTGAAGTGTGTGGTTGAGCAAATCGTAGACCAATGCTTGACCAACGACAACGGAGATTTGACCTGTTGATCGGACTCCTTCGCGATAGACAAATTTACTGTGGTACAAACATTCATGAATGATTCGTTCGAAGTTAGTTTTCGACCAACCGTGTCGTGCCTTGCACCGCGGCCAGTTCCCGTACAACAGCGTCCCGGACGTTCTTGGAAGTTGGCTCTACGCATACACCAACACCAATCGGCCTGCACTGCGCGTTTCGGCTTGAGACTCTCTGGTTCGTCACCTGCGTCTTTGAGTGGCAGGACGAGGCCAACTTGAACGTGGGGCGGGACGGCGTCTAGAAATACTTATGAAGGGGCAAAGTTTGGGCAAAGTTGGGGAAAGAGAGAAGGGTGACCGTCACGTCTGTCACAGAGAAATGGAAATTTACGTGAGCGGCATCCCGGCGCAATTCGAGCTCCGCTCTGGTGCCTTCCGTCATTTTGCTTTCTTCCTGCCACCACCCACCTCTATTTCCTCAACGCGTATAAGTATCGACGTGATTCGCCTATATTTTGACTGCGCCGGCTCCCCTACCGCCTTTGTCTCCACTCCATCAGCCTCGCGTTTTGGGCAGCTTGCCACCGCGTCGACATTACGCCGCCGTCACCACGCCGGGTCGAGTGCCAGTGACAAGAGGACTGTGAAGCTTCACCGGCATGATTACATGGGTCATTCAGGTGAGTAGTCGCTTCTTAGAGCTCCCAATGTCTGCCCGTTCCTCTCCTACCGAGTCCGACGCGTCACGCGTCGGCGCGATGATAGCTTGAGCCTTGGGCTTGTGGCCGGGTCCCGGGGTGCGCTTCTCGCGGGACACGTCGTTTTTTCGTTTTATGTGCACTGGCATATGACATGTCTTTCCGACGCGCCATCGCACGCGTCCCCCAGTTCACCGGAATCGAGTCACGTCTTGAGCAGTATAGGCGATGCCGTTCAAGGCCGAGCGAACTGTGCCGAGCAGCCGCGTTCACGTGTGCGCAAACTTGTGAGGCTGAAAGTACGCAACTTTCTGATTCTCTGTGTCCATGATCAACCGTCCATTCTCTTTCATCATGTTGTCGGGCGGCATGCAGAGGCAATGCCCTGCACATTTTCAGGTTTCATTAGCCGGAGATGGATTTTTTCCGGATTTTTCGCATGTTGGGGTAAGTAGGGCCACGTCGACATCCGGCTGAGGAAGGAAGGTAACACAGCTTGGGGATACACAACCACAACCGAAGGGAGCATCTCTATCCCGGCCCCGTCGGAACAATTTTGTCTCCTGGCGTCGATCTGCGCAAACAATTCCAATTTGAACGTGCCTGACCAGAAAAGCGGGGTCTTGGCGCTTATGGAGTTGGTCGTGTTGATGAAATGCGGGGAAATCTATGGAATCGAGTAAAAGATTGTCAGAAGTGGCCGCTTGTGGGGTCAAGGATGTTCCATGACCGAACGGGGTGCGGTATTGGCCGCCAAATATCGAGTCAGACGGGTTTTTGGGTTATGAATCAAGCGTATATAGACGTGTCGACGTGGTCAACAAGGCGACCGCAATATCGATGTTCCAAGACTGTAACACATGTTCGTGCTTCATCCAAGTTCGTTGTGAATGACTCACAATTTTCTTTGACCTCAGTGTTTCTTTCTGTGGGGTTCAGAACTTGTTCCTACTCCGTTCCTATCAGATCGTTTGCTCTTCTTCAAAAATTTGTTCTCAACTTTCTATGTGGAAGTGCTACGAATACTTATACTAATAGCCTCTGCATTCGTCAGCTCTCGGGGTTCAGCTCGGTTGCTGTCTTGAATATCCCCGTTAAACCGGCGCCGACGCGGGTCAACGATAAGGCAGCGTGCGAAATACGATCACCATAAAATCAGCCGTCAGATGATCTCGTTCAACGTTGTTTTCCGTCTTCTTTGTTCCTGCCAGCTAGCACCATGGCCGAGTCTGCTTCGACATCCGCCGCAATCCTCGACATTACGACTTTCTTCTCCGAACAATCGCAGTTATGGAGGGCTTGCGGAAGTGCGTTGCTTCCCTGCGCTATACTGACCATGGACACTCATATTGATCGAAAATAAAATCTCTAAACACTACAGTCCGGGGTTTATTTCATTATGAAGATGTCCCTGGCATGATCTCGCTTCTCGCAGGTTCGATCCGAGTTCCTTCTTTTTCCCCCTCGAGATATCGGCTTTACACCATTCGCTTGTGTACAGGGAGGCCCAACTCATCGACCTTTCCTTTCGAATCTATAACCATGAAAGTCAAACCTTCCGTGGCGGGCCTCGACCAAACTGCTACCGATGATCCATACACCATCACCCTCGAGAACGATGTCCTCAATGAAGCCATGCAGTATGTTTATCGTCTCGTTTCATCTCCGCTGCCATCGCTGCGATCTCCATGTTAACATTACTCATTCTTGGCATGCAGATACGGTATGACTGCGGGTGTCGGCCGATTCATCAAGGTACGTTCGCGAAACGCGGGTTGTTCAGATTCCGACATGGACTGATAGATCGCACCTCATCTCTTCACTTTCATTTTCGTCTGCAGTGGCTGCAAGAATTCCAGACACATGTCCACAAACGCGCATTCGATGGGAGTTGGGGTGTCAGCGTGGGTTCTGGAAGCCAGGATCTGATGCATAAAGTGAGAGGACCTTGGCCTCGTTTTTTCGTTGGTTTTCTTGACAGTCTTTTACCCAACATAGGCATGTGTATCTCTCGTCGAGAAAGACGACTACGTCCTGGTGGAAACTCCTGTCTACTCGTAAGTGCTCTCCCCCGAAATTCCGGAGCGCCCAATGTCGAGTAAATTTATCTATTCCCAGCGGCACCCTGGGCTTCCTCGCCGCTCTCCCCTGTACACTCATAGGTATTTATATTCTACTTGACCGTCAGAGCCTTTCCATCCTGATCTGAGCGACGAAAATATCACAGAGGCCCCCGCCGACGCGCAAGGTCTCAATCCCTCCAATCTCGAACAAATCCTAGCAAATTGGGAGACAACGCACCCAGGGAAACCATACCCCAAACTCCTGTATACTATCCCCTCCGGAAGCAACCCAACCGGCGCCTCGATCCCGGAGGATCGCAAAATCGAAGTGTACGTTTGGCTTTTCATCCTATGTTGTGATATCATATCAAGTGACGATTTCAACGCGCCATGCAGATTAAAGCTCGCCAAAAAGTATAATTTCCTCGTCCTCGAAGACGACGCGTATGCCTATCTATATTATGGACCGAACGGCAAGCAGGCGAGGAGTTATTTCGCGCTGGAACCGGAGGTGAATGGGGAGATGGGGAGAGTCGTGAGGTGAGTGGGTAATTTGACGATATTCTCCGTTGCCAGTTCCTACGAATGTTGCTGACGGAGATCAATCCAGGTTCGACTCCTTTAGTAAAGTTCTCAGTAGCGGTATGCGTTTAGGATATATGACCGCAGCGCCGCAGCTCTGTGCCGCTGTCAACATGATCACTTCGAATACCAAGTTCGTGATTAAATTTCGACTCCTGTTCATTTTGCTTCGGGTTTCCCTAATTTTGGTTCCCTCCCCAGCCTCCAGCCCTCGACCCTCACCCAAATAATCGCCTACTCTCTCCTCTCGCGCTGGGGCCCCGAAGGCTTCCTCGCGCACTGCCGCGGGGTCGCGGCGTTCTACCGCTCGAGACGGGATATGTTTGAGAGGGTTGCGAGGAGACATTTAGAGGGGTTGGCGGAGTGGGTGACGCCGGTGGCGGGGATGTTCCTGTATATCAAGGTTGGCTGTCGAGTTCTATTGGATTGGTTTGATGTTGAACTCATTCTGACAGCTCCTCGTCCATAACGACGGTAGAGAGGCGGATTCTGAGAAGATTGTTTTGGGGAAGGCTACTTCGAAGGTAAGTGTTTTTCCCCTCCGACGTCTTCATGCCTTGTTCATCAAACTCAAACTCAACATCACATCCAGGGCGTCCTAGCCGTGCCCGGCACCGCTTTCATGCCCTTGAAGGGCCCGTCGCCGTATCTCCGCGTGAGCTTCAGCTTGATTGAGGAGGATCAGGCGGATGAGGCGTGTCGGAGGTTGAGGGAGGCGGTGTTGGAGGCACAGGCGGAGGCGGAGGCGGAGGACGCAGGGGGGTTGGGGAAGAAGAACTAATGATTATTTGGAACCTATGGATAGAGGGATATCTGGACGCTCGAGTGGCAGAACTATAATTATATAATAGCTAGGTTCAATGCGGCATTCAACTGCCAATCATCAAGAAAAGTTTTGGCTTTACATGTAAACTTCATCTTACAGTCTGAATTAGTAGAGCAGTCGAAGGACTGGCATAAATGAAACACGCCTGTGCATATTTTCATGACAGTGGGGCATAACCGAGTTTGGAGATGAGATATTGCGTCTACATTTGCAGAACGAGATACCCCGGATTAGACCTCGAAGAATCGTGGAGGGATCCCTGGCACCATTTGAAGATTCACGAACCTCAAGCCAGATCAGACATTCTCCCGCCAATCCATTTCAAACTTCTCCACCACCAACTTCTTCATTCCCTCGAGTTCAGGCATTTCTTTCTTATACAGCTCTTTGAGCGCAACGAAATTCGCACTGCCATGCTGACGCACATGGACCGGTCCGTACCCCAGTCTCCAGCGCAAACGCGGGATACCCAGCGGGAGGTCAAGGAGGAGTGACTCCAGCTCCCGGAGTAAAGGTACGTAGAATGGGTTAGCGCGGTAGCGCTCGACGCCAGAGTAGGATATGATTATTTCTTGAAGGGAAGAGTTTTGGTTGGATGCGATGATTTGGTCGAGGGATTCGAGGAACCATGGTTGGGTGCGGCGTCCGATGTCGAGAATGATTTCGAAGGAGTGGAGGTGGGGGAGTGCGGGGAGGGGGAGGCTAAAGTGCGGTTTGGTGAAGTCTATGTGCGTTGCATTCACTTCGTCGCGCTTTGAAAGTTGTAGCGAACGGCGTACCTCGACAGTCGAGACAAACGAACCTGAGCGTGGAAGAAACGGACGAAAAAAGGTTAATCGCCGAGTCGGTTTTGATTACAGTCACCGCCAATCGTCTGAGACCGGAAAGGTGCGCCGAGAATTGCGAACGTGACAATAGGTCGCTGGCATCGGTGCTATCCTTTCCCAGGAGAAGTTCAGTAGGGGTTGTCGTTATCGAACTCGAGCGTGGTGAGGTGATCCTAGAGACCTCCGCAGGACTCCATTTCATAGAGACATGAGAGAAATGGAGCTTCGGCGCAGAGGCGAGAAAGGATTGGAATGGCTGCGGGGGGATTTCTGCGAGGGATTGGATCCGCAACGATTTGAGCTCCTGTGTGAGTAGAAAATCCAGCAGGTCCGAGGAGAGATTTGGTGGGTATCGACTCCATCGCGCCCAGATGTTGACTCCGTGCAGTAAACAGTGTCGCACATAAACAAGTTTCAGCAAGACGCGTCGAAGACTTTCGATTTCGTCCGCGGGTGTCGCTGAAGTGGGGAGGTATATTTCTAGATTGGTGGTATATGCTGCGAGATGGGGTGATTTTGTGAGCAAAAGATTTGCTCTGGTGTAATTTGGATGCCAGATGCTTGGTCCGCCTTCTCTACCGCCCTTGAGTGTTAGAGTTCGAAAGAGGAGGCGTTGGCTGGCTGCACAGAACCCAGAGGAAACTAGCGAGCAGGCCTTGAGGGAATCAACGTCCGCCTCTGCAACGATGGCCTCCACGAGTTCGTGCGGGATCATCATGGAAGACGACAAGTTGGCCACAAGACTAAAAAAAACATACTGTCGTTCTGCGGAAGACAGTTGGCAAGGAAAGGACCCCCATCACCGGGGTCCGCCTATCATCCAGTTTCGGGAAACCCCGAACCTAATTTAGAAGAGCAAAAATCTTGCAAAAATCCAAGCAAACTTAGGAAGAAGAAGGTTGAGGTCGATCGCAAATGAACAATGCAGATCAGCAGAGAATTGTGGCCACTTCCTCTGTCCCTCTTTGCAGCTTACGTCATCGGACACCATATCGTCTGTGTGCTATAATGTAATTGATTGGCTACAGCTTCACGGAAGTGTACCGGAGGCACATATAATTCACTCTGTGATTTTGCTCGATCCTACCTTCAAATTCCGAGCGGCATCGGGATCAGACTCCCCAGAAGTTTTGAATTTCCGAACTCTTTTCCTTATCCTTTCCGGAATTCCTGTATATTTGGTACACTTGACGGGTTTCCCTCCCGGTACTCATGACTATAGTGGTATGTCCGACTCAGATTCTCAGTTTGAACGTGAACTTACTTGGCTTCAGGTGTTCGAATTCAACTTCGAGATCATCAGGATCAAATCTGGATGCAGAGTGACCAGTGACCGGGGGCTTTTATATCGTTGATCACATGTGACACATGTCACTCTTCCCCCCAACCTGGCAACTTCAAGCTCCGGCCACGATGAGCACAATGAGCGAGAAAGCGACTATCCAGCCTAAACTCTCCACCGCGCCTCCCCGCTATACCATTGTCCTTACTTCGGCCATAAGTCTCGCTCTGGGTGTCGCTCTTGCCTCGTTTTCGTTACTCCGTTCATCATCCTCGAATGCGGGAACTCATCATCCTGCCGTGCATCGTGTCGGCCGACTTCCAGGTTCGTGTCTGCCTGTGCTTATTTCAGTTTGATATTGGATACGGTGAAACTTTAGTCATGGGATACAACAGTAAGCCCATTGCTTCCTTCATTATTCGCAAGCTGATGACAATGTAGCTTGGAACGCATACCATGTAAGTTTCTGTTGTGAATGCGGGAAAGTGTCGAGTTTTACCTGCTCTCTCAGTGCGAAATCAACCAAACCCTCATCCTCGAAACTACCCAACTCATAAAGTCGCTGGGACTTTCCGTGAGTTCCTCGTCGTATTTTTCCTTCTTCTAAACCATTCGCTAGGACGTCGGCTACAACTACGTCAACATCGACGACTGCTACTCTGAGAAACAGCGAAATGCCAATGGTGACATCGTTGCCGGTCGGTACATTGTCTCCGTACCTTGAATACTGACCTTCATCGCCGACAGACAAGGTCCGATTCCCGATGGGAATGCGCTGGCTCACGGATAGAATTCATTCCGTTGGATTGTGAGTGACCCTGAGATCACACACTGACGCTGAAATTAAGCTCATTATTTGAACCAGGAAAGCCGGCATCGTACGTCTTTGGCCATTCGAGATCACTCAAACATTTTATATCCTCCATAGTATAGCGATGCCGGGTGGTACACCTGCGCATTGTATCCCGGTTCGTTCCAGAACGAGGAGAGGTGCGTATCTTATTCATTCATTGCTCTTCCTCTCCATCTAGTCGGTCATCCTCATTCATAGAGACGCCAAGCTGTTCAGCGAAGAATGGGGCTTCGATTTGCTCAAGTACGATAACTGCGCCGTCCCATACGACAATTACACGCGCGAAAATATCATCGGCCGTAATTCTTTCAATGTTCATTCGCTGTGCGGCAATAATTGAAGCGACTATGGCCAGGATACACCCGAATGGCCGACGCCATCACAGCACAATCCAAAGCCTCGGGAAAAGCGCCGATGGTGTTTTCCCTGTGCGACTGGGGAAACGTGAGTGCATACTCGTTCTAGCCTGACTCGATTATTTCCGCAAAATTCAGCAACAACCGTGGTTATGGGCGAAACGGCTTGGACAGAGTTGGCGCGTAAGTCTGTCTTTCTTCTGTCTTGTTTTTTTCTTCTAATTCTTTTCGAGACTACCGGCGACATTGGTCTGTTTTCTGTTCATTCCGCTCGCATCGTGGAACTCATTCGGTATTTTATAGGCCCAAACTGGGCGTCGGTGGCAAACATCATCAATCAGTATGTCTTCTCTTCACTCTCCCGCCTTTCTAATCTTCAAACCCGCAGGAATTCCTTCTATTCCTGGGCAACGGACTTCTATGCGCATGGCGATCTCGACATGGTGTGTCCATTGCGAGTGCTTTTCATGCGCGATCATCATCATTGATGATGAGTCGTTGTTGTAGCTGGAAGTCGGCAACGGCGACCTTACCTACGAAGAGGCGAAGGCGCATTTCACTGTGTGGAGTTTCATGAAATCTCCTCTTCTCATTGTGAGCCCTTGTCTAGTGGAATCGATTTTCACTGACAACCGATGACTTAGGGCACGCATGTACGCATCGCATTCTCCATCTTTTAGTCCATTGACCGCCTCACGACCAAACAGCTGGCTTCCGCCACCTCAGAAACGCTCGAAATCCTCAAGAACACTGAAGTCATCGCGATTAATCAAGACCCCGTTGTTGGGACGGCTGTTACGCCGTTTAGATGGGGTGTCAATGTCAGTGTCCTCCTTTGAGCATTCATTCGATCGCTCACTTGTTGATTATGTCGCTAAAGCCGAACTGGAGCAACAACGCATCACATCCCGCACAATACTGGAGCGGGGAGAGTCAGAATGGGACGATTGTTATGATGGTGGGTTGCTCTAAATCTTATTCGTGAACAAGTATAACGCGCCGATCTGCAGCTCAACGTGCTGGATGAGCCGACAGACATGTTCTTCAACCTCACCGAGTCTCCCTGGATCCGGGCCGGAAGGCAGTATTCCGTTCGAGTGAGTTTCTGTTCTTTCAAGTTGTCCTTTATCCTTCGATGCATTGCCTCCCCAGGACCTTTGGAGCCACACAGACAACGGAACGGCCGTACGCAACATCAGCGTAGAAGCTGTCCCGCCTCATGGTGTCGTCGCGCTGCTTCTTCGAGACGCGGGTGACGAGCCGGAGGGTCTCGAGCCGAGGTGTGCGGTGCGGGACTGGTGTATTGACAAGAATGGGACGCTGTTGTATGGTAATTGAGCGACTGTCGTAGTTGGCTTGAATGAATTTCGTTGCTTCCCGAAAAGGAAATTAGCAAGCACTGCTGCGCTCACCTCGCAACTAAGCTCGCCGCGCGACCAAGGTCGCAAGCGACTTGCATGCCCCAGACTTATAGTTTTTCGGCGCTCCTCCTCAAAGGGAATACTTTTATTTGGTTTGTATTTACTGACTACCGGGAGAAATTTTTGATTTTTGGTACGTTGAGAAGCCCGTTTCCCGGCCTGTTTCAGAGTCCTCAAGACTACGCTAATCGGGAGACGGGGATCTCAGAAATCTACAGATCTAGGTACTGACTACCGGGGCAAGGACCCTGACTTTTGTACGTAGCGAAACATTGAAGTCGGTACGCACCGTGGAGAAATTTTGAAGTCCGCAGAGTTTGAGCAGCCAGAGTTTGAAGTCGCCCAAGGTCTTGGGAATCAAGACAAGAGAGAGCGAGAGAAATGACCCTACTCACCGTATTTCGTGTGTAATGAGGAGTGCTTGGTTGAAGCAGTGATTGTCAAAGGCGGCGCGCAGCGGAAGAAAAAATGGACTATACTCACAAAATTAGCAAAGAACACCAGCAGTAAGTAATATGCTACGCACCAAGTCAGCCGCGCAGCGAAGAAATTTTTCTTCAACTTCGCGGACTTGGCAAGATTGACGAGGTTGATGGTTTTGAGGGCGCCGCGCAGCGGAAGGAAAAAATCTGGCACCTCGAATCAGCCTGGAAATGACTCTAGCACGCACTTGGAGACCAAGAAGCTCAACGCCTCGCTCGCGGGAACGCGAAATTTCAAATTTTGATTTCTGGGCTTTGTGTTCGTGGTGACGAAAGAAAAATTTCTGGAAGGTTCTAGTCACCGAGAGTTCAAGTAAGATGAGGGTATCAACGTACCTGATAAGAAAGTGGAAGCGTCGGTCGGCGGACGCACAAAAATTGAATTTTCGTTTTGAGGCTGGGTGCTGATGAGGAGGGCCGCGCAGCGGAGAAATTTTGAATCTAGGGTAGGAGAATGAGGCGGGAAATAGAGGGGATGAGTGCGGGGACTTACGAGATGTTGCTCAGCGGACGCCTGAATATCAAGATTTGGAAGTTGGTGGTTGAACTTGAAGGCGGTCCGGGTAAAAGAAAGGGAGACCGCGGCAAGTCGATCCATATAACAATCGAAGTGACGGTGAAGAGTGAAGAAAGAAAATGAAAGGCTTACCTCACAAAGCTAACCGACGTCAAGAAAAACTTGCCGTTAACTACAGAATCCTGGCACAAGAAATCGTAAGAACAAGGAACGTAAGAGAGAGGAAAATGAAGCTTACCAAAGCAGCGGCTCGCCGGATGTCGATATGTCTAGTCAAAGGTATAGCGCCGCTGCGCGGCGCGGCGGAGACGGCAACAACAGAATACTGTCAAGCCTGATGCTTTACGCGTTGGGAGCGGAGATAGCCTGCCGGCAGCTCAGACTTCTGAAAAAAGGGCGTCAAAAGAAGCAGAAAGTGAACAGGCTGAGGAAAACTTACTTGAAAGTTCCGCTCGCGGGACGTCGATCCATATAGTCAAAGCTATTCGCGCCGCTGCGCGGCGCGGCGGCAACAACCGCAACAAGCAAAGCGTTAAGGGCGGCAGAACCTGCTGCTTGACGTGTCGAGGGCGGGGTTAGCCTGCCGGCAGCTCAAAAATTCTGAAAAAAGGCGTCAGAATGAGCAAAAAGAGGAAACAAGGAATACATACCGAGTGCGTTGCTCGTGGGAGAAAGATCCGTAGTGTGCGCGCCGCTACGCGGCGCAGCGGCAACAACCCCAACAACAAGGAGAGCGTTGAGGGGCGGGGGAACTCGTCGTTTGACGCGTCGGGGGCGGCGTTAGCCTGCCGGCGGCCAAATCCTGGTGAAAAAATGTGTTAGGTGAAACGATTTTTTGAAGCAAAGGAAGGCAGACGTAAAGTCCCGGTCGCGGGGTGTCGATACGTACAGTCAACGCATTGTCAGCGGGTGTTTGATGAGAAGAACAGTGTGCTGAAGCTGCTGAGGATGGGAATCGCAAATGCGGAGTGGGTAGGATATTTGCGTGTGCGAAAAGGGAGGAAGGTGGTGGGGGAAGCAACGGAGGGTTGGTTTGGTTCTGTTAGTTCCAAACCCGCTACAGCGGCATCGGCTGAGCGTCTCCGTCGCAACAAAATCAGCCCAATTGAAATGTGTTTTGAATGAATCAGCAACTTACGAACTTGATAATTCCGGACTCCAGCGCGTCGGGGCCCACCCTGAACGCGAATTCCTGGATTCCTTAGCATCCTCCGCCTTGAAATAAGCCACAGTTTGAATTACTCGAGAAATCTCAGCGCAGGAAGTAGAGCTTGAGGGAAAAAAAGAAATCAGTGCGGCGCAAAGCTGGGCTTGGGGGATAACGTTGCGGTGGATTTTCAAATTGCAAGTACTTACGCGTTGATGTGATGCGCGACAGGAACAGTGAGAAAATCTGAAGTGGTGCATTTGACGCGCCACTTGCGCGCTGCCAGCAAGAAGAAGTTAATAGAGTACAGTTTTTTGAGTGGGCAAATCTTGCGGTAATTCCACAGAGACAGCGAAAGGCCTGACCCAGTCATCAGAAATCGAGCAAGTCTACGTGATAAGCATCTTGTAACGGCAGCAGAGATTCAGCGATTGGCGCACACAGAATTCTCAGAAAATGCCGAAATAGGCCCATGGATTTAGTTCCGGCGGTTTCGGGGTCTTCGGAGCTTGAGGACCGCCTCCAGCGCGCCGTGCCAGTATGTTGATGCTTGGCAGAGGCGCACAGGGCGTGGGCAGAAAGCCTTCAACGAGATGAGGTGAGGGGAGCGGAAGAGAGAGCTGTTGATGCGATCATCGATATCGAGTCCAAAACAGGAAATTCCGAACATTGCCTCTCACCACCACCATCGACGATTCCTGCCGCTGCGACGAGTGGACTCTGGTGCTCATGTACGTCACCAAATACTTTATGGCTTCTCACCATTCGAACTGCAGCGTTACTCTGGCTCAGCAACGCTGGAAACGCTGACACGAGCCTTTGCGCGCATTTTCAAAAATCGGGGTCTGGGCTAGCGGTACCGTCAGGAAATGACTCAGGAATCTCCCCATCAATTGGTAATACATACGCGTGGCGTCGGGGAAGGTGTTGGAGCGATTGAAGCGGCGTTGCGACCGGAGGAATTCAGGTGTGTTTGAGTATCCCTCGCTTCCATGGCTGTATCATGCTGACATCTCCGACTCTTGGCACTCTAAACCTTGTTCAAACTACCCAAACCTGCAGCGCTCGCAATCTTGAAGCCCCTCGACTCGTCTTCACGCCGCAATGGCAACTCACCCCTATCTCGACCCTCCGCTCTCTCGACCTCATCTCCCCCTCCACCCCCAACCTTCCGACCCTGAAATGATGCGATCAATTACCCGAAACGGCACTGACGTTCGTGTATTTTCCGCGGTGCTTTTCGCTCACTTTTGAATTCTTTCAGTTCCCCGTCGACTTCTTCAATTTCCGTTTCTTCCGATTGAATGGGGGCCGCTCCGAAATTTCCCAAGACGCTCTGTCGATCCCGACAGAAGTGCGGAAGATTTGCTGAGCAGTATTGCGTTGGAGGGCCGGGGGAGCAGTATATAGGTGCGCTCATATCGTCGAGTTTGAGTATGGGTTCACCGCCCACTTCCCACTCCCTCCCTTCACCCACTCAACTTCACTTCACTTTCATTCAAGTTTCTATTCAATCTTACTTCAATTCTTCTTCAACTTGCCGTCCTTTCCTTCGACTCGACGTTTTTGCGCTTCAACCCGCCTTTCGGCCGTAATCGGCTTTCACTTCTTCGTTAACTCTCATGTCGATGGCTTCTCGTTTGTGACTTTCACCTTTGATTTCTTTCTGTGATTTGAACTGACTCTTGCTCTCTTTCAAACATAGGTACTACCTCCCTCTGGTGCGTTGTTACTTGGTCAGTATTGAACTGACTTCAATTTTCTTGCCCAGTACTGCGTCGACTTGTAATACAGTCAGTTGTCGCTTTCAGCCATTCAAATCTTTTACTAACATTCCTGAGTAGCTTCATTTCTTCAACTCGTCTATTCTGTGCTCTCTACGATGCGCATTGTGCCTCCTTCAACGCTGAACCTGTCTCTAAGTTATATTTCGACGAGTTTGTATAGGTAAGTGATTTCATTCCTTTGAATTGAATCCCTTACTGACCTTTCATTCAGTTAGTATTCACTCTTGACGTGCATGAGATGCACCTTTCGACTGTGTAGGCAAGGTAAGTGCGTTCCTCATTGAATTCGACTTTGAATGACTGACCGTTTCATAGTTTCTTGAGATGAACATTTTGGCTGTCTACGTACGTTCTAGTACCGCTAGGATCAAGGACTATTGACCGTTTTGCTAGGCTCGTTCAACCTATCCCTTCAACGGGATGTTCATCTCAAGTAACTATTCAAAACTCTAACCCGGATTGACTTGAGCGCCGTCTCAAGGATTCTTGGTGAGCCAAATCGTTCCTTTCTTCGCTTCGTGAGTGATTTCATGCCCTTAGGGCTCATTTTCAACGTGCAGGAGATGCACATCTCGACTCTGTGCGCAAGGTAAGTGAGTTCCTCATTGAATTCAACTTTGAACGACTGACCGTTCGACAGTTTCCTGAGATGCACATCTTGACTGCCTCGGCAAGTTCTAATACCGCTATTATCAATGATTACTGACCGTCTAAATAGTCTTGTTTGACCTATCCCTTCAATAAACCGTACTCATTTCAAGTAACTAACCCAAAACTCTAACCTGGATTGACTTCGGCGCGTCTCGAGGGTCCTCGGTGAGACGACCATTTCCTTCGTTTCTCTTCGTTCGTTGATCGAATCGTTTAGTATTGACTTGGTTGTCGACTGTTGGGTTCACTTTTGTTGAGTTTTTGAAGGCCGCGTTCGTTTGAGATGGAGTTTTGTTGTTGGATTTGAAGTGAGCTTGGGTTGGACTTGGTACAAGGTGCGCCACTTAGCCCGTCCACTACTTGACTCAATCTGACTTGATTTTACAAGCTTTTGGCTGTACCCGTTGGTCTGCGCGATACAGAAACCATGCCGGTACGTCTAACTCTCTCCACGAACAAACCCTGACTTGACTCTGTTGAACTATCAAGACCAAAACCACGTCTCTCCGGCTCCGGCCTGCTGTGTGTTTCGACTTCAACGCCGAAACTACGCCGTTTTGCGTGTAATTTCAATTCCTTATTCTGATTATTGACGGTTTGACGGTCTGACTTCATTTTCTTGCCAGGATTTGGTCGGATCCCTGAGTTTGGCCCGACACTGATATTATGCCCGTATACTACCGGGTATGTCTAACCATTTGTGCTGTTCTACACAAATCGATACTGACTTGAATTTTCTACACTCTAGACGCTGCAACTATGCCTCTTCGGCGCACCTTCCATGTACTTCAACCTCAACGCCGAAACTATGCCGGTTTCGTCTCAGGTATCTTTGATTTCAATTCCTTACTCTGTCTGACTTGAATATTTGAATTTGCAGGGGAAATCTATGCCCGTATCAATCGCGCGCGCGGGTGCCTATATAGCCAAAGGTATTCATTCATATCTTGTATCGATTCAAGTAAGTGAATCTCACCTTCATGTTGACTCGAGTTGAGTCTAACCTTCCTCTTCTTCTGCAGGTTCCTTCAACGCGGTGTCGAGACTTGAAGCAAGCATCAACGTATGCCAACTCACAACGAGGTAAGCTTCCCTTTCTTTCTTTCGTTCAAATCGATTTGAACTAATCAGTTCACCTGTGTTCGATCTTTAGCGCGTCCGCGTTCTCTTTATACAGCATGAACATCTACAATGCTTATTTCAAGTTTACGGTTCATTGAAGCGAATCCAAGTTCACTTCGATTCTGTCTCTAATGAGGTGAGTTTCGTTCGTTTTGGTATCGATGCTCAAAACTCAACGCTATATCTTAGAGTTCCACTTGGGCAAGACTTCTTTGTTGTAACGATTCAATCCAGATTGCATTGACCTGAAGTCAAGCGAAGTTCCCACTCGAAGGTAAGTAACTAAAATATCTACTCTCTCCTGGACGCTCGCGCTGACCGTTGGACTCAGCGCACCCTTCATCACCCATCTCTTTCAAACGCCTCACGGTTTCGGGATTTCCGCCTTCATTTCACTCCAGGTGAGTTTTTCTTCCTTTCATTCAATTCACTTCAATCGACTCGTGCGCCGTTCATGAGTTCCTTACTGACCATTCACCCGCCGATATCATTTTATTCGGAAAACAAGCTTCATTTCATTCAAATTCAATAGTTACTTACATTGATACGATATGCTAATGACTTCTTCTCATCGCGTTTCGAGTTCCCAACCTCCCGCCCAACTTCAAACTCCTCCCGCCGCGAACGCCGGCGCACATCAATCCCACGCCTCCCGTTCCCTCCTCCCCAAATTCACCCCCGAGCGCGAATCGTCAGCGCGCTGGTCTATTCAGATAGGTAAGCTTCGTTCGCCATAAAAAACAAAAGAACTCACCTGAATTGGCAGCGCAATTTCGAGATGGTCGAAGCAGGGCGCCGAAACGACGTTGTCGGCGTCGTCTGTGTCGAGGGGGCGGTTATGAGAGTGGCGTGGCAGGTGGGGTTGGGAGTGCGTCGAGAGGGCGGAAAGGCTTCAAGGCGGGTCAATGACGGCGCGAGGCATGAAGATGTTGGCGGAGCGGTGGATGGGAGTCGGGCGGCGCGCGGCGCGCCGAAACGACGTTGTCGGCGTCGTCTGTGTCAGGGTTTCGAGAAGGGCGGCGGCGGTCGCTGTATGGGAGAGGTGTGGTGGGCGGAGTTAGTTTGGAGGGCGGAAAAGGTGGGGGGAACGGGTACGGTGGCGTGAAAACGTCGGGGGAGTGGTGGAAGTCGGAACCGAGTCGAGGGCGGCGGCGAGTATAGGTGAGAGGAGGGGAGGAGAGGAGATGGGCTGGAGTGGGTAGGCGCGTTGTTAGTCGGGTGCGGGAAGGAGAGACAAAGGTAGTACGCACCTTTTTTCCCTATGTACTCCTCTTTGTATGTAGACGCGCGTTGGGGTCGGGGTCGGATACGCGGACGAGGGCGGCGGCGGCGGCGGCGGCGGGGTGAAGGTGCAAAGGAGAGGGTGGTGTGGTGGGAGGAGGAGGAGAGAAGGAGTGGTGGGAGGAGAGAGGCTGGAGGTGAGGTGTACGCGCTAAAAAGAGTGTTAGCGGGGAGACGAGATAAGTTAGCGGCGACAAACGGTCATCGTTAATGACGTCGCTGCTGACGCATCGGTGAGTCTCAGTGGTGGTGGTGGGGTGCTGAGGATACGTGGCGCCGGGGTGTCGACGAGACGGCTGGTTTGAGGAAGAGGAGGTTTGAGGGGCGTGGCAGTGGAGGCGAGCCGTGAGCGAAAGAGCGGTTGGCGAAGAACTTGAGCTCGAGATAGAGTCGAGGAAGCAGACACAGAATTCGGCGTCTGTTCGTGTGAAGGCGGCGGCGTTGAGCGAAGGGACTGGCGACTCGGACACGGGGCCTGTTGTTGGCTGTTTTCCCGCGATCATGGATCACTTATGTCACTCATCCCCAACCGCGGCAAGCTCCGGTTGACTACCGGCCACGATGAGCACGATGAGCGAGAAAGCGACTTTCCAGCCCAAACCCTCCACCGCGCCTCCCCGTTATACCATTGTTCTTACGTTCAGCCATAAGTCTCGCTCTGGGTGTCGCTCTTGCCTCGTTTTCGTTGCTTCATTCATCCTCGAATGCGGGAACTCACCATCCTGCCGTGCCTCGTGTCGGCCGACTTCCAGGTTCGTGGCTGCCTGTGCTTATTTCAGTTTGATATCGGAAACGGAGAAACCTTAGTCATGGGATATAACAGTAAGGCCACTGCTTCCTTCATTATTCCCAAACTGATGACAATGTAGCTTGGAACGCATACCATGTAAGTTTCCTGTTGTGAATGTGGAAAAGTATCGAGTTGTAACTGTTCTTTCAGTGCGAAATCAGCCAGACCCTCATCCTCGAGACTACCCAACTCATAAAGTCGCTGGGACTTTCCGTGAGTTTCTCGTCGCCATCCTGATATTTTTCGTTCTTCTGATCAATTCGCTAGGACGTCGGCTACAACTACGTCAACATCGACGACTGCTACTCTGAGAAACAGCGAAATACCAATGGTGACATCGTTGCCGGTCCGTACATTGTCTCCTTTTCTTGAATACACCTTCATCGCGAACAGACAAGGTCCGATTCCCGATGGGAATGCGCTGGCTCACGGATAGAATTCATTCCGTTGGACTGTGAGTGACCCTGAGATCACACACTAATGCTGAAATTGAGCTCATTCTCGAACCAGGAAAGCCGGCATTGTATGTCTCTCGTCATGTGAGAACAATCAAACATCTAAATCCTCCCTAGTATAGCGATGCCGGGTGGTACACCTGCGCATTGTATCCCGGTTCGTTCCAGAACGAGGAGAGGTGCGTATTTTATTCATTCATTCATTGGTCTCCATCTTCATCTCGTCGGACATCGTCATTCACAGAGACGCAAAGCTGTTCAGCGAAGAATGGGGCTTCGATTTGCTCAAGTACGATAACTGCGCCGTCCCATACGACAATTACACGCGCGAAAATATCATCGGCCGTAAGTAATTCTTTCATTCATTCACTTTGCAGCAGCAATAATTGAAGCGGCTATGGCCAGGATACACCCGAATGGCCGACGCCATCACAGCACAATCCAAAGCCTCAGGAAAAGCGCCGATGGTGTTTTCCCTGTGCGATTGGGGAAACGTGAGTGCACCCTTCGCATAATACTCATTAGCCTGACTCGATTATTTCCTCAAATTTCAGCAACAACCGTGGTTATGGGCGAAACGGCTTGGACAGAGTTGGCGCGTAAGTCTATCTCTCTTCTGTCTTGCTCTTTTCTCTAATTCCTTTAAGACTACCGGCGACATTGGTCGGTTTTCCGTTCATTCCGCTCGCATCGTGGAACTCATTCGTTCTCAAGGCCCCAACTGGGCGTCGGTGGCAAACATCATCAATCAGTTTGTCTTGTCTTCGTCTCTCGCCTTTCTAATCTTCAAACCCGCAGGAATTCCTTCTATTCCTGGGCAACGGACTTTTATGCGCATGGCGATCTCGATATGGTGTGTCGATTGCGAGTGCTCTTCATGGGCGATCATCATTGATGAATGGCTGTAGCTGGAAGTCGGCAACGGCGACCTTACCTACGAAGAGGCGAAGGCGCATTTCACTGTGTGGAGTTTCATGAAATCTCCTCTTCTTATTGTGAGCGCTTGATCTCTAAATTGTCGAGTGCAATCAATTTTCACTGACAACTAATGACTTAGGGCACGCATGTACGCATCCCGTTCACCATCTTGTGGTCCAGCAGAATGACCGTCTCACGACCAAACAGCTGGCTTCCGCTACTCCAGAAACGCTCGAAATCCTCAAGAACACTGAAGTCATCGCGATCAATCAAGACCCCGTTGTTGGAACGGCTGTTACGCCGTTTAGATGGGGTGTCAATGTCAGTGTCCTCATTTGAGCACTAGCTCACTTGTTGATAAATTTATCGTTAGCCGAACTGGAGCAACAACGCATCCCATCCCGCACAATACTGGAGTGGGGAGAGTCAGAATGGGACGATTGTTATGATGGTGGGTTGCTCTTTCGTGAACAAGGATAAAGCGCCCATTCACTTTCAAATCTGCAGCTCAACGTGCTGGACGAGCCGGCAGACATGTTCTTCAACCTCACCGAGTCGCCCTGGATCCGTGCCGGAAGGCAGTATTCCGTTCGAGTGAGTTTCTGTTCTTTGTCCCTTATCTTTCGATGGATTCACTCTGACTGCTTTCTCAGGACCTTTGGAGCCACACAGACAACGGAACGGCCGTACGCAACATCAGCGTAGAGGCTGTCCCGCCTCATGGGGTTGTCGCGCTGCTTCTCCGAGATGCGGGTGACGAGCCGGAAGGTCTCGAACCGAGGTGTGCGGTGCGGGACTGGTGTATTGACAAGAACGGGACGCTCTTGTATGGTAATTGAGCGACGATCGTAGTATGCTCTCCCACCTTCCATTTGCGACTCTGAACGAATACATTCTCGAAAGTTTGTACCACTATTCGACTAAGTTGTGTACTGTGATTGATTCAACGCCACTCAGCAAGTCAGATTCCCGTTTTCGTTACTGAAGCATTGGTCTATAATCTATCAATAACCCTCTAACCGGAGCAGAAGGAATGAAAACCCTCACTCATATCAAAATTCACAGTCGTCACAATCTCGCCCTTGTCATCCTTGCAATGGGCTGAGATCGCGAAAAAATCTGATCCAAATTTGATATCATAGAACACGCAGCTTCCGCCTGCGCCACCGCTGCCAGCCGTTAGTCTCTGTGTCATGTACATTCAACGAACAAATAATTTGAAAGCACTTACTTTTTCTGACATGCCAGCCCACCATTCCTATTCGCCACACAGTTGCTGATCGGGATTTCAGTGAGATGCGGCTTGTGGTCTACTGTGTCGCATGAGGCACGGAGGTTGGCGGTGTTGGGGATGAGGGTCCAGAGGGTGCAGGTCGCTGCGGCGTTGCTTCGACTTTCAAGCTCCAGGGCGAGAGCATTGTTATCTGGGACCGCGAGTGCGTGAGCGGCTCCAATGTAGGCGGTGGTGAGAATGAATGAAGTGAGCGTCTGGAAGAACTGCATCGCCAGAATATCACTGGTAGGCAAGTGATGATTTTTTTTCGAAACTCGGGAGGCTGCTTTATAGTGTTGAACTTCAAGCGCTTATATAATTGACATGGCGAACAGTGACCGCCCTGCGATCCGGTTGAATTCAGATGGATCAGCGCCCCGCCCTACAATTGTATAATGCTTGGTATCAGTGCGTTCTTGGCGTCAGTCTTGGCTAGCGGTTTCTGTGTTTCTCACAAGCATTAACTCGGAGCCTGGAGGAGTAAAAGCATTATTCTTGGCTCGTTATTTTTTCCGAACCAATTGACAAGTGACGGAACGGCGAGGATTGACTCAATTTTTGATCCATTGGCTTATTGGCGCAGAAATTGAATGGAAAGTAAAGCCAAAATCGCATTGCTGTACGATGAGCGCTGGATATGAGGGACGGGTCGGCCCGACCCATGAACAGTTTAAATAATCAATCGATGTTTCGGATATATCACAGGCGGCAAAATTGATAAATCTTTCGAATGAAAATTGTGTGTGTCAGTGGACAGCTTTCAGCTACCTACAGATGACTTACATTTTAATTGTGGTAGGGGTAGATGATGGACGCAACACATGACTTGTTTGTCGTTATCAATTGATTATTGATAATCACCCTGGGTATGATGGCCGATTCCGGCTTGACCTCACGCTCACGAAGGTTTCTGAAGGCGCGCCGTCGCAACTCAGCCGGGACAAAAAGTTTCATCAATTTAACTGCATCCAGCTCTTCTACCTTCCAACGTAGCGAGCTTTCACCCTCTTTGAGACGATCCCCTCGATATTGAACAGGATTAGATTTATTGCCAACCGTGATAATCCTCACGATCAAACAAACGAGGACTGTAGTATACTTACTCACTTAAAAAAGTTCTGCCATTCCTTCTTTCGTCTTTCGTTAACGCGTCGACTTGTGAGATGAATTGGAGGTAACAAGGAAGGATGGCTTGACGGCCGTCAGTACATCATTGATGTACTGACGGCCGAAATGATGGCTACTATCTGAATTCAACAGAACAGTGCGACCGTTTCGTTCTTTGGCCTGTAATGTCATCTGGACTCATCATGCATGGCGCGCTCCAGCCGCTTTAACTTTTTCAAAACCCTTCTCTTCGTCTCACTGTGGGTATTTGAGTCAGTGATATCATCGCAGCATAAGGTTGAACCATATCGTCAGACTCAACATCATGCCCGTCGAGGCAAGAGTTAAATAGCGCGTATGGTAGAGGCTCTCTTCCAACATCTCTCTCACTTCTACTCCAGCATAGTAGAACTCCACCATGTCATCCGAAAATCACTTCCACCTCGAAGAGGTCTTCAATGTGAAAGGAAAAGTTGCTCTAGTCACTGGAGGTGGCTCGGGCATTGGATTAATGGCAAGTATTCCCGTAGATACGTTGTGATATGTTCCTGAACTCCCTAAGGCGGCACAAGCTCTCGCTTGCAACGGCGCAAAAGTCTACATCGTCGGTCGCACCCAGGAAAAGCTCGAAGCTGCAATTCATCACCATGGGAAGGATATCGCAGGCGAGATCATCCCACTGCCTGGCGATGTGACGAAGAAGGAGGGTATACAGTGAGCTCTATTTCCTGCAGGAAAAACAGGTGCTGATTCGGTTTCCAAAAGGAAACTAGTGCAAGAAATCGAATCCCGCGAAAAATGTCTCTGCATACTCGTCAACAACGCCGGCATCGCATCCTCCAAGAACCCAACAGAGGAAGGTCAAAGTGCCGACGAGATCAGCAAAAACTTGTTCAAATCCGCAAAGTGCGTGAGGTTGCCATCATTCTATCGCCGAGCAAGCTAACATGACCATGACATGAATTAGCATGGAAGAATGGAACTCCGTCTACACCTCGAACGTCATCGCCCCGTACATGATGGCCACCGCCTTCCTCCCCCTCCTCCAGCGCGCCACGGATATCCACCACGGCTTCTCCGGAACCATCATCAACATCACCTCCATCTCGGGCATGCTCCGCATCACGCAGGGCGGCCAATTTCCCTACAACACCAGCAAAGCCGCGTTCATCCACCTCAACAAGCTCCTCGCGTCGGAGATTGCTGCGAACGCGGGACTGAAGATCCGCGTTAATGCGATCGCGCCGGGGGTATTCCCGTCGGAGATGACGACGGAGGGGAGTGGGGAAGATCAGAAGAGTCGGTTGCCGAAGGAGGCGAGGGGGGAGTTGCCTAGTGGGAGGCCGGGGAATGAGAGGGATATGGCGGCGGCGGTGTTGTTTGCGGCGTGTTGTCAGTATTTGAATGGGCAGAATATTGCGGTGGATGGAGGGTATTTGATTAAAGCTGGACAGTAGTGGTATCAATTTTGAGTACGGATACTCGTGTAATCATAATAACAATCGAAAGGGATAGCCTGTGAACGTGCATGAGCGTCGTGATCGAAAGTGAAGGCTGGGTTCATCCTCACTTGGATGTTTAGCTTTGTAGAAAACGATCAAGATCGAATACACCATGACTATGCATGCTGTCCAGAAGTAGATGTGGAGTCGTTGAACCAGTGGAGACCGTTGACGCGAGGCTACGGTGACTAGCATGAAAAATGAAAATGCTAGAACGCCATCTACATGTACACAGCGACGAGTTGAGATTTAATCCCGACATGAAAAATCGAAAACGTCGACTCACAAATCGTAAACACAAGCTGCATCTCTCGACCGAACTGATTCTGCCTTCCACGAGCAATCCACCCTCCGTCCATGCCTACCCAAGGCGCCTCGCGGATACGCGTGTACATGAGACCGGAGGTCATGATGATGATCACGATGACGGTGGAAATGGGGACGGTCCACGGTAAGATCGCAAAGAGTATAGTTGTTGGAGGTTTTCGGAAATAGAATGCAATGGTGCCGAGCAAGAAGAGAGGAGATATGATTGAGAACCAGCGTTTCCAAGCATAGGGGTCTCTGTAAGGGATGGGGATTGGTGTGACGTTCAAGGAGAGCTGCTGAGCGAGAATTTTAGGCTTCCATCCGCAAAGACCGTCAGTATACAGCGTGCTGAGAGAAACGGCAAATCTACACGCCTTCCCGAAATATCGTGTTTCCAAGTCTCCGCTTCGCCTCTTGCCACTCCCCTTGGCCCTTCTGTGGGCAGATAGTTGTACACAGTCGGCGCGGTTTCGAAATTCAATCTCCGTATAACGTCCGGGGAGTCCAAAAAGTCGACCAATCCGAAGAAATGTTCGTCGCGGTGAGATTTCGGTGCACCGTTGTACCACGCGTGGGCAACTGAGGTCCAGGACGCATTAAATGTTCTGTGCGTCGGACCTGATTAAACGAATGACCACAGAGAGAAAATAAGCCAATCACATACATGCATGCATCGCATCCTTGTAGAGAGGTGAACACGACGGAAGCAGACCAGATACGACGCGGATTTGCTGAGGTCAAGAGATCGAAGGATGCGGAGTTGAGTTTGATGATACCGTTGCCTGCAGCTGCCAGGTCGACGAGGTGTTGGTGCACATCGAGAGCGGCGGCAAAGCGCAGTAGAGCGTAGACGAAGAGCGAGAGAAAGAGCATTTGGGGCGGGAAGTGAAGCCACGTCGTTCCGAGAAGTAACCGATTTTCACGATCCCACGAGCTTTGCGAGTGTCGGCGGAAAAATTCCATTGTTAGCGTCAGGACACCGTCACGGAAGCAACGAGGATTCAGTCCCAGAATCCGGAGGCAGACTATGTAGGTACAGAACTTCATCGATCCATGCACTCCGGTTTGAAGACTAGGTCGGAATCTCAAAGCGAAAAATCGCGAAAATGTGGACCTCCAACGGTGTCGACAGCGAAATTTCCTGGAAATTTCCCGATATGCAGGCTGCAGTCTGAATGCAAACTTGAAGAGATGTAGTGGCATCTTGATTGGCGCAGGCAGGCTTTCGTCAAGAGCACTGAGCATGGAAGGCATCAGACACGGTGGTGGTCCAGGTCAAGCTTGGGTCAAGCATGAATTTGTTGATGGCGACCGAAGTCGGCATGTTCGGCAAGTTGAACCCAATTGCCAGTGACTCATTGTTGAAAAAGTTGAGACTCGTATGTAATCGGAACTGCCAGACAGCCGTAACTGTACTTCACGATTTATCTACTAAACTTGAAGGCAGGCCGGTAGCTCGGGCTCGGAGTCTCTTGTTGAAAGATTCGCAAATCGGCAGTGCTACTACTCAAAGGGAAAATATCTCCATTCATTCTCAATATACAGAGGCGAATAGAAGCTATAGAACCGAAGGAGAGATTCTCCGTGTTTGACAGAAGAATCTCAGCACTCAGTAGTAACGTGGCTCGATCCTCTGCACACCGTCCACTTCGACAATCACGTAGTCAGGCGAGGGCGGCCGCGTCGGCGGCGGAGTGGGCCACGTCGCATAAAAAACCTCGTGGTCCCACCTCTGCCACCGTATATAGTTGTAGCCAACGTGATGAAGTGACTGCAAAACGGCAAACGATACCGTTTGCAAAGTCTTGTGACTTGAGAGGAACCAGCGAGCGGTGACTTCCTGAGAGTGATGCAAATCGAAACCGTGTTTGAGAAAATTCATTGTTATTCGCAGATGCAGGAGATGGGGGAAGCAGCCCAGGGCGGTGAGGAGGGCAGGCTGAATGTTTGGCGAAAATTTGAGTGACAGAGACACAGAAGAAACGAAAAGGATACACTCACATCCCGGTCTTGTTCTCTAAACCTAGGAGGGTCGCTTCGAAATATGTATCGGGGGAGACTGAACTCGAGGATTTCAAGATGAGGTAGCACTGCCGCAATGTGTTGAATCACAGGAGCAGTGACAAAGTAGTGAAGATCTAAACACAACTCC
Source organism: Favolaschia claudopus (assembly GCA_037176885.1). NCBI lineage: Eukaryota > Fungi > Basidiomycota > Agaricomycetes > Agaricales > Mycenaceae > Favolaschia > Favolaschia claudopus. Next base: position 493,603 of record JAWWNJ010000097.1, on the reverse strand, counting down.
TTCAGATCTCGAAGGTGTGGCATATGGCGAAGGGCAGTCGGCAACGTATGTTGGTTGAATGGAGAATAAGCCTCTCGGGGAAACCCATTGCTGGTATCATACGGGTCGACTGGCGCACGGAGATGGAGAGAGGTCAGCATCGTTGGAAGCTGCGTGAAGATGGAATCGACGGATGAAACATTCCCAAGGGTCACACTCGAAAGCAGCGGACAGCTATCCGAGAGAAATCTACCACTATCATCTCCGAGATGGACGAACGGAAAAGCGCCCCTCGCCGTAGGCATCCCGCGACGCACGTCAGCGGTATAGAGGACGTCGAGGTGACGCAAGTTGGGCATGTTTGCGACAAGACTGGGGATAGGGATGTACGGAGTGGGAGCGTGCTCTGTTATCGCGAAGCGTCGGATCTTCCGCCAGTCGAGGGAGGGGAAGGTGGAGGGGATGAGGTCGCCAGAGATGCTGAGCTCTGTTAGGCGAGGGGCAACGGCTCGCAGTAAGAAGTCGACGTTGCTGGCTTGGGTGACATAATCAATATTCTCCTGGAGGGGAACCCTCCGGAAACCGGCAATCGAGATAATGAGACTCTCGAGGGCAGGGAAGGGAAGCACACAGGAAGGGGAGCCTCCATCGAAGCGTGCTTGATAAATCTCTAGATGCAGCAACGAGGGAGCGAGGGAGAGGGCGCGTATAAGATCCGCAGGGATAGCGGATTCAAGGCGAAGAGTCACTTTGAATAGTGAGTTCATCACGGAGAGCGAACGTATCGTTTCCGGGAATATTTCGAGTCTTCTCGGATTGTGGACTGTGTGATCCCTGATATGCACAATTCTTTCAAGGCAATGCGCTTGTTGATCAAGACTGACGCAATTCTCGGAGGATAGGTATCCCTTACCTGAAATAAGGCCACAGAGATTCCGGCCAAGCTGTCCCCCGCGAAGACTCCCAATTATAAACCTCGCGAAATATCCACGGCATAGTTTCAGCGCGGAGGGCCCGACACGTCATAGAGAGTCCCAGCAGAAACTCGCCCTGGCATCTTTCGTGGTCAAACTTAAAGCGAGGCGCCCCGAGAAATTGGGAGTGTGTGGCGACGAGCCAGTCGTCATACAGAAGCTTGAATATCAATCCCAAGACATCTGCTGGCAAGGTGTCGAGGGTAGGGGAGCTATGGACGAGTCCGATGATGTGAGAAGTAGCATTGAGTGCGGTCGGACTCCCTTCGCCAGGGGAGGGCGAAGCTGGGGCACTGGTGGCCATGTGGCAAGAGAGCGGAACGGTCGGAAGCGGGGCGTTGATGCGATCACTTGCATCCTCACCCCTATCTCAACCCTCCGTTTTCTTGAGCTCATCTCCCCTCCACCCCGGCTTACGACCCACCTTAACCTTTATCGCTTCCAAGTTGAAGTCAAAGTGCGATTAGAAGTATTCAGTATTGGTTATTGGTTACTCGGACTGGAAGGCTGAGGTGAGCTTGAGCTTCAGTTGTGTTTCTTTGCTTTCTTTCTTTCGTTAACTTCGTTCGTGGAGGGTAAAGCTAAGGTCAACTTGAACTCAATAAACGGTATTTCCTCTTGATTATCGACGCGTACGCCTGTTTTCATCTCATTTCATTTCGTTCCTCCCATTTGTTTTCCTTTGCCTTCCTTTCCTTTCATTCATCGTTTCTTCGTTAACACCTCAACTCACTTTCCAGATAAGTTCCGACTTCCGACTCAATGAATTCTCCAACTGCGGGTTCGTTCCACCGGAGCGATTTGACTCGCTTTGAATCTGAATTGAAGTTTTGGAGGTGAGCCTTCATTCACGGCATTTATTCTGGTACGAATTCCCTACAGGTGGAGCTACAAATCTTACGATTCATTGAGCGAGGCACGAGCTAGAAACAACAAAGCGTCTGTCTAGAGAGACTAGATTTCATGCAAACGAAACATCCGACGTTTCCTCATGGATAGCATGGATAGACGCCTTCGGGGGCGGCGCACCACGTGCACCTGTTGGGAATCTGGAGTGGGTTTGTCTGTCTGCCAAGGAACATCTAGACGATTGCACGATTGAGGATGGGTCGAAAGTATTTTGATGAGAACATACCATTATGGATGGAGAGGCGCTGGAGCCGGATGATTTAGGAAATCTGGTATCTTTGTATCAACTATTCGATAACACACAGATTCGGAACTATTTACCTTCGCTAACATGAACACCCCAGTTATCGCCCGGTCTAGATGTTTCAGCACTGCGTTCATTGCCAATAGCTCGGGAATTTCCAAGATAGTTTACACAATCTTGTCTTTATTGTCAGTCACGTCGTTTGGTACGCCGGCTAGTGCACTTACTTCCAGCAACGTACACAATACAATTTTGGGAAAGGCCGGGGCCGGAGGCAAAGACAGCGGGGTCATTTCTAATGTCGTCTTTGCGCAAAATAGTCAATCACATTCGTGGGTTCATATCGCAATGAAGAGCACGTACTAGCGGCACGAACGGTCAACGTCGAGTCTGCTCGATGATTCAAGAAATCTGCGACCGTAGTGGTAGTTAGGTCCTTTGAGAGTGCGAGAAAACAATAAAGACCAACCACCGGCGACGTGAACCGTAAATCTGTCCGCAGATCCGGAGACGCGAAACGGCCCTTGACTCGCTGCGCTGCCAGTGGGATGGACTGCTGAAGTTGTATAGTTACCGAAATCTGTAGCTTGTTATTGGATATCATATTTGCGACGACTCGGACGTACTCCCTGTGACTTGCATATCCACGTTCCATGTTTGGAAGTTGGAAACATTGAACTGAGGACCATGACCAGTACCGCCAGAACCGCCCACGAGTATACCGGAACCGCCCAAGCCTCCAGTTCCGCCTGTGGGCAAAGACGTTGGACTACACGCACGTCGCAAAGGTACTTATTCGCACCTCGGACTGTTGTATGCAGGGAGCGGGGGAGTAGTTCTTCTGGGTATGGCATCGGTATAGTAGTGAGGAGGGAGAGGAGACGGAAACATGCTGGCGCCACGAGGTTTTGTGCTTAACCCCCCATAGCCCCCGAATCATCACAGCTGTTGATATATATCTTCCGTTCTGGCGGTGCTTTGAGCTCACCCTTTTCCCTTTTCTCTCAGTCGATTTGGTCAGATGTGCGCCGAGGTCGATGCCAAGATCGGGCGACAAAGCTAAAAAACACAGGAAACACGTTATTCATTCATTTAGATTGACTACGTTCATACAGCGTACCTACCTACCTACTTCAATCCTCCCTTGCCCGCTCCCGCCTCGTTACCGCGCGCAAAGCGCGGCGTCGGCCTAAATACGAGGTACATCATTTCGAGTCACGATGGCGACGGCGGGCGGCGGCGGGCGGTGCTCGGCGTGGGTTGGGGCGCGTGGGTCAGAGTGGGTGTCAGTCAGGCGGAGCGGCGACTGCGTACGGCGAAGACGGCGGTGGGCTGGAGGGTGGGGCGATGTTAGCGAGGGCATGGGAAGGGGAGGCAGAGGCGGGCACACCTTTCCCCCATGTACTTCATATCGTTCTTGCTGTACGCCCGGCAGTGTCGGAAGCGGGGGAGTTGGGTTTGGAAGTCGGCGCTAGAGTACGCGATGCTGAATTGGGAAGGTGAGCATTTCGATCGAATTTCCGAATTGGATTGGGTGGGGGACTTACCTTGCGCGGAAGGGAGACGGTTTACTGAAGACGGCCGAATCGCCGCCGTTCTTGGGGCAGTCGGGGCGGGGTTACGAGCGTGGGGCAGAGGGCGGCTGTAGAGCGTTGAGGGAGGCGACGGAAGGCGGGGTAGTCGTTTACGTATGTAGTAGAGTCGACGTGGCGGCGGCGCGAGGGTGACGGGAGGCAATGGGGGCAGGCAGGGAGAGTCGGCGGCGAGAGGTGGGAACGGCGTTGACGGCGGGGCAGCGGGCAGCGGGCAGAGGCGGTGGCGGTGGCGGTGGCGGGTGAGCGGGTGAGCGGAACGCGGGAGCGTATGAGCTGGAGGTCCTGGCATACGAATGGGTCAGCTGGTCAGAGCAGGGATGAGAAACAGTCAAGGGGGAAGGGATAGGCGGTGACTGGATGTGGCGGGGATGGCGAGCATAGGCGACGATGCAGGTGCGTGGATTTCGTCATCTTGGTGTGTGGGTACGCGCGTCGTCGGCGTCGAGTGAGAATCGAGATCTGCAGGCAAAGCCAATAAGCAGAGTGAAACAAGAAAAAGACAAACGACGCACCTCAACCGAGCGAGCGAGCGCAGTCTCGACACCGTCTAACGCCTGTCAAACGCGTCGATTCGCGTCGACGGTCATCGTCGGCGTCGTGGACGACATCAAAAAAGCTTTGCTTGTGTTTACACGCATCAACACACCCAAACACCTCCCTCCTCCCTCAATGCGATGATATGCTCCCGCCTCGTCTTCAAATGCTTCAAATCCCTCGAACGCGCAGCTGACCGCATCACAGGCGCCGCAGGGCCCTTCTTCGTCACCTTTGCCGTCGTGCTCATCGGGATGGGGACGGTTTGTTTCTGTGCGTTTCTTCCTCCATATTCTTCTTTCCTTTTCTCTGTTGTGTATCAACTGAGTGAGAGTTGCAGTCGACGTAATAATGCCTTCGCTCTCCCTCCCCCTCCTCACCTTCCCCGTATGCGTACTCATCGCGCTCAATCTATGGATGCACTATTTCTACGTCATCACCGTGTCCCCGGGATTCGCAGACGAGCCGCCCACGACGGCGGGCAGGAGCATGTTTTGGGCGCGGAGGAGGAAAGGCGTGACGTGGGAGGAGGTCACGATGACCCGCGCCGCCGTGACCAAGTGTCGCAAGTGCGGTGGGCAGAAACCCGAGGTGCGATTGTTTTCTTCTTCCCCTATTTTTTTTCTTCTTAGGACACGCCACCAGCGAACGCACCACTGCCGAATCTGCAAACGCTGTGTACTGAAATACGACCACCACTGTCCCGTACGTCTCCCCTCCTCTCCCCGCTCACCGCCTCACATTTCCGCAGTGTACATACATCCTCCCTCCCCACTTTCTAACTAATCACACCACACAGGGATCAACCAATGCGTCGGCCTCCACAACGAACGCCACTTCGTCCTCTTCATGGCCTACCTCGTTCTCGCCTGCCTCTCCTTCTCCGTCGCCGGGTTCCCCCATGTATGGCGTGCGTTGGGTGCGGGGGCGATGTATGACGCGCCGTGGCCTTACCACACCCCGCAAATCGCCTTCATCATGACCTACATCCTCGCCGCCGTCATGGCCCTCGCCGTCGGCATCATGTGCGCCTTCCACCTCTGGGGCGTCGCCCACGGCGAGACTACCGTCGAGGGGCAGGATTTCGAGGTGTATAGGCGGATGGCGAAGAGCAGAGGCGAGGTGCGTTTCGTCGCGTCTTGTTACTTTCTTTGTTTTTCGATTTTTTATTTTTTGCGGGGGGATTTTTGAGCTGATTGAATGTTGCGCGTAGACGTTCGTGAACTCGTACGACCTCGGAAAACGGCGCAACCTCGAACTATTCTTCAACGTCGGGGAGAACGGGTACCCCCTCTACACCCTCCTCCTCCCCCTCCGCATCAACCCGTACACCGACGGGCGCTCCTGGGCAAGAAGGGACGGGTATGAGCGGCATCGCGGGGTGAGGGTTGGGGAGGAGTTGACTGATGATGATGACGACGGGTTTGACGAGAATGTATTGCCGCATGATGGGGTGGTGCAAGACGGGGTTTGAAAGGTGAGGTGAGTCTTTCTTTCGAACTTTTGTGGTGGAGTGAAGGCGAGGAGAAATGATGAAAGATGCCGGGGCCATATTACCCCCGCGAGTCTTACAGAGTGAGGCTGGGCGGGTGGATGATTTGAGGCCGGCTTTGCTATAACCCCTGCTGGCTTTTCTCGACGTCGAGTTGAGAGGGCTGGTGGGGTTTTTATGCTGATTTCTTTTGGGGGGAGGAGTTGTTTGGGTTTTGTGGTCGAGGAGGAGGAGGGTGTTGATGCTTTTTTTTTCGGCAGGTTGGATGGTGGATGGATGGGGGGCGGGGAGGGAGGGATGGATGTAATTTATTCGATTGGGCGGTGCGGGGTGAACGATAGAAATTATAATAAAACGGACTTCAGGTTGGCATACAAGTCCTGTATACAGGCAGGATTGTTCTCGTTGGGGTTGGGTCTTTGGTGCATGACGATGATAGGTCTTCGTTCCCATGTTGCGTACTTGCTTGGGCGGGCGGAGCTGCTCATTTCCCTGTGCCGGTATTCCGTAGCTGCTCCTGTCTCTAGTCGAACAATTCTCGGGGCGACATGCGACGGGCGGCGGGTGAGCTTTAGTTCCTCGTTGCCTCTACTGTAGAATGTCTGTCAGTCCAATTCCAAGTTGAATTCAATTCCAAGTTGACGAAACATCTCTAGGAATTCAAACTTACTCACGAAAAGTCACTTTCATTTCGAAATTGAAAACGCCCGGGCCGAAGCCCTCGACGCAATGAAACAGTCTGCATCGTCAGCCGCACCCAGGAAAGGCTCGACATCACCAAGGGAAGGCATTTCAAGTTGAATCAATTTCCCAGGCTATTTCTTCTATTCCAGTTTCCAATGAAATATAACAGCAAATTCCCTTCTCAATACGTCCAGTGCTCCGAATTCACCCCGCCGATGGGGCAGAATTAGAATCTGAAGTTCAACAAACCCCGCCGGCCCGTTTTGCCGCCGTCACTTTGCAAATCACGATTCACGACATCCCACGCGGCTTTCTTACTCTCCGACCGCCGCCATCCCCACCACGACCGTGACTTCCCCAGTGGATGAGCAACGGTTCTTTCAGCTTGCCTTTCTGGTTTGAGCTGTACCTCCCGCAAATAGCGCGGTGCTATGAGGGCCGCCATTCGAGTCTGGACAAAAATCGTGCTTACCTTTGATCGGGAAGTGCAATGATGACGCGGGAAGTACACCGGTATTTTGTTCGGTACTGGCAACTTGCCGCCTACCAAACAGCCCTACCCGCTACGAATGTTTTGGTCCTCCTCGTCAAATGCACATTTTCTACGTTCTGGCTCGATGCTTCGTCCTGCATACCACTCTTAGCCCGACCTGGTGTAGGTGTATAGAGCGCAGCGAAACACATGATTCAGAGGTAAATATATTGATAACTTGTACACTCGTAGTGAGTCCGACAGCCTCGGTGCTCTATGTTACAACATACCGCAGGTACGAGGACATTCCGTTGTTATAGCATCTGTTCACAAGAGACTAGCTCTACCTAAGGATACCGCATACTTGTTCCGAAGAGACTTCGACCAGATTTACTGAGACGTAAGTCAATCTTGTTCCCCGTACAACAATAAACGCGCCGGCCCGGGCGTGGTACAAGTGCTGTTGACTAGGCCTCGAAAAGCTGTTTTGACTCGGAACTACTTATATTCAGACATAAAGCCACGCAAGTGCCCCGCAATTTACCTCTTCCTTCGTGGCACCTGCTTCTAATGGAAGGAGTCGATACTGCTACCACCAGCGTGACTGCTCCCGCTTCAGAGTCTTCATCGCCGTGCGTCGTTTGTTTCGCTATGTTGATGTTACGATGCTCACCGCTAGATTAGCAACATGACTGCAATATTCCCAAACTCACAAAACTTCAAAGTAACCGGCGGGACATTCATTGGCAGCTATATGGCGAGGCCCGTACCTCCCTGCGGTAACAAGCTTGTGTAACTATAAACGGATGGGCTCACGGCTTGTCAGATTTTAGGAGGCTACCGCTGGGCGATATATACCTGCACCGCGAATTACAGCTTATTGAACAGCCCGCGGATGGTGCTCACTTTGCGGTCAAATTTCAGTCGCGAAATCGGATAAGGAGGGTATATTCTGCCCAAATCGAAGGTCAGAGTACGAAAGCAACGGTCGCCATGTATCAGGGTGACGGCGCTGAAGAAGTAGGTCCTATTTTGTTGTCCCGTATTTCTGCATATTGTATAACGGCACATGAAGGAATGGAAAAAGCACATGGCGAAATACATGGCTGCTCGGTGGGTCTTTTCCTTCCTTATGTACCTTCGCAACCCATTAAAATACACGATCAGTCACCCAAATGTCATTCAGCTGTTTGCAACTTCTGAATTCGGCGGCATACGCGCTATGATTTTCCACGACGGTACTTCATATCTATGTTGATTCCCGTCCCGGACGCTTAACTACTCCTAGATGTGATCCCACTTCGAGATTTCTTGGATCTATACAGTCAATCGCCAATGCTAACTGTCTACATTCATGGTTACATCGTGTGTGATTCGAATGCTTCTGTGCGAATGTGCCTTACAAATTGATGTCAGAATACACAATACCGGGTATTTTTCACGTTACAGCAATGATAATAGGCCTTGACCAGAGCTCCCAGACAGTTCAGACTTACTTTCGGTCTACCTTCCGATATAATCTGGTGAGCTGCAAGTTGGTATCCGAGATGGTAGATATTTATTGACATAATTCACAGTATCACCATGATTGTACTCTCCTGACACGCCGATCCACTGGCTTGCTCTGCACCGATCTCTTTCCCAGCCATTTTGTTCCATATATCTATGGTTTCAAGGAAATGGTACCTCAGCCGGAACAAATACCATCCTTCGACGCATCGATTCAACAAGCAATAATAGTGAATCGCCTAACTCTAAAACAGTATCACCGAATATGCTACTGGCACCTCGCTCATTTCCGAACACACCCATTTCCGACCCAAAAATCTGTGGCTCTGGGAACCGTGATGACCTACCCTCATAAACAGCTCCATGCCGAACACTCGGTCCAAATCGCATTTCTCTCCAGCCCCACATTCAACTTCGATTCATGGTATTGGAGTGGTACCGATAAACGGGCCAATGACCTTGTGGATCATAGATGGACCCGGTAAAGTTGCCCGTATGCATCACCTCCCGAAGCGACTCGCTGATTTCGACTCACCTGACGACTTCAAGAGTATCCTGCCTCGAAGCCGCGGATACCACTATTCGTCGGGTCGTGTCTATAGACTGGCAGCCTGACCCAACTAATACTAGCAGCACGTGGCTCAGTCAAGCCAACCATGTATTCCGAGAGCTTGGAATATCTTCCCGTTTTGAGGATTATGGTTTGTATGTTCCGTTTTATTTACAAGCTCATCTAAAAGCAATGCATAGTCGTCGTAACCGGTGTCGTATTCAAGGTCAAAGTTTCGCGATGTGACGGCCCTTTACCCAAGGGCTATCTATTTCTATGTCCGCAAAGGGACTTGCGGGTGGGACCTTCGTCCGTGGGTTGGCCTACTTGTCCGGCATATTGGTCCTTCGACTTTTTGGGTGCCGATCGCCTCAGCCCGGAGAAAGCTCGCGAATGTGGATTCCCTTCGATCAAAATCTCAACACAACTGGGGTGTCGGTTTTGGGACAATAATATCTATCTAGGTCTCCGTCAGTTCCATCAAGGCAAGGGATTCGACCCGGACAGCCAAGACGTCGCACTACATTTGGAGCAGCCACTGTATCAATTATTTCGGGACGGTGAGCCGATTATACTCTTCCTGGGACGGACAACTGAGGGGGTTACGTCTCAATTAAAAGAGTCGGAAAGCCAGAACGAAAGTAATTCATATTTCTTGCACTTTCTGAATTGCTTCAGCTGACGAATAGACGCAGCGGCCTATATGCTTTCTGAGATTGTCGATGCGATGCCAGTTTCCAATGCCTTTCACGCAATTTTGAACATACAGCTCTCATTGTTGATTCTCGTTGCATTGACAGAGCTGTCAGCCTGTGTGGTCTGGCAGAGCAAATAAATTTGAAATTTGGGAGCCTTTGCAGGTTGACGATGTAGTGGCATGGAATACGTACTATATCCATTTTAAATATGATACACCCCTTCTATTCTACACTCACAGTGAATATTCGACCAATGATCTTGACTTGGTTATCGCATTCGGTTCATCGGTATGTATCTGCCGGAACACCCATATCGTATTCGTTCAGCGTCGATGTACGATATGATATCTACACACTCAGCTTCACGTTCCTAATCACTACTAGTGATACAATCCTATGTACTTAACAAAAAACCTATGTATGTAACTTAACTCGGCATATAATCGGTATATACGTATATACGGTGAATTTTAAGTGGAACGTTATGCAGCGCCGAAGGAAAGAGGGGATGGACATGCTACGTAGAGGGGGGGAGAGATGTGCGCTTGGGCGGCATATTTGGAACGACGGTGGCTGGAGGCGCTGGGGGAGGAGGGTGATGATGCGATTCGATGCGATAATCGAGTGAAAAGTGAGTCATGCCCTCCTCACCTTGGCGACGGGGCATTACGCCCTATACGCCCCGACCGCCATCTCATCCCTCCCCTCCCAAGGCGACCACACCGGCACCACCCTCCCCACCTCCGCATACCTCAGCTCAACCTCCAAACCCCGACTCACAAGCTCCCCCAAATACTGCATCATATCAAACTCCTTCTCCCTCTGAAACCGCACCTCCACCCTCTTCATCGGCTTCTCCGCCTCCGCCCGCGCCAAGATGAAATCAAACAATACATTGTCCGCGAGTGGGTGGCAGTCCATGACTTGCAGCTGCGTCAACGACGGCGCAGCGAGTGTATCAAGCGAGGAGGAGGACGCCGCACGCGTATCAGGCGTAAGCAGCTTAACCAAATCGTTCGCCGAGGCAGGTGCGTTGTCGCGATTCGTCGACGGCTGCCCGAGCGCTGTCCATAGATCGTACCCCTCCCCCTTCTCCAGCCTCAAACAAGCGAGATTCGGTAGCAGATCCACACACCGCGCGAATGCCGTTTTCGTGATCCCCGGTAAATCCAGCGTCAGGCTCTCCAGCATGTGAATTGCGCCGAAGAGCGAGATGAAGGGGAGGTTGTGCGCGGTGTCTTTATTGTATTTCGGCCCGCGATAGGCGAAGTGTTTGAGGGCGGGGACGCGTAGGGGGCGGAAGAACGCAAGAGCGTGGAGGTATTCGTATTCGCGGTTGTCGATGGCAAGCGAGGTGAGGTGGCTGAGGACAAGGGCCGGGGGTGGGTTATCTTTGTCCACGGGGACGGCGTCGCGCTTGTCGGAGGTGAGACATATAGTGAAACTCGCAATCCGGGGGCATTGCTCGAGTATAAGCAAGGCGAGCGCCGCGGGCATCTCGTAGCTGCTTGCGCTCTTTACGGGCCCGGCGGTGAGGCTGAGGGATTGAAGGTGCGGCCAGGGGAGGGTGAGCGCGAGGAAGTTGCCGCCGAGGGAGGCGAAGGAGGCGTGTCGCAGGGAGGGTGTGGAGATGAAGCCGAGTTTGCGCCAGGGGATGGCGAGGGGGACGACGAGGTTTTGCCAGTCCCAGCCTGATCCTGCTGCGGCGAAGGTGATGGATTCAAGGATGGGCACGTCGGATGGAGAGAGGTTCGTCAGGGGCGAGAGGATGGTTTGTGGGGAGAGAGTGAGGGTTACGTTCTTCCACCGAGCGGAGAAATTCGCAACGACGTCGATCATAGTGGCGACGTTGTCCGAGGTCGCCTCGCAAGCTGCCGAAACGGCGAGAGTGATGGTGAGCGGGAGGCTGCCTGACCGCATGAGCCACATATCGGCGGCGGCGCTGAGTCTCCCGAGTCTAGCAGAGTTGGGGACGACGACATGCAGACAAGACCACAGCTGCGGCGTCGCAATGGCGATCCTCCTCCAGTTTGCACAGACATGAGTTAAAAGTATCGGGGCCTCCCGCCAGGACATGACAGGATTCCCCGTCACCGACAAACACGAGAAAAATATTTCGCGAACGACATCTTCGGGGAGCCTCCTCGCCAGGGACACCAACGCTTGGTGCGCATCGATCGCTTCTTGCAATCGCTCAGCCTTGTTCGTAAGATTCGTGATAGCGTCCTGCATCCGTGCGATTTCATTGGTGACCAGAGCGTGCTCCTTCCTGAGCGTTGACAGAAACTGTCGAATCGCGTCGCATTCTGCATCGGAGGGTGCCGTATTCGTGGCGAACAGACTGCTGAATGGGGACTCCCGCGTTGCTCCCGGAACTACCGTTTCATGAGTACGGAGAAAAGGCGAGAAGAAAAGAAAGGATTCACCGCGCTTGGACTGCATTACCAGGAGCGTGCGAGGGGGAGAAAGAAAGAATGAGGAGCTCTAGCTGACTTGCATATCGTCGTGGTCGCTAAGTTTTGCAAATTGCAAATCTGATCGTTTGATGTCGGCTCCTGGCGGATGTGATGCGTCCCTTATGACTTTTCTGTTTTGCGCCGGCAACTCTTGCCTCTTCTGGACAGATTTAAGGTTATTGACTTCCCTACCAGTACTTTGGGTTGGGGCTCGACTCACTCACCAAATTATTTTTCTTATAACTCGCGCATTGCTGCAGTTTTCGGAATGGGCTTTTTTCGCAGTTCTTTATAAAACTCGGGAGCGTTCGGAGCCCCGAGCTTCAGGAAAGCGGGACGAAGGATTGCAGGAAAATTCGGGCCGACCCCACGAATTTGCCATCAAGGCGCATGCGTGGGCGCCTGACACAAGTAACCTCATTATGGTATATCGCTATCAATGTCAAAGCGCCAAGGCCCAAACGCACCCCAAAAGATGAGCGTTTTTCTTTCCGCGGAACGAGGTCGACCGGTTTTCAGGGCAATCTCGCCAATTTATTTCCCTACTATAAGAGAAGAAAAGCCGTACCGTTCAGCCCTTTTCTCTTATGTGGAATGCGATTCTAAAGATCGCTCCTCATTCGAACAAAAAAAAAAGCGATTCCGTTCGATCGTCATTGGACATATGCCACCTTGACGCGGATCTAAAGACAGGAGGATGAGAAACACAGACAGACAGATAGGTTGCAGATAGGGCTCTTCGGAGACTTACAACTGGATGCAACTTTCGAAATCAACCAGGTTACCGCTGAAGGTGAGGATCATTGGATATCGAGAACCGAATTGTTGTCGCTATATATTTGTCGGGATGCGCAGGTACGGGAACATTGAAGCTTTGAAGTTCTGACTTGCACTTCGGCCGAGTCGCCGGGGGTCCCGGGACGGCTGCCTTGGGAAACATTTCCTTGCAAGGCTTGCAAGCTCCGAGGCGTCTCATTTATATGTTTGACGTGAAAGCTGCCGAAGTAATTCTACCAGCTTTTGAGTGCACAGGTTGAACTTGGGATTTGCCTTCACCGTCTACGGCGATCCGATTGATGTAATCTATGATGTAGTTGACGCCGTCGTGTTCCGCGTCGGATAGATCAGCACAGAGGTGCCGGGCCGAGAGAAAGTCGATTCTCACTTAGAGACTCGATTGAGTATCGGGAATTTAAGAAGAATACGATGTGCATACATTTTGTCGTGCAGCCAGGGAACTGCATAATTACATAAATAGTTGGTAGACGGGTATTTACAGTAAGAAAGTATCGGGTAATGATACCAAAGCGGCGTAAATGAAAGCATCGACTGTCCACATATCGCCTCTAGCCCGACTGTCGGTACATCACACAACTTCTGCGGATGTTGCTCAACAACGACACCATCAAACCTCAACAGGTATAGTCGGCCCTCCCTCCCTCTCCCTAGTTTTTTTCCTTTCCAAATCCGTCGCCCACAAAGCCGCCCCAGCCGCCGTTGTCATCAAAAACAGCATCGAAAAGACTGGGATCAACTGCAACAACAACGCGACCATCCCAAACCACGTATACTTCCACTGTCTTTTCCGTATAAACGCATCCCTTTCCCTTGGAGTGAGCCCAAGCAGTTTGAAGTAGCGCCAATGTTGGAACGGTCCAGCACGACGGCCAAGGACGAGGCAGTACAGCGGGCCGCCGACGAGCGGGATGAATGTCAGGGGGAGGAAGAGGACGAATTCGAGGGAGAGGCGGAGGGAGAAGGGCGAGTAGGCGGTGGATTTTGTGGGTTTGCCGAGCTGGGAGACGGGATCGGGGGCGTCGGGTATGATGAGACGTCGGTGGGAGACGAGCTCCGCGTATCCTTTGTACACGAGAACCTGTGCAACTCGGGTAAGTACACAAGCCGAGATACAAACAATGAGCGAAAAAGAAAAAAAGAACGCTCACGGCGTCGAATATCTTGACGAGGGTCTGGTCGACGAAGAAGGCCTCAAAGAGGAGAGCGATGATGGCTGCTGCTTCTCCGAGTACGAGGAATACAGCGTTGAACCAGGCAAGATTTCCCTGGAAAATGGCGAGAAAGGCGACTTGTGGTAGATACGCGAATATAAAGAGCGTCGGCAGGATGATGATTGAGACTATTAGACACGGGATAAACCGTGCGCGGAATAAAGGCCAGAGAAATCGGTGTCGTATGCAAAAGTAGATTCCCTGTAATGAGCAGCAGTCCATGCAGAATTTCGTCAGAAACAAAAAAAGCACAAGAAACACGGGCGCTGGGGACCTTGAATGGGTATAGATACGCCGAGGTGACGAAGATCTCTTTAGGTTTTGCTAGGAGAGCAGAGCGCTCACTGAAGTGAGGCTGCAAATCGGCCATGACTGTCGCGTCAGAGTGGTATAATGATGAGCTGTAATTAAGCGCCCGAGCCAGCCAAATAGCTGAATACATCGCGTAATGTCACGTCACTGTCACATCTTCTCTTGTGTTCTTGCCACCATCTCGAGGCATGAGACGTATTCTGTCTGAGGGCTCACTGGAAGATGCAGCAAGACGGAGGCAACAGATTATACAAAGATATTTACCTCAAGCTCCCCAGAAGACCTGCAACGTGGCTTGAAAGGCTGGGGTGGTCAAGTCGCCACTCGCGAGCGGCCATGTGAGTGGCAATGGCCATGGTAAGCTGCTGCGCCTTGAACGCCACAACCCTACAAATACTCCTACGACTCGTACGAATACTCTTTTCTTGACCTCAGCTTCGCCTCATGGCATAGTTACTTGAGCGACTGCACGAATAATCCGCAAAGACAAGATATTTTCAAGACGGTATCGCGGCTCCAGCTTGAATGCAATGTCGGATCCTTTCCTGAAACCCGTCTGTGCAAATCTGGCTTTGAGCTAGTCTTACCTCGTTCGTCCTTTGGCTCTAATTTCTGAGTTCCGGCTGACTGATTGCACCATATTTAGCGGCATTGTCCTAGTTGTCAACCATCCTAGCCAAGATGCTAGGAGCGGCCTCTTCAGGCTGTCTTGCATGAACTGGCGAACGTTCGGCTCAGCGCCATAACTCTTCCACACGGAAGTCCATCCTCGAAAGTTACAATCGGATTCGTGAGGCCTCACTTGCTCGGGACCGTCTTTTCTCCGACTAGCTACCTAACGTGCGCCTTGAGGTGGGCACGAATCTGCCGCCTCAGCATCCACAGACGATCCGCAACAGACCATTCCCTTGCGGAGTTCGGTCTCTTTGGCAGCTTGGGTGATACAATCCAGGTCTTGAGAATCGACGGACGATGGACAGCGAACACCGACCACCAACCACTCACAAAACTCCGAATCTCTTCCTGACGTCGGCGACAGGCGACGACTTGCCTCGAGGCAGTCGTGCATCAATTTAATTATCCCCATTCCCATGTCGATGCGGCTCAGCGAGGCATCGACAACTACCCGAAAATTCAGAATATTCGACGAAGTTGGATATCGACTGTGGTGCCTCAAGCACAGACTCACCGCTGTATCCCAACGCCACAAGCGCGACCTGCGAAACTTTCTGCAAAAACTGTGCTGGAGGCTGCCCTCCATAAAAGGCGAACACGTGTCACCCGCCCTTCTTCCCGATTAGGTATCAACGCCATCACTCTACCGACACGACTTCGTCGGTTCCTGATCCTTGGCCGCCGGCGGCTTGAAGTTGATGGCATTATTGCATGCAAGCCTCGAGGCCGACTTGGCGCAACATCATCCCCGCAAATTTCGAATCCCGAAGGCAACCGTCATCGATGCGACCGTTGACGGGGTGGATTTTATATTCACAATTCACAACTGCATCAACACTTATCTTTTTCTCACCCGGCGAACGCGTGAATGAAGCCACTAGAGTCTAGTGTCGCCACAAACCCAAATTTCTCTTGTTCCCTATCCGTCGAGTGTTCGCGTTCTGAAAATCAAGTGTCTCATGTTGCTGTAAATGGCTTGTCTTGTTCTTGTTATCGATGCTGGAGCTCCTCTACACCGGAATGCCTTCTCGTTTTCCCAGCCTCTACTTAACTCATCAACGGACGATTCACTTGCGATTCACCAAAACACGAAGTTACCGATGTCCTGGCGCCAGAGGCTAGCTCTGTTTCATTCATTAATTTTTCAGCGCTACACACATTGTGCTCCGGGTCCTCTCGCTTGTTCGCATTCTAATTTCTCACTCATTCCCGCACAAACCTTTTTTCATTCGGCGTCCGCACGAACTTCAAACCTCAGTGTCAAGCCGCCATTTCGTTCACACCACGACCACCTGACCGTCGCAAACTTCTCTTCAACATGGGCGCGGCGCTGATAGACATTCGAATCGTTGAAGATCTCTTCTTTCTGGCGTCCTATGACGCCGCCATTTACACTAAACGCCACCTATTCACACTCAGCCATGTCATGGTCCTGGGACAATGTTTTTCAATTCTTATTTCTTGCCGATGGAGACGATTCTGCCGACTGTTCACAATCAATATCAAACGTCGCCGGTACCTCGATATTTCCGTCCCTTCTCGAGTCCAAAATCTTATCTTACATCTTTGCTCACATGGCGAAGCATCTGTGTCTTCGTCCATCGACTGGTCTGGGATTTTCATTTTGCGTGGGTCAGACGCTTCCTTCCCTGTATGAAAGACGGCAGTTTGGTCCTCACAGGCGACATTCGCCTTATGAACCATTACGGAGAAAGGGTCCAACGACCGTCTTTCATAAATATTCCACCACCTGGAAACCCGACTGTCTTCTTTGTGGGTGCGGGACGAAGATACGGCACAACGGTGTGTCGTCGGTCAATAATGAAGTCGACGAAAATATATGCCTATCTCTGAGTGCTTCCAGTCCTTGTTCCTCTGGAGGAAAGCGAAAACTCTAATAGTTATCTTCTCTATCAACAGATGAACGAATGTCAGTACAAGGTGGTCCCTTGTTCTTAGAAGGGAGTTCAACTATCCAACCGGTAGGTACATCTTCCATCTCGTCTCCGTCACCTTCCAGAATGATGTATCCAAGGTTTTCTGGCTGTTGACCCAAGAGTCCGATCACAACTGAAATAACAGCCCAGGTCTCGTCAAACCTAATCGTAAAAGTCTAAGAAGAGGACAAGGTGTCGATGGCCACAGCCTTTTTGCAACCGGTGGCATTTTGAGCATGGTAATCCTATTAGTATTTCAGCACGCCGACCTTTCCGGTGCCCAAACTAATACTCAATTCATTCAGAAAATCATCAGGCTTCGCTGAAGACCGCGCGAAACGGCAAAAAACGCACTGGACATGGTTTGGTTTCGTTCCACTGGATTCTTACTCACCCATTCGGAGGAGATGAAATCGTGCGCTGTGAATAATGCCCAGTTTGAAGAGTATTCCTCAGGCAGCATTTGTTCGTGTCTTTCGCATGGCGTTCATTGGCAACACTAACTTGAACAAAAACCCGGGTCGACGAATAGCAAAACAGCAGCGTCAAGAATAGTACAAGGAGCGTTGCATACCGACCTGGATAACGCGCTATCACTCATCGGAGCCCGTATGTACGAACACCGGTAACTAACTAAAGCAACGGACAACAAACGTTTGCTGAAGACTTTGATATTCCATCCAAATTCCATCAGGAAATTATTGACTTGAAGACTCTCTCGCCTATATATCCCAACTACCAATTCCCCTCAAACTTCGTTGATCATTCGAAACGACATCTGGCGCCGCCTCGTGCTACCGAGTCCCAATGCGGTCTCCCCAATCCTTCTTTCAAGCGCTCAAATTCCTGAATAGGATACACCGCTACCCAAATCCGGAAATTATTCCAGCAGTTCAAGCGCAACTCAATCGTTGATCAACGTCGATGAACGCCTCTAGCGCCGCCTCGTGATAGCAAGTCCCAAAACGGTCTCTTCCTTTGTGCTGAAATTCGAAATCGGAAACACCGCGTCCCATGTTTGGAAGTCGTATCAACAATTGACTCTCGTTCATCATCGCCACATATGCAGTTCCCGCAAGAATGCAGAGGGGATTTGATACCGAACATCTTCTGTTGCCTTCCGATGTCTTTATCCATGCGGCGTCCTGTCCCGTCCTTTCAAGTTTCCGTTTTCACCGGCGGGACCGCTGTAACCACGCTACTCATACGGTCTTGAAATGAGCCGTCATATCCCGTCGGTATTTCAGATGGCTTGGAGGTAGGACGGCTGTTCCAGTACACCCGATAACTCCACCGGTTTATGCTTTTAATACGGACCCGGGACAGAAGCTATATTGAATGCCTGGAATTCATCCAAGAGAGTTCGGGCTCGAGAAGTCTTCTTGTTGAGTTGCTCAAGAAATCGATATTCAATGGCAGTATATGAAGCTATGAAGAGCACTCATGTGGTCGAACTTCCAACTCACACACGCCAGGATTCAGGAACAGGCTTGTTATTGAACGATCCAACTTTTCATCCTGGATGCATCCGCACCCCGGCCCACAAATCCCTATCGCCGTTGCGCCCACGAAAACCTCGTAATTCTCTAGCCGACTGCCATGGCCCGGGGCGTTTCCCGACGCCTGGTAATTTGCGAGACACCAGCCTGACGTCGGCCAACTCGAAAATTTGGTAAACTTGCATTCATCGTAATACCGTCATGGCGAAAGTGCCGAATGTCGCTTCTTCTCGTTCCAGACCGTCTTCCAAAAAAAACTTGAGAAAAACAACCTGTCAAGTTTTCAAAAAATCAAGATGCATATTCGCAACCCATCCCGCAGCTTTCGGCCGTTGAAATCGTCAAAAATTCCGAATGCACTTGCGTGTGGTATCCCTCTTGCTTGAGCGCTGTGCCACAATCCCACTGAAACCTAATGAAACCTCCCCATCATCCCAAATCCCTTGTTCTCACCATCAATTAAAAATTCCCAAATCAATCAACTGAAATCGACGCGGGACCAATTTATTCATCGTTAACCGCGGGCCGAACGAGCCCCATGGAATCTAATCAGAAGTTCTCGACCCTCGCCGGAGGTAGTGCCTTTTCTGTGCGAGTAGCATGCACGCGGTTCAGAATCTTATTTCGCTCCGCTTAGACTTGTGCGAATGTGGGCGCCGCTGAAGGTGATGGGGTGAGATAAGTCGGGGAGGAGGAGGCGGTCTATTGGTTTGACTATGGTGGTAGTGTACACAAGATGAGGATAAGAGGCAGCGCAGACACTTATAGATATAAGTAAGTAGTGGGACGTGTGGGTGTGGGTGGGGAGCGGGATAGTGCCGATATAGTACAGATAAGGATATAGCAGCGTCGGCCGGCGTGTGTAAAGACGGAGGGGGGACAGGACAGGGAGCGGGGAGCGAGGAGGGGACGATGAGTGGGACAGTGGTGTTACAAAAAAGAACAAATAATCCGTTCCGTACAACAAGCGAGAGTCCATCCAAGTGGTGGTGGTACATCCAATGTACACCGGCGACAAAAGCGCCGCATTTTAAGCTGACTGTAAGCTAGGGCAGCAGCAGGCGCCAGCCTACCACGCGACGATGCCGGCGTCCACCTGCGGCGTCTCCATGTCCATATACCCCGTCAGATACGGCGCCGCGCCATTGTCTATACCCATCCCCGACATCCCCATATCGCCGAACGCAGCGAGCCCAAGCTGCAAGTCCAGCTCGCTGTAAGAGCCGCACATCGACATGGAGGTGAGGGAAAGGTCGACTGCGAGGGGGTTGAGGCATTCGGTGGGAGAGGTGAGGGCCGAGGAGAGGTCGCCACCTATCGAGGACATGGATGAGCAGGCGGAGAGGGGGGAGGGAGCGGACATGACGCGGGGAGCGGGGTAAGCGGTGAGGGAGTTGGATAGGTCTTCGAGGGAGCTCCACGACGAGGTGGAGGGAGATGCGGAGGAGTGGGAGAGCGCTGGGGAGGGCGGGTACGAGTCGAAGGACGAGTGAGGGGAGGAGGGAGGGATGTCGAAGGGAGAAAAGCATGCTGGCGAGGACGTCGAGGAGGGGGGCCACTCGAAGGACGCAGTGAAGTCGCCGACAGGGGTGGACGGCATTGACAGCGAGTCGAAGTCGAATGCGAAGGGCGACATCGTTTCTCCTTCTGTATCCGTCGGCGTCGAGGGGGAAGAGGGTGGCGGAGAGGCAGCAGCAAGCGAGGCGGGGGAGGTGTCAATCCGACGACGCTTCCCATCCTTGGGATTCTTGCTCGTCGCAGTCTTCGAGCTCGGCCGGCGTTTCTCGCTCTTACTCGTACACCTTCGCACAACAGGGCTTCCCTCCCGCTCACACTTAACACCACACTTGGCATCCTCGGCCTCCACGCGTCCCTCAGGCGTCTCAACCACCCCAAATCTCACCTCCACCCCACCCTCCCCACGCTCCTTACGTTCCTGGTCGAACTTCGCTATCGCTTCGTTCAACGCAGGACCCTTCAGCCCCAACAACAGCAGCGACGCAATATGCGCCTGGCGAATCCGATCCGCAGGCGCCACCTCGCGCTGCTGCCTGCGTCTCGGCT
The DNA here is from genome assembly GCA_037176885.1 of Favolaschia claudopus. Lineage (NCBI taxonomy): Eukaryota > Fungi > Basidiomycota > Agaricomycetes > Agaricales > Mycenaceae > Favolaschia > Favolaschia claudopus. The sequence continues at coordinate 473,011 of JAWWNJ010000097.1, read as the reverse complement.
TCGCGACAGCCGTCTGGTGCTGCTGCGTTGCACAACTCTCTCCAAAACCACCACCACCTTCCCCGCCCCCATCCTCACCATCCGCATCCGACCCAGACGAAGGCGTCGCCCGATACCGCGGCCGGAACGCATACCCGGGAAACCGCTCCCGATGCTTCTCCCGCTCCTCCTTCGCCTTGCGGTGCCACATCTCCTTCTGGGGCGGGGGGAGCGCGGCCCAGGTGAGCCCCGCGATGGCAGAGAGGGAGGAATGCGAGGGCTCGACGTCGGCGGGGACGGCCCCGCCGCGGATGAAGGAGGAGCGGAAGAGGATGAAGGCGTTGGGTGGGCGGGGGATGTGCGTTGCTGTTGCCATCGGGGGCGGAGAATCGGCAGCGTCGGCACCAGGTGAAGAGGGAGAGGAGGACGGCGAGGCGGGGGGAGGGGTTGGTTTGCGTTTGTGGGATGCACGCTTGGGTTTCGATTCGGTGGGGGGACAGGGAGGGGCGTCGAAGAAGAAGAACATCGGGCCGGGGGTCGCAGGCTGCTCAATCTTGGGCTCGATGAGCGTCGTCGAGGGGGGCTCTACGGCGAACTTGGTGGTCATGCTGGACATGGCGTCCTTCGAATCTTCGAAAGCCCCGGGCGTCAGATTTGTGGCGAATGCGATACCTGGCGCTACCGATGGTTCTGTCCACACCAGTTGGTTGCCTGTAGTGTTGTGAGCATCGAAAAGCAGTTTGCGGCAACCAGATGGGAACGGGAAAAATAACTTACCGTCAGCGCAAGTGCGGCGCGAACCACGGCTACGTTCAACTGGCATCCTTCTACAGTCCGACTTTGGAGGAGGGGGGGATCGAACTCGATATGACGCAAAAAGATAAGATATTGTCAGCGTCGAGGGGGTGTCGAGCTACAGCTCGAGTCGAGTTAAGATGGCAAAAGTCGGAGGGTAGCGCGGGATGAAGAGGGGGATGTCGCAGAGTCGGAGGAACGGACCCCCATCCGATGTATTGTGGGCTTTATACAACTTGGCCACAAGTCCTGGACCTTACGAAAGGCGACATCAACACGCGCCTATCGGGTAGACGAGATCTTGAGCCAAACTATCGGATTTGTGGAAGATTCGAAAAGTAATGATTGGTCTTGCCGAATTGGGAACAAGGCGTGGGTTTCTGGCTGTTTCTGGGCGAGGTCATCCCCCGCGGTCCTGGAACCCTCCCTTCGTCCCGTGTGGACGCCGCTGAGCTCTGCTCAGCACGAGGGGCAGGCTTCGCACCTTGAAAATACTATTGGGTCGAAGCAGGTTCCGCGGGAGGACTGCAAGAAAAAGCGTGCGGAATATACCTCCATGGGACCGAATATTAATTTGCTGATTCCGCAATATCCGCGATGACGAGCGCGGGTGGATGAATTCTTGCAAATTCTGGGGACGTGGACGGTGTCCGCCGTCAGATAACCTCAAATAACTGTTCATCTGCCTGTGCTGCTTAACAAACGACGAACCTACCTCAGACAACGCCGACGCTGAGCCCCACGGCCACCTTTGCTTGCCCCTAGCTGCCAGTGGTGGGGGGAATCTGTCTGATTTTCGCCTGAAAATTACGACGGCCATAGTGGGAAATTTTACTTACCGAGACCGAGATGAAAGCTCATGAAGCACAATGTTGGGTATAAGCGACATCATCTATAGCAACCACAGTTCATTTCGCTAAGCATTAGCAGCTTCTCCTAGTTTTCATCGCTTGCCGAAGTTTTTTTTTTCCTGTGTTGGCCGAGACGGCGGCAAACGGAGGATCCAGGGGACTTTCTCTGAATTTCATCTATATGGATGAGTTACAGAGCGACAAACAGTTCTGGGAGGAACGGCGGCAGATTCCAGCAACGACGGCGGGATGAGCTCAACGACGTGGGAGACGATGGGCGGGTGTTTACTCATGTGTGTCATCGCGGTGTTTGTTGCGAACAAACAAATCCCGCTCGCTCTCTTCCTGCTTTCATCATCAATTTCACCACCTCGGGTTATATTCTGCTCAAAATCACCGTATTCTCGGGCAAAAACAGTTCGTTCCCTGGCGAAAATTTCCGGAAGTGCGCCTAGTGGCGTCGGGTGTGGTGCTAAATTCCAATTTTTGATGTTCTTTGCCGCTTTGCGACAGTAACGTTCATTTCGGCTACCATTCGTCTCAACTAGGGCACCCCTGGGCACCCTTGACTTTTTGCTGAATAAAACATGAATGCTGAGTGTTATGACTGAATCTCATAAACTCCTGCATGCCCGCCAAACCTTGGTCGTTCGGACATTCGCTTCGAATACGTTTGTCAGACTCGCTGTCCTGGCAATCTTCCAAGCGATGGACACGCATTTTGAATCGGTGGGTAGATCTAGAGCAAAGCCTCATCTCCATCTCACTTGTCCAAAGATTCCCCAGGCCCGAAGGTTTGGAAGGTATGTTTTCTCCGATTTCCTCTAGACTCTGCCCCGAGTCCGCGGTCTCTTCTAATTTTGCTCCAGTTATTTATTGTTAACCAACGACAGCCAACGACACAGTCGAATCCCTGTCACGCCTAATAGGCTCTCATCGCGTCTCAAGCGTCGACTATAGCACTTAGTTTGCTTCGATTCTGTATGCTGCAGTTGCATTGACTTCTCAAGACAAGTCCACAATTTGTGAGTACACCCATGTCGAACTGACGACCTTCATCCCGATCCTATCCCCAGCTTCTATGCGCTGATGTGCAAATTTCTCGGCCTGTTCGTCTTTTACATTGTTCGGTGCGTTTCTTCACTGTATTCTGTACGACTGTCTGGAATATAACTAACTCTCTTCATAGACTCTATCTCCTCAAACTCGACATATAAGCAGTCTCTCAAGTTTCCTCCTGTTCAATCCGTGAGTCTTCTTATATCTTATCTTCCTCTCCCTCCACCGCCGCCGACACGACATGAAACTTCCTCCACGCGCTCCCTGCCAAATATATATTTCATCTGACTCAACCCCGGGTGCGTTTCCAATATACATACATACAAACTTGGTATAACTTTCTTGAACATGAACATTTTCAGCGCTTACCATTATATCACCAGCTTCTTCCTCTTCATATCCAGGTTCGACGCTTCACACACTGCGACTTTTGTCGTGTTCTGGTTTACGATTGAATAAAGACCAACAGTGGCACATCGATCTCCGGCATATTGACGCCGAGGCTCTGTGGTATTTTAACAAGACTTCTCCTCCTAACCTTTGGCTGCTAACATGACTTCGACCGGCGGATTTTTGGCTCGTCATTTGCCAATGGTGACTCGTATGCGCCAAGGCAGGGTACGTACACATACTGCTAGAAGCCAGAACAAGGACATGACATCTCATGTTTTGGTCGCATTGTTCGCCTCGTAGGCAAGTCGTTACGGCGAATCACAATTGTCCTTGTATATCTGACAATATTCTTCGTTGACTACCTCCCATAACGATCGTCTACGAGATACAACAAACAACTCTTGCGTTGCGGTCTGAAAGCTATCCTCCTCCGCAACCCTCAACAGCCCCACGGCTATGCCCATCACATCCTTGGAGCTACGGTGACACAGGTAGGACAAGGCCGCACTTTACAAGGACTGTGGGTCCTTATCCTTGTCCTCGCTCTACGTCTGATTTCGAATTTCCAGTATACAATCACGGCGAACTAACATTCAGCGTCAACCGTCTAATCGTAATGGACATCCTGCTCACTTGTTTGTGTGGATCCAATTCCCGGCAGCAAGTATCCGCATTTGATCAGCGAGACGGTGTTGAACTTTCCTTTTTGGGACTCGAACTCCGGGGCTTCTGAGGTGAGATAAGGCGGCGCGGAACCTACGAACAGTATCTGATAGCGTGGCGTCCTCTATAGAAATACATGCAGCAACGTTGACGGTTGAGAACGTCCTCTTGAATCCAATAAAGTTCGCTGACTCGGATTCGGGGATTTGGCTGCGATGAGGGATAGTCACAAGTCAATACGAAGCTGGGCCCCGACTCCGCACTGACGCGAAAGATCCTTGGGGTATTTTCAGCCTATTTAACGTCGCTTTCGGAACCGTCATCGGCCGACTGAGAACGCCGATACACCAGTTGAACGAATCCTTGAAGGCTTTCGATTCGTGGTCGAATCCGTGAGGCTTGACCTCGTGGGGACACTTACGGTTATTATTTGAGAACCGCTTATTGTTGCTTTTGGTTCTTGCATGCAGCATGCATCGGCCGAACGACTGCAATGCGAGGCGAGGCGAATATTTGAAATTCTATCCAGTGTTTGAGTTTACTCGTACCCGGCAGCTTCAAATCGGCGGGATGGCGTACACGTTTCAAGGTTTGAGATCATTGGATTCCTCGGTTTTGTTGGTGATGCTCAATTTTGATTGTTCACAAGATACATAGCTGGAATACATGTGGAACAGCGCGGCAACAGAAGATGTCGGTTTTACGCGCAAGGACATAGGCGACGGTATCATCTATCTGTCTGGCCGGATGACGAGATGCACTTCGGTGTGCAACGATGTTATGTGAGATAAGAGGGTGCTACTAAAGAAATTGACGGCGAAAGCAAAGCATGTACCCCACCTCGCCGTTTCTCAAATTTACTCTGGGACAACCTCAGGCCAACTTCACCTTGATGTCGTTCGTCAACTCACCTTGCGCGGGCCGCATGTTACAATCGGGACGTGCTCCTGCAACCAGGGCAATGATTTGAGGTCTGTCCGCCGCAGCGGGGCTATATCCAGCATTGTGAGAGGACATCCAGCATCGCTGCGACGACTAATCGCGGGGCAAAGGTCTGCCAAATCCACAGGGCAAAATGTGAGACTGCGTAATTTCGGCCATAAAGGGCGACGATCCTCGCCATCCGCATAGAGGACGTCCATAATTGGGCACCTTATTATGGGGGGATAATATACCACCCGCTCTAATCAGCAATGGTGCGTGGTGGAATCAAACCAGAGGATTAGAGTGATTTCTAATATACTACCTTAGAGTGCTTAGGCAGGGGGTAGGCTCACCGTCAACAGTGAGCTCGCAGTCGTTGTCGTCGTGGAGGGCAGCGAACAAGAGAGAACAGGTAGATACGTAAATATCATCAAATTTGCATATATTTGCGCAACGGTCTCGAGCGTCGCTTGGCGCTGTCGAGCACGATGAGCTCGATAGGCAGTTAAAAAAATAGCGTAAAATCTACAAAAAATAGAGTACATGGCTAGCTACTGTCGCATACTACAGCGTAAAAATAACGACTACATTGTCAATATTTCGTCCGTATAAGAAGGATTAATGGGACAGGCGGGCAAAGTAAGTATCGGCTCATCTTCTTCCTCACTCTCCTCGTCCGCATCCGCAGGGGCAACGGCTGCCTCCTCTGATTCACCAGCTCCATCCCCCAGCTCCCCGGCACGTCCTCGTCGAATCAGCTCATCCAGACCCGTCCACTCCTTCGCAAATTCCTCGGCCAAAGTACTTTGAATCGCTGCCTGTCGAAGCGCGTAAGAAGTCTCGCCTTCAAGCTGCGGACCCTCAGCCAGCCCGCGACGACCAATCTGCTGCTTCCACCAGCCAGACCGCCATCGCAGATACTGCAAGGTACGCCGCATCTCCTCCTCGAGGAGGGTGACCTCTTCCTGCCAGCGCAAGGCGCGTGCGCGCGTCTTCGCCCACTCGATTCGGACCGCTGGTGAGAAGGTTAGAATGAGAAGATGCGGAAGGATGGACTGTAATATAAACCTTCATTCATCGCCGCATCGTCACCCGGATTCCACTTCTCACCTCGCGCCATCCAAATCCACGAAAGCGGCCGCGCTTCCTTCCTTCTACTCTTCTTCTTCTTTCGCTTCTTCCGCTCTGGGTCATGAAACATCGCCTGGGGCAAACCCCGCACGTCCTCTTCCCGCAGCTCCTGCAGCGTCCACTCCCATTCTTTCCGCCCTAATTCCCGCCCCAGATGTACCAAAGCCGCACGCGCGGCACGATATGTGGCTGAGGCACGTTTCACCTGCTCGTTCAGAGCGGTGATCTTGTCATTCGATCTCGTGTTTGCACGCACCCCCCTCGAATGCGCATCTTTGAGCTTGTAAAGATGGGTGCGGACGAGGAGAAGCCGGCGAATCTCGTGCAGCGCCTCGGAAGCTTGGCCCACCCGCAGCCGATATTCGTGCTCGACGACCTTTGGCTCGACTCCCACTACCCTCCGCTCCATACCGTCGAGGATTGCTGAAGGTAGCCATAGCGTTATGTCGGAGACGGCGACGCCGGGAACGGCGGAACGCTTCGCTGCGGCGGCTAGGCGACGCGCCTCATCCTCCTTCTCCCGGACGTGGGCAAGGCCGGGGAAGAACTTGGTTTGGATGTCAATCCAAGCGATGATCTTGCGACGCAGCTTGCTCGTTCGTTCGGTCATCGCACGGCGTTGACCGTCTGTCGGGTGGAGGCCGGTGGAAGCAACATCCGAGGCGAGGACACGTCTGTAAATTGTGGTTAGAAAAGCCTGGCAATAGAGTCGCTAAAAAGCCTACTGCAGTTGCTCAAGCTGAATACCCATTGCGATGAGCTCAGTGACGTGCATCTCGCCTCGGATCGCACTCTGGTCCTCTTTCCCCGCCTGTTCCCGCTGCGCTGCCTCAGCAGCAAGCTCCTCGCGAACCTTGGCGACGTGCTTGTCCTTGTGAATCGTCGCGAACGGATTGGGGGCATCCACGTCCGCCTCCCATTCTACCGCCATCGCAGTCCACGTTTCCACCGGTCCCGACCCCACCGATTCGTTCATATCCGCCAGCGCTTCCCTCGTCCTCACCATCTCAGGCACCGCCCGCTCTACTTTCCTTCTCAGCGCATATCCTGTGCACCGTTCGTGAGATAGGTTTTAGGGCACACATGAGGAACTTACCAAGCGCTATAATCTTTTTGTGATTCACGTCATTGAAATAATCGTCTAGGGTGTCGCGTCGGAAGCCGGGTCCCATTTCCTTCGTGCTACGAGCCATAGGATTCGCGTCCGCCCACCCACGCTCGGGAGCTTCGCCATCCGTCTGCCCAACGTCGCGCGTGAGATTAAATGAGAATTTGAGGTTACAGTCTTCAATATGGGCTGGGAGGTGGAATTTCGGGACGAGAAAAGTGATGGATTTGCCGGTACCGTCCATTAGAAGTGCATCGTCGTTGTAGTGGGCCAGTCGCTCCAATAGATGGATGTGCCATTGACAGGCGATGTCGTATGATGCGACAAATCGCATGAGCGACGACCCAGCGATGCTTCGAAACAACATATAATCCATATTAATATATCTGGCGAAACGTAAGAGGGTGTGCGCTGATAGACATTGCAGCTGCTTACCGCTCTCCAAGTTGAAGATCTCCCACCGCGCATGGCCGCTTCATGTTGTGTCGAGCGCAGTCCACGGCGCCGATACCGGATGATGCGGTACCGCGCGCTTCGCGGTCTGGTTTATCCACCGCGTCGTGGGCAACGCAGTGGGATCTCTGTCGTACTCATTAATCACCTACGGACTTCGAGGGGAAAAAGGAAAGATTATTTACCTCCTGCTTATAATTCCAATGCTTACCGACGTGCTCCATGTAAGCCTGTACGTCGCAAAAGAATGCCCAGCCGTTCCCGAGCCCCGGATCCCTCTCCTCGCTCGATACGTCCTTCCGTTTCAGGCGGAAGTTCGCGTCAATCGCAACAAACAAGGCATAGATAAAGCTAGGTCCAATTTCAGGTCAAGCCGTTCACTTGAAATTGAATACTTACCGTAATTCCAGAGATGCATTTTCCCAATTCCGCGGTAGATTTTTCCCTGGGTGCGGACAGGCGGGACACAGAAGCGCGCATGCCCCTGGCTGCGTACGCGCGATTCCATCGGCTTCGTGACCCCGTCCAGCCCTCTTGAGCATGCGAACGTTACGCCACTCCCGCGTCATCCGCATGAACTCGTTGTATCGAACCTATTACATTCGCGTCAAAATCCATTGACCCAACCAATGGTGGTAGAAACGACTCACTGTGTCTTTCTTAAAATGAAGGTTATCTGTTTCACGAGCCAAAGTTTGATAAAATTCAAGAACGGAGCATTTCGATTCGCATGATAGGAGCTGGAACCTTCTCAATACAGAGAATGTAGCACCGGTTCTCGGGTTGGTGGTCGTCGCTCCCCAGATTTGAGCTCGCAAAAGCTGCACTGTACGCAGCCCTCCCTCCCCGCATCCACAATAGTCCAATCCGACGCGATGGACTCCGAGACTGTCGACAATAACGAAATCATCGCCCGCCGCGGGCTCGGGCAAGGGGCATTTTCCACTGCGTGAGTGCCAGTGCCCAAGCTGGATGCGAAGACCCATCTGCTTGAGGGTTGTGCGCCGAAACGTGTTTCCTGTCCATTGCTGAAATCATTTCTGTTAGTTAGTCCATACAGAACAAGCACCGTGCCCAGCTTACCTGGATTCTATGGAATGGCATCTGCTGATGACGGTCTTTGGTGCAGGGAGCGCACAGCAGCTCGCCTCCACCCAGACAGTCGCAGCATCGAAACTCGGCTGCCCCCTGCTCGCAGCGGCGACAGTGCGAGTACGTGTGATCTCCACGCCCCTCAAGGCGTAGAATCTCGTCTAGGTAGATCTGCCGATGGTCCTCCATCCACTGCGCCAGGGGATTGTCCTGGGAGGCGGTATTAGCAAATATTCATCCAATGAAAGAAAATCGCACGCACCGATGGGCGAAGGTCTCGTGGTAGGTCGTCTCCTTCATCCACGGCGTCGCCAGGATCTACTCCGGAATACAGATCGTAGATGGGGTCGGCGACTCTTGGTACATCGCCGAGGGGTGTCGGTCGGTGGTCGTCAAGCGTCTGCAATGCCACCAGCCCCCTTTCGCGGCGGAGTCGACCGTCAGTAGCCACAGTTGTCTTCTCGAATAGTAATTTTCGTTCGGTAGTCGAAGAGCTGGACGTCGAAGGGAGAGGAGTTGTCGTCGACGGCGCAGAATCTTCCTCTGTCGATCGACTGAAATTGATTGTGGTGACCCGTCGACGCTTGTTCATCGAGGGAATCGAGAGAGATAATGAGCAAGAGAAGGGTCGGAGAGTGAGCAAGAGATGGGTCGGAGAGAGGTCGTCAGGGCGCCAGCCCCCTGATCCTGCGCGCCAGCGCGAGGAGAGATGGCAGAGGATCAATCACATCACAAACCAAACAGAGTCACGCACGGTAATCCGGTAATCCGGTAATCCGGTCCCGGCATTTTATCTTATCAAGTCCATTTCCTTATCAAAACAATTTCAACGAACGCATTCAACGAACGCACTCCAAAACTGACTACAATTTTGCTTTGAAGCTACAGATACAAACCGGTGAACGATACCTCTTTCCACTGTCAAGAACTTCCCTCAAAATACCACTGCCATCGCTCATGTCCTCCAAATCCGGCAGGTCTTCATCATCTACCAAGCCCAACTCGACGAACTTGCCTGGAACCGAACGCGAAATGACCTGCGTGTGGAGGGTCGGCTTGGAACTGAGGTCAAGGTCAATGGCTGTCAGCTTCTTATCGTTCAAGAAATATAAGATTGACATACAAATCTCGTATTCCGCACAACAAGCAATGTCGTGAACCCTCAGGCATCTGCTTCACCTCCGTTGAAGGCATCAAATCTGCCCACGCACGTTCCTGAACCTCGCCGTCCGTCGTACCAAGGATCGAAGGGCAGCAGTAGTCGTAAGTGATTATTGCAGTGGTGATCTTGGATTCGCCGTTGAAGACTTCCATCATCTCCCAAAACTCCATAGGAATATAGCGTTCTCCACGCTGGAGATCACCTGAATATTATTCAGATCAGTAGAAACTCAAAAAAGATTCAGAAGAATAAGAGGTGCGCACTGGTTTTCATTGTAGGAGACAACATAGCGGGGGAAGAAGTAGTAAAGTAGGAGACAAAAGGACTCGGAACAGTACTTATCTACACTCCAAGACCGCGGAACAATCAATTCACCGTCTAAAGATCCCCTGAAGATTCAGCAACGCAACCCCGATTACCCCTGCGTTTGCCGATTATTTTGAAATCGTTTCGAGATGGAATTGCGCATTCTTTCAAGGTCTCCTCCAATCTCTCCTCGGCAGTCTGTGGAAGATCGGAGCCTTTGAAGATCTCGTCCAATCTCTGAGTCTCGTAGTTAATATGACAGTTTGTCCAGGCGAAGTTGAACACACACCTTCCCTAAGGCATCCCAAGCTGCACACCACGCCGCTTCAGCTTCCGGCGTTGCAAGGGTGGCCAACTGGTCCTTTGGGAGTGGAGCGCGGCGAACACGGCCGCGGAATCTCTGGGCACGAATCAGTATGAAGCGAGGGCCCGGACGAACTAATTTGGCACTGTCAATATTCTGTCAGAGACCATTTCCGATTACTACTCACGCGAGCGGCGCCGTCGAGTAACATTCCCGGTCTCCATGAAATAAGCACAGTTCTGAGGGGGCAGGAAGGGTCACTGTGGACTGAATTTCAGCGCAAAAGCCAGCAATGAGGAGATAAAAATACTCTATTTGGATCCTGGCGGGCCATGCGCCGTTTGTTCTCGACGACGGTACTGATTCTGATGAAGACGAATCAGTTTCAAGGGGGTCGGAAATTGGAATGGAACACACCGGGATCGTTAGTAACCTGGGTGGTATATACCACCCTCCCTGTCGTACCGTCGTTCTTAATCAGGGCGGATTCCGGGTCGTTTCATTTCAGGTGTGGCGACAACAGAGTAATATGCAGATATGAGAGGGAATACAATGAAGGGGATGAAGGGAGAGAGGAGATTTAAAGAGAAGGAAGATATAAATTATGAACGTACCAGGTAAGTAATTCAGTATACCACCACTCTTGATTTGAAACGAAAACGGCGCAAACACGCCAGCGTAGATCTCCACGAACGAAGATCAGTTTCAAGGAGGTGGCCCACAACAATGGAACGCACCGGATTTTATTCGTAACTGGGGTGGTATATACCACCGTCCTTGATCCACCACCGTTTGCGATTCGAGTCTGGGCGACTCTATTTTCAGGAACAAGAGAGAATAGAGAGCATAGGATACAATTGAGTAATACGCAGATATCGGACGGGAATCCTGAAGAAGAGGAGACTTAAGTAAACTGTAAACACACCAGAATCAATGTGATGTACCAGCATTCGATTTGGACGGAAAGAGCGCAGATGATACAGCACAGATCTTCTAAAATCAATCAGTTTCAAGGAGGTCATTCGCTGCCATAGAACGTACCGGCAGAATTGGTAACCTGAGTGGTATATACCACCGTCCTGGATTTGGGTTGAATCCAGCGATCCCTCACTTTCAGGCACACGAGAGAATCGATTAATGAATGATCCTGCTTTCGAAGCAGTTGAGAAGACGAGGGGATGGAGAAGAATTAAAAAACATTTGAATACTGAGGCTCCTCCAAATCCGCCGGCGGCCAGTGATCGTCCAAGTCGATATCTTGATAGACCATCACCTCCGCACTCTCGCGCCAGTGCGTCCAACGCGCGTACCCATCAAACGCGAAGAAGTTGAGCACGCGAAGCTGCGGCGCTGTGCAAAATAAACCCAGGTACTTTGCAAAGAGAGGACCTTGCGAGCGGCGCAAGATCGGCCGGTAATCGCCACGCAGCCGTTTCTGAGCGCAGACCAGGAGCAGTGATTGGAGAGATTGCAAACGACCGCCAAGGCCGAGCAAAATGCCCAGCCGCTTCAAAACTGCTGACGACTACGCATCATCAGCCTCGAACAAAAGAAATGCAGCGAAAATTCTCGTACCGGAGCTTCGCGTTCAAAAGTGAATCGCGACCAAGACTGATCTTCGTCCAACACAACATGACGAAGCATCCGCAGGATACGCGGAGCTGCTTCTAACAGCTGAATGAGCTGGGGAGCAGAAATTCGGATCGCCACAAGTCTAGCCGGCGATGTGGCGAATCTGACGAGATCTGTGGCGCGCAAGGTGTATACACTGTCGATACCGTCGGTAAGAAACCACAGATCCTGGAGAGCGTGTGGCGCAAATCGCGCAATGTCGGCTGGTCGTGCTTTAACAGATTGTAGTTTGGGGATCTGCTGAGGTGACGGGAAGGGTCCAGCAAAGTCGATGTCGACGAAAAGTGAGGCGAGGGTGTGCTGAGTGGCAAGGAACTCAGCCCAAGTCGCGCTGATGCTTCCGTTGGAGGTGAAGTGCTCGAGTCGACAAGTAACGCGGGGTATGATAGATCTCGGCAGATGTATGAGAGCCGAAATTTCGAGGACCGTCAGGTTTACAAGGCCAGGGAACACGATTTCCCATTGTTCCAGATTAACCGTCGATTCAACACCAAAATAAAGGCATTCCACCTATATTTGGTGAAATCAATCAACGGAAATGAAGAAAGTGTATTTTCGACGTACCATTGGTTGAAGAAAGTGTATTTTCGACGTACCATTGGTTGAAGTTGGGGCCGGTGAGCCAAGGTTCGCACCACCTTCTTTGCTGCATTTCCACTAACCAAGATCTTCCTGTAGAGCATGTAGCGAAACGCGAAGTATGTCGTCCGTGAAAGTCGAAGAATAGCGAGCATTTCCGGATGACCGCCGCAGCGCGCGACCTCGAAGATGAGATCTAGATCGAGTGTCTTCATGGTGGTGGTTGTGGTAGAGACAAACGAAGCGACACGCGCGACGGTGGTAGATGTAAATACGAAGATGATTGATCAAACATAGCGTACACGGTCACCTGCACCAATGACACGGTCACCTGACCAGTTTTCTGAACTCATTCGCGCGTGAAAACAAAACCAATATCAATTGCATGAAATGATTCAATTGTAGAAAATAACTTGAAACTGTGCCTCCGACGACTGACCCCAAGGCGTAAAGCAACAGAAAATCATTTGTAGCGAGCATTACAGATATTCGTAGTCTTCATTCAAAACGTACTTGTACTCGTCGCCGTAGTCTTCAACTCCCCCGCGCCAGGTTTCATAATAAGAAAACGCCTCGAAGCGAACTTTTGCTTCTTCGGCAGTACCCCAACTCACCCACGAATCCTTGCCGGTCGTCGTGAAGAAACGAAAGGTGCAGAGAGCCGGTGCGGAACATACCCCGCTCAAAGTATTCGCGAAATGGTTCCCGTCCTGCGAACTCAGCAGCCGACGTCGAACATAGGGTCCACGTCTGGAGGCGCACACCAGAACCAGGGATTTGAGCTGGGGAAAGGAGCCGTCGAGCATTGCTACGACTGTCCCGAGCGACGTCGTCAACTGAGTGTCGCATTTAGAAAAAAAATGAGTCAAGGAGCATTCAAACACGTACCAATGGTGTATTCGTATACAGATGATCGGTCCAGGAACGATCCTCCTCGAGAACGATGTGTTCGAGCGGGGAGAGCACATCCTGCGCACCATGAGTAAGTAACTTGTGGAGGTCGGCGGCGGATATGCGGATCGTGGTGATTTTCGAAGACGACAAGCTGAAGTCGAGTGCTTCCGATGGAAGCAGGCTCCAAGACGCTAAATATCTATCGTAGTCAAAGCGGACGTGCTGGAATCGAAGGTGTTTGGCGAATTTAGCGATAACCGGGCCAGGAGCGTAAATAGTTTGCATCAGCGGCAGCTCGTTGGAAGTGGGAATGTCGCCGTGGAAGCTGTCCCCAAATGAGAGGTGTTTGAGGGACGATTGTCGGCGGAGTAAATCTAACCACACGGCAGATACGGTGGAAAGCGATTCAAAGGACGAGAGGCGAAAGCGGAGTCGGGGAATCCAGGAGGAATGTAGTGGGATGAGGGGAGAGATTCCTAGAAGCTGCAGATTCTGGAGCTGTACAATGACGCGCTCCCACTGCGCGATGTCGACGAACGCATCGTCATCTGCAAACAAAAGGCTTTCAACCTTTCAGACGTTTAGATAAGAATACATCCTCTATGAGACAAAAACGGACTATGGGAGGAAGATCCGCCTTCTTATCCAATGTATCCACCAACGCATTCGCCGCAGACCCTCGCACATAAACGTTTTGATAGAGGAGAAACCGGGTGGTGAGATAAACTTCTTTAGACACTCGACACAGAGAAAGTTGAGCTTTTCGATCGCTCAGGCGGGCGACCTCAAGGAAAATGTCGGCGTGGAGTGAAATGGAGACGGGAGCGGGCGAGACAGAGCGGCGAGGGTGATGCGTTTGACGGCGCATGGTGAAGGTAGAGGTCGAAAAAAGAATAGGCTGTTTTTGGATGTGCACCGCTTCCTTGATTACAATCATGGAAGCTTGATGGAGAACATTGATGTCGGAAGTCGGAAAGAACGTTCCGTCCAGACCAATTCGGATATTGACCAAGCAGCTCATATACCTATATAAATGTAATATAACCCGGGGAGACCCCGCAGGGTTAACGCGTTAAGATCGGGGAAGACCCCCACAGCCACAAAGCTTACATACAACAGTGTTCTGCCGTCTGTTGGGCAGCTCGGCATACATAGTTTGATGCCTGATGCAGTAAATTGACGTGATCGGAGTTTGAAACTGAGCCCGGGGGCACGTGCCCCTGCAATGGGAGCGAAATTTTTCATTTTTGGCGCGTTTTTACGCGCCCAGAACGCGCCATTTACGCGTAGAATAGCCATACATTATGTACTAGCTAGCTACATCATTATATACCCTCAATATAGCATTTGCAGGCCAGAATTTCATTATATTTAATAATATTTCGGCGATTACAGGGCTACTACACCAGCCCATAGCCCTATTCTTCATCCGCGTCGGCGTCAAGGTCGTCGTTGATTATATCCATCTCCTCCTGAGAGAGTTCCTCGCCGTTGTACATCTAATGAACCATTAATCAATTATTTTTAAATGTTGTATTAATATTGAATTGGCGCACCAGCCGGGGGGTATGGCCTAGTGGCAATTCAGTGCTGGGGACGTCGCCGTTCGTGTCGTTCGCTCCGCGCTTCCCATTGTTGTGTATTTGAGCTGGCATCAGTTCTTGATTTGTGCCGCCACCACGGAGCGGGGGCTCGGTTGGGCTGGGAGATTTGGAAGGCTGGGTAACAGGGGATGTGTTCTTCATGTTTATATCACTGCTCATGCATCAGCAGGCGACGGGAGGACAGAAAAGAAAGAAAGAAATACCTCTCCATCGCTGACAGTACCCACGTTACGTCATCAACGGCTTCTTCCCAATCCGGCGAAATTTCCTCCAGTGCGTCGCGCCACCACTTCAGCGTTATCAAGACATTCAAAAACCCATTCTGCCCATAGAGATCTAGGCAGTCCCACCTCCCCTCCTCGTCCTCACCGCCACGTTTCAATCGCCGATCCGTACCACGCCACTCAGGATTAATATCGATCCACCATTCCCACCACGTTTTCCCAAACGCGTCGGGGTTCACGATCTTTGGGACGTGGTTCCGGGCTCTTCCTACCCAATCTCCAACCTCTTTGGGACGCTTCTTCGCTGGATGGCCTTTCGTCTACACAAATCGGTTAGCTAAATCTGTTTGACGGCAGTCGCAACTTCTGTACTCACGGTGCCTACGAAACCGACCCTAGCTTCTCTCACCCACCACACTGCCAGCAGAGCAGCCCACCCAGTCCCCCATTCTGCCTTTGCCAATGTCTTTTCCGCCGTCTTGGCCCACTCGCCAACTGGTTTCTCCTTCCCCTTCCGAGGAGGAGGTGCCTTCTTCTTAGCTGCTTTGTCTTCACCGTCTTTCGTTGTCCCAGCCTCCATATCGATCTCTTTCGCGGATTCCCTATCAGTATCGCTGTAACGACTGGCCATTTTTGCGCGTTATATCTGGCTATTTTAAGTCAAGTGCGGCCCTAAACAACCCAACTACCCGCCACGACTATAGTCTTACTCGACTATCAATAGGAAGTCAGTACCTCTGTTGGTGACACTAAGGAGGGTCAAAGTGAGCTCCGAGCTGTTGACCGTAAAACCCATCACAGGAGAAAGGCATTATAATAATAGCCTACTGCAGTACTATGGATCTGTTCCATAACAGAACCCTCAGAAGAGTGACGAAGAGTCAAGTACTTGTGTACTACAGACTTAGACGAAGGTCTACAAGGATGTAGGAGGCGCCGCGGGGGCTATCAGAGTCAACATCAGTCAAAAGACAGATGCCGCGGGCTGCCGACTATAAATAGACAGCTGGAACAGCGGAAAGGGATCTCATACAAGAGATGCCGGTGCTAGGATCAGAAGGCAGAGTTATGGCAAGACATGAGGTCTTTGACAGGAGAGTTGATGCTGTGATGCTGAAGCCGAACCAGTGCGGCAACTTCATTAAAAATCTATTTCTATATTGGAGTCAGCGCGGATGACTTGGTGGCTTGATAAATTGGACAACAGACGAGCCTGTGATATTGCGAGTGAATTGGAATGTCCCAAGAATAGTCTTAGGAGTTATTAGAGGCGTTGATGGCACCACCGGAAGGGTTGCCGCCAGTGACGGATTGACGGGATCACCAATGATGGCGTTCCGCGGGCTTCCGCAATTCAGTGATTCAACCGTGGGAGTCATAATTGCTGACTTTCTACCGCTGGATCGACAAGCCAAGAGGCTGCCGAAGGTCCGCCGGGACACCCAAATACCAATATACCATCTCTCTACTCAATTGGATCGACATTGCTTACTCTGTACTATTTATGTGATGTATTTCTTGGCATTAGTATAAAAGGACCTGTATTTCTCGTTGAGCTGGAGGACATCGCGCTCAGTCTATTGGACAGCGTTGGTGAACTCAGGCAGCAACGTAGAGGCATATATAAAGATATTGTCTACTCGTTTGTCTTAATAGAAATTGTGTTGAAGTTCAGTTCAAGTGTGAATCTAAGCATCGTTTCGAGAGTGTTCACCCGCGGAGGCTTTGCTTTCGAGTAGCTTTGTCGTGGCCTTAGTGTGCTAGGAACTGCCTGCCTCTACTGCCCGCGGACTGTCTACTTCGTTGTAAGGATACGTGTGCTCGAGAGTGAACTAGTATCTCCCTGAGTCTGAGGAAGAGTGGAACTGTCCATCTGCTGAAGCATTGCGTTGGAACTGCTGGCGCATAACCGGAAGAGATCTGATTAGTCCTCGTCTGAAAGGCTTGTGCTATATAAAGGAGTGTCAAAGGTTCCTGGAATTTGGAGGTTCAGGTCTGTAGCGTAACTGGCGCTATAAGAATTGTGCATTCTGCCGCGGAGACTGTCTGTGGCCATTGTTTCAATCTCGCCCTGATATTCAACTGCGTTGGGTATCTTGTATCCTACTGTTTATAGTTCCTATTTTTAGGAAAGGTCCGCGGACGGAATCACTTCCATCTACGGTGTGTGAGAGCGTGTTTTGTGCAAGGTCCTTACTTGCAAGTCGACTTATATCCTCGTCACTGTGACATCTGGATTTCGGATCGAACCCCACGAACTCTTCGAGAGACATTTGAGTGTATCTTGTGGAGATATTTGTGTTGTAGTGTTGTGTGTGTTGGTTGATTGTGTTATATATATATTTTGGTGGTAGATTCTCTGCTGCGCTATATTTAGCACTTCAGTTGATATATTCAAGTGTCAGCGTTACATCTGGAGCCCACCGCGAGGGGTTCGGTGGTAATTTGTTGATAAAACAAAACGCGTTGCTGTAGTTGGGAGAGTCTAGAGAAGGGACTTTCCTGGGTTGTCGAGAATTCCAGCCCAAACAAATCCTCGTACTAGAAAGACGTCGAGGAGAGGCAGACACCAGCGTAGCCCGTCTCCATTAAATACAGGAGCAGGTTCCAGGAGTTTGCTAGAGCAAGCCAGGGTTGCACTACAAGAACCCGCTCAAACGTCGACTTCAAGGAACAGTCTTATACCCGAGTCTGTAAATTGGGGACCCTCGACGTCTGGCAGAAAACCGCGTACGACCAAAAATTCCAGTACAGGACGGTCGTCTAGTTCGTCACCAGTTAAGAAGAGAAGGAGAGCGCGTTCCGCGGAAGTTATAAATACTTCTGCAGCATTACCTTTTGAGGGACACGCAACCCACTCGGACGGCGAGCTATCTGATCATTTGAATCAGACCATCGAGGCTATTTCGAACTCCGTAGCCAAGATAAACCCCCCACAAACAAACACTATGGCTACCTACGACGAGATTGATAAGAGCAAGATCCCGGATATTTTTGGGAGACATAACCTGAAATTCGATGACGAAACAGGGGATTTGCCCAAGTATTTGGAAGGGATCGAAGATATCATCGCGAAGCAAGGAAAGCTTAGTGAGCAGAGCAAAAAGTGGATAGCACACCACTATGCGAACAGTAAAGTGCAGAAAGAATGGCAAGCTTTGCCCACCTATACGAACGGAACGTATGAGGAATGGAAGGCGGAATTGATGGATGCTTATCCTGAAGTTCGTGCAGTAGAGAAAGGTTCCCGCGCGGGCTGGGCGTCTTTCTTGAAACAGTATACAGACCGTCCGGTGAGAATAGATGAGGAAGTTGAATTTGCCAACTATTGTCGAAAGTTCCGCGGACGAGTTGCAGTGATGAACAAGGACCGAGAGATGCTCTCAAGGCGCGAGTTGGCGCAAGACTTTTTGAAAGGTATTCACCCTACCTTCAGGGAGACTCTTCGCAATATCGTGCTGGCCAGAAGTCCGACGGAACTTACTTCGTATCAGCGAGCAAAATCTGAATATGAAGCGCTGCCTGCGAACAAAGGAAAGGCCTATAAACCGGCCTACACTCATCCTGATGACCTGTACGAATGGGCAGACTTTGAGGAAATACTGAAGTCGTTGATAAAAAGTAATGACTCTATTTTCTTCACAACTCCCTCGGATACAAAGAGGAAGGCTGTTCTATTTTCGGGTAGTTCAGAGGGTGGAGATGAAGCTGCCAAGTTGAAGGCTAGATTGGAGAAGCTTGAGGCTGATTCCAAAGCCAGAGAGGAGAAAATTCTCCAGTCGAGTAAGGAGATTAAGGACAAAATGGAAGAGACCCTGGCTAATCATCTGGACAAATTTACGACCGACCAAAAACAGGTCATGTCCAAGATGCATGAAGCTTTGTCGAAAGGGACTTCCAATTATCCTAGTCGTCCTGTAGAAAGAAGAGAATACGGGCCAGAAAGACCATCGTATACACCGGATAGGCCGCCTCTTAGAGAAGGCAAGCCTACGGGCTGTTATTATTGTTGGGATCCTTCGCATTATGTTGCGGACTGCAAGCACAGAAGGGATGATATTACTGGGGGCCTGCTAATCCTGAAAGATGGGCGTATGTTCTTCTATGATGGAAAGGCTTTGCCGCGGGAACCCAAGAATAAGAGCTATATGACCAAAGTGCGGGATTACTATAACAATCGTACTCAGGTGTATTATAACCAAGAGGCGTTTGAGTATTATTATGCTAGTGACCCCACTGCACCGGCCGCGGAGTCGTTTGCGAGTGAATCCAGGGAAGAGTCAGACTCTCCTGCCACCGCGGATAGACTGGACAGAATCGAGGAGTCTGTTGCAAAGATAGCGCAGTTTATGGCGGCGCAGAAGGATTTTCAGTGATTCCGATGAGGGAGACTCGCTCGCGGAAAGCTCCTGAGGATCCGAAAGCCAAAGACCGCGTTCCAGAAAAACAGAAAAACCAACAAAAAGAAACAGTAGCCGAGAAAAATAATGGGAAGGTGCCCATTAAGCCAGCCAGAGAGAATAGAGTTGAAGTGTTGCTACCGAAGCGTTCCACTCAACCTACGAGGAAAGTCACCGTTGAAGAAGTCAGTGATTCTGAGGACGAGTCGGTTGGTGTCAGAAGTAGAAATCAGAAGGAAGAACTTCCGTTCAAGGATGTGAAACCTCTATCTGACCCTCCCGTACGACCCGCGTTCCCGCGAAAACCAGCAGAGGAGCAACATGGCCAAGGGTCATCAGGTTCACGAAGAACAAGAGTGCCTAAAGATACTCAGCGGCGAGACAAAGCTACCGCGGAGATCGCAGACGCTATTCGGGAAACTGTGATACCAGTCAAAATAGGCACATTGCTGGATAGTAACGAGATGCTCCGGAAAACTCTTGAGATTGGGGGTCCGCGGAAGAACAAAGCCAAATTCATGAAGACTACTTCTGGTGATATTGTTCCGAGCAAGGTGCACAATTTTGTCGTTCAACGGGTGCTTGAGGATGAAGACTCAGACTCTGAGAGCCCCGCGGATGATGAAAGTGAAGCAGAGGATAACGTTCGAGTTGAGACAACAACTTGTGAAGTTGTAGATGATGATAGAAAGACTGTGTCGGTGTTGATGTTTGACACGTTCCCTGAATTGGTTACCTCCAATGATCATGATTTACCGGAGGGAAGCGTTATTTGTGGGGACCCTGTCCTTCAATACTATGAGTCTCTACCAGAGGGAGAAAAAGCGAAAGCTGTTAAAGTCCCGGCCGCGGGCTCCTCTGCAAAGCTCAGATGCATTCATCCGTCAGTGAATGGCAAGTATGTGGAAGCCATTACGGATAGCGGCTCGCAGATTGTATCAATGAATGCTCAGTTGGCCAAGGAAATTGGTTTGACTTGGAATACAGATATAGTCTGTGAGATGGTTGCTGCGAATAGCCAGATTCAGTCCACATTGGGCTTGGCTATAAATGTGCCGTTTAATTTTGAAGGGATAGTGATGCACCTTCAAGTTCATATTATTGATGAGGTGCCTTATGAAGTTCTTTTGGGACGCCCCTTCGAAATTTTGTCAGAAGCTGTGTTTGCGAGCAAGAGAACCGGCGAAGTCGAGATCACAATTACGGATCCGCGCACAGGGAACAAAAATACCTTTGCAACCTCTCAGAGGGGGGTCAAAATAGATCGAGACACAGGAAGGCCAGTCCAGACAGCTCCCGCGGAGACCAAACCGGATTTTTGCAAGTCTTCGAGGAACTCAAAGATGGGGGAGAAGTAATGGCCGCGTTTGAGTACAACGACCATGGGGAGTTGGTGTGCACAGGATATGGTTTACCGAAAGACGGGGATGTTGTTACGCAGGATGACAGGACGATGGCATATTTATTGGCGTCTAGGGACGCGTTTGCAGGAGATAAGAATGCTAGTGTATTGTTGAATCAATACGCGGGGCAGGTAGAGAAAGATAAAGGCACAGATGTCTTCTTGTTCACGGAATCTGGAAGCCCGGGAAGCCCGAGAAAATCGAACCGTGGAAAGCATGCACCTAATCCGGGTGATAGCTCGGCTAAGTCTGCGTTTGCCTACATGGAGCGAGATTCCCGCGTGAATGATGATAAAGATAGTTCCGCGGAGGCGGCGGACCGTGGGCCGAAAGTGAACCGTAGAAAGCGCAAATACAAGAAGAAAAAGAAGAAGAAGAAGTCTAAGAAGACTTCGAAGACAGAGGGAGCCAAGACAGTCCCTGCTGCGAGGGGGAAGCTGAATTTTGAAGTGCCGGTGCCGGAAGTACCAAGAGAGCAATTTATTTTTGGAAATTTGGGCATCTCTATGGGAAAACAGCGAGTATTTGCTACTAAGAAGTACAAACCGGTCGCGGAAAAGATTAAGCCTATCCTTGGAAAAGTGGATGAGAAGTTCAGGATTGTGCGGAATATCACGGGGGATCCTTTGAAGGATATGCCAAAAATAGAAACGGATATTCCTGAGATTCACCCAGTAGGAAGATATACCGCGGAGCGAATGGAGGCATTTGAAAAGACTCATAACACTGGGTTCTTATTGCCTGAAGAGATGAAGTTGCTTCATCATTTTATGATGTTGCATAACGAGCATTTCGCCTGGGAAGAGGATGAGCGAGGGCAATTCAAACATGAATATTTTCCGCCCGTTGATATGCCTGTGGTACCACATACACCATGGGTATGTTCGCAAATTCCAATTCCACCTGGACATTTTGAAGAGTTCTGCCGCATCATCAAGTCAAAATTAGATGCTGGGGTGTATGAACCATCCAACTCGTCCTACAGGTCACCTATTTTTGCGGTGATAAAGAAGGATGGAAAGTCATTGAGAATTGTACACGCGTTAGAGAGGTTGAATGAGGTTACAATTCAACACTCTGGGGTACCTCCAGCCACGGAGAAGCTAGCAGAACATTTTGCTGGTCGAGCGTGCGGAGCTTCGTTGGATATGTTTGTCGGATATGATAACAGGGACTTAGCGGAATCTTCAAGGGATTATACGACCTTCCAGACGCCGTTTGGGGCACTGAGGTTAGTAAAATTACCGATGGGATGGACCAATTCCGTTCCCGTGTTTCACGAGGACGTTTGTACCATCTTGAGAGATGAAATGCCGCATGTAACAATCCCTTACATAGACGATGTACCTGTCCGCGGGGGACCTACGAGGTACGAGACACAAGATGGCGACTGGGAAAGGATTGCTGCGAATCCTGGGATTAGAAAATTTATCTGGGAACACCTCGAGAATTTAAATCGAGTTGTTACTAGAATGGCTTATGCAGGAGGAACTTTTTCAGGGAAGAAGTTGGTCCTCTGTGCGGATGAGTTTGAAGTTGTAGGGCATATTTGCTCTTACCGCGGAAGAATTCCCGATCCTAAGAGGGTGGACGTTATTAATAACTGGGGCTCCTGTGACTCTTTCACGCAAGTAAAGGCGTACTTGGGCACGGTTGGTGTTCTGAGGAGCTTTATTGAAGGGTACGGCGACATTGTTGCACCTATCAATGAGTTAACGAAGAAGGACGTTCCCTTTGTATGGACCGCGGACTGTGATGAGGCACAGGCCAAAATTAGAGAAAGGTTGAAAAACTGCCCAGCTCTAAAACCCCTGCGGTACGACTGGGATTCGGACATAGTAATTCAAGTGGATACTTCATGGAGAGCTGTAGGAATTATTATCTACCAGCTAGACCCAGATGATCCTAAGAAGAAATACTTTGCACGATTTGCGAGTATAACGTTAGGGAAGACCGAGGCGAACTATTCGCAACCTAAACGAGAATTGTACGGGTTGATGAGAGCTCTAGAGGCCATGTATTATTGGATTTTCGGAGCAAGGAAGCTTGTGGTTGAAACCGACGCGTTATACATCAAGGGCATGTTGAAAAACCCTGGAATGGGCCCCAACGCCACGATTAACCGCTGGATTGAAAAGATCTTGATGTTCCATTTTAAGCTGAAGCATGTCCCTGGTGAAAAGTTTGCACCCGACGGGTTATCAAGGAGAGATCCTTTCCCTGGGGATGAACAATTCAAAAATTCGGAAGAGGGTTATGACCAAAATGAACCTCCCGAGGACCATGAGGACGTTTCCGCGGAAGGCCCACAGCCGTTGGAATTCGAGGACTTTAAACACCTTATTGATACCAGAGGTGGATATTTCCAGTCGGAGGAGGAACAGCCAGAGATTGTGGACGTTGATGCAGTTTGTATGGAAGATTTCCAGCGTGATTGCGAGAGTGCCAGAATGACTGAAGCTAATCTGGCAAGAGCACGCAGAGAAGCGTATTCGAAGGAGAATAAGCAGATCCCTGAGTATATTTTAATGACGGAGCCTCTGATTCCAAATTTAGAATTGAAATGGGATGAGACGAAGCGAGAGCCTTACGATGAAGAGCATCGTTCGGATTGGATGAAAAAGCGAGATGCTAAATTACCATTGGTAAAGGAATGGCTAGCGGACCCTATGAAAAGGCCCGCGGGAATGAATGATGATGCAGAGTATAGAAGTTTTATGCGCTTCGCCTCACATTTCTTTTTGAAAGGGGGGAGGATGTATAAGAAATCTTTTGGCACTGCGAATCAGTTAGTTGTTGACAAGGAACACCGCATGTACATGATGAAGGCTGCTCACGACAGTCTGGGTCACCGCGGAAGTTATGCAACTAGAGAATTGATTACGCTGCGATTCTGGTGGCCAGGAATAGAAGCAGATGTATTTTGGTACATTGCGTCTTGCGACGCTTGCCAAAACCGACAACATACACTGTTGAAAGTCCCACCAGTTTTGACACATACTCCAAGTCTATTTCAGGTCATCCATACCGATGTAATGGTAATGGGGCAAGTGTCCAATAAATGTGGACTAGTTGTGGATGCGAGGGACTCCTTGAGTTCTTGGTTAGAAGCGAGACCGCTTGTGAGAGACACGGCTCACGCAATTGGAATGTTCCTATTTGAAGAAATCATTTGCCGTTGGGGTTGCCCAAAGCAGATTGTAACGGATAATGCGGGGCAGTTCAAGAAAGCTGTGGAATGGTTGAAACAGAAATACGGAATACCAAATATTCAGATTTCACCGTACAACTCTCAGGCGAACGGGAAGATTGAAAGTGGACACTTCCAAATGCGTCAGGCATTGTTCAAAGCGACTGGCAAGAACCCATCCAAATGGTTTTGGTTCTTCCATGTTATGCTTTGGTCAGACAGAGTAACGGTTAGAAAAGGATTAGGTTGCTCACCTTATTTTGCGGTGACTGGAGCGCATCCAATTCTTCCGTTGGATATTGAGGAAGCTACTTGGTTGGTTGAAATACCAGGTCGAGTGTTGACGACCGCGGAACTGATAGGGCTAAGAGCCAGAGCTTTAGCAAAGCATGTTGCCCATGTTGAACACATGAGGAAGCGTGTAGATCATGCTAAAATGGTTCAAGTCCGTAAACTCGAACGGTACAATGAACATACGATTAAAAACTATGATTTCAAACCGGGAGATCTGGTTCTCGTGCGCCACACTGAAGTAGAGAAGTCTCTGAACTCTAAGATGGATCAGAAGGGGAGATACCTTGGCCCAATGGTTGTTATAAGACGTACCAAGGGAGGAGCGTATATCCTAGCTGAAATGAACGGCGCGTTATTCCATGACAGGATAGCCGCGGGGCGTGTGGTTCCATACTTAGCACGTCGCCGAATGCAAATTCCGCTCAACATCCAAAAGTTTATTGATGTATCTACGGAGACACTCGAAAAGCTAGTGGACGATATTCCCGCGGAAGGGGAAAAGACAAAGGAGCGCAGCTCAAGGAAGATAAAGGATCTAGCCTTCGATAAAGTAAATATAAGGGTAACACCTGAAGACTTCGAAAAGGCTGAGTCCTCAGAATCGGAGACTGGGAACGATGATGATGAAGCAGAGTCGAACGATGAGCCAAAAGAGTCGGTTGGTCCTAGACGGTCCAAACGCAGGAAGCATTAAAGATTGTGGTGGTATGCGCCTCTGTAATCTTAAATTAGAACTTCTCCGCGGAAGGATTAAAATGGGAGATCGTACTTGTCAGGCGATTCGACGGAGTGAATGGAGATGCCAGGAGGAAGGAGCTTGGACATACGAAGCTCGAGGAAGCCGAGGGCGGAGTTGTCGTAGCCGTGAAGGATGAGTTCCTTGCGCATGTAGGCGAGTTCATGAAGATCATCGATCTTGTTGACCGCTTTGATGAACTGGGCCTTGCGAGCCTTGATGGAAAACTCATGGTGGTAGGCGAAAGCTTCGTCAAGCTGGTTAAGCATGGTCTCCAGGTCGACGGTGCTGCGACCGAAGATGATAGCTGAGGGGGAGGATTAGCGAGGAATAAGTCTGGACATCTATAAATGGACGCACCAGGACCTCCGCGCTTCTTCCAACTTTCGATCATCTTGTCCTTGCTGGTGAAGTCGCAAGGATGGAATTGAATAAGACAGTTGTGGCAAGGAGGACCCCAACTAGTAGGAGCGCAAGGCTCGACGTTGTGTTTCTTGGCGCAGCAAGAGCACTGTTCAGTCGGCTGGTGATAAAAATAGATCAGTCGAAGTTGAAAGTAACAAGTACTAAGGACGCACCTTATTATCTTCCATAAGATAGATGGCAGCTTGAAACTTGGGAAGGATCTCGCTGACCGGGACTATGATATCGCGTGCGAAGGCTGCGAGGACTGCGGCAGGATCCATTTCGTCGGGGCTGTCGTAGAGATAATCGTAGTAGTCGTCGTTCTCTTCGTCGTCTAAGCCGTGGATGCTCATGCAAAGAGAAAAGAATATTATGGGAAAAGACGTTCCTATGAGGCACTGTTTAAATAGTAAACACTGCTGAGGAGATGTCTTGCCTGTGATTATTTGAATCAGATTTTGTATTGATCATAAGCGGGACGGAGGAAAGTAAAGGAGTGAGACTTGAAGTCTAGGCTTGCCGAGACTTAGAAGCGCAAATTATCCAGTGGAATAAGGACTTCAAGGGGCATGTAGGCGGTCACGGCAATGGAGTCGTTCACAAAAAGGCTTCCGCGGCGGCTTGAAGTACTTGAGAAGTTGAAGTAGAACTGGACGATTGGAGTTCTATTTTTGGAATTCTGAGCGCGGAAAAAGAGTCTTACCACTCCTGAGATGTCCAAGAGACTGCGGGAAATCGGACGAAGTTGGCTTGACAAAACAATTGTATTGCAAGCACTGCTAAGTATATACGAGACACCCGGGGATTTGGACAGTTGCTGGTTGAACAGCAAATATGTGCGGTTGAACGCACGACGATACGATAGGGAACACTGAGAGTCGACGGTTTATGTGTCTAAAGAGCGAAGGCACATAGGTATATAGGCCGTGGAAGGACGATCAAGTCTAGAAGGCGGAAAGGTTTAACTGGAGAGCTATAAAAATAAACGCAGAGACATACCGCGGAACTAGCAGGGCGCATAATGGGATCCTCGTTGTCGGCATGATGGATCTTCATGAGCTGCTCGAGCTGGTCATCCATCTCCTCGTAGGCGCGAAGCCAGTAGCGATACTTGAAGGAAGCGGCGGCCATGTTGCGGCGGAGGTAGCGCTCCCGAGCCTTGAAACCTTGCGCGTCCAAGTGCTTGAGTTGGTTCTGAGAGACCTTCCAAGTCTTGTTGACATCGTCCGAATGCATGATGGCGATGAGGTCCTTGTCCATGGAGTCTAAAATAAAAATTAGACGAAATTAGATCAAGGAGAAGATGAACTCGTACCAGGGACTTTGGGCTCGTAGTCGAGGTCGACGTCATCCGGTTCGGTACGGGCACGCTTGTTGCTGCGGTTGGACACAGGGTTCAACGACAAAGCAGGCTATGAGCGAGAATTAAGCAGAGAAACAGAGTTGACGAATATTTCACGCACCATAAGTGGTTCCGCGGGCGCCATCTACGACAATTGATGAACGTTAAGCGAGAATTCAACCGTGGGATATGGGTTACGTACCTTCTCGTCCTCGTCAGGACAAGTGGAAGATGTGTCGGAGTTCTTCGCCTTGGGGCCTTTGCCCTAATAAAACGATGTTATAAAAATAGAACAAAGTGAAAAGGCGAACGCACAGGAACTTTACGAACATTTTTGAACATGTCCTCTGGAACGGGATCGTCAATGATGCGCACGGATTTGCCGTCGTCTTGAGGAGCCTTACCGGCAGGGATACCGTCCTTGGGTTTGACAGGGCAGTTGTCCTGGCCGTGCTGGTGAGAAGAGCAAGACGAACAAACGGAAATCTGGGTGAATGAAGAGTAAAGTGCAGAGGGATAAAAATAGACGCACAGTGTCGTTCTTGACCTTGGGCGCACTATTCTTCTGGAAGGAGAGACCAGGGGGCAAAGAGGAGCCTCCTGCGCGATAGTTGGCTCCCATGGCAGCGATATAGAGAGGGTTGATTCTACCTTCGTCCTTGTCGAGATCCATCTGGAGTTGGTTAATACCGTAGATAATCTTCGTAACGTCTGAGGAATACCTGATCAGCGACGGAAGCTTCCTCCGCGGAGTCGTCGTCCCCGGAGTCGTCGATGACTTCAACAGACTTACCCTGCATTATAGAGGACAGTTCAGGACCAGGAGGCATGCGACGAACACGAGAAAGCACCTGTTGAACTTGAGCCTTAGCACGGTGGCCCTTGATGGCTGCCGCGGCCTTGTCGCGCTTGCTATTCTTGGCGTTGTGATAGTTGTTGAGCATGCGGTCGATAGCGCCAAGCTGGGAAGTAGGGATCTTGAACTTGGAGATCTTGTACTCGTCCCTCATAGCGTTGGAGGCGGCAGTAAGAGCATTGACGACCTTCTCGTTGGAGGGGTGCTGAAGGGACTGAGCGAACAGTTTGAAGTCCGACTAAAAATAGACAGAGTTAGCGCGGAAAGAGTTGGGCATGCAAAAATATGGACGAACCGCCGCGGCTGCGAACGTGCTGAGCGTAGAGTGAATGACAGCCGCAGGGAGAGAGTCTCTGAGGGCGACGACCCGTTGAAAGTCGCGTTCAGCTTCAAGGATAAGGTTGGACGCTTCGATGAGCGCAGAGCGTGGTGCCATGGCATGCGATGAGGGCCTGTAGGCGACGAAGAAATGAGCAGAGAACAGAAGTCAATTTATAGTTTTTTGACTATGACAGCTTGGTTAAATTATTAAGGACCGGCTACGATCGTAGAAACGAGCCAAGGCTGTTGGTTGCACCTCTGACTGAATTGAATATGCGAGGACGCATCTTTTTTCTTTAGTGAGGGGGAGACTATAGAACAACAGACAACCGCGGGAGGGTATTGCGCCACCGCGGGCCTTGCAAATTTACCCATAAAGAGACAGGGAAATTTCGTTTTGCTAAAATTAGACGATTAGAGCTGGAGCGTTGCAAAAGCCAAGTTGCGGAAGAGTTTTAAGGCTGAATAATGTCGATCGGTTCCTATACGATCGATTTTAAGAGGCAGTTAGGGATGATAGTGGTTATTCTATTAAGCAAGAGGCTTGTGGAATATACATGCGGGAGTACAGAACTCTCCGCTGAGTATCTACCGCGGTACTTAAGAGAGAGAGTTTAAACTGTGCTATAAATAGACCCGCGGAAAACTGAAAGAAGAGTTGACTAGAGGAAACTTTTTGACGACTTGAAGAAAAGTGTCAAATAAGTGTCAAGCGTGACTTCTGGTTGAAGTACAGGAGAAATTGGACTGATTCCAATAGAAGTTGAAAAAGGGTTTTGACGATGGACTTGGTCAAAATTCAGTCTTCGGCAATCTCCGAAGGATTGATGACGGCATGATGGCCGGTTGATGTGGACTTGGTGGATTTCTTTAAGACCAAAAGTCTTACGAAAGCGTTCACACGGTTGAATCAAGACATCAATAGGCGCCAGTGGGCGCTAGTGTATTGGACTCGAAGTAGCGGGTTTACAAACAAAGTAAACTAAAACTATGGCTACTGAGTCGAGCTATATACAGAGTGGTTTTTTTGGAATTGGTCTACGATACGGCTGGAGACGACAGCACAACAAGATATTTGTAATGATCAAAAAATAAGATATAGCAAGGAGAAAGTTCAGTGTACGGCACGAGCGTTCATCCGCGATCAGCCCCCTTGCCTTTATCCACCTTAGGAGACTTCTCCACCTCCTTCCCTTTGCGCGGACTGGCGGAAGCGGGAGGATGGGCCTTTGACGAACTGGGAGTTGAAGACTCCAACAAAGGCGCAGGTCCAAACGCAGGCGGAGGAGGAGTAGACGGTGGGGCTGCGAGTGTAGACGTCGGAGGGGCAAGCTTAGACGAAGAGGGTCCCGCGGCAGAAAGGTCGTCGAAAGAAGCAACAGGACCGAGTTGAGGGTCCACCGTCTTCAAAACGCCTTTGAGATCTAAGTCGGGAATGATGCGCGCGGAGAACTTGGGATGATACATATAACTCTCGACGTCGCCCGCCTCGTTCGTTACCGGAATCGCGCCTGAAGTAGCCTCATGAGCAACAAAGTCTCGTTCCAGCTCGTAAAACGGCTTCTTCGACAAGACGTGCGCCACAAAGTCGCGAGCCAAGTCCGCACCTTCTTTATCCACAAAGAAGTCGTTGAACTGCTCGACGGCAAGGGAGCGCTCAGCACCGGAGATCGTGAGGGCGGAGTCTTGCGCTTGCAAGCGAAGATTGTTGAGCGCGCGGACGTGGGCGAAGCTCGTGAACTGGGCATCCTCGTACGCCTGCACAAGACGTTGAAGTGCGGAGGCGATGGTGTGGGGAGCGACAGCGATGAAGGGGCGCATGCATTCGGCGAACCGTTTGAATTCGAGAGGCGTCCAGTTGTGGGAGCACTGGTGTTTGCGGTCCGCGCAACGAGTACAAACGGAGGAACGGCCTCCGACGGGCCTGCACTCAGCGTAGTTGAGCACGCAGTTGAGGCAGGGGAAGGCGATTTTGGACAGCATCGGTGGTACCAGGGACGACTGGACGTAGGAAGTAGGAATCTTCATATGTGCTGGTGAAGGCATGCCTGGGATAAAAAGATAAGCCACCGTATAAAGAGAAGAGAACTTTAGGACTTACCGGTCTCGGGAATGTCAAAAAACATATTGATTAACTGAGCGCGCGTGGTAATGTCGAAGACGGGCCCCATTGGGGTCGCAGAACGCTCAGACGCGGGAGCTGGAGTCGGCGAGCGCCCAGGTGAAGGAGAGATGGCCATGCGCGGACGTTTCGCAGGCGGCTCCTCGGCGTCTGAATCTTCGCTATCAGAGAAAACGGGAGCCCGGGGCTTGCGCGTAGGCACGGTGACGATGCTGGGGACACAGAACCCCGCACCGTAATGCTTGCCTAGTGGGTCCGCGGCGAGGATGGTGTCCTGGATTTCAGAGGAGGGACGAAGATCGCGGTAGAGTGCGATCAACTCCTCCGCGGCGTCGACGTCGGGAATAGTCTTGGCGATGTGACGAGCAGCGCGAGCGAGGGCCCACAGGAATGCCTCGACATTCAACGGCACGTTGGGGTGTTCACGACGATAAGGGTTCTAAAGGAATAATAAGTATTGGATTGAGGATGAAAAGAAAATAGACACGCACGAGGACTGGAGTCAATAACGCTAAGCTACGGACCTGCTCGACCGACGGCGGCGGCGGCTTGTGGATAAAAAGCGGAATCAGGTCGCGTGCGAAAGAATTGTCGAATGGAGCCCAGAAAACAGCAGAAGGATCGTCGGAGGGGATCTGCGGCGGCGGTTCAAACAGTGCTGAAC
The DNA here is from genome assembly GCA_037176885.1 of Favolaschia claudopus. NCBI lineage: Eukaryota > Fungi > Basidiomycota > Agaricomycetes > Agaricales > Mycenaceae > Favolaschia > Favolaschia claudopus. Next base: position 442,125 of record JAWWNJ010000097.1, on the reverse strand, counting down.
GAATCGAAGGCCCAGCAACGACGACGACAGGCTCCTCCGCGGGTGGAGACTTGATTTTGCGAGAGGAAGAAGGCGCGGGAGGCTCTGGGGTCGACGCCGCTGACTCTTCTGATTCGGGAAGGTCTGGCTCGACGTCCTTGGGGACGACGACGGAGGAACGGCCAGGGCCCACTTTAGCCCCGGCTTTAGTCTTGCGCGGACGCTTAGTGGAAGCCATGGTGGTCTTGCGGGTAGAGCGACGAGTTGGTGCAGTAGTGGCCTTCTTAACGGGCATCAACCGGCGACGAGCACCAGTGGGTGTAGGTGAAAGACGAGGTGCAGAAAGAATCCAAGTAGAGGGCTACTCGGCGACGTAGGCGTCGAGGAGCGCTTCGAAAGGCCAGTTAGAAAACCAAGGAGTAGCCACAGGGTGTAAGACACTGTGTGTGGTGGTGGAAGGGAAGGAAGAAGTGGGCGCTAAAACTCGCACCCACCCAAACTATAAGGGAAAGCGGACTTAGAGAAAATTTCTCTAAGTCGCCACGCCTTCAGAGGACTGAATTGAATACTCAGTGACTCACCTTGAAGGAAGAATAGAAGACGGAAGTTAATCTAGGGCGCAGCCGCAGTAATTAGAAGCCAAGTATTAAGGTTTGATGAAGAACCTAGGGCTGATTGCCAGGGCAGAGGCGGCCGCGGCGAATGATAAGTCGGAGGAACAGATTAGATAAAGCAGAAGTGCAAACGCACTTAGGATTAGGGTTGGCGAAGTCCAGGACGGCGAAAATTTGACCGAGTCGAAAAATTTAAGGAAAAGAGGTGAAAAACCCCTGTCCGAAAATTTCAGACAGAAAGTGTCAATGACGTCATATGCCGTAATGATGGGCGTCCGCGGAAGCAACTGTCTAAATTAACAGACGGAACGTCTTAGCGAGTAGTGCAGGAGGACTTGACTAAAAACAAGTCGCTCGAGGAAAAAGGGACAGAAAAGTAGTTTGCAGTTGGTCTAAAAATAGACGTCCGCGGGAGTTGTCATCCTTGCGGTCCACTAGATTTAAAGCCAAAAATAAGCACGGATTTTGGTGCAGGCTATAGACCGGGGACGGTCTAGATTTAGTGAAGGGGAGATGTAACGACTGGCCATTTTTGCGCGTTATATCTGGCTATTTTAAGTCAAGTGCGGCCCTAAACAACCCAACTACCCGCCACGACTATAGTCTTACTCGACTATCAATAGGAAGTCAGTACCTCTGTTGGTGACACTAAGGAGGGTCAAAGTGAGCTCCGAGCTGTTGACCGTAAAACCCATCACAGGAGAAAGGCATTATAATAATAGCCTACTGCAGTACTATGGATCTGTTCCATAACAGAACCCTCAGAAGAGTGACGAAGAGTCAAGTACTTGTGTACTACAGACTTAGACGAAGGTCTACAAGGATGTAGGAGGCGCCGCGGGGGCTATCAGAGTCAACATCAGTCAAAAGACAGATGCCGCGGGCTGCCGACTATAAATAGACAGCTGGAACAGCGGAAAGGGATCTCATACAAGAGATGCCGGTGCTAGGATCAGAAGGCAGAGTTATGGCAAGACATGAGGTCTTTGACAGGAGAGTTGATGCTGTGATGCTGAAGCCGAACCAGTGCGGCAACTTCATTAAAAATCTATTTCTATATTGGAGTCAGCGCGGATGACTTGGTGGCTTGATAAATTGGACAACAGACGAGCCTGTGATATTGCGAGTGAATTGGAATGTCCCAAGAATAGTCTTAGGAGTTATTAGAGGCGTTGATGGCACCACCGGAAGGGTTGCCGCCAGTGACGGATTGACGGGATCACCAATGATGGCGTTCCGCGGGCTTCCGCAATTCAGTGATTCAACCGTGGGAGTCATAATTGCTGACTTTCTACCGCTGGATCGACAAGCCAAGAGGCTGCCGAAGGTCCGCCGGGACACCCAAATACCAATATACCATCTCTCTACTCAATTGGATCGACATTGCTTACTCTGTACTATTTATGTGATGTATTTCTTGGCATTAGTATAAAAGGACCTGTATTTCTCGTTGAGCTGGAGGACATCGCGCTCAGTCTATTGGACAGCGTTGGTGAACTCAGGCAGCAACGTAGAGGCATATATAAAGATATTGTCTACTCGTTTGTCTTAATAGAAATTGTGTTGAAGTTCAGTTCAAGTGTGAATCTAAGCATCGTTTCGAGAGTGTTCACCCGCGGAGGCTTTGCTTTCGAGTAGCTTTGTCGTGGCCTTAGTGTGCTAGGAACTGCCTGCCTCTACTGCCCGCGGACTGTCTACTTCGTTGTAAGGATACGTGTGCTCGAGAGTGAACTAGTATCTCCCTGAGTCTGAGGAAGAGTGGAACTGTCCATCTGCTGAAGCATTGCGTTGGAACTGCTGGCGCATAACCGGAAGAGATCTGATTAGTCCTCGTCTGAAAGGCTTGTGCTATATAAAGGAGTGTCAAAGGTTCCTGGAATTTGGAGGTTCAGGTCTGTAGCGTAACTGGCGCTATAAGAATTGTGCATTCTGCCGCGGAGACTGTCTGTGGCCATTGTTTCAATCTCGCCCTGATATTCAACTGCGTTGGGTATCTTGTATCCTACTGTTTATAGTTCCTATTTTTAGGAAAGGTCCGCGGACGGAATCACTTCCATCTACGGTGTGTGAGAGCGTGTTTTGTGCAAGGTCCTTACTTGCAAGTCGACTTATATCCTCGTCACTGTGACATCTGGATTTCGGATCGAACCCCACGAACTCTTCGAGAGACATTTGAGTGTATCTTGTGGAGATATTTGTGTTGTAGTGTTGTGTGTGTTGGTTGATTGTGTTATATATATATTTTGGTGGTAGATTCTCTGCTGCGCTATATTTAGCACTTCAGTTGATATATTCAAGTGTCAGCGTTACATCGCTATCCTCGCCCTCCTCTTCTGAATCCAGAACCGGGTCTCTACGCTTTCGTCCTCTTTTCCCGCTCTCCTTCCGCCCATCATCATTCCCTGCTTTGCGTTTCGCCGGTGGTGCGACCGACCCGCCCCACAATGTCTCCCTTGCTGCGTTTCCCAGCCCGACCCCTTCTAGCATATACCGGTTTCGCGCGCTGTTGTTCTCCCGCTCGAGCGCCTCACCATCCATCAGTGACAGCGCCTTCACCCTCGTTGCCCGAGCTTCCGCCGACATTCCTTCCAATTGCATCAACAATTCTTTGCTGAGCGGCACTGCAAACTGTGTTGCATCTGCGTTCGGCGCTGTAGGCGGAGCAGCTTCGGCTGCGTTCGACGTTGTAGGTGGACGTGAGATGGGAATGGCCTCGCTCGGCACCATTGGGTTCGGGCCGAACAGTAAAGACTCTGGAAAGTCAAACTCGCCGTTGAAGTGGGGAGGTGGTTGGGCATCGAGGCCTAGATGTGCTCGGATGTCAGCGTCGCTGAACGTGTCGAAAGCATTGGAGGCGTGATTTCCATCGGTTTGGGTAGATCTGGTGAGTGATTCTTCTCCTACGGTATTGGACGCAGCGGGGTGACGAGCTATGGCCACAGGTTGTTCGGGGACAGTTGGGGCCGGCTGCGCGCTGGCCGTTGAAGCCTCGGGGACGGTTTTCTCGGGTACTATGGGCCGCCCCTCGCGGAATTCATCTACGCCACTCTTCTATCAGTATTCATTCATTTTATCTCAATATAAGACCTCTTACTCGCGTTCCAAACGAATCTACTGAATCTCCGCACCACATCAGCATAAACACTTGGGTCTGCGCGCGAAAAATCAAGCTCGGCTGGACTCCCTGCAAATACACCCGCATGCGAGCTAAGCGCAGAAGTCAGAGCACCATACGAATGTAGGTCCGTACTACACGTACCCGACACATTCAATGTCCAGACTCCCTCCCTCCTTCTTCACTCGGCCCGCTAGGAGCGAGATCTCGTAACCAGTATGGGCCTGCAGCCCCGCTAACAACGGCTGGACCAACGCTGAGAAGCGGGATCGAGCTCTAACTTAGATGTCAGTTCACATCCATATACCATTAGCACACCACCTACTCCGCAAAATCCTCTTCGTCAAGTCCTGGTAGCCCACTCAGCGCATCATCGTACTTCGTCATCAGCGCAGCATGCTCTTCGTCGGCGCCCTCCTTCATGCGGGTTTGTATCTCCTGTGATTGAAGACCAAACCTACGCCGCGAACTGTGACAGTCACGCTGTCACGATTCTCACGGTTCCAAACCGCTCGCTCACCGCTCGCCCCAAGCTCGACCCACAACAACGAGAGAACTGCGGCTCGTGAAACTGAAGATGCCGAGCACCACTGCGTGGCGCTTCTGCATGGCGACAGTCCCCATTTCCCGTAGTTTCTTCGTGCATCGGTTGAGAGAAAAGCTGATTTCGTATCTAATTTCACTTGCACATGTACTTAGGATATGGATGTACTCTACAATTACACACTTGCAATGAAAGACAAAAAATTACCACGTCGCACGCGAATTCAGCCGTTTTGTTTTGATTTCCTTTTCAAATCTCTCCAACCTCATTTCCTCTCCACCACCGGTATGTGCCTTGATCTCGGCGGCGTCCGCGACATCTTCTACTTCTTGATCGTGTGCTTGTGTGATTAGGTGGTCGAGTCGAAGGTGGATACTTGGACTGAGATGGGGAAGGAGAAACTCGCGCTCTGTTCCCAGCTCCATGAGGCCGTGCAGTGCACTAGCTAGCTGGGTTTCCAGTGACTCGATACGAGTGCGATAGGCCGCCGCTGACGCTAGTACAGTCGGGTTGGGGATGGAATCAATTGACATGTCGTAGGTTGACAGTGAGTTTGTTGTTTGGCGGGAATCTGCGGGAAGGTCGTGAAGAAATGAGTGATCCCAGCTTGGACTGCCGCGCGACTGAGCGAGTGTAAATGGGAAAGGAAGAGACACGTCGGGAGGTAGGTTTTCGACAATAGCACTAGAGTCGAGGGCAAGGTCGTCCAGTAATTCATTGTCGTCGACCTCCAGTAGTGGCATGTCGGGGGTGCGAAACAGAGAGCTGTCGGGTTCACAGACCATAAGAGGGCCAGGGCCGGCGATTGGAGCGACGTCGAACAATTCGCTGCTGATAGACATGGCGCTGGCGGACCGGTTTTCAATGCTCCGTGGACTCGGAGGCTCGCATTCGTCGCTCGCCCAGCTAGAATTGCCGTCAGCCGAAATTTCCAGCTGTAGACCATACCCTTCCATGTCTTCGACTGCCTCGACATCTTCTCCCTCCTCATCCTCCTCCTCTCGCTCTTCCTCATCGGCGTCAAGTTCCGCCAAAAGCTCCACTTCAAGTTCTTCAAGGCGTTTTGCATTTGTTTCGGTGTTGGGAGTGGAGGGAGTGGTACAGGTGAGCACTGCGAGAAGCCAATCGTTGGCTGCAGATTCGAGGGCGTTAGCCGATTGGGTCTCCGGCGTTGATTTTGCGAGCCGCGGGCAGGATTTCTGATGAACAATTAGCGGTTTGATGAAAACAAACAAGAAGTAACTTACCGAATTGATATCCGTACCTTTCGCTGAGCGCATAAGCTCATAGTAATTCTTCGTCTTCCTCCTCTCCGCCCACGAGTCAAGGAAATCCGGCATAACCTGGGTGATCATGGCGAGTACCCAAGCATCCGCACGCGGGAGTCGACCAGAATGCTTGTGCTGGGTGATGTACGAGCCCTTCAAGCGGCCATTGAAAGACTCAAGGTGGTTGGTCGTACGGGCAACCTGATTGAGCATAATTCCCATCCGCCCAGCTGCCTCCTGCGCCCCTGCAAGCGACCATGCCGTCCACATGTCTCGCACTTTCAGATAGCCCTGTAAGTAAGCGAGGAAACCCAGTCCGCCTTTTGATTGAGACCTGGCGACATCCGAACGCCTAGAACCTAGTTTCTTGAAATACGAGAGTTCGGAATTGTATGCGGTGATGGCAGAGTCGTAATCGGAAATATCTTTGAGCTGAGAGACAAGGAATTTGCCGAGATGAGAGCGAACAGACTGACGATCCGGGCCTTTCGGGATGACCCGAAAATATTTCGTCAAAGCATTCCGCCACGCCTGCCAGACATGGAAGATACACAACAAGAGCAAGATGTCGGGCCAGACAGAGCGGAGAGCATGTCGTTCGCGGGCATCATTATCTGTACTTCCGACGGCGGCAGTGAATTCCTCGCCATCGTTGTTTCTTCCCATCGCTGTCTTCCACTTGGTGAGAATAAATTCCAAGACGGTTTTGTCATAGTCTGCGTGGACAGCCTTCGCTTGTTTCCGCGCCGTAAAAAGAATGAAAGCAACCGGGAGGCCTTTGCCTTCGTCGTCGATGACCATCAGGATGGGAACTAGCATGCGAGCATTACAAACACCAAAGGTGAGATCCATGATGAGCTGTTTCTTGTGCCCGAATTTCCAAGCCAGAGCACACATTTCCGGAGTTGACAGAATGAGAATAAATCGGCTGTTGTCGGCGGTCGTCAAGGGCTGATAAAACATACAAGATGCAGTGAGGCGTGTGTCGGGGGGAAGAGGATTATCGGGGCGGAACCAAGAATCCAGATTCTGTTCGGCAGTGGTTTTCTGTGCAATACCAGACTCTTTCGCCAGAGTTCGATAGAGGGACGTTGTCTCGTAGTCGGTTATGACAAACCGATGATGTTCGTCGCCTATCAGACCTCCCCAGCGCTTGTGGGACCAATCTCGGCAGTGGGAACGAAGCTGAGGTAGCGGCATTTTACTTCGGAGAAGAGACAGGGCGTATTCACGAAGATCGGGTTGGAGAGGAATGCGCGGGTTTCTCTGCATTTCAAGCAGTTCTTGGCATTGTGGCGAGTGAGTAAAATCACCGATGAGCTGGTCGATTGTGAGCCAAGCATGTTCTTGACAGTGTGTGAGACTCGTGTGCTGTTTTTACGCAATATAAATAAAAATAATCGACGTACTGGACGGGTCTGGGTCAGTTTTATCATGAGTTGTTGTCAAACGGAACCATGCTCCGCAACCAATGTTCTTCCAACTAATTTGGCGTTTTTTTGAGGCGAGCCGGCCGTCAGTATTATCAATACCACACAGACACTGATAAAGTCGCCAAACCCGGGTTAGAGTTCGACCGTCTAGAGCCTTGCTTGGTTTTGTGTCGGTTCGGATGATTGTTAATTTTGATCGTGCGTCGCGCTTTACATCAGGTGCCGGGAGGAGGTTCTGAGCATCGGAATCAACGAGGCTTGGCGTGCTGTCGTCAGGCATGTGAAGACCAAGCTCGGCAAAAAGCTTGAAGGCAGCGGCTGGAGAGAAACAGTGATATAGTGCCAATAAGGCAGCATTTTAGAAGTGAAGCAATAGAACCTTGATCTTCGTAAGTATACTCATATTGTTTCTCCCATCCATCGATGCCAACGAGGTTGATGTGTTCCAGAACAGCAGCACGGTCGAGGGGAGAAAGGCGCAGATGGCTGATGATTTTTGTGGGCTCGGCAGCTTTGGAAGTGAGTCTCCTGACTTGTGATATGCGATGACTGAAGGCAGAGATAGCTTTGATATCGTTTTGAGACGCGGCAGTCATGGGGGAGACGAGTTATTCACAGAGTACGCGAGATACAGAGGAAAGGAGTAACTACGTCACTGAGTCACATGACCGTGATTGTCACCTGTCACTGTGACAGTTCGCGGCGTGAGTTCAAATTCCCCTGTGATTCCCTCGCCAAGTGTTCTCGGGCAATCAAGGTGCGCAGCTTCATATGTTCTCTGGCTGTTACCGTCTCCTTCCGTCGCTCGAATTCCGCCGTAATCAGGAGCTTGTATTGTTTTTGCTGCATATAGAACTGATAATCGGCCAGTTTCTTTGGAGCAGACGTAGCAGGAGTGCGGAAACGCGTCAACCATTCGCGCCATGGGTTATCCTTCAACCCCGAAGCCTTGCTCTGACGCCCAAGCCACAGCTTGATTTTCTTTTGCACAATGTCAGCGCACCTCCATACAAAAATATAACTATAACCCACCTGCTCCGTAGCTGGGATCGTCGCCTTTTTTTCCTCCTCTTCTGCTGTATTCTGCGGCGCGAGAGCATAGTCAGTTGGGTCGGCGGGGTCGGGGTCTTTATTCAAGGGCAGTCGCCAAGGAAATTGCGCCCAATAGCGCACAAAGAAATCTGTCCAAATTCCGCGCGTCTTCCCGCGCTGCGACGCGTCGGCGTAAATGGGATGAAATTCCAGAAGAAATTCCAGTCGTTTGCCCTGGAAGTCACTAGGTTTGCCCGTCTTTTTCTTTTGTGTTGCCATGCAGAGAAATGGGGTGACGATGTGGTGTGACCTTAGCGGAGTAACAGCTCAGACATCAATGTCTTCATCCACCACCACCGAAGACATGTCGCAAGACGACTCCCAGCAGGCTGACGCCGCTGAGCGCGACTCACAGCACAGTCTCCTCCTCTCCTCCCTACGCGCCCACGAATATGTGATTGAGGCTCAAGAGGAGCGCACCCGACTTCAGCGCATTCAGCTCGCGCGTTTTCGTGCTGGTGGGGCGGAGTTTTGTGAGAGGCTGATAACCAAAGAAGACAAGTTACTTTCAGCGCGAAACGGTATGTTATTAAAATTCTTCTGCACGATCATACATTCTGAAGTACAATATCCTAGCTTTACATCACTACACACGGCCTCGAGTCGCCAAATATCTACGTGCACGTTTACGACGCTATCGCCGACTCAAGTATCTCTATGAGCTAGACCATCCGCTCTTCACTCACCCCGAATTCCCGGAGCATCCGTTGCAAACGATGTGGAAGAACGGTGTCGACCACGATGGAGGATGGGGAAGGAATGCGGCCCCGACTGAGACCATTCCCTCTGCCAAGCTCACGGAGGCTGACGATGAACCCTCCCCACCTCACATGCCAAAGCCGCTGCCACTGGTTACTGAGGATATGGGCTCCCCTCCGCGTCTGGGATGGGGTTTAGGCTGGGATGAAGGTGGCGGGTGGTAATACATGTATCTCTATATCTAATATATCGCTTTTGCTTGCACTTCAGCTCAGACGGAAGACGTTACACAATATATTCATAAAACAACGTAACACAGTCTACTGAGCGCCTTGCGAAACAAAATCTTCCAATTCCCTGCGAACGACACCCTCCATTACCCGCGCCGGAGAGAGTCTCCTCTGGTAGAAGTGATCTATCAGATCATATCTTTACGCCTCGTTAGCACTGCTCCACTGTAACACAGTAATAGTGTCGTACCTATCCTCAAAAAGCATCATGGATCCTTCAATCCCCCACAGAGTATCCCCCTCCCTCCATTGACCAGGAATACGAGTCGACGGCACGACTTCGATGGAGCTCATCGAAAGAGAAGAGCGGGTCGAGACGACAGGCGACGGTCGAGAGGGCGCCGGTGCATTAGCAGAAGCTGGAGTGATGCGCGATCCTCGAGATGGCGTGGAAGGGGCCGAGTGTGGCGTCGGCATTCTGAGTGACGGCGACAGCGCAAGAGGTTGCTTGCGATGTGCTGACGGGTTGGGCAACACGGGCGTGGGGGGTGCGGTCGGCGAAAGCGACAGCATTGAGAGTAAAGAGGAGGGCGGTGACTCGCTGAGCGACGACAAGTCGGAGCCGAGCTCGTTGGCATGGTCGTGGTACAGCTCACATTGCCGATTCCATTCTGCAACAGCACCTTCGTAGGAAGCAGCTTTCTTCCATCTTCCATTCGAAAAACCATCCACTTGTGCCCTCGCAGCATGCCTCGAACGATCCAAAATAAGCCAGATATCAGATTCAGAAAAACTTTGAATGTACTCACTCGCGGGTGTAGATACCGGGAACAAAGCCTACACCAACGGTATAGAAGGAGAGGCCAGCTCTTGAAGAGTGCCGCGCGATGTCTTCATCGCCAGAGGAAGGGTGGTAAGTGGGGGTACAAAATTGGGACATCAGTGTAAGAATAGCAAGCGTTATTGCGAACTCGTTACGGGGTGATGGCGAACTCGTTTCGGCCTCTCTCTGGAAACGAAACACCTATAACTCTTTGCACAATAGAAACGGCCACAAAGTGAATTGACAGCTTTGTTCTCTACATGTTTGGCTGCCTTTCTGTATTTTTGATAGAATTTATGGACATATATGCAATTCTCAGTTTCGCCGTTATTCCAATCTCGAAACCTGTAAGTGATCATTCACACTTCTTGACTTTTGACGACTACTATGAAATCTCAAACTGCTCTAGCTGCTTCAACTTCTGAACCCTCAGCTAGGTTGACTTGCTTGCTTCACTCTAAACCTGTCTTGGGCCTCAAACTCTGGCGTAGTGGTGCAAAAACAGCCAAAAATTCAAAAAATTGCCGACCCATCTCCGAAGCGACCAAGGCCGCCAGACTCGAAGCCTCGCAAAAATATCGATGGAAGTCAGTAGTATTACTACCTACTACCTACGACAATCTCAGTCAACGCTAGAAACGAGGATTCTCTGCGCGAAAAGGCAAGAATACGCATGGCAGCGTAGGTCAAGTATAGTCCATCATTCTCACCTCTTAATTTCGGCCCAAGACATCGTCAAGCCATGAAAGACTCCGGCGGCATATCCGATGCTTACGCTGCGGGGGTTAAACAAGCCCACGAGAAATATAGGAAGTCGTGAGAGGGTGATTCACTTGAAAAATACCCACAGATGCTAACAGCGAGATGACCAGCCGGGCTGGATATCTAGCCTTTAAACAGCGTCTACGGCGTCAACAGTGGGTCAATGCTATGTATTCTTGTCATTCTTGAGCGCTGATTATGTCGCCAGAGCCTACATTGAGAAGTACGGCGAGGAGGCATACCATCAGCGGTCAGTGCGAGATCAAGCAAGAGCGGATGCAGCATGGCTCGCTAGTGTCTCAGGGGCTAAACATACAGCGGCAGCAACTAGCAAGGCAAAGTAGAGGTGTGTTTCACTGAAAAGACTGCTACTACGCTCCTCCCTCAGGCTCCTCATTCTTTTGCAGTATCTGGGGCTTCCCATGCTGCTGTCCGACTTATTTCAGCTGTTCTGGGGACAATTTAGATCTTTCACTACAGCTACATTATTCCTATTGTTTACTTGAATGAGATATGCTTTTGTCGATGTCCGACGAATATTTCCTCGAAGAAATTGCCGCCAGCGCTTATCTCGGACTGCAAGTCTTGTCTAAGCGCCCATGCCGTCATACTACTGATCAAGGCTTTTCTCTCCCTTGACTCTCATTCTGTCGCCACTCTTTTCTAAATTATTCATCTTTATTTAATCTGCTTGTCACTCTATGGCTCCTAAGGGTTTCCGCGCCAAAAAGCGAAGGGCAGAGCCAGCATCCGAGGCCGCTCCCTCCTCATCGACTCACGTTTTCGGCGTCGCCGCGTTGATCACGCCGCCTGAATCTGCCCCAATCTCAAGCTTCGTGGACCGGCTTTCTGAGAATGGGCGCGTGGTACACCGCGAAGCAGTGACTGTGGACCCACCTTCACCACTCAAAAGGGCTCGACAAGGAATCACCTCCTCATCCACATCAAGGAACAATATTTCTTCGTCAGTCGCGCCTGAAGTAGATGATGGACGGTATGAAATGAGGACGGACTTGGACAACGATGATCCTCCGGAGCTCCCATTGCCGCGACTCCCTAACCCAAAGCGTTTCCTACCCGCGGTACGTCTGATTTATCTCTTGTCTCTTGCTTAGCGTGAATTGGTTTGCAGGATGAGACTATGAACCGCTGGATGCGGCTGCTGCGAGATATTTATCTCGTACAGCTGCTGCGTCGAGATGGATGCGGTGACGCTAGCTCAGAATTGTGTCCAGAGTGTCGAGTACCGACGAAGAAGCCGCAATTTCGTTGTCGGGATTGTTTTGGTGGTGGACTTTTCTGTGGGGATTGCTGCAAGAGGAAGCATGCAGAGCATCCTCTCCACATAATCGAGGTACGCGACAGTCAACCGATCGTAAACGACACTGAAATATCTTCGCAAGGAGTGGAATGGTATCTATTTCACCAAGACATCACTGCGAAGCCTCGGACTCGAGGTACAGCTTGGTCATCCCCCTGGCGAAACCTGTGCTAGTCCCCAGCACGGTTATTCTGAGTTTGTCGTAGTCCACGACAACGGGATCCACCTCGTCAACATCAATTATTGCGGCTGCGATTCATCCACACGCGCTGAGCCCCATATACAGCTTCTCCGTGCGGGGTGGTATCCGGCGAGCGACGAGCGACCTCAGACCGCCGTCACGTTCACCGCGCTGGATCGTTTCCACTTGCTCACCCTACAAGCGAAGATGACCGCCTACGATTTCTATGCCGTGCTGGAGCGGCTCACCGATAACACCGGCCTCAAGCCCTCGGACCGTTACCAAATCTTCTTACGAGTCGCTCGGCAATACCGACATCTTCTCATGCTGAAGCGCGCGGGTCGAGGACACGATCCGTCGGGAGTATGGGGTACAGCTCCGGGCGAGCTGGCGCTTGTTTGCCCTGTTTGTCCAGATCCCAAAGTCAACTTACCAGAGGGATGGGAGAACGCGCCGCCAGAAGACCAGTAAGTTGTTTTCATTACAAACTGATTCAGGGCGCTGATCTGGTGCAGATTTTTATATGTCATGTTTATTGCCTTGGATGCATGCTTCCGTTTAAAACGGCGCATGATCTCAAGTGAGTTTAAAGACCCGGGGCTTCGGACGGGATGGGTGTACGTGATGGAAAATGCGCCGTATCGACATTACCTTTTGACTGTAACGGATCAGAAGGAGGTAAGTGCTGGTGAATATTTCCTGACGCTGCACGCTAATACATTTCGTTGCGGTAGATGAGTACCTGTAGTGGTTTAGCAGCGCTTGATTATGCAAATACGAAGTTTTCACGAGGGTACAGCACAACCGGGGTGGGGATGGGAGTGTGTGCCCGCCATGAGTTTGTACAACGGAACGGTGTGGGAGACTTGCAGAAGGGTGAAAGGCAAGTACATTTCATGGAGGTTCTGACAGTTATTGACATTGCTTAGATTCGCCAATATGGATTATGTATTTGGATCTATTCTACGACACCTCGATGCTCAGCTTCGCAAAATAGTTTCTTATGACATTGTGTGTCAGTGGTGGAAATGGCTGAAGGAACGGATGAAGAACTTACCGCCGCTCGTACGGATAACGCTCATCCTCGAGCTCTTCCGCTTCGTGATACCTAAGATGCACATTCACGCGCATACATTGGAGTGCCAGGTGACGTTTTCTTTGAACTTGGTGCCGGGGAGCGGGCAGACAGATGGAGAAGGCATTGAGAGGCCGTGGGCGAACATTGGTGCGATTGCGAGCAGCACGAGGGTCAGTGGTCCAGGCGCTCGTCATGACGCTCTAGACGATCATTGGAGCTTTTGGAATTGGCTGAAAACGATTGGGCTCCGTAAGTGCTTAGTTTCATGGCAACAATGTGTCACTAACTGATTTGATTAGCGTCGATCTTGCGGCGACGTCTTGACGTTGCAAAGAAAGAAGCAGCTGCACAGCGAGCAGCATTTGAAGACTTCAGTCTGCAGCAGATAGAGCGTGTTCCTGTGTGGAAGAGGATGGTAGAGGAGTTCGAGAGGGATCCGGAGCAGAAAAATCCATACGAAATGAAACTCACGGGTACGTTTCGCCGATAGCTATGCTACAATCATCATCTGATTGATCTTGTTGACAGGTTTGACGGAGATGGAGGTACGGCTACAGTTTGCAAAGGAGGAGGAGGAAGAGGCGAAGAAGGGGGGAATAGCACTCCATGAAGTCTCACCCAGTGGTTTTGTGGCAGCGGGGTTGGAGCTGGAAGATCAGCAGTGAGTTTTCGTCTGAGATCTTGTTTCTTTTCTCTGACAAACTTAGGCGGCGGGTCCGCGTTCAAGCGGAATTAAAGAAAGCCGGGACAACCGCCCAGCAGATCAACATGAAAGATCAGCGTGCCAAGCTAAACCGCGGTATCAACCGCTTCCGCAAACTTCAGGCAACGTACACACCAGCTGCAATTCAAGTCTTGGCTCGACGTTCCGCGCCAGACGATGAGGTCGCGGAGAACGTTCCGCTCATGCTCCCTTCGTCTTTGTCGGCAGCCGACCGCGAGGTTGGTTGTATGAAGGGTGTAGTTGAGGTGGAGAGCGCGCTCCGTGCTGCTCAATGTCGGACCGCTCTTCCCCGCCTGCGGAATCAATTACATATCAAGTCCCGCCTTCTATTGTACAAGAAAAACAACGCGCGACACCAGGGCATGAACACGCGGTCACGAACCATCGTGGCTCGGAATGAAAGCAAGATTCGGCTTCATTCCGAGAAGTACCAAATGGCTTGGCAAGCCCGTTTACGGCTGCTCGATGGCGACGTCTCAAAAGTAGGGTGCCGGCAGCTGCGCAAAGAAGACATCCGGTGCATGCAGGACGCCGAGCAGGTTTCTCGGAGTGCTGATAAACGTCGGCGAGCGACGGAGCGGCGGTTGGAGAGGGAAAGTGAGATGCGGGAGGACGGATTGCTGCCACCGTTAGATGAGGAGGATGAGGACATGACTACGAGAGGCGGGGAAAACATGCGAGAGATCTCATGGATCTGGACGATGGCGGAAACAGCCGGCACAGAGGAAGAAATGGAGGATGGTGAGTAATATTCAATTTGAGCTACAATTTATTGCGTCCTCTAATTTTTCTTATGTACATAGCGTTGAGGATTGAATGGGCAAAAGCATGGGCAAGGAGTCGGCGGTGGGCTGAAGAGGTGCGGCTATTGGAGGAGGAATGGCGTCGTTTGCCCATTTCGTATGCCCATCGGAAGAACATTTGGATTCGGCGAGCCATCGCCGTGCCAACTTCCACAATCCCGGCTGCGGAGGCGGAGGGGATGCTTGCATACGCAATGAAGCAAGCTCAGCTGTATCGGGTATTGGCCGAAAGAGCGGAAACGACGCGAACGGAGGCGAAAGTGGCGAAGGGAAAGAAGCGCAGGGTGTGGCAAGCAAGTTGGGATCCCGTGATTTCGATTGGGGACATTGGTGGAGGGGCTGAACATGGTGCTGAGGGTAGTGACCAGGAAGATGAAGATGCAGAAGCAGAAGAGCGTGGGGATATCGAGAGCGACGAGGAGCTGCTCATGGGGGGTGAGGTGGACGATGATTGATGGGTTCCGGCGTCTTCCGGATTGACAGGTTTGACAGATGACGAGCTGTCAAAGGCTGTGTGGGAAAGGATGCTTCTAAACGTAATCTATCCTTGTTTTTTGTTGTTTTAATTGTGTTTTTGCTGCGTTTCTGCCGGGGGAGCCGTGCTAGAACAACAATATGTGATTTGCCGAGCCTCGGTTGAATGCCGAGAAGGCGGCAGAGCATTTGGGAAAATCCCGCAGAAGCCCGCCCGGTTCCGTGGTGTTCCGGGGTTTCCATATTTGGTTACCCCCAAGATAACGCGTTTGATCTGCCGAGTCTCCCCGGGATATAACACATTATCTTAGGCCTATAAGGTGGACCAAGTTGGGATGAGAATCCTGAGATTTTGTTCGCGGTTACAAGATCACAAGTCAAACTAATTTACACAGGCAAAGACAGCACCCCGACGCTCTGCGGGAAGATACGCCGCTTCCAAAACCTTTCCAGCGCTGCCTCCCTGCCGTTTTCCCGCTAGCTTTTCAATATTTTCCTTGCGGGCTGAGTGGGATTTTAAATTTCGGCGGCGTCGACGTGTCGAGGTACATTTTGCCTGGCCATTGAGCTGAAACCGCAGTTTCTTGGCGGCAATGCGTGCGGCGTGACCGCGTGCCTTGTGAAGATCCGAGTCTGGAATGGTGGCATTGTAGAAGTCCAGCCACTCGCGTAGGCGACCAGTGGCTGGCTTTCCTTGATTCTGAATCGCCTCTGGAAAAAGAAAAAGTGAGAGACAAGCCCGGTAATGTGGATTGAAGCGCGAACCTAACTTCAATGCTCTATCCTCTGCCGGGCTGAACGGATTCCCAGCAAAAGGGGGAGAATCAAGAAAGCTCATGGGAGCGGTAGTCAAAGTAAGTGGTAAGTCAATTGATCTGTCCGGTATTTATCATCCTAAGCAAAGTCAATGCTCGCCGACGCGCGGCAACCAGTCGTTCCATCCGGTGATTCAAGCCCTCCAATTCACCTCGCCTGCTTCCCAGCGCGTATAATTTTTGACGATGCAGTTGAATGATTTGAGTTTCAATGCGGTCAACGCGTTCGCAAAGGACGGCGAGAACTCGCGCTAATATTGTCGTTGAGTAAGTACTTGCAATTGTGTAAGGAGCAGATTAATACCTCGAATGTGTGCCTTTGAATGAATTACTGTATGCTCGTACTCGTTCATATTGACTGGATGAGCGAGAGATTGCTAGGAAATCAGAAGATACTTACCATTTGTTATCTCAAATGATTACCGAATCAAAATCAAACGGACCTGAGAGAAGAAACAGGAAGAAGCCGTGTTGTCAAGATCAATGAAAGCATATGGTAGTACAACTACCGGTCCACTGGTCCGTCCTGCCGCTCCGATTCTTCTCGCCGCGTGCTGAACAGTTTATCGTAGAGACTTGGCAACCGTGTCTTAGGACTTGGACTTGGAGGGTCGGGAGATGGACTATGGCGAGATGAATATCTGGGGCCCAGGGTTTGAAGAAGGAGCAATCGGCGGCGCTGTCGTGCCCTATTCCAATGACGGCAGATGTAGATCATCTCACAAAAACCAGATCGGCCACATACCTTAGTAAGGAACTCCGGTTACGATCTGTCTTGGTTGTTTCCCTGGTAATATATCTTGTTAAATTTCGCCTGACTCTCTGGAATGATCGAGACGCACCCAAGATCCTCCATCCCCTCCTCATCATCCGAATCGGATGGGCAAATACGCTCACCTTCCTCCCAGAGCGCCGTAATCCTATATCAATTGCCAATTAGATAGTTCTTCTATATTCTTTCAATCCCAGAGAAAAAACGCACTCCTTGTCAATAGCAATCTCCGCATTTGCCCTCCATGTCGGTGAGTTGCCACCGGCATCGTGAAACGAGACTTGTGTTCGGTCTGCCTGCATCTGGGCGAGCGTTTCGGAAACTTCCAGTTCAGCCGCAGTGAGCTCCGAGGCTTGCGTCGTCTCTGCTCTGTTCAGCAAGGGATCTAAATGTTTCTTTTTTGCGATCGCTCTCCCCTTAGTTAGACACAGAACCCAATATATATAATCACGACTTACCTTGTTTTCGCTATGTGAATTCGGTTCTTTTCCCGGATCTTCTCCGCACTTGAGAGCAGTCATTGAGCAAGCAGTAATTAAGTAAGAAATAGCGCACTCTCGAGCATAATATTGCCTTCGTCGCTCTTTTTTTGCTTCCGCCGTTGCCCGTTTTGCAGCATCGCTTTTGCGATGGGCCCGGGTCGGACTGTGTTCAGAGAAATTTGTCTCAGAGAATGGAGGCGGTGGGCACACATACCGAAATTTATCTTCGTCGAGTGCCGGTAGAGCTTTGTTACGCCCTTTCGATCTGGCCATGACGGTTGATGGTAAGAGTGTTCGGAGTTTTGATTGTATTGACCTATATTTATGTTTCGACCGGTTAGAGACCTGGGTCGAGGAAATTGTGACAATGACCTCACAACACCACGGAAAAGGCCAGATTATTCGAGCATATGTCCCTCACCCTGAGTTCTCTCACCTACCTCAAGGCTGAACTCGATGGTGGACCGGTGAGTGGTTGTTTCGACCGGTTACACAAGCAATAACATTGGGTTGATGAGATAGGCTTGAGTAGAGCAGAGTGAACTTGAAGGCGAAATTGTGGTTTGAGACAAAGAGAACGGATGAATGTACTGAAGCGAAGTAATATCCCAAACTGACCGGCAAAAAAACCTGTTTCGACCACTTACCGAATTTATCTTGAGATCTTTCAGAACCTATCTTCAGGAATCGGTGTCTGTTGAAGGGAAGCAACATGCGCGGGTAGTCTTGAATCAGCTAGAATTTCAAAATTTCAGTGGACTGGCGCGTGAGAGTTCGGTGCGTACATTCTTGCCTACCGAGTTAACACATCCACATGCTGGATGTTGCTTCTATTCGAGAACAAGAAACCTTGACGAAGGTGCAGCGTCGTATTACAATCGAGAAGTAGGATTGTTCAATTGAGCGCCGTTTGAGCATTCGCTGGTTATCTTGTCCGCCGTATACTTTGTTTGAGGTCTATGTATTCCTGACGGTCTGCTCGAGATTGGCAGTGAAAGATGGCCGTCAGGTTCTGCATGTTTCGACCGGTTACAGATTTCGATAACGTACCCTTCAGCTCAGGATCCAAATTTGTACCCTCAACTATTGAGTGTAGCTACTGAGCACCTTCTTTGAAGAAATCGGGACGGGATCGGAGGAGTTGAGGGCCCAGAATGTCGACTCGGCCCTGTTTCGACCGGTTAGAGAATAAGTAGCTGGGACTGACCAGCATGGGTCGATCTAAAGGACAGAAAGCGTTCAATTATAGAGTACTTATACCGTCTCAGTGATCTGCTTACTTGGAATTGAGAAAGACGCGTCGAAGACCACAGACAACGCGTCTTCATTGTTTGTTGAGTGTGATGTCACAGCGTGAGAACATGGCTAGGCGTGGCTATGCCATCCATATCAGGAAACGCCTCACACCTCTTCTCTCTTCCTCCCTTCATCTCGTATCGCAAAAACCTGGTGGCAATTGTCTTCCCTGGTAAGTTACTTTCATTTATTGCTTGAAATACACGTCCTCGAAGATCTACGGTCCTTCCGAGCCCCTACTGCACCTTGCCATAGGCACTATAGGTGGCAGAGAAGGTCGTTGGGATTGCGACGAGAAACGACGCGCCCATCGCATGGGATTCATCGCCGCTCCTGGCCATAGGAGCTATGATGATGACTATGCCACTGGGCCGCGTGTTTTCTTATTTCTCCTTCTCTATTGACCTCAAATACCTCGAGCTAATGAACGGAGCTAAATCTAGAGCCTTTATAATGCAAGAGCCGCGACGTACGCGCAGCGGCGCACGATTCTCGCCCTGGGACCTATTTACCACCTTCGATCCCGCCACACTTTCCGACCTCGGCTTCGTCGTGCACCAAACTTCCGTTTCGCTGGAGGAGTTACTCGAGGCTGCTGAGGGTGATCCAGACGTCGACGCGCAAGAGGAGGTTAGCTTGGGGGATGCGGGAGGTGACTCAGAGAACGAGGGGCATACAAATGGGATGGATTCAGGTCCGCCGTTCTGCAAACCCACTGAATCGTTTCATATTCATTGCCTGATGCTATTTCCTTTTATAGATGTATCGCTGCCCAAATTGGGATGCTCCTCACCTGCCACTTCCCTGCCTCGACTCTCACCACCCGCCGCATCGTCCCGTTCCCCACTCACTCCCCTCCAACCTTCTCAAGCCCCCTCACCTCCGACGGCTTGTCAACTATCTCACGCGCAGCAACGAAAACTTGACTATAACAAGACTCGCCGCCGAAAGCAGCGGCAGAAAAATGCCGCCAACCCATTTAATCGGGTCACCACCCCCGCCCCTGCTCACCTTGTGATGTCGGCTCAGCAACTGCCCCTCAACTTCGACGCCGGCGACATCAGGACTACTAAAGGAGGCCATTGGCTTGGAGTGCGAGACCAAAACCCACCAAAGCTGAAGAATCAGCCCGAGAGTGCACGGTGGGCTAATCTTCGGCTTCCTGAAGTCGGAGAGTTGGTCAACAATTTGAAGCGTGTTTACGTTGCTTGGGATGCGCGGCAAGTCGCTTCATTTTTCGTGACATTCTGCATTTATTCAATCTTTCTATGAAGGCGTCCCTTGCTGATTCTGGACCGCCATGGGCGGATCATCGTCGTCTTCATAGGCGGTCCGGATGATCCCGAGTGGCCGTCGGTGGCTGCTGAGGCGGGGGAGGCCATGAGGCTTGCGCGGGAGGAGGGCATTCGGACCAATGCCTTCGCGGACGACGCTGGATTGCATCGGCGAGGCCGCTTCTATTCCTTACAGAGCGGCGTGTCTCATGGAGGGGGGCAGCCGGTATGTCTCCATTTTGATCTTCACCGATGTTCAAGCGTTGCTGAAACTTTGTAGTGCCCGCGAAACGTCGATATTCCGGCAGCAAAACAACCGCTCATTGACAGCTTGCTCGGGAATAAGAGCGTGCGTCGGATTTGCGGCTTTCAATCAAGTATCTACGATTTCCATTATAAACAACTCTCACTGACCAAGTCAATCTACTAGGCGCGTTTCGGACGTGGGCTCCCAAACTCTTCAAAGACTACGTCACAGACCTTCGGGATTTGTTCGAACACGACCCTTCGCTCCGCCTCAATTTCACCAACTCGATTTTTCCTTCAGTGACCTTCAATGTCGGCCCACAATCAGCCACCTTTGAACACCTCGACGATAAGAACCGCGCGCTCGGATGGTGCGCAATCACCAGCGGGGGTGACTTCGATCCCACCAAGAGCGCACATCTGCATCTCAGGGAGCTGAATGCACTTGTGGAGTTTCCGGCGGCCGCCACCGCGTTCATTCCCTCCGCCGTCATTCACCACGGCAACACGCCCCTCGCCCCACACGAAACTCGGTATTCAATCACTCAATATGCCGCTGGGGGTCTGTTCCGGTATGTTCAGTATAAATTCCGGACTGCGAAGAAGGTGCTTAATGAGGGTGGGGAGAACTTGAAGCGGTCGTTTGATGGGGTCCCCGGTGAGCGACATGCTGCGGCCATCAGTCTATTTTCCAAGCCGGAGGAGTTGTTGGCGGACCATGTGGCATGTTTTGGTGGAAAATCTTGATCGGTGTTTTTCGTTTTTGTATTTACCGGTTGCTCTATTCAATATGATGGTCGTATTCTACACACAGCATTGGAACTAACGGATCCTTGAAGTCTTGATGAGATTAAGGTTGAGCTTGCTACCGAACCCCTGGGTTTCAGACCGCTTTCGCCTCATTTCAACGAACGCAAAGGAAAGAGTAATCAATTGTATTCAATGAACGAGTACATTAACAATGACCACAACTAACTACAAAGAAAATGGGAGAATAATGAGGATAGTTGAGTGAAATTAAAGCAGAAGGCACTTACCCTACGAGGTGATAGTGAGCAAAGGCAGCGGATCGCATCGGCGGGTACCACTATGATCAAGTCGATCGCAAGATTGATTGTGTGGCGAATCTCGTCGAGAACCTATTAAATGTCCTGAGAAGAAATGGGAATAGGAACGTAAATGTGACAATACCTTTTCTGGATTTGCGCCGTCGCCAAGGTTGGGGATCCACGAGAACCAGTTGATGGTGGCTTCGATCAGAAACAACAATATCGTGCCCGATTTGAGACCCATTCAGGTTACCTAGAACGAAAGAGGAAATTTAGCCAATTTTGCGCGCATTCTGAGACAGAAACATATGATACTGCAAAAAGATTTGTGTTGGAGCCGTTTCGGAGAGATCTGCAGAGTGATTTTGTCCGAAATTGTCAGAAAGTGGTGAAACAAGAGACGAAAGACATACCTTTAAGGTGAAACAGACGACTTTGCCCACCCTCTTGCCCTCCGAAAAAATCCCCCCACCATCTCATTGTCGCGCCCGTCGTCCCGTTCTCATCCTACACCCCTCATCTTCCACAATCATGACGCGCGGACCTAAACGCTGGGCGAACGCCGACGAGACCGCGCTGCTGGAGAGTTTCTGGTCTGAGTACATCACCAAACAGGCGGAAAATAAACTACACCTGTTCTGGCCTCTCGTCCGAGAAGCGCTTCAACGACTCTCACCCCAGGCACGCCGCCTGGGACTCCCTGATCACAACGACCCGAATGCACGACTTCTGACGAAGGCGGAGCTCGATACGCTCGCCACAGCGATTGAAGAAAGGAATAAGGTTAGTTACGCGTTTTGACACATTTGAAAGACGAGCTCACAATTATCTTGCAGCGAATCAAGGAGTGGTATCGCAATAAGACTAAGAAAATCAGAAACGGCGCCGGTTACAATACCTCTACGACCTCTATGGTGCGCAAAATCCTCAAGAAAACCGTCGACAAACGGCAGCGCGTTCATCACGGGCGTGAGGTCTTCGCCAAGCGAAATGCCGCTCTCTTTGAGGCTGAGTTGGACAAGGCTGGCTACAACGACATCCGCGCGGGGACTTCTCGACCCAATGCCGACCGCGACTCTGACGACGACTCTGACGACGACGACGACTCGCACGACTCCGACGCCGACGCCGACGCAGGGAAGAAGAAGAAGTCAAAGTTGATGACTCTTCGCGGCCAAGTTCTTGGGTGTCTGTGGGGCGAGGCGTCGACAGAGGAGCGCGAAGCGGTGGAGGCTGAGCTGACCGTGGAGAAGGAGCAGTTGAGGAAGCCGAGCACGAGCGAGGGGTCGAAAGATCTGTACGAAACCCAGAAGTATGTTCATTTGTCGTCAGTAAAGTTGCCCAAGCTAACAAGTTTGCATTCAAGATCGATCGACTCGTTGGACGGCGCAATGGGACAGATCTTAGGGTCCGTTGGCCGGGAGACTGGTTGGGGGATTTTTGCGATAGCTGCGGGGCCGAATCCGAGTTTGGGAGGAGAGTTGTCGATGAAGATGTGAGTCCTTCCTCTTTGGGACTTTTGTTTATTTCCATTTGTTGACGCGTCATTTCTTCCTTTCTTCCCACTCTCAGCTTCTGTGTTGGCGAAACTCCCAACGGCAATGACTTCGAACGATTTTGTCCCAATTTCACCGAAAACATCGTGCAGCCCTTCCAAGATTTTACTCGTGTCTGCTTTCGTACGTTTTCTTTTCTTTCTGTATGTATATTTTCACTTACCCATCCGTAGCCCCCGCCGTTCGCCATGCGGTTGCGATCCCCACCGTTCCGCTCCCAACGTTGATCGACAACGCACCCGTCGAACGTCTATACCCGCCTGCAGCACCTGCCGAAGAGGTCAATCCGTCCAGAAAATCAAAGCGCAAATCCAAGAAGAAGAAGACCAAGTCCCCCGCGATCGTTGAGGAGCATGCCGAGGCTGGAGTCACTGCGGTGGAGACGGCTCCTGTGGCGATGGTACCTGACCCGTCTGCCACTTCTGCTGGTCCCGAAGAACAAAAGTATGATATTTTCTTCGTCTGATAATTTTGCGACAGGTGCTGATTGATTTCTAGTCCCTCGCCCATCGTACCTAATACACCTGAATTCGGGACTGATAGTCTCGGAGGCGAACGACAGCAAAGGTCAGTCTGATTTAGATTGGAATTTACCTGCAGCTAATCTCAGTTGCAGTGTCGTGATGTCCAGCAAAACCGTCGAAGGGAACTTACAGACCAACGGAAATGACTGGTGCGTCCCATAACCACTCTTGCGCGATATTTTACTAACTTAGTGCGTCTCAGCTCTTTCGCGCCAGGTACGGGATGGGTTCCCGCTTCTGGAGTCCCGAACTCCACCGATCCATTCAACGACAACTACGCCTTCAACGCCAACGACGCCAACGGCAGTCGTGACTCGGGCTTCAACGACAGTGGCACCTTCGGTGACATGGACTTTGGGTTCTCTGGAGGTGTGGACCCGTTCCCCTCCGAGCCTATCGCTTCCCTCCCGCCTTCGCCAAACGATTCCGGCTTCGACAAAACCAAGACTTTGGGTTCAGCAGACTACGGACTCGCTGAAGGTGTAGATCCGTTCCGCGTCTCGCCTGTCGCTCCCTCCCCACCCTCGGCCAACGAACACCATCCCAAGCTGTGGTTTGAGGGTCATGGGGGCAACTCGGCTGCGGAGTCGCATAGCCCGTACCGCCGCAGTGCCCTCTTCGACGCCTTTCGTGCCAGCCCTGTACCACAAACGCCCACCTCCACCGCTCGACGTACATACGCACAACCAGCAATTTCACCTCAGCGTACCTCTAGCACAACCCCAGCCTCGACATTCGCTGCTCAGGTGGTCCTCGCCTCCATCGCCGAATTCATCCCCGCCCCTACGCCCCCAGCACAAACGTTGGCACCGACTACTCCCCCAACGGCCCCCGCACCTGCGCCCATTGCCGACAAGTCACCGGTGACTGCTGCGCCGGACTTCGCGACCCATCCCGCGGCTCTAGCAGTCCCTGCGGCACTCACACCAGCGTCTTCTGGAGCAGCAGCGACGCTCGTGAGCTCACCCCCGGTCCCTAAACCAGCCGCCGCTCCCTCCGCCTCCACTTGGATTCCCCCTCGTCCCTTGCCCAAACCGCTTCCCACCACCAAAACTGCGCCCGTGCCTGCTGCACCCGCCGCGACTGCACCCTCCGAACCACTCTCGGTCCCCAAACCACCTGCCACTGCAGCCGTCGCGCCTGTCCCCGCCGCTCCCGCTCCCACCAACCCCTTCATGCAGACGCGTCCGGCGAGGAAGGTCGTCGCCGCTGCCAAGGCGGATGAGCGGCTTCCCGATTCACAGCCCACCAACCCCTTCACGCAGACACGTCCGGCGAGGAAGGCCGTCGCGGCTGCCAAGGCGGATGAGCGTGAGGGTGCTGCGAATCATGCGCAGCAGGTCGCGGCTGCCAAGCGGAGGGGGCGGCCTCGCAAGAACGCTCTGACTGACGTCACAAACGACGGCGCTGCCGCTGCGAACATCGTAGATCCGCCTGCCTCCGCACCAGCTGCGGAAACCCAGCACTTAGGCGACGGTTACGCGCGGGGACACGTCAACATCTGCCATCCCCCCGCCCGCAACAACACCAACCGGATTAACGCGCAGAAGGAGGCTGCGGCGACGAAGCGGGCGAGGGAGAACGCGGAGAGGGAGGCGGAGAGGGAGAAGAGGGAGAAGGAACGGAAGCAGGGCTTCACGGAGCGAATCGTCAATGGAGCGACGGTGGTGACATTCATCCGCACTCGCACAGAGGCTCGGCTGCCGGATGGTAGCAAATTCCAGCTCCAGCCCAAGGGCACCCGCGATACCTCGACGAAGAAGACGGCGGAAACGGCGGCAAGGACCGGGAGCAAGAGGAAGGCAGCGCCGGCGACGAAGGCCAAGAAGCCCGCGAAGAAGAGGTACGTGTATATGCCTTCCTTTTATAACCTGTCTTTTCGCTCAATGACTTGTTAGGGCGAAAGCATAGATTCTTCCTTTGATTGATCATCTTCAACGATGAACTGCTCACCCAGCCATCGGCGTTGCTCAACCAACGGTCTTATCTTGCTGCTCAACCAGCACGTCAGCCAGTGTAGTCGTCTCTTCCCGTTCTCCGCTGACTCGCCCATCGAACGAACGCATGAAAATATTAGGTATTATTGTCTTATTGAATACATGCACTGTACGTAGTCTTGAATATATGCCGATGTTATGTTTGTATGATTCTTGGGTGAAGTCCAACGTGGTATATTACAATACGTGGTAAATACCACAAGGAAATGGTGGTAAAATACGAAGGACTTAGAAGAAAAATGAGAAAAGTGGTCGGAGTGATAAGGAAAACGATAAGGGGGTTCGAACCGTACAACTTGACTAACATTACCAGTATACTAACCAACCTTTGATAGGTCTCGTTTTGAGAGGGGGAGATACAAGCAGAAATGGCTACTAAATAATCTTTTGGCAACAAAATCTTGCATTTCAGGAGTCAAATCAATGTATATTAAAGTTGAAATACAGGCAATGAAGTAGCTAAATAGACATGGGTTAGGATCCAAAGCTTTCTGTACTGGGGTAAAGTGGATATTCCATGAATGATGGACAAAAAGACCCACAATGTGTTACATTACACGACGAGAGGCCTAGGAAGCCGCAAAAGAGCTCAAAGAACCTTGAAAGTATGTAGAAATCGGCGATGGAACTCGGACATACATTCTATCTGCGTGGTAGAGTCGAAAAATCGGTAAACTGGGCCCGATGTGTTTTTGGAACGGAAACGCGGGCGGCAAATCAGCTAGAGAAGGACGAAGTATATGTGTAATTGACATACCTTGAGCCTGCGATACCTACGAGCACCGAGCAACAAAGTACGTGAATATCTGGAGCAATTAAAGGGCTGGATGCTGATTAGTGCCGGAACGAGCTGGTTTCCGAGAGACGTAAACCACTGAGCGCCAATCCTAGAAGCAGATAACTACTCTGAGGGCTGGCCGGCGTGAGAGCGGAGTGCTGGAAGTGCTGGAGCCAGCCAGCGCTGATTGGGTACCGGAGGAAGCAGGCAGATTTGCGGCGGAACGGAGGGGGAGGAAAGCCCAGAGAGAGAGGCAGCGTATAGTCGAGATGTATTAGAGGGCCTGTGAGCAGCAGTAGCTGGCGCGGTGGTGTGGAAGGCGAGCGGGAGCTGGAGGAAAGGCGGCGGGGCGGTGGCGGGACGGATTGATGGATGACGGCTGTGATGGTAATAAGAGCAAACAAACGACCCGTTTCGGAAGGGCGGACAGCGCCTTCTGCACGGACCATCATGGCGCGATCCGCGGGCGAGCGGTGGGCGCGGATACGGGCGCTGGCGGCCCCCCAAGGTGAGTGGTATATACCACCGTCCACTCTCCTTCTTCATTCTGATTCCACCACCGACCATTGCTAATTAGAGTGCGTCTTATATACCATTTCCCCGTATACGCCTGAATTGGGCCGCTGGTGACGTTGGAGACGATAAGGGAATCGATGGAAGGAAAGGCGGTGCCGAGGTATCGCAGATCGCGAAATTTGAAAGTAACGGATTCGATGTTTAGGAGGCAGAATGCGCGGAGGGATGGAAATATGATGGACGAGTTTCGGATACTCTGCACAAATGAACGCAATACGTCGTACTGCAGTCCGCCAAGCGAAAGATTTTCGAGGTGGGGACAATGAAGAAGGTTTGGGAGGTGGCCGAAGTCCCGTATGTCGTTCAGTACGAGCGAGGTTAGTGACGCGATGTACGCCCCGAATGCCACACCGAGCTGGCCTGCTAAGCCCGGGAGACGGACCAATTTCAGATACCGCAGACTAGGAGTGACTCCATGAGAAGACGAGAAGCTTTCTGCGAGCCTGGAGATAATGCTTGGAATGTATGGAGCCTCGAGAACTTCAAGCCGCTCTACCAATGAGGCGAAGTCGGCTTCCAAATCAATTCCACGAAGAGCGAGTGATTTGATTGAAGGCGTTGGTCCAAGGTGAAACGTCGTGCTTGGCGTCACTGCAACACCCTCTGAGTAAGACATGGAAATGCTCAGAGTTTCAAGCAAGGGGGTCGACGAATCGCAGCGAATGGTTCCACCCATCGCCACGAAATTGTTTGTTACAATATGTAGCGTGCGTAAGCGGTGCGCAAGGGAGAAGATCTTGTCTAGAGCATCCTGTATCGCAAGATTTTCCTGCGTGCAATTGAGAGTTGCCAAAGACACGCTGAAAGAGACGTGCAATGGCAAATCCTCTGATCGCTCAGCGAAGACACCAAGCATTTCCATGGAGTGATTCGAGCAGTTCAGTATTGTGATACACGTCCAGAGTTCTGGAATGCTTCGTGCTATATTATACCACAGTTTGCACACGTGCTGGATGGCGGAAACCGGTGTGGATGCTCGATATCCGCCGTGTCGTTGTTTCCGGAAATCAGCCACTGTCAGTGCTTGAGCGAAACAGAATATGAGTTGAATGAGCTCTGTCGGAAGAGCCCCGAATCCTTGCAAGGAAGTCGCAGCATCGCTGGCCATGGTCGTAGATGCCAATGTCAGGATATGAATTTGTTGGTTCGCATCATTCCGACTTCGGACATTTCTTATCCATTGATACCTATCTACATTTATGTACTTCTCGTAGTTGAGTACAGTCTAAAATCAATGATTCTTACTCTTTACCCTCATCTCTGAGACTCTTGTGCCCCTCTGTGTGCTCCTGCACCTGCACTCCAGCAGCTCTGGTTCCGATAGAGCTCTACTGGCTTCCAGCCACCTCGGTTTATATTCTGATAGGTTATGGGCCCCGCGCCCTAGCGCCTGAGCTTGATGCGAGAGCGGCTTGCTCCAGCGTGCCTCTGGGATCTTACCATCCACTCGTTACTTCCACTGCTCAACCTGATCTATGCCATCCTCACATCCACCTCGAATCTTTGCTGCTCTTCCTAGGTCATCCTCTCAAGCCTCCCTTACACTGCAGCCTCGACACTCTTATCTCTACAGCATCTACTGGTTCTCACACTGCTGTACAGATCTCTCATGGATGTCAAGTGCCTATGCACATGACCTACTCAACCCGATGACTGTCCGAGAGTTCTTTCACACACACTATGCTCAGTTCTCCCACACTGTGTGCAGCTTCGACCTCTCTCCGGATCCTCACTATTGAAAGGAATTTTTTCCTTTCATGATCCTTCCATCATCCCTAGCATTTTCACCCTCGAGGAGGTTATTATTTACCTCAATTGTCCTGCTGTTCCATGGATTACAACGGCGTCTACAGCCATTGTCGGTTCACTTCCCCTTGCACGACAATTCCTACCAGCATGAGCTTCCATATTCATTCTGCCGACCTCTTTCCTCCATCACAGGTTACGACCCTTACCGTTCGGCAGAACACACCACCGACTTCTATTCCTAATCGCTGCACTGTATGCTGCGGTCTCTTGGGATAGGTGGGAGCCAACATTGCTGCTCCAACTGCTGTGCTGTCCTTGCGCACACAGTGTATCACATCCAGATTTTATTGTTCACTTGGATAGTGGAGCCATTTTCGCTGGTATTTTCTAGGTATCTAATGGCCAGTGCGCTGCTATGTATACGCGCAGGATCTGGTTATCATCAAGTGAAGGCTTATGGGCTTCCACTTGGATCGCACATGCGGACGACCAATTATAGCCAAGTTGCGGAAACAACACTTGTTCTCGCCAACTTCTCCATTGTAGTGCAACTGTCTTTTCAACATTCGGTGACGGGGACTGTAGCCATTGTCTTGATTGCAGTTTGCGCTGCCTTGGTGTTTGTTTTGGTATGACTGCTATAGTTCTTTGTGTCTTCTGAATGCGCTATTCGGTGGGAGCTCTCGCACATTCGTTATTGTTGCTTTTATTCCTTTGTAGGCTATATCTCGTTCTTTGCGAAGGTGGGAGTGTCAGGATATGAATTTGTTGGTTCGCATCATTCCGACTTCGGACATTTCTTATCCATTGATACCTATCTACATTTATGTACTTCTCGTAGTTGAGTACAGTCTAAAATCAATGATTCTTACTCTTTACCCTCATCTCTGAGACTCTTGTGCCCCTCTGTGTGCTCCTGCACCTGCACTCCAGCAGCTCTGGTTCCGATAGAGCTCTACTGGCTTCCAGCCACCTCGGTTTATATTCTGATAGCCAAGGCTTGTGTCAAGGCACTTGAAGCTGTCAAGCATGTCACTGAAACCACGCCGGCGGTGGCCGTCAAGTGGCCGTGGACCAGGGTGTAAAGATCGCATCAGTGATGGTCAGGCGTTTGCCGAGGTTGAAAAATGCAACTGATTTCAACGATTTATCAATACAGTAAATTCTTTCCTAAAGATTCTTCAAAGATTATAGAGGTCCTGCCAACTATGCTCGTACATAACCAAGATCTGTCCGGCTTTTTCGATCGCAAACTCGACGAAGAGTGAAACACTGATTTGAGTTCCAGTACGCCGGTGACTCGGAGTATCCACTGGCATAAACGAAAATATTCCTTGTCGAACAAAAATTCTCGACCCTCCCAAATCTGAAGTAAAACACAAATTGGTAAGTAATCAAGATCGACAGTGTCTGGTGCTCAAACTTACCTTGTCAAGGCAAACAGACGGCCGTTAAAAGACGTATCCCTCCGAGACAGGCGCTCTATGTATGCCACCAGCTTGGCGTCTTGCTGCATAGAGTCGGGACGTGTTCCTGCAACCAAGGCAAGGAACCAAGATCGTCCCGCGTTCGTGGGGTTATCTCCAACCTCGCCAGCGGAAATTTCACCTCGATGCGACGGCTAACCACACCGCAAATATCCCGGTAAAACACAGGTAGGAAGGAAAGAGTGTGGAGCTTTGGCCAAAAAGGATGTTGCTCATCACCGTCTGCGGAAAGCAGCTCTATAAATGGGCTGTGTTGAACTTGATTAAATTTGAGGACCTCCAGTGAAGGGCAAGCGACCCCGAGGTATCGCAGGTCACCAAAGGTGGTGTCTTCGATGTATGAAATGCGCAAAGTGCGAAGTGCGGGAAAGATAATGGAGCAATTGTGCAGACCCTGCATGAAATCACGAATTGCTGTGCATTCCAATCTGGTGAGGGAAAGCTCTTCGAGAAGAGGACAACGAAGGAGGGATGGCAAGGGACCGAAATGCCGTAGCTGCCCGATGGTAAGGGTGTTCAGACACCCAATGTATGTCCGGAAGGCGTCCCCGCCGTCGTGCCTTACATTCGGAATTTTTGTGCTTATTGCAAGATGCCGGAGACTAGGGATGCCGCTCGCGGATGATGAAAACGCATCTGCAAGTCTCGAGGCAATGCTAGGAGTTCCTGGTGCGTCGAGAAATTCCAGGCGATCCACAATTAATGGCGGGCGAGTCGAATTCTTGCAGCCCGACGCGATGGAGAACCAGCGACTGGAGCGAAGGTGTGGGCCCTAGATGCAACATTCTCAGGTTGCAGGCGTCAGTAAAATGGCACGTCTGTCTTTCCCGTCTTTCGCGTCTTGGGCAAGACGTGAAAGACGAGAAAGACACATTTGAGACAAAGACGACGCATCTTTCACAAGCCAGGTACCTTGCTGGGACAAGATTGATGTGCTTGAGAAAGACGGCAAAGACGATGAATGTCTTTTGTAAGACAAGTCTCTCTTGGCAAAGGTTCAATGAAAGACAATCCAAAAGCCATGTTGTATAGCGGTAGATAAATAATATTGCCCCATAATGCGATACAAGTCATCGTAAAGTACAAGTCCATTGTCATCTCTGTCCTCCTCCACCACCGGATAGTCCTCGGCCGCCGACGATGCAACAGAGCTGCCACCGCAACGGCGGTTCCGCTCCTTGCACACCGAAGCTTCTGCTAGAAGAGAAAGGATGTGGGCACGTGGGCACGTCGTCGAGCGTTAAGGAAGTGCAGCTGAAGAAGTATCAATGAGAAAGGAAAGAGGCGAAACAAGAAATAAGACACGCACCATGATGTGTAAATCCCTCGTACATAGACCCCGCCCACTCTCATTCTTCTTCCCGTCGATACTCAAAATTGTGCGACTTGGCGCGCGCCCCGTTTGGCGGGCCTAGACCCATTCGGCGCCATCCGCTACTCCCATACTCAGAGAACCGGCTGCAGTAAGCACAAGAAACGTTGCACGTTGCTGGCCGTGCTTGCTCTTCTCGTCCCATTGATCGCGAGAAAAGACATTTGAGGGGGGTTGTGGAGACATCAACTTGAAGAGAAGAGAAACAGTCAGAACGAAGCCTTTGAAACCCAGATTGCTTGCTTGAAAGCTTGAAAACATTCCTTTGACAGCTTGACGACACTTGCGCATGCTTGAAGGTCTTGAGGGTACACCAGCAAATGAGTCGAAGTGAAAAGGAGATAAGCTTGAATAAGGCGGCGAGAATATATGGGGTAGGGATAGTTGGGAATTTGACGAGACTTGGGGGCGTACACGACGTTGGCGAAGGCGTGGAGAGAAGCAGGAAGGGGGGAAGATGGTGGGAGGAAGCAAGGAGCGAGTGACGTGGCAACGGCTGTTGATCAACATCTGCTGTCAAACAGCACGTGTCTGTCGGAGTTTGAATGACTTGGTGCAAATTTTCTTGAGGAGGACGAATTCCACTTTGTTCCGATTGTTCGGCGGTAGTTCCCGGGAGTGAGCGTAACACGACAATGCTGGTAGATGATCTACCAGCATATACCCCTCTGGAGGTGCTCCGAAGACGGCTGATGCCCATTTGTAGGCCATCAAGATCGCCGAGATTCTGAAGCCGGCTGCCGCAACTGGCCAACAACTGGCACTGGCAAAAAATCTGGCACCATGCCAGCTCTGGCCAGCTTGCCAGCTCCTACCAAGTGAGATTTTTTATATGCTCAAGAAGTAGTGGTTCACAAAGCTAAATTTGTAAAGACACAAGACGAATCTACAAGATGAAAGATGCTTCGAAAAGCTGAAAGATCAGCTCGCAAAGCTGAAAGATGTGTTCTAAAGACAAAAGATGAGAAAGCCGAACCTGCCCTTTTACTGATAGGCTCGCCTTCCCCAGTGAGATGAATCATAAGCGACTCGAGCAACGGAGCAGGTGGGAAAGAGATGTCTTGTTTCATGTAACCATGGTGGGTGGTACGGATGTGGAGGCTGGCTGCTCGGCCGATTACGGAGAACACTTTGTTCCACATAAATCTGAATTCTCCGACGGCGTTCGGGGTCCAACTTTGATTTCCGTACATCGTCAAGAAAATGTGCAACGGCAAATCTTCAGATCGCTCAACGAACATATCGATCATATTAACTGTGCGACGGCTCCAGTCGAGTATTAGAATGTGCGTCCAAAGCTCTGGGAGACTTCGAGCTATGTCGTACCAGAGCACGCAGACGCGCATGACGGAAGACAGGACGGGGAGAGCGGGTTTTTCGAAATAGCTGCGTTGTTTCCTGGTCGCGACAATCGTTAGTGCATGTGCGAAGGAAAAAATGAGGTAGATGAGCTCGGTTGGAAGAGAACCAATTCCCTGAGCAGAGGCAGCAGTGACGGTCATGGTGGAGTAGAAGAAAGAGTGTTCGAATCATGGCAAGCGGTGTCACTTGAAATGCTGATGTCGTGATAGGTATTCGCCGAGTGCCCGAGCAATAATGGGAAGATAATTTGCTGGAATGTGAATCTGGCTGTATTGCAGCATCGAGCCAAGGAAAATGTCCCTCTCGATTCAAAACTAGAAATGAATACAAAGCACTCGGATCATCTCAATTCTTTAGTGCTCTCGTCTTCTTTACTTAATACGAAGAGAAGCTCTTCGCACCATCCTTGACTGCGTTCCACGATGGACGTTCACAGAGCTCGTTGTACCAACTGGCCCGTATAGTCAACATCAATGTGTGGAACATTTCTGTGTCAAACACGCACCGAGTGACATTCGGTCCTTTCGTGGTCATCAGGTCGGACCCAGCCTTAGCGAGCAAGGTGGCGTAAGGAAGGTGGAACAGATCGGCGAGAGTTATTTCCTGAGGTATATGTTTAGGATCGACTTGATACCGCTGACTACAAGTGTGAATGGCATGAAGCTCACATTCCCAGCAAGATACTTCTGCTTCCCAAGGATCGCTTCGTAGCCGGCTAATTTCGCATCCAGCGTTTCGATGGAGGAGTCGTAGACGGCTTGGTCGGTGGGCAAGTTGCGCATCCTGTCCGGGGGAATGGATTTGAGAAGGAAGAGGATAGTAAAGATTTCGACAGGTAATAAAGATGCACTCACGCTTTGAACACCTTTTCACGAACAGCCGGGTAGGCGTAGGGTTCAAAATCAGAGTACTCGATGGACGCGGCCTGTTCAAAGAGAGCCTTTCCCTTGATGTCCGAGGGAACAAGAGGCGTCGTTCCAGCCGGGGCCGGATACTTGTCGACGATGTATCGGCAGATGGCGCGGCTCTCGAACAGGATGAAACCATCATCGTCCTTTACAGATCAATGTCTTCAGAAGACGTACACCGAGCCGAAAAACAAAACGCACGATGTAAGGTACCTGTCCAAAGGGCTGATTCTGCAGATAGGCAGCGCTCTTGTGTTCGCCTTTTGCGACATCGATCGAGACGAACTCGAAGGGAACTTTGTACTCGACGAGAACGGTGGCCACCCGGCGGGTGCAGGTGGAAACTGGCATGCCATAGAGCTTGAGGACCATGGTGGATAGACTCCGGTGTGATAGTGGGGAGGAGAGAACGACGGCCGTCCGCTCCGCTTTTATATCGGTACCAAATCAGCACCCACAATCGATTATAAGTATTCTCAGAAGCAGCCTTACCCTTGAGCGGCCGAGCTTAACCTGCTGCCGGCCGGAGTCCGACTGCCTAAGCTTGAGTCCGACCTTGCTCATTCACTTCAAACTTGATGAATGCAGACTCAAGAGATGTGTCACGGGCGCTCATCGGGGACAGCCAAAGGAAACGACCGGGTTGAGACGAGATGAGGGGCGAGAGCAAGAGACAAGCAACTCTTGAAGCAAGAGAATTTAGTAGGAGCCAGCCAAGAAGCGACCATCCTCTTTTTGGGAATCCGGCTTTCGGCTTTGTCTTTAGCCGGCCAGTCTGGTCTTGAGATTTCACTTCCAGGTCTCCATCTAATTCACGAGAATACAGCCTCCAGGGTCGTATTCTGAGAAGGTTGCTCAGGTTAGGGTTAGAGCACCGAACTAACAAAAAAATAAAATGGCCCAACAACCAACCCTCGAGTTGGTTGATTGCAGGACAGGAAAATATTATGGAGTTGTATTCCCGCCATGGAGCTACCAAGCGGTTATACAAGCAAGAAACGCCCTTCACAGGTCTACAATATTGGAAGCCTGCAAAAATTCCCCTGTAGCCTCGTTGTGCAATGAATGTGGAGGTGTCCCAAGCCCATCAGTGAGCTCTCTTTCGCGGCAGGAGGGAGAGCTCGCCGGCCCCGGCAAATTGGAGGAAGAGTATCATGCAGTAGCTGTTTTATATGTGTTTCCGTGCACGGACCAGGGACTGTGTTTGAGCCGTGCACGGACCAGGTACTTAGTTGTTGGGTCGGAGATTGCCGAGGCTTTGTTTCTTGTTTCGCCTCGAAAAGTGCAAGAGAGGATCAACTTGATTTAGAGAGCACTCAGAGGATTTAGCAGTTGGGTTTGAGCTATCACGTCTGCGGCGGGGCCCCAATTCGTGGAGACATACAGCCTATCCATTCGCTAGCAGAATGTATGGAGGTGCACGAGACAATGCATCGACGGCGCTGGCTATTACGTGTCAGAGCTTCCTAGAAATATGAGGAGTGGGAGCACCAGGGCCATTGGCCATAGCACATCCCGATCCATCCTCCGAGAGCAGTCGAGTCGAAATGTCCGGCAAAAAGATCGGGGACTGAGAATAGCTGGGACATATCATTGGCGTAGGGTCTTTAGGAAGCCAGCCGGTGCCAAGCACAACGCAAGGAACAGGCGCCAACGTAGTACACGAGCAGCTTTCGAGAAGTCACCTCCGCACCTCCGGCTCGCTGACTGGAATCCACCAGCCCCAACAAGCAGCCGTACGAGACTCGCGATCCCACAGACGACACACCAACGCACACATCCCGGTCCATCCGCCCCGCCTTCCCTGTGAACCCAAGAAACGGCGGGATGATTTGCATCCACGACAATTGCCCGCCGCCGGCTATCGTCGCGCACCCGCACTCTCCAAACAAAGCCATAACGATGGCAGGAAAAGCAGGGCGGTATACCCAGGAAGGCATCCCGGGGTATCCGCTGGATGGAAAGTAACGGAGGCGTGGGCGAGCAGGGAAAGTAGGTTGTTCGGGGAGGGCACAGCCACCGCGGCAAAGAAGGTGTGGATGGCGTCGAAAGGGTACGGCGAGAGAGAAGTAGAGTGAGAGTGAGATGAGGGGAGGGGAGAGGAAGGCAAACGGGTTGATAAGGTACGGGTTCGATCGAGGGAGATTCAAGCTTGCCCGTTCGTGATTCTCCGTCGTATCCAGACTCTTGCAGCACACCCCGTAGAGAATATAGGCAGGGGTATCATGGACTGAGAGCTGGGGGCGCTCCACGCCCAAGGAACGCCTGCCGTAGAAGCTCTTTCCCAAAATTCCAGTCCAATCCACTCGCTCGGGATTTAGGTCGATCGCCGAACTTGACCGCGCTTCCGTCATCCTCGTACGCACAACGAAGGGCCGAGCTCCCGCTATTGTCAAAGTGTACCGCTGAGAAGAATAGGCTGGTCCCACCAGCTTTCTCAGTATCGGTGATTGCGAGGTGAGCTTGATGTGTGAGAGGAGGAGCATCGGGAGAAGAGGATGAGGCTGAGTTCATTTGCCTGAGTGAATCGAGGCCACCTGAAGCCGGTATTGGGGCACGGAAGGCTTTGCAACGGCTAAAATCCAAGTGATCCTCATGTCGAGGGGCACTCCCGCGCTGAGGGCGAGCAAACCGTACTATTGGCGGATGTCGACACGAATGATACAATGAAAGGTATTCACGGGAAGTGGAGATGAGAGCGTCTACAACAGATGTCGTCAAACCGACTCGGAAGCAGCAGAAGTCGAAAAAGAGAATAAAGCACAAAGCATCGTCCGAGTCCATGCGGAAGCGAGCTCTGACTGGTAGTCTTGAAAGAAGAAGACTGGTTAGGCTCGGTTGTCTGTAGACTAGCAAGATACGCACTTCCGTTCCTCAAGCTCATACTACACCTTGACCAACCCAACCGCATCGTCTCCGAGCCTCGCAAACTGGCCAAGAAAGAGCTAGCTCAGATGACATCCAGATCCCACATGCAAAGAAAAAAAATAGCGTACCGGCGTAACTGCGGCTCGCAGGCAAACTTGGATTAGATTCAGAGCCAAGTCGATCTTGCGACGGTAGTGCACATAAATTTCCATGCTAAAGAGCCACGAGAACAAAGCAGTGACGCTTAGCAGTCTCTCAGTCTCTCGAGGGTGTGACGGCTCGTCGAACCATAGAAGTCCTGTGTCATTGCGCGCCTGTATCATGGAAAGTACACCGTCCGTCGTAGCTCGGACGGTGACAAGCGCTGCCAGT
Organism: Favolaschia claudopus; assembly: GCA_037176885.1. Classification (NCBI taxonomy): domain Eukaryota; kingdom Fungi; phylum Basidiomycota; class Agaricomycetes; order Agaricales; family Mycenaceae; genus Favolaschia; species Favolaschia claudopus. Next base: position 405,502 of record JAWWNJ010000097.1, on the reverse strand, counting down.
GTTTTGAAAGTTTCGATTGCAAGCCCGAAGTCGAGGCCCTCAGACTGGGAACTCGGAGATCATTGGAGAGGCGGAGGAAAATGAATTTAGCCTATGGGACAGCAGACGATAAGTTCATTGACTTGATAGACTGTCCCAGCCGTCGTCACGGTCGCCGGGTCCGAGTCGTCCCAAGATCGTTGTTCGTCCGGTTTCGGAGCTTCGGATTGACTGGGCACCACTGCCACCACAGACTCCCACGCTTCGCTCTTTGAGTGTTTCGGGATTTTCGGCTTTTCAACGCGACGCTTTTTCTTTCCGACCACCATCTCCTCCAACTCCCGACGCGCACTGGAAGGCGAGCATCCCGCTCCTACCTTTTGCGAGGGCGACCTTTGGACATTCTTGTTGCTTGCTGGTCTTTGACTGTCAACCAAAGTTCTTTTTCCGCACAAGAACTTGTGATCCATTGACAATTGTAGCCACTCTCATCCACACAGCTTCTTCGCGTAGAAAACCGCACTCTGCTGTCTGAAAACTTGCGGATGCATGTATCACGACTATCAACATTGAACAATTATTCGATTCAATTTTTTTTCCCTTTATTATAGCGATTGGCTCTCCTCGCTCCCAACAATTGAATTCCCATCCGGACGCTGTGCATAGTAAGTCACCCATGTATATAGATACAGCAACTCTAAAAGGGGAGCATATGTATATCATAAAGAGCCAAGAGGGAAGCCAACACTAATAACAGTAATTGAATGTTTGTCATGATTTTTGCTGAACGAGAACTCGGCGTGCGTTCCGCGAGTTCGAGAGATTGTTTGCATTCTGAATTTGTCATTCAACAGCTACAGATTTATCGAGATGAGTCGAAATCTTACCTTCCTGCGTGGTCACCGCTTCCCTGTAACTGACATTGCGCCATTTTCCGACCGCATCGTGTCTCGCTTCGTTGGATTCAACCGGAGGATCTAATATGGTTGTAGCAATGAAGAATTAATGCGCGCTCAGCGCTCACCTTCAATGAAGCAAGGCTGTGAATTGGGGGAATGTTCGAATTGATACAATGCCAGCCCTAGATGCCGGGCCACATCCTGCGTTTCGGGGTCAAATCCTTTGATCTGATGAAACTCAGCAAGACCAGCATATGCAGCGTCGTCTCCTGAGATTCCCCAAACATCCGTGGAAATTTCGATAGTTGGGAATCCAAGTTTGCCAGCCTCTTCCGCGCTCAATCGTTGGCCACCTAACGGATCGAGTGACCAATACGCCGGACAATCTGGCCATTTGAAAGATCCAGGACCAATCTGAAAATCCTGCGTAGGGCAAAGAAATAGATAGCCTTTGAAAGCCTGGTGCTTTGGTGCATGTGTACCGGGCTTCAGCCCTACAGTAAAGTCAACCTTATCGACGACAACTGTTCGATGAGTCAATCAAATTGTATCATGCAGGTGAAACGGCAACTCACCGTAGTTGTTCAAGTTGGTTTTAACACCCAGGCGATTAAAGACATGATTGGCTTGACTTATCCAGGTTTGACAGAGCCATTTATTTGACACCCCGGACCCCCTCACATGAAACCAGAATAAGACCCTGAGATCCTCCGAGCGAAGTGATTCGAAAGATGAAAACCTAGATATAAGGTAACTTGTAAGCCAGTCGCCCGCTATATCGTATAACCAATCTTGCCTTGTCCACCCACTCGCCGTTATGTGTTCTTCAGGTTGGAAGTCAATCGTGGAATGCCAATGATCGTCTGGTTGGACATCAACATCGGGCAAAGAAGCAACTGCAACCAATTCGCTAGGGCCTTCGCTCACAGTCGCACTGCAAACAGAGCCCCAACACACTGTAGTTGAAGAAGATACCACGATGAATCGCAAGATGAACAACTTTGCGTCCCAAATCTGGTGGTACTGTTCAAGTGTGAGGGAGTTGATTATGAGATTGCGGTAGACTGCGGATGAAAGAATCTCAATTGGAGATCTCCTTCCGGCAAGATACGGAATCTTTGCTGCGCGGTAGTAGTCGCGCCCTACTAGATCAATGCACAGCCGACCAGAAGGGCGAGAAATGAGCAGCGTGTAGCCAGCCTTGGACTAACGTGCAAAAAAATCGTTAGCTACGACTTGAATCGGGAGGCAAACAGACTTGCTAGGCGAGTGTTAAAAGTCAAATTCAAGTAGTCCTGGGCCGCCTGAGAGAACAATATGAACGTCCAGATGGTGCGTGAAGTGGTACACATACTTCGAACTCGTGGCTCTTGGAGGCGGATTAGACATATTGACGGCGTTCGATATTAGATTCCACATACAACGTAGGCATGGATATAGCAGGGTAGCATTGGATGGTCCCGGTATAAATTTAGAAATTCTTTGAATGGAATTAAATCTGCTCAAAGTCAGAGAGTATCAAAATTAACCATCGGCCAGATCCCTCGCACCGTCATAGAAGATGATAGCATATATACTTCTTGAATGGACAGTTCCGTAGAGCTGAACGAATGACGAGTGACTGCAAATTACCGTCCAATTCAGCATGCATTGTACCATGAGAAAAAATTGAACCTTACCGAAATTCCATGTATTGTGCCATATCTCTCCTCCACTCCTGAAAAAAGTGAAAGACCATTGCTGAACAGATAGAATTGAACGTACTTCTTCAGCGTTTCTTCCTTCATAGGTGACAACTGTCGTCCCCCTACGTCTCTCAACTTCGGCTTGATGAAATCTTCGGACAACTCGTACGCCTCGACGTTTGCGTGTGGAATAGAATGGATCGGATTGCGAATCATCCATGTATATCTCGTGCTGCAAATTTATATCGCAGAGACGAAATTCACGAAGCTCTGCGCAGTTACATAGCCAAGTATAAGTGTTAGACGTGCGAAGTAAATTGAGCGATGTACCAGGATCGACTACGGAGTCGGCGCCGACCACATGGCTTGAAAAATCTTCGAATTGCTGTTCAGCACCAAATTCGAAATGTAGGCAATGGCACCATACTCCCGCAGTGCACTTGAATATTCCACTTCTCGACCCCAGCGACGTTGAATTGAGGGCCTTGACCGTGTCCACCCGCGCCTCCGTGAATGCCACCGGATCCTCCAGAGCCGCCGATTCCACCTGCGCTGCCGTCAGACAGATGAGGAACGGTCGGGGAAAAGCTTCTCGCCAGTGATGATTGTGTTGTGGCCAGTGGGCCAGGCATCGGAACTCTGAGTCTTCTGGCTGCCGTCGCCCGAGTCCATGTACTCGTCTGAGGAGAAGAAGAGGAGGCTACTGATAGGTGTCATATGGTTACTATAGAGGGCGTTTGAGAGGATATGCATCGCTTCCGCATCGAGGGTACCGTTACAGCTGTCGGGTGGAGATGCGTGCTATTGAAGGTACACGTTGCGCATGGTATGCTTCGAGGAATCAAGTTTCAAGAAGGGACAGCAATGTGTGTTGGTACCCATCAAGGACTCAGAAGTTAAAATTTGTAACGTCTGTGGACACGCAGCAAATGGGCATGTACTGTCTTGCACAGACCCTCACTCGATAAGTCGTTACATTGGGAAGAAGAGCTAAAGAGTGCCTGGCGACGAAGAATCGGAGGAAAATAGTTCGGTAGTGTGAAAGTTGTAGTGTATCGTTGGTGAAGGTTGTTAGGCCACAGTGCATGAGCAGTATTCAAGCCGTCCATGTACACCGCTCGCCGCCAGACCTAAACCCATCCCCCTCAACAGGCCGTGTCGCAAACGGCGCATCGCGCCAGTTATACACCCACGCACATATCGCGGTCGATCCGGCTCGCTTTCGCTGTGACGTCCACGACAATCGATTCCCGGCGGCTATCCTCGCGCACTCACACCCCGCCAAACAAAGCCATAAAGAAGCTGCAGAAGCAGGCCTGCATGCCCAAAAACACATCCCGGGGCATCCGCTGGACAGAAAGTAACGAGGGCGTGGACGTGCGGAGAACGTAGGTTTTTGAGGAGGGCACAACCACTGCGGGAAAGAGGGTGTGGATGGCATCGTAAATGTAGGACGAGAGAGAAGTAGAGAGTGAGAGTGAGATGAGGGGAGGAGGAGAGGGTAAGCGGGTTGATGAGGTAGGGGTTGGAGGTAAGAGTGTTCGTGATCCTCGTGGATACGGCGATCAGCTCGCACGCGACGACGGCACACTCGTAGAGAATATCGGCAGACGCCTAACGGAATAGAAGTTGGTGATGCCTCAGCGTGCTTGGTCACACAGAGTCGGACGAAATACCCAGTAGTGTGATAATTGTGGCATATAGACCGTTCTGATGCAGTGCACAGACAAGGCGCCACAATGCATGAGCAGTATTCAGGTAGTCCATATACGCCGTTCGTTGCACGCCAACCTAAACGCATTGCCCCAACAGGGAGCGTCGCAAACAACCAGCCTCACGCAAACGATAAACCCACGTACATATCCCATCCGCTCCGCCCTCCCGACGTATCCAGTCAGTGCGAGATGATTCGTGATACCAGCGAGCGACCCCCGCCAGTTATGCTCACGCACCATCTTCCCTCTGAAGGAGTCCGAAAAAACGGCGAGCTAATTTGCATCCACGCCAATCGTCCCCCGCCGGCTATCGTCGCGCACTCACACCAAGCGAAACAAAGACATAACGATAGCAGGAGAAGCAGGGCCGTATGCCCAGGAAGGCATTCCGGGGTATCCGCTGGACGGAAAGTAACGGGGGCGTGGGCGAGCAGGGAAAGTAGGTTGTTTGGGGAGGGCACAGCCACCGCGGCAAAGAAGGCGGAAGACGGTGTGGATGGCATTGAAAATGGTGAGTAGAGAGGGGAGCCGAGCGACGGAGAGAGGAGAGAGATGGGTTGGCGAGGTAGTGGTTGGATGGAGGCAAGCGATTTAGCCTTGCCATGCCTGTTCGTGATCCTCGCGGACACGAGACTCGCGCACAACGACATCAAACTCGCACATCTCATAGAGCGTCTAGGCACGTAGAGTCGGCGGTGCTCCATGCCCGAGCAAAGGCCCGCCGCGGAAGGTCTTGCCCAACATCCCAATCCAATCCACACAGGGGATTTACATCGATCGCTGAATTTGACCGCCCTTCCGCCATCCTCGTACGCACAACGAAGAACGGAGCTCCCCCTACGGCTACCGTAGACACCTTCGGCGGAGGGCACCGCTGGGAGGGTTTAGGTGGAACCCGCAACTTCTCGATGTCGGTTATTCTGGGTGAGAGCGGGAGACCATCGGGAGGCACAGGATGGGACTGAAGTGATTTAGCTGAGTGTATCGAGCATGCCTGGAGCTGATATCGCGGCACGGAAGGCATCGCAGAGGCCGGAGAGTGATCGTCGGGTGGAGTAGCATTCTTACGCCACCTCTTGCGCATGCGCACTGGACTATTGGTGAATCTTTAGCTCGTTCGTGACGGGGGGAGCGGAGTCGATGCGGTGAAAGAGAGCCGCGGGAGGGGAAGACGAGAGCATTTACAGCGGATGTCTGCAGTCCGAGTCGGAAGCGAGAGGAGTCGAGGAGTCGAGGATCAATGACGAAGCGTCGTCGGAGGTAACGACGAAGTGAGCTCTGTCTGGTAGTTTGAAAGAAGACCAGGATGAGACGGGGTTTCGTGTAGACATGTAGGATACGCACTTTCAATGTGGGATACGCATTAGGCTCATACATCTCGACCAACCGCATCGTTTTCACGCCTCGCACACTGGGTAAGACCGAGCTCCGTCAGATGATGTCTAAATCCTACATGCACGGAAAGATAGCGTACCGGGAGTGACTGCGACCGACATTGGATTGGATTGGATTGGATTCGGAGCCAAGTCGTTCTTGCGACGGTAGCGCGTGTAAAGTTACATCGAAAGGGTCCCTCTAACAGGTGCAACGGCTCGTCCGACCAGAAAAGTCTTGGTTAGATTTCGCAACTATATCCTGAGTAGAGGATACAGCGTTCATCTTCGCTCGGTGACGGTGAAGACTGCGAAGAAGAGCGTTGCTTTCAAAATTCGATTGCAAGCTTGAAGTCTTGGATAAAGTCGAATTGATTAGCTAATTTAGAGCTCATTGAAGCGGCGGAAGAGATCACCAGACGAAGAGTTCAAAGGGATTACTTGATAGGCTGTCCTAGCCGTCGTCCTCGTCGTTGCTGTCGAATCGGAAGGAGGAGGTGGCCATCGGCAGTCTTTCGGATCTCCGGACTGCGCGCGCCGAAAACTCCCACGCTTTGAGCCTTCTGATTCAAACGACATCCGTCTGCACAGCAGTACGCGTCCATGTTCTTCTCGTAAGCTTGGTTCTCTGCGTTTCTACGCTCGTTGACACCCTCCCTTCTGGCTCCGCTCTCCAAACGGCTTCCGAGCCACCGTTAATCAGAACTGAGGACCCTATAAACATTGCCGCAACTGCCACCACTGGGGCCTGGACGCTCAGTGGTCCGCAAGTCGCACTTTTGGAAGAGTGGACCTTGCGTGAAAGGTGGTCAGTCTGTCTGAACACCATGGCCTTCACGGACTCTGCTCTACTGTAATCAATCTGCTCCGAGTTTGCGGGTTTGGATTCGAAGAGTTCCCTTGCAGAACATTCCGTCTTGCTGTATAATCAATTCGCCAGCAAAAACGAAGATATCAAGAAGAATTCTCGCCCCGCTTTTCGTCCATCATAGGAATTCCCCGCCCATTTGACTTCATTTGATGCGCCTGCTCCGCCATCATTCAAAAGCGGTGCAACCAGCGCTTAACGTTACGAAGGCGACCAGCGCTTGATACCTCTCTCTTCTGCGTTCATCCTTGCTCAATGGACTTCGAGGACCGTGAACCATCCCTTGCTGGTGTTCTCCCCGGAACGCATGTTATGACCCTCAACTGTGAGAATCCACTGAACATCTCGCAATCCGTTGGTTTAACGTCGCGTACGCTGTAGTATCCGGGGGGACTGGTGGCATGGGCGGACGAGGTCTTCAGCAGGGCGGCATAGGTGGAACTGGCGAAGGTTCTCGTCTATATGTCTCGAGCGCTGACAGGTGGACTGTCCACGTCAACGGAAGTGAGTGGCTTCCCAGCATCTCCGCGATAGCTAAAACTACGGCAGACCTGAACTATTCGCGGGATGAAATTTCAATGGTTGACTCAAGTATGGAAACTTTTTTCTTTTTTGAACTTCCAACCAAACGCGATGACGACTTGCGTAGATTTTCGAAGAATTCCGTGGGGAGACGTTGAGCTTCAACGGCGATTATACGTCGATGATCCAAAATTGGACCCCTTCCCTCGTCGACGGCGGCAAGAGCGATGCGCCAGAATTGTCCGCTCTGCCAAAATCGATGGCCGCGAGTTCACTGTAGCAAACTACGAGGGCCATAGTGCCGAAGAGGTAGTAGATTTCATCTCTCAGTTTCGGAAAATCATGCCGTCCTCATCAAGCACTTATCACTTTAGGATTGGAAACAAGACGTCGAAAGATACATGGATATCCGGTACGATCTGGTGTTCTCCCCCTGTATATAGTGCGAAATTGGGTATCGTATAGGCATGAGAATATTCTTCAGATGTATGGAACTGTATGTTCGAGGAATGTCCGTGCCGCCGTCTTTCACGGCGGTCAGTATAGCCTTGATCTAGTCCTGGGTGATTCTGATGCTCATCTCAGACTTCATTCCCTACAAAGATTTTCTCTCGATGTATGACGGGTGCGCAATGTCAACCTGCTTCATTTACACCTACATCGTGTGTATATCATACTGCCGTCCAATGAGTACGAACTGACTTGACTCAGAATAGGGAGTTCAAGGTATGAGAGCATGTTTTGGGACGTCAGCCAGATTAGCAGCTTATTTGACACAGGATACCAAGACTTACTTCGAACGCACTCTCGGTTCTTCGTTGGTCAGCGGAGTGTGTTACCTCTTACCCCACTTGATTAACACAATGCAGCCCACCTGTACACTACTCATCCGACGCTCCACGGGTCACCTCTGCCTCGATCTTTCCGGTCGTGACTTTTTCGGACTCAACATGAAATCAACATCAGACCTGGTACCAACGACCTCTCCGATGCAGATTCTTTCTTCCACCAATCGAAATGACATCGCAAAAAACATGGCTCTGGAAGAATACTACTTTATCTGCAAGTTGCAGTTATCAGCTATGGAACAAACCATTCCTTTACCCTCATACAGTACCATCCATGTCGGGGCGCTGTATTGCGATATTAGCGATGAGCTCCGCCGTGCTGTTCAGGTTATGGCCTTGCCGGGCTTCGACTGTGATGTGGAAGAAGAGTGGGAGTATACCTCCGACGACTACTCTATGACGCCTGATGGCTGGATGTGGTAAGGAATTGCTCGATCTAAGTATAACGCTTGGGCTGATAGTGTTTTCAATAGCATTCCATACTCCAGCACGGACGATATCCAGACCTTCTCTGTTAGTATCGCTTTTGCAGAAAGTACCTGGCTCAGTCAGGCGAACCATATATTCAAGCGCTTAAATGTCGAATCGGATTTTCATCGTTATGGTAAGCTACGCTGACTTATAACACGATCAAATGTTAACTTCATTCCTCACCCAGCAATTTTAGACGAAATTTCTTTCAATATTACACTGGACGACCCAGAAGATACTACATTCAACGATCCCCAGGGCTATCTATTGCTCTGCCCAACCCGCGACCTCAAACTCGGTTCGAACTCCTTTCAGTGGTCGGAATGTCCTGCATATTGGTCCCTTGATCCGTGCGGCATGGAGCAGTTGACTCCAGACGGGGCGAGGGAATTGGGATTTCCAACTATCGTAACTGAAACACAGGCTCATTTCCTGTCATGGGACGGCATCGTGTATAGAGGTCTTTGTGAGTTTCACCGCGGAAAGGGATTTGATTCGGAGAGTCTGGATGTGGCAATTCATCTCAATGCACCGTTGTATGAATTGTTCTCGGATGAGCCACCCATAGTTGTAGAAGGTGAGTGTCAATGAACAGGAAGTTTTTTTTCGGTACTAAATATGTAGCCTAATCAGACAATGAAACGGAATCGGAATGTGGCTCTGAGGACGGCGGGGATGTTTCGGAAAAAGAGTGCCAAGACCTGTTTGAGCCGATGGAATTGGACGAAGGTGTGTCGTGTTTGAGTGTTAGTTTCTGAGATTTAACGGCCAAACAAATCCAGTGACCTCTATCGAGTTTCCTTTGGGCGAAGAGTTGGGCCACATACAAACAGCGTACATGCCGCCGTTGGCTCGGTTGCCGGTGAAACGACGTGCGGAATTAGATATCGAGGAATCAGAATCTGGGAATATTGCAAAAAGGAGACGATTTTAAGTGCAGTGGATACTAATCTGTATCTCCAGTAGCCATACTTCAAAGCCATTGATCTCGTAACCGGGTCTTGTCGACATGAATACCCGCGAAGATTTGCAGGCCGCGATATAGTAGAAAGGGGACCACTAACAAATTCGTTGCAACTTCCCCCGCTTTTTGAGTCTCGAGAGTTTCATCTTTCAATTCGAATCTTACGGTATCGAAAACTTGACCACCCTTATGTTTTCGCCAACATGAAATTTCCCCTTCAAATCGAATTGTATTGAACCCAGTACACCAAGTCTGAATCAACTCGTACTAGATGTAATTAAAAAAATCGAACACCTCAAATCCAAGAGAGGTCTGGCAACAAAAGTCAAGAAAATTTCATTACGCGCTCTGCATCTTATATTCCCCGTCCCGGTTCTCCGCTTCTTTCAAAGCAGCCCTCGGAGGAACCAACCCAGACACAGAATAGCACAGAACAGCCAGAAACTCCGGCAACGCGACGAGGGGGTACCACAGCCGCTCGTTGTTCTGCTGCGAAGAATTGTTGATCGTAGCGGTCAGAAAGATCTCGCGAATCAGCATCAGAAGCGAGAGGAAGCAGATGAGATATCGGCCGTGGCGGTCACCCCAGGCGTTGCTGATTTGCGCTGAAAACGAAGATGAGGATGTGGGAAATCTAAGAGAATAGCGACGCACGTGTATCTCGGAAGAACAAAATTGATTGTCCGGCTTGTACAACAGTGAGTACGAGAAAAATCCCGGTACCAGCTTGGCGCAAAGTGTGTCCGGTAGAAACTTGGCTAGCGTCTGAGCTAGTGCTGTCGACTGTGCCGACGATTCCAACTGCAACGCCCGCCATGAGAATAATGCGGAAGAGGTGCGAGTTGCGCATGAGGTTCAGAGACCAGAAGCCTCCCCGTTTTCCGCCCGCAAGAACATCTCTACAATCAGATTGTATATAGAATGAGAGCAATGCGATATGCGTATATTTAGATGGAAACACACCGATCCAGGACGAGGGTATACGCGGAATACAGCAACGCAAAGAACCCGACACCAAAGAGGACTTGGTCGGCGATGAAAAGCTGAAGATTTGAGCCAGCTGCAGCCGAGTTGGCCATGACGGCTCGGATTATGAAGCCAGGAATTCGCACTGTAAAATCGTTGAGCAAGATGATTCGAGGAAAGCAGAACGAGACAACACACTCAAACAGAAGAGGGTAAGAACAATGTAGACATACGTCGTATTCTTGAACGACTGTCTCACGAACCAGACGCCGAGGATACAATAGAGAGCAGAAAAGACACCCGCGGCTGCCACAGAGTGGATGCCGAATGCTGCAGCGTAGTTGAATGAGGACATTTGAAGCAATTCGCTGGGGAGAAGGGTTCGGAGTCGTCAACTAATTGAGTTCATGGCGAGGTTCTTCGTCTTTATATACATTGTGCTCGAGCTGCGCAGTGATATTCTGGGAAGATTCGACTGCCACGAAGAGGCGCGCGGAAGACGGGAAGAGTTTTAACCTGGCGTCGGTGGTGGGTTTAAAACGCAAGGTGTGAGCTGGTTCCGACGGCCACGATGAGGCCCGTCGGAGCGTGCTTATGACAGTTTGATGCGCCGCAGCGCCTAGGCTGTCTTATCTGATTACTGACATGTCACCCTGTAGGGTCACTGAGTTAACACGCAAGTTCGTGCAATGGAAGAACGCTGTACAATTGTCCAGATTCGGGGAACAGGTAACAAGAAAATTGAATCAATGAATCCAATAGTGGGTGCTACATCTGAGTGTCAGGCAGATTGGGGAACGTAAAGAAACGATTGGTTTACGCATCTTCAATTTCTCCTCTCCGCTTCCGCGCGACACACTTGTCCGCCTCAGCCCAAGATGTTAGACCGCCCCGCACTTCATCTTCCCAGTACTCTCGCCCCCGAAATAAACCGATGACAACGCGCAGGTCGTATACTTTGGGCTCTTTGATCGTAGGGTTCACGGTCGTCAGCAGGCCATTGGAAAAGTAAAATCTGGATGCGTGGGGATTCTGCGAATATCTGCCATCCGGCTTCATCGAACATGTCGTTCGAGCGTCGCGACGCAATCAAGTAGTTTCGTGAGCAACACTGATAGAGTCGAGCGAATGATCTCATATCGCGCCATAAAGCCCGCCCGATTCAATTCCACTGGTTGTTCCAATTGTGTGACCACGCCAGTATAATTCATCCTCCTCCTATGCAGCAACGTCGGATTAATGAATCCAGAAACGAGTTGCTGTAAATTGCGTCAGACTAGATAAAAGCGAAGCAATATTACGAGTGACTACCTTCGATCTCCCCAGCCCGCCTTCGTAGCACGAAGTCATCGGCTTCAGCCCAAAACGTCAGGAGTCCCCGCGCCTCATCCTCCCAATCACCCCAGTAGTCGTCGTAGAGCCCGATGACGATAGGCAAGTCATAACGACGAGGTTCCTTTATCGAGTCGTAGTGCGCTTGGCTTTCGATACCGACGGGCCATTGGAACAAAATGATTTGCAGAGCTGGACAATCTGATCCTACCACAGGTAGTCCGTCGCGATTGAAAGTATCCCAGTAGTTTCTGCTGAGACCCAAGTGCGTGAGGGAAGGCAATCGAAGCAACGGACCCACGAAAGTCCAGAAATTGGCATCGTGATCGAAAACGTCGAGGTGAGTAAGAGTTTGTAGTACTGGGTGTTTCAAATCGATTGAATCAAAGTTCCCAAAGAGAACCTCAAGACTACAGCACATACGACGAAGATGTCGCATTCCAGCAAGAATGGGGAGCATGCTGGGATGGATGGACGTGTCCATACTTGCAAATCCGCGAATGCCTGTACATAGGCTCAACAGCTGTTTAACATCGGCGCGAGTGGAAGAGGAATGGAGGGCAAGGTGATGGACCGCAGCATGGAAAAATTCCGGAGCCCTCCCACGTTTCATCGCATCGAAAATAGCGCGAGTGGCTTTCATATCGGAGTCAACTTGCACCGCTCGGTACAAGAGGGGTTCAATCCTGAATCAGATGAAGTCAGAAAGTCCACTGGCACTGCGATTCACCGTGACAAACAGCGATTGGAAAGTGAACGCACCAGCTATGGACGTGACGGGCGATTCTAAGAAGGGAAGGAATAGACCCGGGGTACTTGAGGGCTGTGACTTCATATATTTCTCGTTCCAATTCAGGCGGAAAAGCCGGTTCATCCATGATCAGAAATCGCGTCGAGAGGGAAGAAAGCAAGAGCCAAGCAAGAGCTAGGTGGTGACTGCCAGTGTGACCGAGCTGTGACCGGACCGGTGATCCGGCAAACTCTTGTCCTCCTCTTCCATGGTGTTGTTCTGAAGCAGACAAGTCGCAGTATCGGGGCAAGCTATAAACTCGTCAATAAAGCTCGCCAATTTACTTGACTCCACAGGTGTGGAATACTTAGATCCTCAGGGTTCAGCACTCAGAAATGAATCTGGCGGAATTTAACCCGTATCAGTGTTCCATATTCAACAATTTCAATTAGACTAGATGAATGAGAGAGAAAGACGCAAGAGATTGAAATTGTGGCAATGAGATCTACCCCCGCGCTCCTACGCATACCCACGATCAGGCTTGGGAACATATCTGCTTAACAAGTCAGTCTCGCGGTTGACCCACTGAAAGCAAACAAGACTGACAATTCTTCCAGGTATTTGGTTTCCTCCTCACTGAGATCAACGCCTTTTTCGGCGCTTTGCTCCACACGTTGAACCGACGCCATCCCTATGATTGGGGAATCGACCTTCAACTGTACCCACTACGCAAATGTCAACATGTGGAAGAACATTAACAAATTAAATTCAAATGCGCGTACCGCCAACGCGACCTGCGCCATCGAGCATCCTTTCTTCTCCGCTATTTCCTGAACTCGGCCGATAATCGCTTTATCTGCATCTGTCAGTTGTTTCTCGAATGCGGTTCCCTTGTTCGTCTGCGATCTCAGGGTTTCGACATCAAGAGGTCTTGCAAGCGCCCCGCCAGCAAGGGCTGAATACGGGATGAGTCCGATTCCGTGCGCCTTACAATACGGGATCATCTCCCGCTCCTTCAAAGCGAAGGTAAGAAATAATATGATCATTTATTTTTCTCTTTCACTTACCTCTTCGCGTTGCAGCAAACCATATTCACCCTGCATACTCACAAATTGAGTCCATCCATTCATCTCCGCCACATGATTCATCTCCGCAAACCGCCAGGTACGCATCGAGCTTGCTCCGATATACCGAACCTTTCCGCTAACAACGAGGTCATGCAATGCGCGCATCGTTTCTGCGACCGGGGTGCGTGGGTCGAAGCGGTGAATTTGCAGGAGATCGATGTAGTGGGTATCGAGACGCTTGAGGGATGCTTCGACTGCGTTGAAGATGCCTGCGCGGGATAAACCGTCTTGATTGACGCAGTCTCGCATGTTGCGCATTTCCGGGTGCATGAAGCCAAATTTTGACGGGTCGTGCTCGACAACGAGGTGGTGGACCTCAAGGAAATATCTATTTAGTTCGGCTTCTGATTTCTTGATACCTGAACATATTCACCTTTGTCGCGATTACCACTTTCTCGCGCGGAATATGATACTAGGAAGCTTTTGGTGAGGGAAAGACTGTTCTGTGTTCAACGAGATTTAGCGACGTACGTCTTTCAAAAATTTGCCGAGAACCCTTTCTGATTCTCCATTGGAATAGATGTTTGCCGTATCGAACGTCGTGAGTCCGCGATCCCAAGCAGCCTTCAACACCTCAGTGGCTGTTGGGGAAGACATCCAAGGCAAGATCTGACCTGAGACAAAGAGGGCGGAAGAATCACCACGAGGATGGCCGCCGCCCTTTATATACCCCTGGTCAGTGGTCAAGTGCTCTCTCGATTGGGCAGGTGCCTTCCCATGACGTTCTACCTACCTGAAATTGCTCCCGAGACGAGAGAAGGGAATTATCAGAGAACTTGTCTCGACTTCACGTGCGCTTCATCACTGTATTATTGGATTGAATTTATTTGGAATTTATCGGAAGTACTTAAGTATTACAACACGTGACCGTGGCTATTAGGTCGCCGACGATGCCGCGGCGGCCGGAATTCTCTTTCTCTCCTCCATCATCACCTTCACTCGTCTGGCCGTTCTGGACAATTTGAATTCGATTTCACATTCAGACTAATCGGCTACTTGGCTCTCGGCTCAAATTCTAGCAGGAATCCTGGCTCGTCAAAAATGTGCTCACTTCAAGTTCTCAGTGGCACTCACCTGGAACTTGCCTGGAACAGCGCTTTTTGCTGAGTATGTATTGACTGTATTGTACGGCGAACGCGAACCGGCCAACAAGAAGCAAGACAATGTGTCCATAAGAATGAACGTTGCATCTGCTGTCATCGTCTTTCAAGAGCGAGCTTTCAGCGAAGCTGTTCGTGTCGCCATGGCTGTACATCATGGCACGTCGTACGCCACCGGGCGATGCTCGAAATATAGCCTTAAAACGACGCGAAAACGGTGCCGGCGTCGTCCTTACTCTTTGCCTTTGGGTGCGCGCCACTCCTGTTCTTGGCCCTCGGTATTCCAAGTCGCTGAACCGTGAGACGGACTCCGATGGCCGCAAGAACTTCCAGATCTCGTAGCCGCTCCAATCGATGTTGCAACATTTTTGCTGGGATACTCCTGCTTTTCATTCTCGTGGCCACGATTTGGGGATACAAGCTCAGATTCGAAGAGACTATGTCCATACAGCGAGTCTTGCTTTCACGTATCACAGATGATACCCCAATTTCTGGGTTCTACGGCCCAGGGACATGGTGGGGTTTCCTCGTCACGCTCGGAATGACCCATGGGCATGCAGCAGTGTCAGTTTTAATTGACGGCGAGATGTCGTCTGATTGGGACTATGATCTCATCGGTGCGGCCGGTTTCCTGATTGCTGCAGCAGTCGACCTCATCCTCAAATCGCGGACAATCGCAGAGCTTGGAGACGAGGCTAACCAATCCAATCTCATCCCTGCTCTCATCTGCGCTGAACGAGTTGTCGCAGTGGGAACAGGCTCTTTCGTCTTCAGTGTCTTATTCGCTGTCATCTTCGGCGACTCAGAGGGCGCCCGTTTACGCACAGCTGTCGTCGCAGGAATTCCCTTGACACTCTCATTCATCGCCTCTTTCTTCAGTCTTCATGCTCATCAAGTCATGGCCCACACTGCTCCCGTCATTTGGTGCGCTCTGCATGACGGCAATAAATTGGGGAAACACATCCCATTCACTCTCGTCGACTTCCCTGCCGTTGTAGGCGAAGTCGCGCTCGTGATCCCTCAGCTCTTCATCCAACCCTGGTACTGGTACATAACGGCCGGAGCGAGTGGTATAGCCCTATCTGTCTCCCTCATTCGCAGTCTCGTGGGTTCCCGTCACCTCAAACGTTTGCTCCGCACCGCCGCGATGGCGCCTCTCACTACAGCGTCGGCTTTCATTGGACTTCCGGTATTTGGAATGGGATTCATGGCCGGGATCGCCACGCTCAAATGGCTCGCTTTATGGGCCGCTACTTGGTGGCCGGTCTATATTCTTGCCTTCTTCCCCCAAATGGGATATTTCCCTTTGACCAAGATTTCGATTTTTGAAATGGATCAGATGGCGGCACTGATTTTCCTTGTGGTCGTGGCAGGGATTCGTACATTCAGGCGCATAATCAAATGGTACAATTACAGCAACTGCACGGCTGAAGTTTAAGCTGAGACATCTCAGATCTTAAGGTGGTTTAAACTACCTGGTTTAAGCCTACTATATAGGCGGCCCTATAGGACTTGTAAGGTTACAGTAGAGTAGTTTGTATGGTGGTTTAAACTGATGTTTGAACCGTCGCTTAAACCATGGTTTGACACGGCGGATTAAACTCTCGTTCAAACCATCAACCGTTTGAACCGCCGTTCAAACCACCAGCCGTTTAAACGGCGGCGGTTTAAACCACCAAGGTTTAAACCACGTACATCTCATTGTCATCCCGAATTTTCTCCCCATTACAATTTGCCTACACTGTTCAAAGTCCTGAATGTTGAACTGGTTCAATCGGAACGCTGTTACGGACAAATCATTATTCAAATCACGAGTTGAGTAAGATAGAGTTGTAGCAAGAGAATGTGTAGAGTGAGGGAGGGGTATAAGAGTGACGATGTAAAGTATTTACACTGAGTACGAGTTGGATTATAATGTGTTAAGGGCGAAAAGAAATTACCGTCCCGATTTACGGCGCTTCTTCGGCGGTTTCGATGGCTCCTCGTGCGCTTCGATCACATTTGCACGAGTGCTGCGACGCAAGGGAAGGGCCTTTACCTGGCGATCCTCGGCAATGGAAGGCTCTTCCACCTCATCTGCTTTGCGCTTTTTCCCTTTTGATTTCTTACTGGCGCGGGGTGCGGGGGGTGGCGATGGTGAAGGCAAAGCAGGAAGGACGGGTGGGGGGTCAACGGGTTTAAGAGTTTCGAAAGGGACACGAGGAGATGATGTGGGGGATGTGAGCGGTGATTCAAGTGGGTCTTTCCCATGATCGTCGTCAGCCTCGATGATCTCCTCCATCTCGTCTGCGCGCTGAGCATCTGCAACAGCTTTGCGATTGCGAACAGCTTCGCCAATGAAATGAGAACTCTCAAAGATGCAAGAGGCAGGATAATCGGCCTGGAATTTGTGAATACGTGCGGCAAATTTGCGAACATCATCTGATGGCATGTCTTCCGGACGCCGAGTCAGGATGCCTTCAAGAATGAGCCTCGGATCGAAGAAGTCCTCCGGATGGGCGAGGAAATCGCTCCATGGCATTGCCGGAACTGCCCCGGAACGCGGGACAACGTGAACTTGGAATCAAAGCATCAAAAACAAGATCAAAACAGAAAACCTGGACAAGACCAACGCACAGAAGCTAGCTTCGACGAAGATGCGAAGAATTCCGCGGTACGCAGACATTGTTTGTGTCTCCTCGTCGTAGACAGGGAGGAGATAAATCCCGGATCCATTTTTCTTCAACTTTTCATCGTAATTGATTGGCGCGGGGTTGACTGCCAGCGAAAAATCAATGATGATCACTTGTAGGATAAAGATTGGAATTGGGACACATACGGGCGACATTCTGGTGTGAGAACTGCTGCCACGGTGCGGTAATATTCGTCTTGTAGTCCTTGCACGCAGTTTGGAACGGATCGGCATCGGAGCCAACGGAAGTAACGGTCAGACTGAGTTGTATTAACACGGATAAATAGGTTGAAAAAATGAACTTACCAGCCGGTTATTAATTTGCTGTTGGGATCCCGGCAAGAATAAAGTAGATGAAACGCGCCTTCGCCAATTCCGCCCGGGCCCCCATGCAGCATGCCTTCGAAAATGCTATACAACTTACGGGGAAGCAGGTTTTGAGCACTACCAGATGGTGTCAGCTTATCCTATGACAGTGGCAGGCGAGATGATAAAATGTACTCAAAGATCGTTGAATTAAGCACAGCCTCGCGGCCAGCAGCGTTCCGCGCAACTGCCTCGCTGACCCATTTCTCACGATCTTCGACAGACAGTCCATCCCAGCGCTGTTTCCAAAGATGCTGGAAGTGTCCCGCGTGGTGGGAGTAATCCTGTCCGAGAGTTTTCCGAAGTGCAGTGACTTCGATGTTCATTTCGTCGTTGTGAGCGGCTTTGTAGAGGTCACGCGCCTTCACTTCCGGGGCGTCCGGAACGAGGTACAAAGGAACCGATGAAGCTGACGGCTGTGTCGACGGCGCGGCCCGAGCTTCCGTCTTACGCAGATCGTTTGCGCGGTTCCAGAACTTTCTCTGGAATCGCTGTGTCGATCGGCCCGCAAGTGAGAAAACGAAAAGAAACAATGAATTAGAAGGGATGGACATACTTTTTTGCAGTTGGGCATCTCATTACATTGTGCCTCGCCAAACTCCTCCACAAATTCATCGAATTTATTGTTTGCAAATTGGGTTTCATCACCATTTTTGGCATGGAGTTCATCGAACGCAGGAAACTGTTTGCGAATCCAACGAGCCATAGCATCCGGGAATCGCTCCCGTGAATCCAGTTTCTCATCAGAAGCGGTCATAGTGACACCGAAATTGCACCGAGATCAAGTCGAGAATCAAGATATAGACAGCGATAGATAAGAGTCAGTGAGTGAGTGAGTTGAGCAAGAGTGTAAAGAGGGTGCTAGGATCCCGAGATTCAAGGCAGAGAGGTAAAAGAGTGGAAGGAAAGTAAGGTGATACTGAATGAGCGACGTGGTGGTGTCACACTGTGACAATCAGGGAGAACAAAGGGGCCGATGTCACATCTTTTCGGCAAAGGAATGTTCGTAAATCCGATCGGGCTCATCGGACTTGCATCAAACAATATTTCTGAGTATTCGGCTGTCTAAGTTTTGTGCTAGACTGAAGAGAACCTTGCCAGAGTATGCAGCCTCTTTATATACAAGAGATTTCTTACAGTCCCTTTATTCAGAAAGGATTTCTCAGTGACCTGCCGAGAACTGTAAGTCTTGCCATCATTTTCCTTTTTTGTCAAGTCACAAGTCATGGGATCGTGTTTATGATGTCAATGCTACTAACTTCTTTTGCCTAGTAGCATTGACATCATCCTCCCTAGCACCTAGAGTATTGAAGGAAGTTGTTCCCTCCTCTTCTATCAATACAGTAAATTCTACCTATATCTTTTACAGGATCTAATCAGCAACTTGAGCTAAGATAATATTCAGTATCTAACCTTGTTCGAGGGTTGCAGGAACTTAACAGGACCACTCGTGGAACCTTTTCCGGTACACCTGACCCATATAGAATCCTCATGGGAAACATTGCCACAAATAAAAACTTCTTTTTCACACAGCTCACAGACATTAAAGGAACTGTGGGGTGCGCAAAACATGCCTCTCTTCTCTCCCTTTCACATCCATCATCCATAGTATGAGGAAGGCCCAGCTCAAGGCCCAAGATGCTGCGTTCCAAGCTAATCATCAGGTTCATGCCTCTACTACGCCCCACGTCACTCCTCAGACACCAGCCACTTCCCATCATCCTCACGGTGGTAATCGGCAACCAGCTATTTTGCCCCAGCCCACTGAACTCCAATCCAAATCAAGAAGTGCTGTACCCCTTACTCAATCTACTGCAGGGAACACTTTCATTACAGGACGTGGTGGTACGGAAGGCATCTCATCTCGTTTTCAGGTGAAATACTTCCCACCTGGATCTCACGGCAAATTAACAATACTATAGGGTGCCACCGAATATATGCGAGGCTTTGTCTTGAACTTTCAAGGGTTTCTCTCTCTCCTTTTCTCCGGGGAATTTGAACCCAGCATTCAGACGAAGAAAAGTTGTGCTTGTGGGATTCTTCCCTGCTCTGTTCGATGCACAGATTGCTTCCAATCTATGCCTACCTGTCCTCGGTGTTTTATCTTGCATCACCAGAACAACCCCTTTCATTGGGCTGAGGAATGGAATGGATCACATTTTATCCGTAGAAATTTTACAGAACTTGGAGGTGCTATTACTTTGTGTCATAACAGCCGGATGTGCCCCCAGGTCGATTACAAACAAGACTCAAGTTACACTGGCTTTGACTTGGTGGATCTTAATGGCATTCACCATACGAAAATTGTGTTCTGTCAATGTGCTGGGTCTGCAAGACGCTTTGAACAACTTATGCAGTGTCGAATCTTTCCTGCTAGTACTTCAGCCCCCAGGACTGGGTTCACGTTTAACTTTCTGGAGTCTGCGCATTTGGATGTACTGGAGTCAAAGAAATCGGCCTATGACTATGTGGCTGCCCTGCGACGGAAAACAAACAACGCGTTTCCAGATCGAGTTCCGGTAAAGTTCTTTAACAGAGAGAAAATTCTACTTTTTCTGATCCGGACATAGGATGTATATAAGCTTTTCTTGCGTGTCATGCGTGTCTGGAGGGCTCTTGTTATGGAGAAGCGTAGTGGTCAATGTCATGGCATTGACAAACACTTTCCAAAACGTACACCAGGAAGTCTTGTTGTTCCATGCTTTGCATGTCCGGAGCCTGGATTCAACATGGAGGAAAATGACTTGGATGACGAAGAACTACGGTACTGTGTTACAATTATTTGCAGCTCACTCTTTGACCATTAGTAGCCACATTAACACTCTGTATCTCTCCGCTGATGGGCATTTTGGACTACCACGGAAGTCAAAAACATTGGATGACCCTGATGATGTCTCACTTACTGAAGGAAGATCGTTCTTTCCAGAGGACACGGAATACCAGGAATATGTGAAGAACTCCAAGAATGTCACAGAGGTCAGACTGCATTAAGTATCAGAACATTTTGCTTACAAGCCACACAGAAATCGACATGTGCTCGTTTGAATGCAGCCAATTTCCAAAACAAGCTCAAATTTAAGGGCTGTATAATTTCAGGCATAGTCGGAATCACATGTGCTCGGCATTCAACATTCAAGCGAGACGCTATTGCAGATCTTTTTTTAGGCGAACGGTTTGTGAATCAATCATGCTGTTCAAAAATCACTCTGATATCAGGTAGTTATTCAAACACTGATCGTGCATTTCATGGAGCTCTTAGGCACTTCCCACTGGTCAAATTCATTGTTCTCACCTATGATATTGCTTGCCAGTACAGTATCCACCTGGTTGATCGATTCAAGGAGGCGGTTGAAGAAGGGACATTTCTAGCCTCTGTCTTGTCAGCAGTGAAGCGAGTACAATTACTGGTTCCAAAAATGCATCTCCAGGGCCATAAAGATGATTGCCGCTACCGATGGTCGCTAAACTGGACAAAATTCATGGGACGCACAGATGGGGAAAGAATTGAAGGAACATGGGCAGAGGCTAAGCAGGCTGGTGGAATGACGAAAGAAATGAATCCTGGACATCGCCATGACACTCTCAATGACTTTTTCAATGATTGGAACTGGTTGAAGGTTCAAAACATGGGTACGTTCCGTGATTCACCTATTTGGTTTTGCTTATTCAGAAGTTTTTAGCTGCATCACTCTCACGGTTATATACAAAGGCAAAAGAAAGTGCAAGACAGACACGTGAACATTTTGAAGGATTATCAATTCTCAACGGTCGTGTACAGGTAGAACAATGGGAGATGGAATCTACAGAACCACGCATGAAAGGAAATGAATGGCACAGTGTATACCGGCTTGCGGAACAGAACGGTTGGTCCTCTTGTGTGTAACTTTTTGCATTGCTACATAATTTCTAGCTCCGAGTCAAGGTAGCATTTTGAAGCAGATGCTTGCTGCTGAACAGAAGGCAGACAATACTGCTGAGCGACTGGCAACAACTCCTATTGCTCTCTTTCTAAATACCGGCCTAAAAATTCAAGCAAGACAGTGCGCAATTCAACTTGTTGCATTCAAAACCGATTTTAACTAACATGTAAATATAGGCGTGCCTTACAAAGAAAAAATGGATCTGAAGATTCAGACACTGTCCGTGAAGAGGAGCTGCTTGAGAAAGATATCAAAAAGTGGCATGAACAACAAAAACAAGTTTGTCCGCAAGTGGTTCCATACGTTGTTGCACAACCCCCAAAAGCAACCCACACGGAGAAACTCTATCTCCCTTCAGACTTTTCTCCATCTGAGCAGGAAACACTTGGACTACAGTCTCTTGCATCTGAAGAGCTGAAACTTCGGCAAGGGGAGGCCAATGACGCTCTTCGGAGTCTGAGGGAACACATCCGCCATAGCCAGGCCCTTCTCATTCACAAAAATTCCCGAAAGAGTGCTGTTCATGGTCAGGATAGAAACACACGGGCAGTACGCAAGATTAGAGATGTTCAAACAAAGATACAAGGATATGCGGCAAAGTATCGGCATGCTTGGAAAGCTATCAGTGCACTTGACTCTGGGGACAATGCTCGTAACTCATATCCCGAATTGAAGGATGAGCATCTATACACAAAGAATGTGAATGAACCACATAATCTCGGTGATGGCAGCAAGGTTGAGGGGTGGATTTGGAGAAAGGGTCTGTATGGCAATCTTTCGGAAAACGAGGATCAATATCTCAAGGATTGTGAGTGTTTGAGATTGAGTCGATGGATGTAAGCTGATGGTCGGTACACAGCATCTAAAGTACAATGGCACCGTGCCCGGGCAGATATGGAGCGTTGGCAAGAAGAGGTTGAAATTCTTGCTCAAGAATTCCGGCGTACCATTCAAGGATTCAGGAAAATGGAAGCTGTTTGGACTGCCCTTGCCAATGAACATCACAGTGCTCCTGGGAAAGAAGCATATGCTATGAAGACAGCTGCTATGTATCATGATATGGGTAAGCAGGCCTATGACAGGTTCACTGGCATAGGGGGGACATGGCCAAAAGACGGAGTAACTTTGGCGGACCATGTCAAATCCGAACGTCCATCTCGCACAGTAGATTGGGATGCCATCATAGTCGAGGACTGAATTAAGATAATAGATCAATGTATATTATATGGATAATGGAAAGAAACTTGCCACAAACCTGATCAGAAACTTCAAAATACTTACTGACAAAGTTCTGAGTGCCTGATTAAATACAATGAAGTGAACACTGAGACAAAAATGTTCAAGGCAGATTTTTTTCCCCTTCACCTTAGATAAAACTGGTTTAAACCTGAGCGGTTTAAACTCCTGATGGTTTAAACCACCAGCTTAAACCACAGTTTAAACTGGCTTAAACCACAGGTTTATATCAGCAAGTTGGATGCGGGAATCCCTGTGGTTTGATCTGTGGTTTAAGCTGACAGTTTGAACCACAGTTCAAACCCCATAGTTTAAACTAACAGTGGTGTTCTATAGGGAGGCCTCTATGAGCTGGTTTAAACTTGATGGTTTAAACAACCCTATCATCTGAGATCTCTCAGTTTAAACTCGAGCCCTGCATAGGGGGTTCCCCATCTCAGACTGACATCCACTTTCATACATCTCATCCGAGCATCCGCGCTTCACCTTGCCAGCCCTGAGCTCGGTGCAGCGCATGCAAGAGCTACCATAAGAAGTTAGCTATGGAGCAGCCCTCGAAGACCTGGCAAAGGAGAGGAGAGTGGTAAATCGGCGGAGACGCGCAGCGTATGTAGTCGAGATGGAGAACGCCCTGGACGACTTTTACGTCACGAAGCAGACACAGGTCCTCGTTACGAAACAGAAGACGAGTAGGAAGGTGTACACAGGCGATATTCGTCGACGAAAACGCCGGGTCGGAGCCACCGACGGCGTACAGGGCGCAGAAAACCGTATATTGCTGGTAAGCGGCCAAGGGAGAAAGAGGAAGCACCGTCGTTGGTGATGGACAGCAACCAACGCATAGGAATAGGCGAATACCGCGCAGCTGGGCAGCGCAGGGACGACACGACGACAGCGAGTTATCGCTGGCCCTTTCACAGATTAAATCTGACAGCTGAGAAGCGCAGGTACGACACGACGACGGTGGGTTATCACTGGCGATTGGCCATGGTGAATCTCGATCAAGGGCGTGCGCGAGAGAGCAGCAGCGTCGAGGTATGTTGTGGCGGGGAACAGCTGTAAACGGCGATGACCTAGGGAGGAAGACGGACAAGGCATCGTGAAAATACATACCTGAGCGTGCAAAGACGAAGAAGGAAAGTTGTTCGGGGCAGGATAACGCTCCATCCGCCACCCACTCCCGCACCTTTGGCATGAGTCTATCCACCAAAATTCACCACGACCGGCTAACCTCTCCCGCCCCAACCCCGACAAGAAGAGGCGTGCTAGACGCAGGTGGAGCAGCTCTACATCCCGAAGAAAGTACTCCGGGGTATCCGCAGGCCGCGACGGAACGTGGGCGGGAGGACATGGGGAAAGTGTGTCGGGCGGGAGAACACAGCCACCGCCGACAGGGAGGAGAAGAAGAGGGTGGCGAGGAAGGAATCGCGCGCAGAAGCAGAACCATCGAAGGGGTATATATAGACAGCGTTGAAGTGGGAGGGATGTGGAGTGCAGATTGAGAACACTGGTCTCGCCGCCATACTGGTAACTTGATCGAAAAAAACGGGCATCGATACACTGGACGGCGCTGATGCCCAGCACGGGTAGGCGTATGGTGGAATCGATTCCGCAGCTGCGCCGCGTTGCGTTGACCGAATGAAAGGCCGCCGATCTTGCGCCGCCATGGCGGGCCGCACCCCTGGCTGCGAATACATCGCATACCCTCGTCGAGATTGAAATGGACGGAGCCTGACTCCGAAAGCGACGACGGAGCATTGATAAGGGTGGAGGAAGCACGACTATTTTGATGAATGCTAACGTGTAGAATTGACAAGCAGGATTTATATGTGGGTAGAAAGGCACGTCGAGTGGTGCAAAGAAAAAGTGCAGGGAGGAGGAGTATTACGACGTGTATGTCGTCTGCCACATTGACGGCAATGCCCAAGAACTTGGGAACGAAGACACAGTATCGCCGCATGCTTCAACGGCGGCGCGAAGCAAGCAGTTTGGCGCGACGGCCGTAGACCAGTTACCGTTCGCCATTTGCGCGACCTGTGAGATTGTGTTTCAATGGTATAGAACGGTGAAATGGCGGGAGAGGCTGGCCACAACTGGCAAGAACGACGAAGCTAAAGAGGTCAAAACTGAGGGGGAGAAGGAGATACAAAGGGCTTAGGAAAACTACGCACCTCTACGCGCAAGAAACTCTACGCGAAACCATTTCCATCGAATGTGCCCTCGAGCTATATTGCGGGGTGTGAGAGATGCATGGTGAATGTTAAACCAACGCGGAGATGGTACTTTAACATCCCGGATTGTCAGACGAACCCGCTGGATTGAAGACGTGAAGAATCAGCACAGAACTTGCGAGGATATGGACTATGGAACGACGCACCTTGAGGAAATGCTTCTCTCGTCGTTGATCTGCCGCAGTCTCGTGGCTGTTACAATCTTTCTTCGTGTTTACTCCCAGCATAGACACAAGAGTCAGATCGTCATTTCTGGACGACGTGCGATTTGAGATGAGTAACGATGCCAGCCTCAGACTTGGAGTCTGGATAGTCGAAGAATAGGCGGAATGACTGTCAGAACGGCGTGAGGGAGTCGATGGCTAGAGTGCCAAGGTATCCGGAAAAGAAATTTCAGGCTGTTGCAGTCGTGCTCGTTGTCGTCACCGTTGTGGAAGGAAGGCTGGCCCTTGTGGTCGGCATCGATGCCCAAGAGTCGAATCAGGGACAAAAATGATAATGGCAGCGTCGCTGAGGTGCTCCAGACTCCAGCAAGGGCGCGCTAGTCATTTCGGGGAAGCGGAACTCGGAAGCGACAAGCAATTCAGAATTCGCTTGCGTCCGCGAAAACATGAGCTGCCAGATGTGGGACAGGGGGTGGCGCACGAGTGGAGAAGAACGCAGAGGCACTGGAGACGAGCGACGAGGCAATCGCGATCGCCGAGTCTGAAGAGGGAAGAAAGATGCGGATGAGAAGGGGATCCACTTGCAGAGAAAATGTTGTGCACCTCCACGTCTACAAAGACTCGTACTCCGCGGACGCATTCTCAGGCCTTGCTTGCGCGATCCAAACTGCAATACAACCCCGTTGAATGGCATTAGATAAGAATTATACTGCAAGGAGAAGACGACGCACCACGAAATTCTGCACTACCAATCGACAGGCTAAGAATTTGAGTCCCAGTGCCTAACAGCTCTGAGAGTCAGCATTCCTATACATCGAGAAGATCGGAATAAGAAAGGACGCACGGGGCGATGAAATCCATCTCGTCTACATACCTCCCACCCACTTCCGAGGTGGAGACGGGCGTCGTATAGGTATCTTGAGCCGCATACAAGAGCTCAAGATTGACAAGAACTCATCCAGAGTGGAGAATTACTCAAGTCTCGGAAGGTCGGTAGATCCACGGGGAGGAGTATTGTAAGGCGCAGGTATCCAGGGGCGACATGACAGTGCTCGTTGTCGTCGCCGTTGTTGGGTGGCAATTGGCCAACAATTGGCCCTGGGTGGAGAGGAAAGTTGGAGGAAAGAGGAAAGTGTGCTCGGACCGAATCGGCTATGCAGAAACTCCCACGGCTTCCGAGTCTTCCCTCTTGCGATCACTTGCCTCTTTCGAGGTACGAGCACACCTGAGCACACTGATAAGTATAGCGTCTGTCTTGGAGAGACTATTGCCTCCAATCGTCGATTTGCGACTTGTTTGCGACCTTCTCTCAACCTTCTCCCTTGATCTCGGCTTAAATCATTGCTAGCGCTTTCAATCAAGCTACCAGAATCCACGGGTCTTTGGATCCACTGGCATGGAGCGCGTAGAAGTAGAAATGCTTGAAGTTTTGGCCAAACTCGCCACGGTTAGTTGATTGGTTACCTGCGTCTTGTTCTCAAAAATCTGGATTTGTTGCCACGTCGAAATTCTCCGGGTCTACGTCTTTTGCATCGCCACTGGCAAGTGGCAACATGTAATTATCGCAAACCAACCTGCCGGCGCAATCGACCCCCAAAATTGCCCACGCCTGTGGGTAGTACTTATCATATGTTCTGGAATGCGTCACTGTCGATTAATACAGCCCGCGCAAGCGCTGGGGAGCAGCCTATTTCCATCCGCCTCTCAGATTCTAGGAGCCCGTACAACTGGGACCATCTTCCATATATCAACCCTCTCGTCTCAAACACTGTCTATGGGTGCTGATGCGCTCACTTCGGCGACGAAGAGAGGCACAATCTCAGGTACGCTCAGAAGCACATAGCCTTCGAACCACAAATATGCTAATTGCACCCGTGTTCTTTTCACAGAAAGCCATTCCAACCCGGTTTTGTTCCGAATACAAGCCGGACTCACTGTAAGGAAACATTTGTACGTCCTACTCATCTACTCACAACCATTCGCGTCGCGTTCTCTATGAGAGTATATAAATCCAGAAACGCGATCGCCGAAGTCTCGAAAACAATCATCTCTCCATCTCACAGAAGCTCGTACAGCTCTAAAGATATTTTCACTCCCTCAGACCCCAGCCGCCAGCCTCGGCAACCACCATCAAACCTATATATGCCTTTGCAGGATGCCACGCCCCAATCCCCCTTCTCCCCTGCTACTCTCTGTCTCTCGAAAGTCAATGGACGTTGAAGAGGAAATCCATACGCCCGACTCCCTTGACAATTTATGCTCAAGTGGGGGGACCGGTGCAATATTTAATTGTACGGAAACATCGCATCGAATGTCATTTGCTCTTTGTGATTTCTGTGCAGTCTTAGGAGGAGTCGGAGGCTCAGGCGGGAATAGTTTCCTCGCTGGTGGTGTAGGTGGTACCGGCGAGGGAGCTCAGCTTCATATGTCGCATGCAGAGCGGTTCACTGTCAATTTCAACCACAGTGAGCCGTTATATCTTGCTTGGAAAGGGCCATTGCTGATGATATTTTCCCATCATTTAGGCGAGCAGTCGCTGGTAGACGGTAGTATGTTTAATATTCCTCATGTGCCTCAGAAATGTGGTCAGACTCAAACCGTAACTTGAACAGATTACCGAAGAATTCCGTGGGGAGATGTATATCTGCAGCATCAAATACACACTTCCTCCAGGCAATGGTACACTGTCCGGCTTTGTTCCGCAAGAATCAACAACCAGAGTTTCACTGTTGTGAACTACGAGGGCAACGAGGCTGAACAGGTAGTTTGATTTTAATGTCGGTCATATAAAGATTTTTAGTTCAATACAGGAATGGAAAAAGGATGTCAGAATGTACATGGAGATCCGGTGTGTATGAGTGTTGCCATCGGCTCTGCAAAAGTCGTACCCTAAAATTTGATAGGCATGAAAAGATTCTCCAGATTTACGGAATAGTCCGAGCCGAGAATGTTTACGCTACCATCTTTCATGGCGGTATGTATACAGATTTCTTGCTACCAGTTCTGACATCTTCGAGTAGATTATATTACCTTTGATTATCTTCTGGACCTCAACCTAAACCCTCCAATGCGGCGTGCTTTAGTTATTGCTTATTATGTTTGTCACCTCACTGTCTTATTAGAGGAAATGCTTAAGCTCGTCTCAGGATTACGACTTTCATGTACGACTAACTTTGAACCGGTTACCTGTGCATTGACACTCAGGCAGGAGGGTTCATCTTACCTTCGGTCAATCGGTTTTCTAGTAGTATGTTTACCATTCACAAAAATCTGAACTGATGGATGTGGAGTTTGGTTACACCACACTTATACATTGCACGACTGGACGTCTCTGTCTTGATATTGGCAAGCACGCTGCACCTGACCTTAGGTTCGGACCAATGCCCGTTAACTCGGTCGTTAAAGCTTTTACAATTCCTTCCATGAGTTTTCTTTCACATGTGGACACAAATCTCATCGTGCAATCTCTAACATTGGAAGACTACCACCGGATTTGTAGGGAGAAGCTGAGCAATTATCGCCGGTTTAGGGTTCCTTCTACGGATGAAATCCATGTGGGGAGTGTGTGTCATATTCCTGATTATTCCGGGCCCACATTTTATAGCAACCCCGTTGGGATTGCCTACGTCTTGCCCAAGGTGGAGTGGGATGCATATTGGTCGAATTATATCAAGAAGACATACACCTATATTACACCAGAGGGCTGGACATGGTATGCGTTGTTGTCTGGGCACGATATATATCTGATTTTTTCTTTCTTTCTGGTGGATCTTTGTTGATTAGCCGTCCCTCGGAAGAACTATCTTGGCAGGAGTCTTTCGAAATTTCCGTAAGGATTCCAGACACGCCACTATGGCTCAGTCAGGCAAATCACATATTCCGCCTGAGCGCCATTAAATCCAACTTTCGTGACTACGGTATATCCAGAACAAGTTTCGAGGGAAACATCAGTTAATCTCTATATAGTTCTTATCACAGAGTGCCAATTCAGAATCCATCTCGAGGCAGATGATGATGCACTGTGGGAAAAACTCCCACCAGGAGGATACCTCTTTGTCTGTCCAACACAGGATTTCCGAGGTGTGCGCACCACTTTCAAATGGCCTGAATGTCCCGCCTACTGGTCGCTTGATCCGTCTGGTGTTGAGCGACTGAGTATGGAGCAGGCATCTGAGCTCGGATTCCCTGCGATTTATACCGAGACTTGGTGCCGGGGGTTCGCATGGGATGATAGTGTCTACGCGGGTCTCCGGGAGTTCCATCAAACGAAAGGCTTTGATCCAGACAGTCAGGATGTTGCACGACATCTCGGATACCCACTTTATCAGCTAACCTCGGATACCGGAGAGTCAAGTACAAAAGGTGTGTTGACTTTGGTTCAGTCGGAACAGGCGCTGAAGAAATATAGGGAGAATAGAGGAAATTGCAAGTGATGAGGAGGGCTTGGGGTCGGCCAACCAAGAGTCAACATCAGCTGAACAGTCCGAGTCTCAAAATGGCAACCTGCGACCCACGGTGGACGGTGCGAGTACTGCCAGCAAAGAAAGAGAACAGACTTTGGTCAACGACTCGGATCAAGACGCGAGGATCAGTTGCCTGGAATATAACGGTCAAGGTGAGCCATTTGTTGCCTCAAAACCTGGATCTCTTACCTCGCGAATAAGCAGAACCCGAACCCAATCTACAAGAATCAATTGTTGATCTCGCGGAACGAATGCCAGTTTCAAGGGCATTCAAAGCTGTTCTGGCAGTCCAAATTCATCAGCAGAATGTCAACTCGCCTTTTCGGCGTCTTTTCGTCTTTTCCAAGACAAAAAAGACGAAAAAGACGAAAAGACGATTCGTCTTTTCAATGTTGGGGCCCTTAGCTTTTCAAAGACAAAAAGACACTGAAAAGGTCTCAAAGACGACACAAAAGTCGGGTGAAAAGACGCAATAAAAGTCATATTTGGGATAATAATTTCGGAATACAGAACGTATCTATGTGTAAACGACACATAGCAAAGTAATCTAGTAGAGATATGTCGTGAAGGAGGCAGTCAGTAATACAGCATCGCAGCCAGTGGTAAGCTAACATACCAATGAAGTCGTGATCGACGAGCTCGAATTCGGGCTCAGACGGCCTGCGCGCGGTGACCAGCGATTTGGACAAGGGACTTGTTGAGCGCCGCTTGAACCTGTAAAGCGGAGACCCAACTGACAAGACCTGGCAAGTGTTTCTCATTAAGGAATTGATTCAATTAAAAAAAACATACCATACGAATATCTCATCGAATCCCCTCCCACACGGCGCACAGACGACGCAGAAGCATTCTTGAAGGCGAAGGCAGTGATACAGGGCAGGGTTGATGTAGACGGAGGGCTTGACACGAGGAGCAAATCTTGTATCCAGGAGATAACGGGGCTTTGAGGATAGTTCGGCGGAGACTTGGGTTTTGCGTGGACTCTTGACAGCATTTGCAGAGAAATTTGACGACATTCGGTTGAGACATTGAGGGCGCTTGCGCATCTTGCCGAGTTTCTTGACGAGTTTGAAGGTATATGATGCCGACTCCAGGGATAGAGACGAGAGCAAAGAAGGTTGAGTCAAGGGGTTGGAGGAGCAGGGTCGAAGTGGTTTGAGGTACTTTGATGATACAGAGGACTTTGCAGAGGTTCAGAGGGTGCGGGGCGATGAGGGGAAGACTTGCGCTGACTTGCGAAGGGGGGAAAGATGGGGGGAGGTTGTGGGAGGAAGCAAAGAAGAAGTGACGTGGCAACGACGATCATTATCAACATGCTGTCAGCAGCACGTGTCTGTCGGAGTTTGAATGACTTGAGCAAATTCTTCGCGTCTCGATCACTTTGCCTTCGCCCACTGTTGTCGCGTCTCGACACCGGGTGTTCTGCGGCACAGGACCTCTCGACTTGCTCTCGACAGCTCCCATTGCACGACAGCTCCGGCCAGCTGCCGGTGCCCCTGACTGTGGATTTCTTCAAGCTTTCTATGTTAACAAATAAGTATGCTGATCATCACTGTGCCCATAAGAGTCAAGACTCTGCCTTTTAATTATAGCTGTGTTGTTTCATTACTATTCATTCAATCCACATTTACGACAACTACCAGTTCAGAAGAGACAGAAAGTCAGAAAAGACAAAAAGTCAGAAAAGCTAGGAAAAGCTGGAAAAGATAATCTCTTCTCTACGAAGACGAAAAAAAAGTCGTCGAAAAAGGCGAAAAGACGAAAAGACACAAGAAGCTGCCTGAAAAGGTGTTGTCAATCTGCTGATGTTATATTGATATGTTTTCTTGGATTTCTCGCTCTCGTCGAAAGAATTTAGAATTTGGATGCATTGTCTATTGTAGTGCAGATGTTATGTGGTCTGGGTTTTGCAATGGAGGGTGAAATTGGACAGAAGCCCTTATCTCGACTGCTCCGACTCGAAAATGGAAGAGACTGAATCGCGCAAGAATGAATTTCAGAATTCAAATTTGTTTTGCTTCGCGAGATGTACGTACGTGCGTATGTATGTAGCACAAGTAGTCAGTGTGCCAGTGGACTCGTTATTAAGAAGGAAAAGCCGTCGAGTCGAGCTTTACCGTCTGCTGCCCCTCAAGAGGCTGTCCCCCCCTATGCAGCTAGGGAGCAAACCCACGCGCCCCAGCGCGTAGACCGAACATCAGTGTGGATGGATGACACACGCATGAATGCACGCCGCTCCATCCGCTAAGCCACTGGCGCTCATCTACCGAACTTCGGGGGTGATTCACGTCCATGCTGATCCACCCCAACCGGCCCGCAGCTCCCAAGACCACAGCGCAGAAGAAAGGGAGATCGATGGCAGGAGAAGCAGGAGTATACACCTAGAATCGTATCCCGGGGGATCCGGTGGCGAAAGCGTTGCTGAGGGAAGGGTAAGGGAAAGTGTGTCGAGGTGGAAGGGCACAGCCACTGCGATGAAGGAAGAGTGGATTCGCCTGCGGCTTCCTATAAGTACTTGTATTGAGAAGAGAAGTTGTGTCGACGAGGAGAGAGGTTGAGTTTGAGGGGCAGGGGTGAATAGACGGACATCGTCGGACTCCAGTCCCTGACTCAAGGGTGTGCCGGCCCGTCAAGCCGAGACCAAGGGCAGGGAGGGTGGTTCGACCCGGAAGGGTCAGAAAAAAAAATAATTGATTATTTTTTTGGGGGTGGAATATGGTTCTGGGAGGTCAAATACACCCCGGAGTCACTGTTACCGTTGTTTCGACTCAAAATATTCCGTTCAACAAGGTTCACATCGCTCTTTCCGGGTTTCACCGGCAGTCCATCCTATTTGGGACGATCAGCTTTGGTTGTATTTGATATCAGAGGCAAAGGAGGACACGGTGCATGTACCTCTTTGCTGGATTGTAATAGATTATTGGTGCTTAATTCATCCTATACCACCTGTAACAGCTGTTTTGGGTTCATATTTTCAGTCAAGTTTTGGTGGAACACTTCGGCAGGGTGATATCACGTGGATAATTACTCGATTTGGACAGTACGTAATGCTTACGTGGTAGGGTGGTTCAGCCAAAAGGTCGGTTTGAAAAAAAACAGCCATAGGTATTTTTTTTTGGTTTCCGCACACCCTTGCCCTGACTTGTGCTAGGACAGGCTACCACCAAGCTGACGCCTCAAACGTACACCAGAAACGCAGACTCTACAGCCAGTAACGAGAGGCGCATGACGGGGTAGGAATTTCTTGATAGACGACCGCGCACCCCAGTCGACCGACGTTAGAGCACCGGCTCCGTTCCCTTAGCTCGCGTCGACGACATCGGTACGAATGTCGGTGTTTCGTGCCTTGGCAGCGTGTCGCACGCAGGCGATGCGCGGAGATGACTGCACAACAAGCGAGCACCTTTTGCACACGAGGAAAGGCTCTTGCTCATCGAATAGCGGCGTCTTTGTTACCGTGAGGGGCGGATACGAAGAAAAAAAAAAGTCGAAATTGGAATGAGGATGTCAGGGATGACCGAGATATTCCGCTGCGTCCACATCCGTGAGGATCCTCGACAAGGGACGGGACGCGAGTGTGGAAGGGATTGGTTGGTTGGTGCGGTGCCAATTCTAGTGATACGACGGGCATTGTTTGCCACGGGAGTACGTGTACGGTCTGCAGCGGCTTCGAGAGATTCCCATTTGTGAAGAAGCATAAAAGCATGCGAAAAAATCGCCGCACTGCATGCGTCGTCGCCGTCCAAGGGACTGCAAACATAGCAGACGAGGGTAAGACAAGATTAGAAAGTCAAAATGGATACGCACCTGCATGCGCATGCCTAGTCTTCGAGATATCCTCCTGACGACGACATTCATACGACTTTCAAAGAAATAGATAGTTAGAGAACGAGCCAGCCAGGGATGAGAGGAGGCGCACCACGATCCCGTCATCTTGAAAACGCGGAACGAGAGCGTCGCAGTCCGAGCATTGAATGATCGAAGACGTCCTTGAGACCTTAGTATAAGGATGAATATTCAGGGCAGCTATGGAGACATACCAAAGTGGGACTTTCTTCTTGGGAAAGATGCACAGTTTGTTCAGTGTCGCAACGATTGTGCCGCGACTAGCCATTGCAAATGTCGCTCAAAGATCCGTTTGATTCACGTCTTGAGCCGCAGTGTAGACAAGGACGAGGACGGATGCTCGTCGGATACCAGCTCAATTGCAGACGGTGGGTAGACTTCAATCCTTGCTTCAAGCGGGTAGGTAGGTAGGTAGGTAGGTAGATTACACGGCACGGTCCCGCTTAGGAACGCCGGGGCCCAGGGAGTAACAGACAATACAGGGGCACTACTGTACTGTACGGTCCCTGGACTTCTCAAACCACCCGTAGCCGAGCTCACGATCACATCCGCCGATGCACCGCGGTAGAACTAAAGGAAGAGTGAGAAGCAATACGGAAAAACTGTGACCCCAAAGAGCAAGCATTTCAGGAACTTAACTTAACAGTGCACGATTGGAGCTCAACCATGATTTCTAGGGCTGGTGTAAGAAAAACTCCCAATTTTGGAGAAAACAGAGCACCGTCTGTGACCGGGCGTTTCTCGCTCCAAGTCCCGACCCTAAATCATGGTTTGAAATTATTTCCCCCTGCACCTCGCGCTATGTGCGGAACGGTACTGGTTTCGGGTATGACTCCAGTCACGTCATTGCTTAGAGAAGTTCGAGAATTGTTTACTCGAAAGACACTTGTTCGCGCTGTTCCCAAATATGACATGATAAATCTCGAGATGGGCTTGAGATGAACGACTGACTGTCGAGCTTAACGAGGGGACTTGAAGCACGGAGTCTCGAGAATGGAGAAGGCTGCAGAATAGTATGAGGAGCAACGAGGAGTGTTCGTCCTTGCCATCGCCGGATTGCTGTTTGTCGTAGTCGTCGTGTTGGTCGTAGGCCGCACACAGTTATTTGCGCATCGGACCAAATCGGAAACGACTCCGAAGATTCCCACGTCGGACGAGACTTGCTGCTGTACCACGACTTCGCAGGACCCCAGGCACCTGGGGTGTAACCAGCCTCGTACACGCCAGAAGCCTGCCTCGTTGCATTCACACTGCACGACATATATATCCCTTCACATCTGACACTCAGTGTCCAATCTCCTTTCTTCCCCCCTGCTCTTCCAACTCAAATGAACATCGAAGAGACCCATACACTCGGCTCCGAGTCCCTCGACGATTGGTTGTCGGACACTTCTGAAGAGGAAATACATGCTCCCAGCTCCCGATCACTCGATGATTCATTATCAGATGGAGGCATTCACCCCACAATCAACTGTATGGAGCCTACAGATTCAGTTTTCCTATCCTTTCTGATTTTTATGTAGTCACAGGAGGAATCGGAGGGGCAGGCGGAAACAGTGGATTGAGTGGTGGGATGGGTGGAAATGGGGAGGGACCTCGACTGTACTTTTCCAGAGGTAAGTCTTCATATCTTGGATGATGTGGTATGGCTGGAAAATGTTTACCCAATTGTACAGGTGAGAATGCCCTAGTAGATACAGGACGTTCCCGGAGATTACACTTTATTGAGGTTCGAGCTCGAACAACCCAAGGATCAACCCAAGACGACGTGACCTATCAGATTTTCGCCTTCGCAGTGTCCGCTTGGGAGACATTGACATCGTACGTAGCTTGGAAATTCAAGAAACCAGAACTCCGTTGGCTTGTCCCAACTTGAAGCACGATGTTCTGAGAAACTTTCATTCCGCCAGAGTGACATCTCATCGCCGACCACTTACCGTCGTGAGTTACGACGGTCAGAATGCTGCGGCGGCAAAGAAGGTATAAAATTAATGGCTGGCTGCACACCCATAAATTCCTAACTGGTACCTCAGCAGTGGGAAATGGATGTGGAAAACTTCAAGAAGATGCGGTATTTCTCGAGAAAATTTGGCGTTTCACGCAGATTGACCGAACGTTACATAGACACCCAAACCTTATACAAATGTACGGCATCTTGAGATCTCACTATGGATTCGCTATCATTTTTCATGGCGGTGCGCTAATAATCAAGTTTACCTTCCGACGCTTCTGACATTTCAAATAGATTCAATTCCCTACGCAGAATATTTGTACCTTTACCAAGAGGCAATGGCGTGGGTGTATTGTATGATTTTCAATGTCAACTCACCAGGTTCATTTAGCAACCATAGCATGCGTTCAAGGTTCTCGCGAAGTTTCAATGTAAGTATGCGAGCACCTTTCGATATTAGCACCAGCTGAATAGTAGGTAATTCAGACTGCCATGAATTACCTTTCCACCTTGGAAATCGACTGGGTAAGTCGGAAATTGGATTCAATATTGTTAGCTTTCTTTTGAGTCCATCACGTTAGTCTCAACTTGTTTATGCGCCATTCGTGAATCTCGACACTGGCCATTTCATTCTCTTTGTGATATTCGAAGACAACGTCTACTTCGAATTCTCGAGCAACAACACCGCATCAAATACAGCTTCTGGAGGTTCTGGCAGTGAGATCGAGCTTCTGTTGCGTCGATATCTTCTCACAATCAAAAGTCTCCGCGAACCTGCAACACATTATCATCAATGGTGAGGGTTTTCGCAGTATTTACATTGAACGAACATTGCATGGCTTATCGTGGTGCAGGCGGATCTGGGGGTTCGGGAGGAAGAGGCGGACAGCATGGGGGACTAGGCGGGACAGGCCAGGGGCCGCAAATCCATGTCTTTGGAGTCAACACGTGGAATGTTAACATGCAAGACGGCGCAAGTAGGTGCTTCATACACTGCTAAAGGCTGAGGCCAACACACAGCACCAGATCTTTTTGCTCATCCAGGCCAGCAAACGTTCCCGCTTCCCAACGCTGATATGTCTATGCCGCAAAGGGAGCATGCGGCAGACAGCGGTATCCCGCCCCCATCGTCTCACAGCCCTCTCGAAACCTTGCAGTTACGTGGAGAAATCTCTCGTCTATCTCAACGCATCGATGAGCTCACTGGACGCCTTGATGGTCTCGGCGGGGTCCCTGCGCTTCTGAAGAACATGGCCATGCAACTGGGCACTCGTGGCAGCCCCAACTCCGCCGACTTGGATCGCCCCATGCCAGTGGCCGAGCCCGTTCCACCAGTCCTGGTCCACTCGAGTTCACGGGGTCGAGAGAAGCAAAGATCATGTCCTTGGCCATTCTCAGGCTGGGAATATGCGCGACGATGACATTGATGACGAAGGCGGCATGGGTCGAGGTAAGAAGAATCGCCGACAGACGTCCCCCGCCCCGCCTTCAAAGAGATTTGGTCTAGTCTCGGTCGTAATGGGAATCATCTTGGACACAAAGCGCCGCCGTGACGACGAGAGTGACAGCGAAGTCAGGCTCAAGGAAAGAAGATTCTTCGACAGCGTTCCCCAATTCGCCCCCCAAACTATTAGTCCAGATTCCTCGCAATTCTAGAATGCCACGAGATAGGACGATTATCACGAGTAGACTCATTCCCTGGTTAATACATGTATCTGCTGCTGTCTCGGTGTGCAGTCAAACCCACCGCTCGTTTGTCGTGCGCTCATTAGTAATGATTCAAGTGTTCCAGTGCGGGAGCTGAAGGTGCAGGTATTCGACCACAGCAATTTAACTGAAAGCTGCTGCTGACCGACGAAGAGTCAGAAGAAGGGGAGAAGACAAGTCCCGGACTCCCAAGGAGTGTTGAGATGATCCACAACCGCCTGAATCCATGGAAGCGTGAAGGCGACATCGCAAAAGATCCAATTATCCCAATGGCCCATCCTGCCCCATTCGCCACGCCAATCCTGCGCCCTCCAGCTCGGAGCGGCACGATCCATCTGTACCGGCTACACATCAACGAGGAACACAGTAAACGCAGGAGAAGCAGCTCGGCACACCCACGAACATATCCCGCGACCTCCGATGACGGAGTCGTAGCAGGCGCGAGGGCGAAGAGGGAATGTAAGTCGGGTCGGGGTGCACAGCCACATTGAGACGAAGAGATACTTAGAAAGCGAAAACATTTGGCACACTGGCATGAATGCGACAGCGGCAGGATACAGAGATGCGCTAGTTAGTAGAAACCATTGCGCTCGAGTGATGCTGGTCTCGAGCCACAGCAAAGCCACCCTCGTTCCTTCGAGGGACATGACTGTGATGACAGGGTTTGCGACCCCGTCGTCCGACGGGTGACAGGGTACACAGCAAGCGCGAGTTGAGGGCGAGGCGCACGGAGTGGAACATCAAGAGGGTAGGTCGTTGAGTCATCGCCTGCAGACCGACGAGCGCTGTTGGTACTACCATTTCGACGGAAAGCATACATGGTGCTAGCAAACGGATGCGAGGAATTGATACAATGATAGGCACGTCGTCGACGAGCTTCACATTGAGCGCATATTCAAAGTATTGCTGGAGGGAGCGGAGAGGTCTCCGACCCTCGCGCACCGCAGGCGCACGCCTAGCTCGGTGAAATCAGAGTACTCTCAACCCCGAAGATCACTGTGAATGGGGACGAAGGCAGCATCTCTCGCAGAGCACGAATGCCCGCGAGTCGTTGCCTTGAGAGCCATCGCCGACTTTGCGACAACGACATCAGACAGCGCGACCGTGACTTCCATCGAGGCGTGTCAGCACTGGAGCGTCGAAACACGCAGTCTTCCCAGCACGGAGAGGGATGCCAGGGCATTGAGTCATCGCGTAAGGCTGTAGCACCAGCCGAGCGAAAATGCATTGGGTTCCATTTCATTGCCAAGGGGCGCACCGCTACTGTGCGACGATACTTCAAAGCGGTGCGAATCTGGAGTGAGAGCCAAGTCGGCTGCATGACCCTCGATGCACAGGAGTGGAATTAGTGGACAAGAACGATGATGGTAGCGTCGCTGAGTCGCCTCGAAAACTCCAGCAAAGGGGCGCATAGTCCGTCTCGGGAAAGATTTCGTGAGCGGAACGCGGAAGCGACAAGCAATTCAGAATTCGTTCCATATGAGCTGCCAGATGTGGGGCAAGAACAGGAGAACGCAGAGGCAGTGGAGACGAGCGAAGGGGCAGTCGAGATCGCCGAGTCTGAGGAGGGACGAAAAATATGAAAGGGGATCCACTTGCAGAAAAAAAATTACGCACCTCCGCGTCTGAAAAGACTCGTACCTACACCGCGGGCGCATTCTCAACCCTTGCACACGCAGTCCAAACTGCAACGCGACTTGGTCGAACGACATTGAATAAGAATTATACTGCACTGGGAAGAGACGACACACCACGAAATTCTGCGCTACCAATCAACAGACTAAGAACTTGAGTCGGAGAGCCTAACATCTCTGAAAATCAGCATAGACATCGAGGAGATCAGAGTAAGAAAGGACGCACGGGGGATTAAGATTCATCTCGGCGCCAGCCCGACTATCCTCCGGTGGTCTCGTAGGAATCTCGTCTGCTTCCCAGCCACTTCCGAGATGAAGATATAGGCGGTAAAGTCGTCTTGCACTTCATACAAGAGCTCAGAAATTCGGTCAGATTGGAGAATTTTGGGGCCTGGGGCGTTTCGGGTGCGTTTGTCGAGGTCAACGACGTGCACTGTTTGATGCAGCACCGGGTAACACACAGTAAAGTCACGCAAGGTGCGGCGAGGGCCTGAAAGAGGAGGGTAAGAAAAGGATATAAAGGGGCTGCGCGATCGTGTTCATTGTCGTCGCCGGTGTGAAAAGTGTGTTCGGACCGAATCGGCGCTATCCAAAAACTCCCACGGCTTCTTCCTCCCCCTCCATCAACACTGCCGGGCCGGGGCCTCCAGTCGTCGATCCTGGCTTGAGTCCTTCGAGTTGCTTTAAAACAAGCCATTTAAACTCGTCACAGTAAATTTTTGGACGAGCTCAGTCACGGTCCCTGTCATCGCCGGATTTCTAGTCATCGCGGATTTCTTTTGGTCGTAGTCGACAACTATCCTCAACTATCCTTGTACTCTGATCAGATGTACATTTACACAAATTTTCGATGCGTCCCATCGAGGAAACTAATGACTCTCAACACCGTGAGGCATCAGGTTCAATGTCGCCTCGCTTGGGGAGGTCGAGTGTGTGAAGTCCTGTGTCGCGAGGTGACATAGATTTGTGATTTTTGTAATTCATGCAAAAATTCTATTCCAGACAGTCTATTCAATGAATCCAGAAACGAGTTGCTAAAATCGAAGAGTCAGGCAGGAGCCAAGCGGAGAAGCAATGTGCTCACCCTCGATCTCCCCTTTCTGCCGCCGAGAGATGAAATCGTCTGCTTCGGCCCAAAACTTGAGGCATCCCCATGCCTCGTCCTCCATTTCAGCCCAGTACTCGTTGTAGAGCCCTATGACAACAGGCAAGTCATAAAGACGAGGCTCCTTGATGGAGTCATAATGTTTGTGACTTTCAGAACCAGCGGGCCATTGGAACAACAGAATCTGTAGAGCCGGACAGGCGGCCGCTGTTACGGGTAATCCATTTTGGGTCAAGGTTTCCCAATTGTTTTTGTTGAAACATAAATGCGTGAGAGCAGGTAATTGAAGCACCGGTCCGAGAAGATTCCAACAGTTGTCGTCAAAGACATCAAGGTGTGTGAGAGATTGGAGTACTGGGTGCTTGAAATCGATGGACTTGACATTGCCGAAGAGACTCGTGAGACTACAGCACATGCGTCGGAGATCTCGCATTTTAGCAAGGATGGGTAGCATGGTGTGATTTCCAGGTGAATTCATGCATCCAAATTCACGGAGACCAGTGCAGACGCTCAAAAGCTGTAGCACATTCTGCCCCCTGTCATCGGATTGGAGAACAAGATGATGAACCGCTTTGTGGAAGAAATCTGGAGCGTCTTTTCGTTTCATTGCACGGAAAACCGCATTTTCTAGCTCGGAATCGTCGTCGAGCTGGATCACTCTGTACAACAGAGGCTCGATCCTACACAGAAACCCAAATTTCTTCACACCGCAAATTAAACTATGGCCGAACTTTCTGTCCCAGCTGAATTAGAACGCGAAATCTTCGAAACCACAGCGACGAACTTTCCAAAGTCTATCCCAGCCCTTCTCCGAGTCGCCCGCCGCGTTCACATTTGGTGCGCATTCCTTTGCATGACTCATAGACTCGAACACATATGTTGGGAGAGAGAAGATTTACCGTCACGGTGTCACTCCTGTCACGGTGATTGGAATCCGGAGCCGTGCCCCCTTTTCCTCTTCTTTCATGTCGCTTTCTCGCAATCACAACGGCTTTGCGGATATTGCCCTTCAATGAATCTCTCGAGTCGACTGCATGCTTTTTTTGTATCGTTCGAGTGTCTGAAGCACTCCATCAATGCATTGTACAGTAAATTTGCTCAAAATTTGCTTCTAATTCGTTGGAAATTCGCCTGAAAATCTTTCAGTTCTGGTTCTCGCCCGCGAAAGCAGCATAATCTCGCCTTCCGCCGGTCAACGAAGAAAATCAGTGTATCTTGAGAACTCAGAATCTAGGTCGCATGTCGGTGCTTCGTCGAGTCCTCTGGGACAACCTCTTGAGAAGTCTCGGAGTATCCGGCTCCTTCGCAGGTTTTGAATGGTGAACAGTCTATTGCAAACTTCGTGCGGGCCAGGGGCCTTGCATGGCACATGTATACAGTGTATATGCTACTAGCGTTTATTCTAGTCAGCACGGCCTTTACTATATCTCGAACATTTCGACGGTGAGCAAGTGTCCCTGAGCATATCTTCCCCGTATGTTACGCAGATATAAGCTGCACTAACTTTAGCTGAAATTTCGCACAGGTGCCCTTGCTTGCGCCGTTTCGGCCTCTACTGTGCTTCCAATGAATCTTCTGTTTCGGCAGCGATAACCCCAATCAGACGATAGCTGGAATGATTTGTGAATCAGCCAATGATAATTGCTTCTGTTAGACGCGCTGAACCTCATATATATCCTCGTTCTGGCCTTGTATCATGTTCCTCCCTTCCCTTCCCTTTTCATCGCCTGGGCATGTCTGTTCGCAGCAATGGGAATCCTAACAACGACTACACCGGACACCACATATCAATTACGGGTGCGCGTACCAAATATTATTAAGCCCTCCTTGATTCTAATACCATGAGTAGGCGGAATTGGAGGCTCTGGCGGAAGAGGTGGGCGGAACGGCGGGGGAAATGGCGAGCGACCCCGAGTTGGCTTCTCTGGCGGTATTCAAAGTTGTACCGTGCATGTCAGCGGAAGTAAGTTTGACGCTCGATACGTGTGAGGCAAACAGCTATTTATGGTGATTTTGAGGTTTATTCAACCAGTCTACGAACTCGAGTGCTCTCCTCCCTTCCGGTAACTCGCTTGAACATGTCTGGTATCCATTACTCAGCTTCAGAACTTTCGCAGATCTTTGCAATATCCCATTAGGCGATATATTCCTACAGCGCGATCTGTCCGAAGATGATACTGAATTTTATTCCGTTCACTTCCAGCCCACACAGCACAAGCGTTCTGGGGTTCGAAAGGTTTATTTCGCGAAAATTGAGGGACGGAACACGGGAATGACTGTAGCCTTGTATGAGGGCAAACGTGCGGAGGAGGTGAGCCGTAATTTATCCATCCACGATGATTACGGAATAGGTATGGCCAGCAATTTAAGAGAGACTTATCGCAGTACATGGCAATTCGGTAAGCCAGAACTTCCGTATTTCGGGCTTCAAATTGTGATTGGAATCTTGTCCAGACACCCTAATTCGATGCAAATCCATGGAATTATGCATTCGCCGCATGTACACGCAGCTATTTTCCACGGCGGTAAGAGGTTTTGCCTGATGAAGAACCATAAGCTCTTGTTGTGACAACTCGGCAAAGATTTGATCCCACTCTCAAATTTTTTGCAATTTTATCAACAATATCCTTTGAAAATGTGTTATCTAAATGGTTCTCTGGTAGGTGTATGTCAATCCTCCGAAACGTACGCTGACTTGCGGTAGTGTTCTGATTACTTGGTGGGTTCTCAAATACCGATGCTGACCCCTCGAACTTTATTATCTTTTCGCCTAGGTGGCCTGGGAGTATTTCAACCTTGGTTTTCGATATGATTTGGTACCTCGATATACGGCAATTTATTTTCATCACTGAAGGCTGGTCGGCTCTAGGACATAAACGGTTGCACCCTATTTGTCAATCGCTCAACTGGACGACTCTGTGTCGACCCCATCGGCCACGAAGTCGATCCATTTTGCACGCCAATATGCCATTTGACCGCCGTTCAAATGATGTTACCTATCATGGAGGTCCTCTCTTCAACGGACCCACATCTCGTCACCGACATGTTTACATTGGATCAATACTACGACATGTGTTATATGAAGCTTTCAAACAATCTAACTGTACATACCTATCTCAACGGCAGCCACCCTCAAAACGGGAACAGTCCTGCATCTTCGATCTGACAGTCTCGTCGAAATTGCCCGCTTACCGGAACTACCCCGATTTGAAGTTGGGGATCATTGGCGGCCGTTGCATTCCGTGACATGCAGACCGTCTTCTGTTGAAATTTTGGGGCACGGCGAACCTTGGACCCGGTGATGACTAATTTCACTGAACAGTAGGCGCTTTTTGACTGGAGTGTTATAGGTTTTCCTCGACCGAGTTAATCTCCGGTACCGTAGCTTTCAGCTTGAGTGTACGCGATGCACTCTGGGATGTACCCGCAAATGAATGGTTGAGTCAAGCAAATTATATATTCCACCAATTGAATATATTCTCGAACCTTCGAGATTATGGTGTGTGCGCTTGCTCCGTTGAGAAGGGGCAAAAATGCAACTTAATTTTCTGCAGCTCTGTTAGACGGCATCGAATTTTGCTGTCAGCTCAGTCCTTGCGCAGACGTAGAAAACCATCCACCGATGGGTTTTCTATTTCTCTGTCCACCACAATATTTTCAAACTGGAATGGCATGCTTTAAATGGCCAGAATATTCAGCCTATTGGTCTCTCGATCCATGGGGTGTTGAACGGCTCAGCATAGAGCAGGCGTTTAATATCGGTTTCCCCATTATTCAATTTTCAACAACCATCCGGCTCAGGTCATGGGATGATAGCGCCTATGCCGGTCTTCGCGAATTTCATCGAGCAAAAGGCTTTGATCCAGATACTCAAGATATTGCTGTCCACCTCAACCAACCGTTATATCAAATCTCTGACAATGAGTCCGAGATCGCAGCTGAGAAAGGCAAGTAGAACTGTCCCTACCCGGCGCCCTGCTTTTTGTTGATAGAATCTAGTCTATGAAGAGCTTTTAACAGACGGCGACTTGTACGCCAATGAGGTAGATTACGAAAAGGTTTCAACATTGAGCACGGTCAGCACCCTTGACGAGGATCGAGAATTCGATGGAGACGAGGATGAAGAAGTTGAAGAGTACATTTATTCGCCCGGTGTTTCCCGAAAGAGACAAGCTGAATGTGATGTTTGGATCCCCAACTTGGTTGTCGTGAAAAAGAGACGTCTTTCTTCGTAGTATATCAATATATCATGACTCGTCAGCCCTACTCAGCATTTGAGACGGCGGTGTCGCGAGTCAGCGAACTCGGAAGAAGATTTCCTTGAACCAAGCCAATGTACATCCGCATGATTGCCGTTCAATCTGTTCAATTGCCAACGCAAGCTCCGATTTCTTGCGGAGCGAATATATTCACATTACATTATCCAGCAAAAAAATCTAGATCAAGAGAAAGATAAAGCAATCCGATACAACATGAAGTAGAAAGGTTTAAGTCGTGTTTGACTCAGCTATATACTTCTGATAGACGGTGATTAGCAACGACGCAAACCACAGCCAACCGATTATAGTCATTGTGTTGCATTTACACAGGCCTGGTAATCTGAGAGATCTTCTGTGCTCCTCTGGCAGGGCAGGAAAATAGGTAAGAAGAACCGAATTCTATCCGCAAATGAGAATCCCCTAAGTATCTCATCGAA
This sequence comes from Favolaschia claudopus, assembly GCA_037176885.1. Lineage (NCBI taxonomy): Eukaryota > Fungi > Basidiomycota > Agaricomycetes > Agaricales > Mycenaceae > Favolaschia > Favolaschia claudopus. The sequence continues at coordinate 360,933 of JAWWNJ010000097.1, read as the reverse complement.
TTCAAATAATTCTTACCGGTGCCGCCAACTCGGAATAGCCATACATATTCCACCGTTCATACGTAGACGGATCCCGTATCCATCTTTCCGAAGAGCGATATTCCTCTGTATCGGTGCCCTGAATGACGGCGTCGCAGTCACGAGAAAGCGTTTCCCATAAAATAGCGTTTTTCGCGTCGCCGTACATGGCGCAGAGACGAAACCCACAGTGCGCACCGCGGGACAGTTCGATCGCGTAGCCCTCCTCGCAGATGGCGAGAAGATTGGCTTGGAGTTGTTCGAGGAGTTGCGTAGGATTTCGACGGGTTTGCGCGGATGTGGGGAAGGATTCCATGAAGAGGTTGTATTGATGGATTCGGGCGAGGGAGTGAAGGCGTTGTTCTAACGGCCGAGCGCATCCCGCACACGAGCAAGCGAAGTCAAAGTTCTTGCGGAGAAATTTTGGGGGATCATCTGTGTGTATCTGGCAGGGAATATAGGACACCGTAATTTCCTCCATCGGGGCGATGTCCTGTAAGGCGTGAAGAGCTGAACAACGTTAGAGAATTATCGAATGGCTAAAGATTTCGACTGACTTTCGCATTGTAAATCTTCCCGCCATGTATACATGGCATTTGGACCGGAGAGGGGCGAGCAGCAAGTATGGTTGATGCGACAGATTGTCGCGAACAGTCCACAGGCATTGTCGTCTTCTGACGCGCAAGGCAGAAAGTGGTTGAAGCGTCCCGAAATCGAATCTTCGCCTTTCTTACAAGGGAAGGACAGTAGGAACTCGAGGTTCGAGGGCGAGGAGAGCGCTGTTTGGACAGAGTGAGCCAAGTCCTCGCGGGTTTGACCAGAGAGTTTGATGGTAGGCTCTTCTGCGATAATGCGTGTGCCTTGAACGATGAATTCCAAAGCGATGACGCCCTTTCCTTTGCCTGGGATATCAACTACCTCGATGGCAGGGAAGGTGCTCATGGTGGAAAGCTGTATGTGGCTATGGGCGGCCTGGTGGTGGACAGCGTCAGGGTCGGAACGAGGTAAACATGAGGCATACACAACCTCGCACGCGGTCTGTTAGCCATTCCCTCTCCAAATTCGGCATTCAATCTGATTTTTAAGATACTTCCCTATCGAGCAGGGGTCTTTCAGAAATTCGAGTGAAATGCCAAAGTTTCGAAAAAGAAATTTACATGCAACATTCAGAAAGCGATCTGGAGATTATGTTCAATTTTGAACATTTGCTTGAATGGTGGGACTGACTGAGACTAACAACTGCGGCAGAACGTAACTGAACGTTCCATGATTTCTGCTCCCCCGGGTTTGACATGCCTCGTCCAAATCGCGTCTTTTATTAAGATTCAGCAACACCAAATAGCAGTACTAGTTAGAGGCCCACGCAGTTGAACCGATATTGTCCATCTCCAATTTCGTGTAGGCAGTCTGGTAAGGTTGTTGAGCTACGTCGACTCCACTAGTATTTTTTGCAAATTTTCGAGTCGGATGATTGATGTGTAAGTACGCGCTCCGAGGTCAGAGAGACAAGCGGTTTGATGGGAGGACAAGATGACGCAGAAAAATCGTCTTGAAATTGCGATTCCCGACCCAGACGAACCTCTCGACTGCAGTGGTAGCGCAAGAGAGAGAGAGAGGTTGTGGGCGTGGGAGTTTCTTGAATAAAGATGGTTCGGCCCGAAATCCCGAAAACTTCTTCTTGTGCGCTGCGATGACGGCGGCGGCGACAACGAGCGCGACTGCGGCAGTCGGCGATATCTCCTTCATAGTATCTAGTTTCTTGCTGCCGACTCAGTTACGCCGCCGTGAACGTTCTCTCACCGAATTCCCGACGTTCAGCCCAAGCTACGCTAACAGTAGTCACTTCAAGACCTCGCCTCAAATCTCGTCTACCTTACTTTGCCGTCAAGCTGTCTCATTGGGCTGAAGATGACGACCTGATTTCCGTCTCTCCGAGAGTAGACAAGGACAATCTGGTGCGGGCATGCCGCAAGAGAAAGAGGAAGAGAAAGTCTTTTCTTTATGGTGTGTCGTCTAACGAGTATCCACCTCAATTTCTTTGCTGATTCTTTGCATTTTCAACCCAGTCTGGCTGTCTGACGGCGCAGGGTCTTTCAATGGTCATTGCATACCCCTAGACGTGTATCTCAACAAGTAACCCAATGAAACGGCTCTCGCCGAGTTTCTCGCCTTGTAGCACAGGTGCGGAGCTTCTCTTCTTCTTCAGTGAGACTCCATTCTGACTCGTCTTCGGCGTACTCAGTCGTAACTCGCCCACCGCCCCTCTCGACCCCACTTTACTTTCGCCGCCAATCTCTGACGTTGCACAAAAGCCAGCAAAATCGTCTCTATACCGCGATTGGGTCAACCCTAGCTTTATCGAAATCAGCCCTTGCCTCGTACGATAGCCGTCGATTGGACTACGGGTGCCAGCACTGGGGTCTATGGTCACTCGAAGATCATGTATCGCCTAACCCAGCTTCTTCGGGATGCGTTCATGGGTATGCGGGGCTGCTTCTCCTGCGTTCGCCCAAGCTTTTTCTTGCGAAGTGTGGGCGGGGGAGGTTAGCCGGCGGGGCGGATGCTGGACTAGATTATGCTGTGAGCTGGAGGTACGAGTGGCGAGGCGCCTGGATTGCGACGTGGTCTGGTAGGAAATTGATCAATAGATTCTCTTCCGCCTTCCGTTTGTGTCACCAGCTCCGCAAATCCGATCCCCCGACGTTTTCGGTGGCAGCCGTGCTAGCCTCCGGTGGCTCGACTCCTACTCCCCCGACGTTGGATTACCAGCTTCACTCTCTCGGCTCGCGACGTCGACATCGGCATACGAAAACCGCCTACCCCTCACCAACGCGTCAGGCCCGGGACGCGATGGTTTTGTCCAAAGTCCTGAGCGTATTCATTCAGCGCATCGGGCCGACTGCTCGAATGACGGCGATCTTGCGAACGTCAGACACGCGTACAAGTAACTTAGGAGACGATTCGAGACCTTCCACTGCGTCGGTCCGGATGCTGACTCTGCTATTATGTGCCTCACGTTCATTGGGCGGCATTGATCAGCGCCCCCAACGCTCTCCTCGTCAAAGCCTCCCTCCACCTGCATCATCTTTCTTTCCCATGCAACAAATAACGCGCCAGGCATGTCCCGCCTTCTCCTTGGCACGGTGGCTGTACCATCCTCCCCCAACGCACTTTGCCATGCCGTTCACCCACCTGCTGGCTCTCCGTCACCGGATCCTCCGGAATGTGTTCTTGGGTGTATAATCCTGCTTGTCCTGCCGTCGAAACAGCTCTCGTTTGGGTTGTGGTCTTGGGAGCTGCGGGCCGGGACGAGCGTGGACGCGAATCGCTCCGCTGTTTGTGGATGCGAAGGAGTGGGACAGCGGATGGGGCGGGTGTATTCCTGGGTATATGGCTTACTCACAGCGGTGTTTGCTATAAATGCTGCGGCGCGTGGGGTGTCTGGCTAGCTGGATAGAGCGGGGCGGCGGGAAACGGTATATTCGCAAACCCGACTCGATCGCTTTCAGCTCATTGCATATACTTCTTGGCAAGCGTCGACTGAGGTGCTTGTGCTACACACGTACGTCTCACGAAAAATCGAATTCTGAAATTCATACATGCACAATACAGTATCAAGCAGTCGAGATGAAGCCTCGGATCGAAACTCGTCCCGCATTGCAACCTATTCCATACCATGACATACGATGTCTAATATCTATATTCTTTCTACAAGAGCGAGAAGCCCAAGAAAACCAATCAACAAGATCTGGATTGTCGTGAGGAGTTTGTATGTCTTCGATGCTGGCAGTAGTTCAGCTGAGCAAACCGCTTCTGGGTGACTTCAAATTTTCCCATTGACCAAAAACAATCAGACGCCCGATGAATATTGACCCTCAGGCGGACTCCAGTCTCCAACCTCAGATCTGTATATATACCGGAGAGTATCAACTTCACCAAAGTCTCTCCCCTCGCACTCGGGTCCCGCTAGACATTTATCACCGAGAATAGAAAAAACAAGCTCGACCTGTACCACTGCGTAACATTCAATTTTTTTTTCAATGATAGTTTCAGAAATACGACTGAAAATCTTGCCGGACAGAAAAACAGAGATTCCGAAACTCTGTGAATCAGTATCTCAGAACTCACATCATCTTGTTCGGCATCTTCAGAAAAGGAAAAGTGTGCAAAGTCGACACGCTCGTTCTGTTCAAAATCTTTTTTGTGAAACTCCGACCCGGACACCAACAAACCTTTCGACCAGTTCGAATCCACGGATGCAGGATTTGGTGTGGTTTGATCTTTTCTCTCCTCGTCACAAAGTAAGCGATGAGTAGGTATACTAGGTGCCACTGTACTTTACACGTTATCTAACAGCACTAGAGCTGCAAGAATACCAATTAGCAACAGCTGGACCGTTGTCACAACTTTGAATGCCTTGGATGCTGGCATTTGGTCTGCGAACTCGTGAAGTGATTCATGCAGTTCGAAATCCCGAAGTTCTACTAACCCTTGACCTCAGCAAACCAAAGTTCACATCGAGAGATGGCCCACCTCGGCCTTCATGCACAACATTCCATGTTGGACCTTTCACCAAATTGCTCGGCTTTGCCACCTTTTGCTCCGAGCCACTGTTTGAAGAATGTTCATTCGACATGGATCCATTGACATTCTCTTCACTGACTGCCCAGAAATCATCTTCTCCATCGTAACTTTCTTTTATTTCTCCTGCATATTTTCAGTGGTGAGCGAGACACATGTGTCAACCCACCTCCAACAATTGACATGTCTGCATCAGAACATGGTTTATAAAGTCGGTATCCCAGATGTCGTGCAACATCCTGACTGTCAGGATCAAATCCTTTTCCTTGATGTAATTCGCGAAGGCCAGTGTAGACACTATCATCCCATGACTGCCCATGAGCTTTGATCTTCTCCATACAGAGAATTGGAAATCCAAGCTCGACTGCATGCTCTGTGCTCAGTTCCCTAGTGCCATCCAGATCAAGGGACCAGTAGGCAAGAGATTGTGGGCATTCGAAGGAGTGGCTTGCGAGGAAAACATCTTTTGAGCGCAACCATAGATATCCTTGAGGAGGGCAGCCAGCATTGTTTGGATTGGGTTTTAGCGAAATTGTGAGCTCGAATCTATCCAATAGAACTGTGATATGGTTCAGCTTGGATCCATTTGATTCCACTGACAAACATACCATAGTTGCTGAAGTTTGATTCGATTCTCAGATGGCTGAATATGTGGTTAGCCTGGCTGAGCCATCCATACCATGTGACTCTCGAAATCGGAGCAATCTGCCATGCCTCAAACTGGAAGTAAGTATGGTCCAATAACAGTTCTGAGGAGGAGAAACTAGTGGCCCAATGAAACATTATATGAAGTTCAGTGTCCACCCTCTAGACAATGACAATTGTCATACATACCACTTTTCCAGCCTTTCCAGAGAACAACACTTTCAGTATAATGATCATCTCGATACAATGATATCAATGTCATGCATACCTCATCCCCCAGCCTGCATAAAGTTTCTGACCTCCAACAGTCGCGGCCCATGTTTCCCTCCAACAAGGTGGCCAATTGAAGTCAGTGTCAGACTCCATCACAGTGGCAATTTCAATAGAATTGCCAAAGGTGTCAATAGCTGCAGCACAATATACACTGTCCAAATGTATTGCAGCTGAAGAAGAAAACACAAGAGATTTAGATCTGCGGAGCCTGTCGGAGTTGCAGATATTGTGATAGTCATCCAAGGTTAGAGCTTGCATAACGAGACTTGTGGCTGCAGATGTAAACACATTCATAGTGGGCATTTTCGGGGAGTGTCGCTGGAAATGATTTAGGCGGCGGGTATTTGTTGATGAATGTCCTCCAATGTCAATGCAGAGTCGGCCAGTTGAGTAACATACAAGTACATCATAGTCAAACTGATGCCCCACTGTGAAACAGAATTATGATTGAGGGATTTGACTCACGAAGACATGGGCGCGGAATCTGGAAATCAAGTGATCAATAGCCTCCTGCCAGCATGTCAGCAAATGTATTAGCTACGGAGGTGACCTGTACATTATGTTCCCGGCTCTGAAGCAAGTTAAAGCAATGTTAAATCACGAGAGTTGTGAATCCACGTACAAAATAAAGTTGGATGCAAACCGTCAATAAGGGAGACTTCCAAAGTTTTGTGACAAGGTCGCTAAATAGGATGAAATCTAGTTGAATGTTAACATCGATTTGACGAGATCTGGGCGCCATACCATCGTGAAAGACAATAGCATAGAGATTTTGCCCCTGAACTACTCCATACATTTGGAGAATATTTTCATGTCTATTGAACGTGAGGTTAGTGTGAACAAAAAAAGAAATCTACCAAGAGATACCGAATCTTCATGTACATCTTGACCTCCTCCTTCCAAGCCTAGACCAAGCTAAAAACCTCGATCTAAATGCATGGAATTTGGAATTTACGCACTTGTTCCGCCCTGTTGCCCTCAAAGGTTACTACAGTAACATTCTGGGTGCCATTGATTTTTGCTGATCGAAGTTTCCGAACACTGTGTCGCGGCCACTTCCAATGATACTGTTGCGGTTCTGGATATCTCACGGATAACTGATGTTGTAGGTAGATGTCTCCCCACGGAATTTTACGATAATCTGTTCACGGATTGAGTTTGGCCAATGTCGGAAGCATACAAACGTCGAAATATTGAACGTACTGCCGCATATCAATGCCTGCTCGCCTGCAACGATTGGTTGTAGATTCTTTGGATAGGCTCTTCCCATGAAGACTCACCGCTATTCAGATTGACTGTGAACCGTTCTGCGTTCGTCATGTACAATCGAGGTGCCTCCGCATTGCCGCCCACCCCGCCGGTGAGTAAACCGTTCCCACCTGCACCCCCGACTCCTCCTGAGACTGCATAAAGATTATATCAGGTGTTTGGGTGTCGTAGACAAGTCTACAAAATTGCATACGATTAAAAGTTGTTGCACGGGATTCCCCATCCGAAAAGAAGCCATCGAGAGAGCCGGGTGTACAAGTTTCCTCGTCAACCTCGTCGATGTTCATTGTAACTGGGAGGGAGAGAGGGACGTCTTTGAAATGGGAAAGAGTAGGCTGCTTAGGCGCTGTTTTCCTGACTTCGTGGTGGCGGAAAGAAAGAGAAGGTCCGGAACAACTCGGCCAATTCGGCCAACAAGGCCCGGACTTGAAGTCCGAAAACCCGAACCACTCTTACCGCAGATCATGACCACGACGGACACCGACGATGGCAAGAACGGCGACAACGACGGCGGTTGTTTAGTGTGGACTCCCGCTCCGTTGCTCGATATTGTCTTCGAGCCACTCAATTCCGAGTCTCCACCAAGTCCACCTCCGATTGTATCGATTCGGTGGTCACCGTCTGAAATCTGTTAACTCAGGGTCTCCGTTCAGCTCAAATACGATCGATATCTGGCGCACCTTCTTAATGGACGGAGTCTAGATCAACATGAGAGAAAAGTCCCTTGCAGTGCGTGCACTACGCTTTTTTTCGATGCCTTCATTTGAATCTAATACGTTTTATAACTTTTATTTCTGTCCTTCTCATATTTGCATCGTTTCATGATCGCAGTATCGGAAGCTTTCGTCATCGCGACGTACGACAAGATTCATTCTACATAAGCCCGAACCTTCGGCTACTGTGTAGCTATAGAAGTGCGTATCGCCTCGACGCCCCGAAACCATTCTAATTTCTCACCCTTTTTGCTCATAAGCCCTGGTCATGTCGACGTGCGGTTCGCCCTTCCCCCTCTCCCATGCTATCACTTGTGAAACTCGTTATACCTCTGCACGCTTACGATTCGTAGACCTTGGCCCACTTTCGGCTTTTGTGCGTGCGTGCTTTTTTACTCTTCAAGTGTCAAGCAATGTGATTGTTTCCAGATGTCGTTCTTCAATTCAGCTCTTTCTCATCGACGGAGATATCTCCCCTCCCACAATTAGACTCTCAAACGATCAACGGATTGACTGCTGTGTGCGCGCCACGACACCCTCTCTCTATGCGCCCTTCATCCCGATCTCGGTGCCAATGCCTTACAACCCTCTTCCTGTGCTCTGAAGGCGTGTTCCGTAGGGACACAATGCGCCGAGTGGGCTGTTTCAAGAGCGTTGTTATGGGCACGGACGTTGTGCTCGCCTGACGGTGATGGTGCCACTAGCATTGAGTGCGCCGGCAGACCTCCGGGGCAGCAAGCAAGCGCTGTCGCTGTCGATTTATCCCGCGAGAGCTTCCCATTACCATTATCACATCCCATGCTCCCTGCCCACGCGGTGTACACCGTGAGGTACAGGTGTCCACTTTTGGGAGCCATATGGTCATTGGTGACTCGAAATGTCGTCTCCCAGCAAATACCATACGATGGCGAGACTCAACACCGGTCTTCTCAACTCGACTACGCCTCCTCTCCTCGCTTTTCCTCCAGTAACTCTTCCTCCTCCTCCACTCCCCTCCCTCTACCGCTTCCGTTAACTGTATTAGCGTTTGCTCAATGCGGTGGCTGTGCCCTCCCGCCCGACGCAATTTCCCTCTACCCCAGCGCTCGCTACATCTTCGCCATCGGATACCCCGGGATGGGTTTTCAGGCGCTTAGAGCCGCTTCTCCCGCGTTCGCGACGTCTCTTCTGGGAGGTGTGGGCGGGAGTGGGTAGCCGGCGGCGCGTCTGCGGTGGAAGTGTATCATATCGTAGTGTGGTGGAGTCGCAGGATTGGAGCCGCGGATGGGCCGGGATGTATGCGCGGGTGGGTCATCGAGCTGCTACGGTGTTCGCTTTAGTGGGTATTGTGTCGCTGGGTGCGGGTGTGCTTGCCGGTGGAGTGAGGAAGATCACTTCGAGAAATTTGCCCCGGGAGTTGCTTTCTTTCGCTGCGTCGATGACTATAGCTCTCCCAGTCGTGCGTTGCGGCGGTAATCCTTCCCATCGACCCTCATCGATCTCTCCAATGTGTCAAGTCACGAATCGCTTCTTATCTCTTGATGCAAGTTTTGTCGGCTCGATGAGAAGATCAATTTCTTCTTCCCGTGCGTCTTTTCTCCTCTCCCCAACGTCTGAGCTGATCTTGTGCTTCGATGAAGCGCCCATCCGTACTCAAATCTGAATATCGTTCTTATTTCGAATGCTGGCAGCGAGGACTGCAATCATTCTCCATGTGCTCTTCATCGACTCCGCTTCTGCGTTCCGCTTTACCGCATTCGCGACGCGAAGTGCGCGCGTCATCGGATTCTGTGACGACTCGCGTTGGCTCTCTGGGGAAGCCCGGAACTAGCTCTCCTTCAATTTCTCTCGCGAGTCGCGAATGACCTCTACTCTACAAATAATTCCTTTCTACACTCGCACTAATATCCTACGGAACTCCTTGTACAGCTGTTATATGGAATGATATATATTGAACAAGATCATCAACATCACAATTACGCCCAAAATCCGAGCCGCCTCTGAATCGTCTTTGTGAGAACCAAATTCATCGTCGACATCTTCTGGCTCAGAATTCCGTTCCCGGTCTTCTATATCTAATTTATTGTCATTCAACAAGAACTTCATACGGTTCACCGGGAATTCACCTTTCACCATTAGTACCGTCAGCCACTCCTGCTCGGACGCTAATTCATACAACGGCCGATCGAGACCCTTCGCTACTTCTTGACTTTCTGGGTCACATCCTTTCGCATAGTGAAATTCGCGAAGTCCAGCGTAGATATTGTCGTCCCACGACAAGAGCTGAAGCTCCGTCGAGAAGTGAACTACGGGGAAACCAAGCTGAGCAGCCTCCTCCGCGCTCAGGCGCGAGGAGCCCCAGTAGTCAAGGGACCAATAAGCGGGGGTTTCGGGCCACTTGAAACTTGAGGCTAGAGCTGCGCGATAGCCCTCAGGAGGCTGTTTGCCTTCCGGTAACCCTGACAGAGTAGCACGGAAGTGTTCTGGAGGGCAGAGGATCAGGAATCCTTCTGGGCGATAAGCAGTTGCTTTCTTGACTGGATGCAGGTGACAGCGGAATTTGATGCTGTCCAATAACCCTACAAGAAGGAAGAAAAAAAATGAATTTAGGCCAGACTCGGGAAACTGTGAGTTTCATACAATAACTGCTACGGTTGGACGAGATGTTCAAGCGGCGAAAAATGTGATTTGCCTGACTCAACCAGTCATCCGAACGTAACACTCGATCCATTAATTCCATCACAAGAGTTGTGGGTAGACCATTCCCCAGTTCAGTCTGTTCTATGAGCTGTCTGTAGGAGAACCTATGTGATTGGAATATGAGATGGGCAGAGACAATCTGTTGATGTCGTACTGTGTGCGGTGTGTCCAATCCCTTGACAGTTCTTTGAGGGGTCGGGTTGGCGTGTCATGCCGCCAATATCCCATGAGCAAGTGCTTCCAGTCGGTTGCTGGTCGAAAGGCAACTACAATGGGGTCGTCCAGCTCCGAATTACCGTAATACAGCACAGAGCCCACATGCAACGTCGCTGTCGTAGCAATGGGCATGGCTCGACGGGTTGATAACATGATATAACAAGTTCCGTGATATTGGGCGAAATTGAATAGCTCGACAATGAGATTCGAGTCGGGAGCAGAAAGAACCTTCATGGGAGGTGGCTGTAGGCTCTTGTCCATGGTCAAGGGGGCTCTGAATCTGCAAAGATGATGACGCGTGCTGCCGATGGGGTCGAGACATAGATGTCCGGTGAGATGGTTGACGAGCAATGTGCTGTTATTCCGATTCTGGAATTGACAAAGTGAGGCTGGGTTTCACCTAATTCGGTATGCACCACCTACCAAGTCGTATCTGAAATTAGAGTACATATAATAACCGCCCTCCTAAATTATCCCTGTTGTTTGCTGCAGATACGTGAGCGTAGAATGTGAATGCTCACGAAATAATCTGTAGCCTGAGGTTTACGGTGAGTAGGAGTATGGGCGATTGATGAGGTTGATACAAGCAACAAAATTCACTCACAAGAGAGCTATTGATATAGCAGAACTTCAAAGGATATTGACGGTAGGCGTGTAGAAAATTATCAACGGGAACCAGATCTAATCCGAATTGGTATCAATTGCGAGTGACAACGATGCATACTCACCCCCGTGAAATACAGCAGCATACACGTTTTGTCCTTCAACAATACCGAAAATTTGGAGTATATTGGCATGCCTGTCCAATAATCAGATAGGTGCGGTGAATTCAAATCGATATCACGGCAATACCGGATTCCCATGTGGTCCTTGGTGTGTCGTTTCCATTCCTCGAAGCATAGCCAGAAGAATAAGAGGAAAAGGAAATGGAATCTTGCAAACTTGAGCGCACCTTCTGGGCTTTGTACCCGTCGTACTTCGCGACGGTGAAATCGCGGCCGTCAATATGCGCTGCCTGAACTGTTCTGACAGTGCGTCGTTCCTGCGTTGAGTTGACTGCGTCGGAGCCCCAATTCTGCGCGTATAACATTTGTTGAAGGTAGATATCTCCCCAGGGAATCTTTCGGAAGTCTGCGCGGCAGCAATTCAAGTTTATTCTTTGGGATGCACTCTGAAACAGAGGGAATAAAAACTCACTGCATCGAGCAAGCGAAACCAGACGAGTCACGACGTCTGTCAATCGAAATGTGTAGTTTGTCAATAAATGATAGAAACACAAGATGGAATGAATGTCTTACTTCCATTCACAACCGTCACACTGTTCATGCCGCCCGAGATTGTGACCTGCGGGGCTTCACCTGTTCCACCGGAGCCGCCGATAAGTCGACCTCGCCCGCCCTGGCCGCCTGTTCCACCTGTACAGTCGATTAGACAGAGAATGAGAGGTTATAGCGGAATGCAAATTATTACCGCTAATGTTGATACGATTGCCGGGGGACGGAAACTCCGATTGAGTTTCAGTGCGAGTGTACGAGGGCATCGACGTCGCGAGGAGGTTGTAAAGGAGGAAAAGGCTAGCGCCTTGTCCAAGCCCCGTGGTTGTGATACGCCTGCCAGCTTCCTGTCAGTCTTCGCCGGTGATCGCTGAGATTTCGACGTGGTGAGAAACTGGCAAACGATTCAAGATTTCAAGAGCTCAAGCTTTTGGCTGACGTGAGATGCACCTCCATCCGAGTCCGAGATGTCGACAGTCGTTTCAAACGGACTCGTTTAGAATCTTTGCCAACTTTCGGAAAATCGATTCTTGTGAATGCTGCCAGGGTAGACAGCTCCATAAGTATTTTCCGCAGGCTTGAATTTCACTACTCATAGCGTAACCAATATTCCATTCAGTTTCTTGAGTTCGTGAACTTCAACTGTGTGGTGGAGGCAAGCAAGAGGCAAGAGGAAAGGGCAATTCGGGGCAGTGATCCCGATCGGACTTCCCTTCCGAAATCCCGAAGCGTGCTCTTCCTCTGCGCCATGCAATGAGTCACGACCACGACCACCTCGACGACGACGACGACGGCAACATCGTCAGATTGGCGGGTTTTGAGGTACACAAGGACAGCGGCGACCAAAGCTATCAATCCCCCCCCCAGTCGTTGTGTGAAGCTATGTGGACGCTACTCAGTCGGTTCTGAAAAAGTCTACCGCCTCGTCTGAGTCGAAGTCCTCGAGTTTATCCTTCGTTGCTGCATCTTGTATCGATCTAACTTAACTCCAGAGGCCGATGGGGGACTTGACGAATTGGCCGGCTTGAATTTCGTGTTTTTCCAAAGGTGCGTGCCTAAGATCTGTGGGCAATGAATTTCAAGCTCATCTCGACCTGCTGCAGTAATCTGCTCAAACCTGAAGGTCTCCGCTATGCTCCTGAACTCCTAAGGGGCCATTTCACCGTAGCCCGGAGCTGTTATATTCGTGCGACTCTTTACCTGTAGCTTTTCACTCGACCTACGAGTCGCTTTCGAAAGCGCCACGATGCCAGGAGTATGGAGATGATTTCATGTCTTACTCCTCCCAGTCTTGATTGGAATTTTAGGTAAGAAAATCCGGGCTTGAATACACTCGACTGTCGGGCGCTCGTGCTTACACTTCTTCATGCAGCATATTCGTCAATGGCTCTGAGTTGCTTTCGCTCCCAAGAAAGGCCTTCGACGCAGACAACCTTCTGCCTATCGTTGTTCGCAACTTGTTCGCGTATGGTGTCTATATACTAGCATGCCGTTGGTACGTATCTGAATATGATCCTTGCAGCTTTCGCCCACGTGAAATAGTGCTCGTGGACGCGCCGTGAATCTCCAGCGGAGCATTGGTGTCTGCCCGCAAGCTTCGCCCTTAGAGCTTGCTTTGTCTCAAGCTCGGAGTGGCTGCTTCGATACAATCCATACTCGAGGATGCCTTGCTTATCCGGATCCCATCGAGCTATCTGCGGCGACTGCGGCGTCTCGACAGCTCGTCTAGCTTTAATGGCCAGAGCGTCTCGTTTTTTCGTAGCTTTGAAGTACCGTACTGGTGCAGGTGGGATGGGATGGACGGAGGCAAGGAGCTTTAAGAGGACGCCGCGCACCTCCCATGTCCGCAGGACCTTGCTGCAGACCGACCGACAGAATCTGCTCGTTCCGCAATCCGCTCCCTCCAGGACCATTTCGTGTCTTTCCGTCCGCCACGGTTCGCCTCCCCATTGCATACGCGAAATCTCAGTCCCTCCGACCCTTGACGCCAATAAACGCCGCCCTTCGCCTGCGTCGCCGCTACGTTGCTTCTTTCGTTCTCGCCAATATCAGCACTCTCTGGCCCCTGTCGCTCCGTCCATGACGGCCGAACGGTCTGGCATTCTCCGCCGCCGTTTTCGACACACGATCGGATGGACGAATGCGGATTCATGGAATCGGAGGATATGGAAAGAGGTGGGCGGGCACATTTGAAGCCCGCCGTCTCTTGTGTCGCGCGCACTTGAAGTCGACCTTCCCTTGACTTCCTTCATCGGCCCACTTCCCCATCGCGATTCCCGACGCTGCAGGGTTTCTAATCTGATCAGATACAGACCGTCCTTGACTCGGCGTTGCACCATCAAGACTAATCTCCCCAGGCTCACCGCGCAATCGTCGCACGGCACCCTACCTCGTCTACGTTTTCGCGCGGTCAGGGCAGCGGAGTCGTTCATGCCTTCACGTACCGGAGTGCCCAGCCCGTTGTATCTTGCTGATGAAGATTGGTCGGCGTGTGCATGTGCTGCGGCGGAGGTCGCCCAACTTTATTACGAGTGGCGCAGGTGACGCACTGTTCTCACCTGTGTCACGGACAAGCAGCGAATGAAGATGTGGAGGTGCGGGGAAACCGTTCGAGGACGCAGCTCAAGTGCAATGAAAGGACTGCACCCAAAGGATGACCAGGCGAAGATAGTATCGAGGCACTCGTTGTCGTTGTTCATACGTGCTGCCCTCTCTATTTCTTCTCCCTTGGCGTCTTGCTCCGCCACTCTCTTCCTACCAGCGTAAAGATAACACTTGCACGCACCAAATTTCGTGTCCTTCCTCGCGGTGGCTGTGTCCCTCCGCCCCGACGCACTTTCCTTTTCCGTCCTGGATTCTGCAATGCCCCGTCCAGCGGATGCCCCGGGATTGGTTTATCTATATACCCGCCTGCTCCTGCGTTCATCGTGAAGTCACTGCCCTGTATTTTGGTCGTGGAATATGCTAGCCGGCGGGACTCGAGTGGCTTTCACGCATTTGACCTCTGAGCGAGGGCGATTCGCGACCAGTGCCGTCGCATTGGCCGCGATGTCCTGCGGGACATGCATGCATTTGCTGTGCACGCCGCTTGGCTTCTTCTTGGCCATGGGGAATGTCGTAGTCTGTATCCGGAGAGATGCGATTCGTGACAGACCCTGTGTCAGCAGCTCGTGCGGATTCCTTCGCTTCCCTCGTCCTACCTCCAGCCGCTTCTAGCTAGTATTGTCAGCTCCCGTACACGCAAACGACGTCTGCTGTCGTCCATCACCCGTACCGCGTTGCCTCTCAAAGCCATGGCTGTATTCATCTTGGCACGACTCAGCACTTCAAGCCTGGTTCTGGTGGCCGATGGATACCAGGAGCATGGAAGCGATTTGAAATGATCGGCCCCCCTCCCATTTCTCGTCCACCAGAAGCTCGTTGACTGCGACTTCGTTCCAGCTTCTATCACTGTTACCCGCCCCGCCCGCCTCGGCCGCGGTCGCTCATCCTCCCTTCCCACCTCTAATTTGGATACCTCCAACAAACGTTCATCTACTTCTCCATCCCGACGACGCCATGTCTTCTCTTTCACGCACCATACTACTTCGTTGATCGACGTGGCGGGTTCATCTAGATCTCGTGTTTCTTCTAGATTTCAGCAGGAAAGCAGATGTATTGGGCGGGTGGTGATATCTGGCAAGGCGGCAGGACCGCGTACGCTTTTGTTTTCATTCTTCTTCTTTTTGTTCTTCTTTTGCTTCGTACGTTCATTGTTCTAATATACTAGTTGTCCTGTAATACTTTCTCCTACATTCGCACATCTTCATCTCGACTTCTCTCCTACTTGGTACTATACCGGACTCTTTTCCGTTGATAATCCTCGTTTTTACTTCGATTACAATGCTAGCTAATATTACCGAGTTATTTATTGAGAAGCGATTGGCAGCGCAAGAACACTGTTTGAGGTGAATTCTCGATATTCTTGCGCCCTATTGTGCTAAATCCTCGACCTCAACTGGGGCAGTGTGTTTGAATAAATTTACTACGAACGCGAAAAAACAGAGAGGACTTACCGTAAACATATTCATCGTCCAGCTCCCTGGCTGCCAGTTCATATAACGGCTGTCCCAGATGCATCGCAACCTCCTTACTCTCCGCATCAAATCCCTTACCTTCATGGAATTGACGGAGCCCGGTGTACACACTCTCGTCCCAAGATCGCCACCACATCGCCGTAGAGAAGTTCAAGTTTGGAAATCCCAACGCAGTCGCCGATGCCGGATCTAGCCGGTCGATACCGAGTGGATCGAGAGACCAATATGCGGGACATTCCGGCCAGGCGAACGAATGGCATGAGTCGCCGAGGTGGAAACGTTGTGCGGGGCACAGAAACAGGTAACCTTGTGGTGGATCGATTTTGCCAGGTTCGATTTTGAGCCAGAATCTAACGTTGTCTAGGACAGCTATAGCCCTTCTCAGTTCAAAGCGAGAATATTCGAGCTAATGAGACTGTACCATATTCGTGTAAGTTAGACGTGATCCCACCGTGGACGAATATATGGTTCGCTTGACTCAACCATACATTTTCATACTGCCAGTTTAGCGAGAATGCTTGAATTGCCGCCGTACTGACGGCGTCTTTAGATGAAATTCTTGAGTACAGGGAATTAGAGAGATACACTGCTGCTGTAATAGAGCGAGGAACCGAAACAAAACTCACCGGAGCCATTCATTCGCCATCATATACGAGGTATCTTCGATGGCAAATCCCAACCAGCTCCATCGCATATCGAGATCAAAATCCGTGAAACTCGGCAAAGACGCGATTTCAATAGCATTTTCGAGAGAATCGTTCGAAGGCCAACGAATAATCGCACCGAAATTCACGGGCTGTCCGCTAGGCAGCCGGTCAAATCGAGACCTTCCTAAATACCAATGACAGATTTCGTGATAATGCGTCAGTGATAAAGACTTGGGGATTTTGGTTCGTTGAGTTAAATCGTTCATCATAGACGGAATATCTTCGAAGTCAGATATCATGGATTCTGCGTCGTAGATGTACGCAGAAACGTCGCTTGCAAAGATGTCGATGCAAAGTCGCCCGGTCGAACGGCGGGTCAGGAGCATTGCTTGTAGGTCATACTTGAGTGTTGAGCTCGAGTTAGTTCGAGATATCAACGACGAGGACTATTCACCAAGGTGCACCCGAAAGTCGATGTAAAATAATTCTCGACAGCCTGTAAAGTCGTTTGTTAGGCAACGTACATCAGTAGAGTAAGCGTTTCCGGTATACCTTGAACTCAGTGATCTTGCGCATCGCGTCAGTCCGCATAAAAACCGGCAGAGATTTAGGCACACTCACAATGGAAGCATAGATATATACGGTCAATAATGGGGATTGACGATAAAGGTTTATGAAGTGTTTGAATGGAATTATATCTGATTCGAACATTTAAAGCTAAATAAATCCTGAACAAAGTGTGTACGGACCGCCGTGAAATATTGTCGCGTGCAGATTTCCTGCCTGCGCGGTTGCAAAGATCTGAAGCACGTTTGGGTGGCTAGAGTTGATGGATTCAACTTGTTATAAAAAGCCAGAGTAAAAGCAGGATACCGAATTGAGCTGTATCTGGCAACTTCCTCAGTCCAAGTCTATGACAATCATGTGAGGATCGGCGTTAAGGTAAGAACTGTGATTCGAATGACTTTTTCGGCGTCTTCGCCCTCATATACAACAGCAGTAAAATTGGAAGGTCGATCGTCGACTCTGGCAGAATAAACGCGGCGAAAACCCCGTTTCCTGTGGCAAGGATAAACAATACGGGAGCCATCTTTGACGTAGATTTCGCCCTGTAGCTCTATGTCGCCGAGGGTTATTCTACGACAATCTGTCGATTATGAATAAAATCTAGAGTTCTGATTTGAGAAAAGGCGTCCTACCAGATGGATGAGCTGGTGTGGAGATGTATCTAGCGATGCTGTTAAATGTTCCGCCTGCTATCGTGAAATGACTGGATCGCGAGAACATGGCGCCTAATATTATCAAACACGACTCGGATTCTATTCAACTCATTGCTACTCACAGTTGAGGCGTAACGCGTTGGGTCCACTGAACGGTGATGGCGACGAGTGCACAAGAAGGTTTGCGCGGGTGAAATTGGTAGACGAGGACTGGTGGCAAAAAGATCTCGTCACAAGTCAAGTCGAGAGCTTGCACCACCCCGAAAGGCGTCTCGCATCAACAGACACAGCCCGAAGTTAACTTTAGGCGCACTGCCTCCTCTCACAGCCAATGGATCTGACGAATGGGATGGCAAGTATGTATACATATCAAGCTTCCGGAAGATAGCTGATTTGATGAACCAGTGCAGGACGGTGGGTCTCATGAAGGATGGTAAGTGCCAGTGCAATGCCAGTGAACTAACACTGCAACCCGATTGAGCCGTGATGATTCCGCCGAGTCCAGATTCCTGTACTTCAAAAAGCAAGGCACCATTTCTCGTTGAGGTCCAGAAACTTCGTTTGTAGAAAGCAGAAGAGGAGAACGCAAGGAGAACGTGGGAAGAGTGAGGAACGCGGCCCAAACCGGATCAATGCTTGGCCCAATTCGGAGTATCGGCCGAAAGAACTTGCCTCTCGCGTCCAGGATGATTCACCCCCTCGTCCTCTGTGGTGACTTTCTCCAGCATAAAACGGCCAGCGATTGCGAAGATTCAACCTTAACCCACTTGCAAATCCTGTCAAAGGGCCACCGTGGTTATCCAACGGTTGAGTGAATTGTCCCGACTCCGGCGACTCCGAGTCCCTTGTGTCTGAATCACTTGTGGGGTTCACAGTCTGCCGCAGCGGCGACGAAACACTGGCTTGAACCATCGTCTTGTATGTGCTGGAGGGAGGCTTCATCGTCACCTCGCTCACGGGCTTCATAAACAAGGCTGAAGATATGGTGGTCACTGGTGGCCGGACAAGTTCGGTTTTCCCGGTTCAGGTACGGCTTCCATGCTGCCTCGCTTTCTGAAATCGAGTGAGCTGAACGACTTGAGGACAAATCTGCGAAAAGTAATGATTGAAAATCACTACTGCGTCGCAATATTAATCTGTCTGTCTGTGCTCCAATACTCATTACTCGCTTTGCGGATGACCTTAGCTCAATTTGGACTAATAGCTGGGTAGATATCTTTGCTTCTTCTGTCCGTCATTCGCTGAGCTTCTGACTAATATATGAAGCAGCCACTGTCGCTGCGTCTCTAGCTTCGGTCCGGCCCTATTCCAAGTATGTGTTAAACTAACTGACAGCAAATTAATTCGGGTGTATCGTTCGGCGATTGTGATCCTCACTATCCTACACATAGGTGACCCTTGGCTTAGCATATTGAAACGTAAACTCAAGAAATTCGCTTCTAAATTTAGCTGCATAGCAGCATAATATTATTGGTGGCGTAACGCCATCCGCTTTGTTCAACAGATTACCGCGTTGATCAAGGCACGTTCTAACAGTCGATTGAGAATCAGTGCTATGGAAAGGCGATGAGCGGCCCAACTTGGCCACAGTGAAGTATTGATATAAAGCAGGATGAGTACCTCGATCTGCGGTACGAGCCCCTCCATGCCTTCCCTTCCCATTGAAACTAGACGATAATGTGCTTGGAAGTCTCCTCGTTGGACTTGTCCTATCCTCCATGTACGTTCCTTTCACCGCCATTGTTCAACGTACCATTTCACACATTCTTTCCTCAAGTTTATTTGGCGCGACCTGCCAGCAGGTTTACCTGTATTTCACGAATCACTGTTCGCGGGACTCTGTATATCTGAAGATCCTTGTAAATTCTTTCGTCAATTTTCCTGACGTTGATTGCCCATCTGAACTTTGAAGGTTATCGTTTTGCTAGCACTCGACGCCTTTCATGTGGCCCTCATATCGCACACCATGTATCATATGTCTGTTACCAACTTTGGTGATTATGCACAGTTTGGACGTTATCCGCCGTGGTGAGCCGCAAGCGATGATCGACTTATTACGACCTGAACTAAACGAAGCTTAACAGGAGCCTTAAGGTATGTTCACAAATTTGACGCCCCAGTTTTCGGGTATCAAATTAGATGATGCTTTCTAGTTACAGATTCCTGTAGGAGGTATGCCCCACCAATGATAAATTTGGCTTTAGTCCTTTCATATACGTGCGTTTAGGTATTTCGGCCAGCCTGGTTCAATTTTTCTATGCATATAGAATTTACATGCTTTCGCAAAAGTCTCTTGTTTTTCCGGTTCCCATTGTGAGTTACGCCTTCATTTGCTTTTTGGTGGAATCATCTCGGTTTACTATGATAGTTCGTCTGTGCACTTGGTGCATTCGGTGAGTCAAATTCGGTATTGGATTGATTATTTTCTCATATGCGTTTAGGCATTTCTATCGTCATCGCAGGGAACTTGTATGTCAACCATGTTACTTGATGGTCGCACCGAGAATTCGCTGACCTCTGCTTCAGATTTATGCAACACTTTTCGGTTGGAGTAAGTCCTTTTTCTTTGCTGGGATCCAAAACTGCAACACACTCAACTGGTTTCAGACCTATTCACTCGCGATGATAGCGGTTCAATTGGCAGCCGACATCATTATATCGACAGGAATGCTGTACTACTTGCTGAGGAATAAGAGTCAGGTCTTTATCAGGTACACATTGTCCCTGCTTCCAAATCTCCTCTCAATCTTACTCACTCATACCGATTACCGAAGAACTAAAAAGGCAGTCAACACGCTCGCGGTGCAAGCGTTGAACACCGGCGTGTTCACGC
This sequence comes from Favolaschia claudopus, assembly GCA_037176885.1. Taxonomy (NCBI): domain Eukaryota; kingdom Fungi; phylum Basidiomycota; class Agaricomycetes; order Agaricales; family Mycenaceae; genus Favolaschia; species Favolaschia claudopus. The sequence goes on along the minus strand of JAWWNJ010000097.1, from coordinate 340,489 downwards.
TCGTTTTTGGCCTTGCCGATATTGTTGTGGTGCGTTGGGATTCATTCTTCTACGCAGAAATATCGAATTAACATGGCTTGCCACTAGACACACCTGTTCTCCATGAATTTAAATCAACTGCCGTAAGTTTACAATGCCTGAAGTCTTTGGAAATTGCGGAATAGCTAACGCTGTATCATACAGCCTATTTTTTGTTCTGGTCCGACGTGAGTCCCTTATCTCTTCTTTCCTAGAACTTGAAGCAACCTTTCCGACATGGTTGATCGTGAAAATTATTCAGTCTATACACTCAGCTTGTTGTCCATGTATGTTGCCATTGTGGAGTTGTTTAAACACTAACCAATGCCGACTTGCCCCTGCAGACTCAACTCTCGCGAGCATGTACGGGAACAACTAGCAAATCCGAGTCATGCTACAGTAACCCTTCCGTCCTACCTGAATCGGTCTACTGGCATATCTCATGAGCTAGAGATCCGGAACCAAGTGTCGACACTAGAGGATGGCGAGAGTAACATTAGTGTCCTTGAAAATATGAAGCCACGAAGCGAGAGGTGTTGATTCAGTTGTTATACCAAACAACCCCATTTTCCGTTGAGGATGGACAGTTTGCGGCCTATGGAAGTTGGTCCCGCATTCTGTTGTAAAATATGTTGTCGACGAGATGGAGTCGGGTCGGTCGGATTTACAGCTGTTTGCGGAACTTAGGGCGCGGCCGATTTTTTTTCCTAAAATGGACACTTTACGTTGATTTGGAGCATTTCGCTCATTATGAGCTTGCTCTCTGGGATATTAGTTAGATTTTTGTATGGGCGCGTTCTCCTTGCTTATACGCAGGTGCCTAGCTACTTGTTTGGCGAATCTAAGCAGTAAATACCTGATAATACAGAAAATCCCCTATTTTGCAAATTTTGGTTGGTATAAGCTCAGATAGACTTCAAGGATACCAGTATCTTGCCAGAACAGTCCAAAGAGTGTTTCAAAGACGCAGATGTGTTACATTGGCCTCCACTGATTGACTATTTGCAGTATCCTCATCTGATAGCTACAGGCAGATTCCGAAGCACATTTGTACGGGAACGTCGCGATAGATTTACAATCAAACTATATCTGCGTCTGTAAAACACTCCCTGAGTTGCTTCCACCACATGCTGGCTTCCCTGAAGTTCGTCTGATCTTATAATAGCGGAAATTCGGATGATCAAGCATTTCCTATATTATCGAGTTTCTACCCCGCCGAATCTCAAACTGAGTAGCGGGGCACCTGCAGACAAGCAATGCTAACACGCCCATATAAAAATATTGGGTCCAAATCAACGTAAACTGTCCATTTTAGGAAAGAAATTGGCCGCGCCCTAAGTTCCGCAAACAGCTGTAAATCCTATATGATGGCAGCCTTGAATCTGTGCAACAAGGAAATCGGTAATCTGCAGAATCCATTTTCAGGTTCGAGCAATCCGACTCGAAACCACGGGAAGTAAAATAGGTTCAAAGACTCGCAACTTGAGTTCATAACATGCGGCTGATGAGGCGACTCTTGTCACGTAAATCTATAGTCTCACCAAGTCAGACTCTATGAGATTTATGATAGTCGATAAATCTTTTTATATTATATATAGAGTCTGAAATTACTGGCACCTGTCAACCCGTACCTCGGAAAACGTGACTTTTCCCACGTCCAAATCCGGTCGATTCCACCATTGCGAAGGTATTAGGGCCGTAGGTTGGGTATAGAGTGGTAGATAGAATGTATTAGACAGTGCCAGAGTAATCCCCTTCTTTAACATAGTTGAGGGTGGGCCGCAAATGCATGTTCAACTGATTTTGATGGAACCCGCAAAATCCTCCAATTGTGCCTGAAAATTATCAGAGAAAGCTACATACGGGGACTATATAGTAATACAAGTGCACTGAGTACTAAGATACGACCATATAGTGAGTCAAAGTGGGCGAACGACGCTTCACTTCCCAATTTGGACGTGGGAAAAGTCACGTTTTCCCGAGGTCCGGGTTGACAGGTGCCAGTAGTTTCAGACTAGTAAATCTACAGATTGACAACAAAGGATCGGTGAGGAATAAATCTTTCCCGGGCCATAGCACAGTTGCAATTAATCAAGGGTACAACCAACAATGCCGTTCGAAAGTAAGTAACCCAAAATTGAAGACCTTCAGCTATTTAAATCGAATTTAAATTTGATACAAATTCCCGGGATAAACCACTGCATGAACTCAGAGTACTTAATGCTCAGTAAGGTACTGCATTGAAAAGCATGCCCTCCGCATTTTTCAACTTCTCGGAATTGTGAGATATGCCGCGGCGTAAGCGGCACCGTTGCTGAAGACTGTCCAGTGTCTAATCCTGGTATCATCGTTGCCGAATAGCCGAATCAACCTTGTCGCAAACCATCACCACCGCAGAAATGTGTTGCACGTTGCTGACGGTGTACTCGGGCTCAGCAAGCGTCTGAGGACTGTAAGTAATCACAACGAATCAGCACCTGTGATGTTCTGGAACATATACCGGCGCTGTGCGAGTGTTCGATACATTCTGTGAAACAAAACAATACACATTCCGCTGGAGTTTCACATGGCCAGGTAGGCAAATTGGATCGTGATACGGAATTTTTCGAATCGAATCAATACGAATCAAATACTGTAGGAATATGTCCCTGCATAAAATTCAGCACTTCAATATGTTCAGTCACTGAACCCTTACCTCAATCGTAGTCAATGTTGCTATCGAAGCTCGAGTATGAGGATGATCTTTTCCCAAAATTTTCTTCCGCTCTGCGACGACTCTGTCCGCCAGCTGCTTCGCTTTCTGATCCTCCCCAAGACCGTGGTAACTCAGAGCTAGACATTCCATCGAAATCAAGGTGTCGTTGTGGCTTTTTCCGAGCAGTGTTTTCCTGTCCTTGAGGATACCCGAGTGGATTTCCTTCGCCGCCGCATACTGCTTCATCCTATAGTATGTCAGCCCAACGCCATGCAGCGCACTCAGCGTTTTGAGGTTCGTTGCGCCGAACAATATTTTTCGACCATTGAATGCATCCTGGCCGATGCGCAGTGCATCCTCCAGCTGGCCCAGACTCCGATAGGTGGCAGCCAAGTTGCACATCGCTGTGAGAGTGTCGGCATGGCCGGGTCCCAAGACTGCTTTCCGCCCCTCGATAGCCTGCAATTGAAGTTCCGCTGCCCGTTCGAACAATTGCAGTCTATGATATGTCGACGCCAAGTTCAACATGGCGGAAAAAGTCAGTGGATCTTGATCCCCAAGTGACTCCTTCCTGTCTTGTAATATCTTGCTTTGTAGCTCGGGCAAATGCTGGAACCCGTCTGCTCCCAAACCCCAATCCTGGTTGATGGTTAGACTATTCAGGTGGTCGTCATATCCGATCGCTGCCTCTAAATTTGCTGTTGCAGCGGAAGATGCCGACTGCGGTTGATCTCCAACAGCACTCGACCCACCCACAGTACGCGGAATTTTATTTCTCTCTCCTCGAAGGCGTTTTATGGAGAGGGTGTTCTTTAGACGCGCAGCCAAAGCAGAAGTGTTTGTGGTTTCCTCCGAAGAACGAGATGTTGGTGGTTCGGACTGAATGGTAGTAGGTGCTTTGATGGGCGGCGGCGGCGGCGAACGAGAGAGCATGGACTTCAGTGTATCGTGTAATTGGGTCGCTGTTGGCCGCGTATGCGGGTCAGCGCTCCAGCATTTCTCCGTGAGTTCCCAGAGCTCGTCTGATATAGGTCGTCCCTCATCAGGATCCGGTCGTTCCGGACGCCCGCCACGTCGAGCCACAAGGTCGAAGAGGTCGGCATAGGCGACTGAAAACAAGGGAATTTCGTTGGTATACAACTACACAAGTGATTGAGTCAAAATGCAGACCATAGAATGTCAGGTTTGTCCGTACCTCGTACAATGTCATGCTGAAAGCATATATATCCGAAGGCGGTCGAGCTCGCGATCCATTCATAAGCTCTGGTGCCATCCAATTACGGCTTCCCTGGATTTGAAGAGAATCCTGGGCGTTGGTCCGGGCTGTTGTGTCAGCTCTGAGGCGTGTAAGCCCAAAATCACACAATAATGCACGTCCTGAATTCTCAACCAAGACATTCAACTATTTGCCGAGTAAAAATGAGTTTGCATTCAAATGAAACACCGAAATTTCTTGACTTACACCTTTCAAGTCTCCGTGGCAAATTTTACGCAGGTGAAGGCATTCTAACCCGAGAGAGATGTCGCGAAGCTATGGATTGAAGTGAAAACCGGTAGTCACAATATGGATGAAAAACACCAACAATATGTAAAGGGTCAAAGGAGGGCCTTTCTCGGAGGAAATCCCGGGCATTATATGGAATGAAGGGCATAACAACAAACGGCCTGTCATCTAGAGTATTTGCTCCCAGAAATTGGATGATGTTGGGATGTCGAAGTGTCGACCAGATCTAACGGGTTTTGTTAGTGTAATAGATCTTCCGAACAGGAACAAAAACACTCACATCTATTTCAGATCGAAGAGCCTTCATTTCATTTGGTGTTAGTTCAAGAACAGAGATAATTCGGGACTGATAAACGCACGGAGATGCTGGGTTTGATACCCGCCTCATTCTGAAGTACTTTAATGGCCACCTCGGTTCGATTCCACGTCCCCCGATATACTGTGCCGCTAGGAAATTTGAGAGGGAAAATGCCACTCAATCAAAATCAAACCTACAAGCCACCAGCACCAATTTCCTCGTCATAGTCGACCTCGAAAGCAGCAATCATCCATTCCTCCAACTTGACTGATTTTCCGCTCCGAGAGGTCAGGTACGCCAGGGTATGTGCGTAGAATTTCTGCTCTGCGCCGTCAATGTTCTGACGGTTGAGTTGTTTTTGTAGCGAAACCATCATTGCTATTGTATTTCTTTGATTGATTTCTAGCCACAATTTCACCCGTTCAGCACGACCATACTTGAATAATCTGCTGGCTCAGCTCACCGAGTGTCTGAAGTAATTTTGCATTGTTCTTTTCCAGCGAGCTCAGATACGCATGCAACGTCTCTGTGTCTTTCTGTTGGGCTTCTTTGCTCTCCGCGAGGATAGACTGAATGTTTAGAAGCGACGAAACCTACGCTCTATCAGCTTCAGCGCACGAATAAAATGTGCCACAGACCTGGAATCTGGTAATTAGGGTGCCTATTCGTCTGTTGAAGATTTCGATTGCTGAAAGTCGCATGTCCTTAAGCAAAAGCATCTTCATGAATCCTGCCTCCTTCTCATTGTCAACGAAGCAATGAATATCGTGAAGCAGTCTATGCATTCATTAGCAGATGCCGTGTGAGAGATATCCATTTTATTTACATCTCCAAATCGGCCAGAGGCTGCGTGCATCTTTCTGGGAGGATTCGGGCTTGACTGAATTCCTCATTCAATGTTGTCAGCAGGGTAGCAGCAGACGCGGACAACAGTCGAAGTTGTTGTTTGCTGGTCTGGATTCGTTCTACGGTGGAGTGTATGAACTGCGCGATGGTGAACGCCGTACTGAGTACAGAAACCACGTCTAGTGGCATGAAGGAAAAGGGCAAGAGACGAAAGCTGTGACGGCAGAAAAGATCCTCTGAAACAGTGATAGATTGGCGCTGGTTCCCGGAGAAGAGATCTGCGGCTGTTGCTTGATTGCAGAGAGATCCTTATATCAAGATTGGCCACGAGATGAGCGCTCAGGTCATAGATTGCAAGGAACTTTTGTCGAACATGGAGCTGATTCAAATCAGCTTAAATGTCAGGGTGGGCTACAGCCTCGAGTAGGGACTTGGAAGACATGGGGACGGCATGCTTGAGAGGAACTCAAATTTTGAAGTCGAAGTCGAAATCATCTGACCGCGTTGTTCCCGTGATTGACGCGGGAAAGACGAGCAGAGTTGACATTCAGCAGAACAGTAGGTGTACAAGTGCGGGCGCATGGGCAGTCAGCACAGCGATCATGGAGGTAAGCGCAAAAAAAAAATAGATGAGATGCCCTAGGACGCGCGATGAGCCGGTGGGATCGCACGGGTCACAGAAAAGAGACGAAGACAAGTTCATTCCTGGTCTCCGACAAAATGTAGTTCGCAAGGATAGCTGCGTCACCTGTCCTGCACGTCCTACATCTCTTCCAACCACAATCCCCTCCCACCCGCCTTTTCTCTTTCATCGGAAAAGGGCTGCTGGGTCATTCTTTCCCTGACCAATGCCAAGTACCGTGCCATGCCTTCTCCCGCCTGATTCTCCCGCTCCATGATCCACCATAGCATTCTCATTCTACCTACCCAACCCCCTGGTGCACACGATACGCGTCGAAATTGGCACGCAGCAAGCTCCCTGCCAACACCAATATCAATCTTCACACCGACGACATGCATCACCAAATTGACAACGGGGGAAATGCAGAGCAGCACCATCAAGGTCGGAGAGCAAAGAAGATACGAAGAGAGCGGCGTTTAGAATCTCGCGAGAATCCCTATGTCCCCCTGATTCGCCCTATATGTAGTCGCTCTGGTTCACAGCGGCGGTAGCTTGTCCACACGCCCCGCCTCTGACCACGCCGCCATTCACGCACAACGCCGTAATGGCATTCACGACGGAAACCACTGACGACTTGCATCCCCGAATCCAACGCGTCCCGACGACAAAGCCCAATCCGCCTTCCACCTCGCCGATACCACGCCGCCGTCCGAATCACCAATATGAGGCAGGTGGAGGGCAGGCAATTAAGGTATGTCGTCTGGTGGTGCAAGGCGGAGGCGATGGGGGAAGGGCAATGAAAACGGGACTCGAAGACTCGAGCCGAGTGGTGTCCGCGTGAGTGGGTTTCCGCAAGAGCGCGCAGCACGACGAATGCGCGCACAGACATCCGCATGTACAGCGCCAGCGCGAAGCTGTAATAGACATGCTCATTCTCGTTCACACCCCATACCACCGCCGTCGCCCGCAAAGCCGTCGCCCACCCCCGCACCCACATACATGCGCTTCGAGATCCGCAAACGCCTAAATCCCCGCCCAGCCATTGCACACCCCGAGAAAACACGCGCAGTGAGAGGGGGAGATCAGCAACACCGCACGAACAGAAGAGGTGAACGACATGATCTCCTCGTCTCTTTCAATCGACACCCCGCGCCGTACCATGCCGCCAACGCGTTCTGGTTCCCATCGGCGGTACATAGAGCGTGCGCTGCGCTGCAGAATCTCCACACTCTTGCCTCCGACCAAAAACTATTCACGCACGACACCGCTATGCTGCTCGCAGTCGACATGCTGGCGAGCACGACCTCCTTGCCCCGATTCCAGCACTACCGCTGCACGCCATACCTCGCGACCATCCGAATCGCCAACACGAGCGAGGGGGAACGCGGGCGAGGTACATATGGACGGGTGACGTGCAACGTGTCGGCGAGATAATTCGCAGGTATCCGACTCGCAGTGGTTATTCACGATCTGCGCATCTACCCGTCCAGCCCAGAGCTGTGAGGATCTGGAGGCATTGTTAGCGGTGATCCTCGAAATCCAAAACGAGAGCACACCCACATCCTCCGCCTCACTCTTCTCGCGTCCGCGCATATCCATATCCCCACCATCAGCCGACCGGCCACACTCATTAACACACACGATGACAGGAGAGGCGAGGCTCGCAAGTTCACCCTCTTCTCCAACTCGCCCCCATCACGACCAGCTCCCTCTCTTCGCGCGTATGAAGCTCGAGCTAGACTAGCTTTCCCCCTCGTGTCTCCTTCCTCCACTTCCCTCCTCCCCGTACGCGCTCCGTAGCCACCCATAACTGCGCTTCTCATTCGACCTCCTTGCCCTCGCCACGTTCTCCGCATCTTCGACTATGACGCATTCGCCTCCAACGCCCTTTCCACTCTTTTCGGTCGACCCAAACCCAGCCGCTGACGTCCTCCCTCGGTACTGATGCGAGGACTAGCCTCGAGGGCAGCAAGCCCGCACCGATCGCGCACGCACGATTATGCCGACCCGCATCGTTGTTGCCGCCATCGTACTCCGACTGAAGTACCGTCGGACGAGATGAAGGTGGGCGGTGATGACGAGGAATCCGCGCGCGGTGAGCCGCATGCTATGGAGGGCGAGGCGGAGAGCGGTGATGGTGTACGCGAAGTAATAAAAACCAAGGAGGGGGTGGGATGAAGAGGCGGGGTCCAGGTGAGTATTGAGCAAGAACACTGAACAGCTTGTGTTTCGTCGCAGGGGGTGCTGAGAGATGGATCAGAGCTTTGAGAGTCTCGTAGCAGAAGCGCAAACCTGAGCTGCGATAGGATAAGCACTACGGAACAGGTATGAGCGCTGTGAAAGGTACATACATTTCTTGCATGCATCAGTACTCCATTCCTATTGATATGGTGCGGTGAAGACTGAGTTGTCGGCAGTGCTGACGGTCGGTTACAAAGCGGGAGAAGCGTTGAGAGCGACCTGCTCAGAACGTAAGTGGGGAGGGAGGAGGGGCGTGACGAACGCACCATGTCACCTTGATCACCGCAGACAATGTGTCGAATATTGAATACAGTGCTGAGGCCGAGCCGGAGCACCGGGCAAATCTAACGGGCGGGGCCACAACGCCAGTGTACACTGCAAGGATACAAGACATTCAGTCGTCGTAGTAACTAACTAAGCATGAAAAATGAGAACGCACCAAGTATTTTATACCAGCAATTATTGTAGATCGGGCGCTTACTTCGTGCTAGTGATTGACTATGCGGCATTCAACACAACGACAAGAGTAACTTCATTGTGGCGGCGACTCGGAGAGACTTGAAGAACTTCAACGGATGTCATAGGAAATCTACTTCAGAAGATTAATCACGTTGTATCGCGAAACGAGTGGAAGAGAGGCACAATGCATCAAAGAATAATGGTACACCCCCCACCAGAATAAAGGTCATATAAAGGCACCCGCCAGTCCAGATACTCCAGCAGGAAAAAGCCAAGCTCAAAGCTGGAAACTTTCTGATCGCTCGATAGAATCATGCGTCGACCAGGAAGAAGATACAATTGCTGCTGTGAGATACGACAATTCAAGCACGGACGGGGGCGGCGTTGGCATTGGCGTCGTCGTGGTCGTCATCGTCCAGCCTAGCGTTGCCATCGTCGTCGATGCTGGGAAGGAAGAATGTCACGTCACGTAGTCACACATCAAAGCCAACTTGCTCCGACCACTGATATCGTTTGCTCAATCCACCGTCGTCTGAGCTTTTGAGGCACAACTTCTCTGTCAGACAACAAATCTTGAGGCTATTATGGCGCAATTTCATGTCACCGACCTTATCCAAGGTCACTCTGAGGAATCTTGGTCAAATTCGCAACAAATCTTGAACAAATCGTTCCAAAATTCGTCGACGAATTGTAATTTCAGAGTCTTCTTCCGACCGCATGCGCATCTCTTTTATGTATGCTTGGTACTATGGCTTTGCGTCACCCTGAGTCTGAGATTCATCGGCCCAGCCTCTCAATCCAATTATGATTCAAAATTTGTTCAAAATATCCATTGATCGACTCTTCTTCTGATGAATATTGGATCCTTGGCGGAGACTTGGGTGAAGTGCCAGTGCGTAGGCCTTTTCGGATCACGCTTACCTCAACCAGTTCACAGTTTATTTTGACGAGCACATCATTTTCTTCCAAGTTTCCTCCGACCCTGATAGTCTTTTGTTTCATTGATGGTCGAGTTACAGCGGACGGCAGCGTGGTAGCAGGCGAGAGAGATCGAGTGAAGATGAAATCTTTGCATTGAACACTAATTACATTCCATTTTACACCATCGATTCCCTTCCCTCCAGAGAGCTCGAACCAGTCAAATCGCTTTCAAGTCACCGCACGCCGATTATTTGAAGCTCTTCGATCCTACCAGTATGGTACTGATGTGGTTCTCAGTGTTCAATTTCTCGTCGTTCATTGCAATCTCGGAAGATTTCATCGTTAGAATAGTCTGGGCAGAATTTGACGGAAGAATAGGTACCTGCTGAGTTCCCTTCATTTTGAGAAGATACCCTCAGGGCGTCCAAAATGGTGGTAGTCCGACCCACCGCTCGCTCCGTGTCAGCTTCCGCTGAACCCGCCATCTCTTTGATGTATCGCGTCAGTGTAGCGATCACCGAATCGCGCGCAATTGGATTATCCAGCCATCGAGGAATGCGAGGAATTTCGGGATAAAGATAACGTCTGAATAACCAGGTATCTGCGATAACGGTGAACCGCAAATGTCCACAAGCAGTACTTCCAAAGAAAATTTGCAAAGCGTTGGCAAACCTAATCTGGTGTGTTTCCTGGATCTGGGATGACTCGATCACAGTTGGATTCATCGAGTGAAGCGCCGTCACTGCGTCGTGAGGAAATACCGAGCCTGCACTGGATCTTGCGCAATCCTCCAAATATTCTGCAAAGAGGACAACATAGGCATCACCGTCTCCAAGACTCAACGGATGATCCGTTGAAAAATTGTAAGCCGCTGTGCTGCTGCTCACATGTAGATCTGCAGAAGAAATCGCAATCGTAGCCAACCATCGATGCATCGCATTGGCTGGGTCCGTCGCCCGCAATGAACGGGACTCATAGAGCATATAATATGACTTGAAGACTGCGATCAGCGAGGGGGGGACAGACGGGATATTGAGACCCATACAGGCATCGAGAAGGCGAGGAATGAGAGAAAAGGGTGGAAACAACATGGTGTCGGCAGAGACTAGCCGCCACGCAGCAGTGAGAGAGTCTCGTAGTCGATTCCCTTGAGCTGTAGTTTCCAGTGTATTCGCTAGAACTTCCCAGTATTTGCTGTAGGTGATAGGTTTCATCGCAGTAGTAACAGCCGCCTCTGAACAACGATCATTCAAGTATCGTAGAAATTCGGGGTGAAGGGTGAGTCCGTCCGATAAGCTATCTTGCTGAAGCCAAGCAAGAATCAGTTCATTCATGACTGCATCCATCCATCCAGGCTCCGCAGAATTGAAATCGTTCAATAAACGCGGGACAACCTCGTCAAACGTGGCGTCCAAATTACTACGAATCGTAGACGGTGCGCGGTGTCGTGGGCGAAGGAAATCAATTGTCCAGCGAAACGAATACGGCAGTGTGTCGAGCATGGAGGCTGATTGGAGGTAATGGAAGAGAATAACATATGGTGTTGTGGTTAGAATGTGCCGAAGATTGCCCAAGAGCGCTGATATCTGGTGATCGGAAGATGTTCCATAGTCGACAAACTGTAGGTGCTGCGTGGAGACATAATAAGGGCTGAAAGTCACCAAGTTTTCTATGAAGCGCTTGATATGTGTCAAATCGGCGGCACCAACTCCTCCGGACGTTGCTTGAAGACGCTGGAGATATTCGACATGCGTGTTGAGTGCAAGTTTATCATCCTCAAACACCCTCCACCACACCATTGCCTCGACCGAGCTAGCGTATTGCAGAACTTCCAGGTCCTTTTCTCCCGACCGTTGAACACTGATTCTCCATATATAGTCCTTCGGAAAAACGGGATAAGAATGTGGAGCGTGAATCAACGGGATAGTGGTCCACATTGCTTTGTAGCAGATGATCTTGCGACGCTTCATAGCCACTGGTGCTAATATCCCTGCATCACAGGAACAATAGAGATCGATTATGCGTGTGTGGAGGACGGTCTGCGGATTATTGACAAGGTGGTGTAAGATATCATAATGCGCCTTTCGCCGGCCTTGCGGGCCCCAGAGGACATCTGAGATTGCATCCACAAACGGCTCAAGTTCCGTGTTATCGGCCAAGGATTTCACAGTCCAAACGAGGGCCCTCAGATCTCGCGATGCGCGCTGCTCGGAAGCCTTGGCTGTCACACGCGAAATAGCTGCAACCATTGTTTCGGCAGCTAATCCGGAGGGCGCTAGAGGCCCCCAGGGTGTAGAGGGGCGGGGACTCCATTGAATCTGAAAGTTGAAGTATTGGTATAACTTCCAGAATAGTCCGGTGAGCGGGGTTCGATATGGACTGTCAAGGTATCGCAAAGGGAAGACAGTGAGGACTGAGTATGTCGTCGCAACAACGAACAGCATGACAGCAGCGATGATGGCGATACCCGTATTCACGGGAATTAAAAATGCGACGAGTCCGGAGAAAAAGAGCATAAGAGAGAGATGTAGAAGCAGGGGGATTATGTCGACGATAGCGTGCATATTGAAGCGTCTCAATCCGTAATAGAGGAATGAGAAGATCCGAGCTCGGATGACTGGGGCTGAGTGAATATCCGTTCTGTGAAGGAATTCACGGGCCCATTGCTCGAGAAGGGTGGCGATGAGCGCACAGCTGAGACTGAGTCCAAGGCTTAGAAACCAGAGAGTGTTGCAAGCCAAAGCTGCTCTGGTGGGCCCACCGTCGCCGAGTTCGAGAGGCAGGGGGATATTTGTGGCGTTCCCATGAGCCGAGTCCGCGAGTTGCTCAGAGATGCGAGTCAAAAGAAGGACAATGAGATCGTCCGGGTCTGGATTCAGTGTTTTGTAGCTCTCAATGAGAAACGCCGTCAAAACGGCGGAAAAAAGCCCAGCCTACATCAGTTATTCAGACTTTGTTCTACTTCCCATAGACAGGCACTGCCAGCAGAAGATCTCACGAAAATAAGCATCCCATCCATATCACTCTTCCAGCTTTGCACTAGCCCTTTATCATATTTCTCCGCTTCGGCAGCGTAAATGGCCCACATTTTGGCTGCTGCTGCGTCATCGCGAGCATCGGAAGCTATACAGTATTTTGCGTTAAAAACAAGTTCTTAGAATGTTGACTAGCTGCACCTTCATCTGGGATTCTTATTTCCATGCTACTGCTGAGGCAGATGCAAGGCAGACGATGGAAGTTGTCAAGAGACAGCGGCGTGGTGACAGTCACGGTCAGCGTGATGTCAAGCGCTGTGGGCGCTAACGAGTTCGGGAAAGACGAACAGGTTACAAGATCGGGATAATCATATTGTGGCACAAAGAACTATGAAAGAAAGTTGTTTCCAAAAAGATACTTGAAAAGGATCCCTGTCATTTATCCAGGAACCCTCAAACACACTGTAACATACGCGTCGAGATTCGCTCGCACTACGTAGCCCTCCTCACCCGCGCGATGTCAGCCATTCCACGACGGTAAAGCGCAGACAGCAGCACGCGCGAAAAACAAGGGGAGCTTCAAAATCTCCCTGTACCCTTAATTCGCCCTATACCCGTTCTGGTCCACAGTGGCGGGCCGTGCTCAAGCCTTAGGGCGTCTCTGCACCCTCCTCTGACACCGCCATTCACGCACCACACCGCAATGCCAGTCCACAGCGAGCGAACCCCTCCGCCCCCAGCCCCCGACTACAAGGCGAATCGCGGATGACATAGCTCCTTCCCCCTCGCCAGTGCCTCGCCGCCCTCCGGATCACCAATGATGCCCTTTGGCGACGCAAGGCGGAGGCGATGAGGGAGGAGCGATCAAGAGGAGACTCTGACTCGGGCGGGCAAAGACCTAGTGTCCGTGGCATCCCGCAAAAAGAAGCAGACGCACGCGCGGCGGCGGTAGGTATCCTCGGTCTCATCCTCACCGCCTCCGCAGTCATCGCCCACAAAGCCGGCTGTCATCACTCCACACAGCTGCACCTTCATACATGCGCATCCAGATGCTTAAACACCCCAATCCCCTTCTGCACATACGAAGAGGGTAGGCGAGCAAAGAGAATAAGCGCGGGGAGAGTGACACGTCATCATCTCCTCGTCCACCTCAATCGACAACCCACGCCATAGATGCTATGTCGCCAGCGCATTCCTTCCGGTTCCCAGCAGCATGCGCTGCGTGATAGGTTCTCCGCTCCTCCGCCTTCCGCCACGCATCATCTATGCACGAAGCCTGTGCCCAGCTTCGATGCGGCTGCCAAGCACTGACTCGCACTGACTCGCAAGCTCGTCCTCGTCCTCGTACTGGGACTACCATTCCTCCGCCCTTCGACTCCCACGATGCGTCTGAGCGTGGCTTGACGCTCAGCAAGCAGGAATTGTCCCAAGCCCTTGGGACCAGGCCTCTACTACCGGTGTACCCGAAGACCGCACATCGACGATTCCGGAAGATGGTCTAGAAGCGCCAGGCGGAGGGCAGTAGGGATGCCGAAGGTCTATGAGAAGGAGGCGGTGAAGGAGCGGTATGTGAAGGTGGGGGCAATACGGAAGCAGGAGAACGCTCACGAGGAGCCCTGGTGACAGCATCAGCGCGGAGTTCTCTGCGTAGAGGAACGAAGTACAGACACATCCACCACATCTCTTCATCACTCTCCACGCGTCCAGGCACGACGTCGTCCACCTGAAGACGAGCGACTCTCGTCAACTCCCCATCCCCTCTCGCGCACACAAGGCTCAGGACCAAACTCGGGCTCGTCGCCCGCGTCTCCTGTTTCCTCCACCGGACCTCTGCAGCCACCCTCGACTCCTCTTCTTCCTTCAGCGCGCCTCCTACTACGACGCATGCACTACTCCGCTCTCGTCTCCCCCAGCTCGACCTAGCTCTATCTGACGACACCCGCACTTTCCTGGCTCCTGACGCAACAAATCGGCTGACGAGAAGCGAGCACTCGCACGCACGATGACAGCCTCTCATCAACGTCACCGCCGTCCCGATCCCGCACCAGTCAAAAGCAAAAGGATTCACAGCCTTGAAGTGGCGGGTGAGCAATACGAGTGTGGCAAGGGAGAAAACCGAAAAGGTAGGTGACGGATGGTGCGGGCAGGTTGTCGTACATGTGCGATGTGACGAGAAGCAATGACGGGGAAGAAGAGGCGCGGGTGAGGATATCAAGAGACGGGAAGGTATTGATGTGGGCGACAAAGCCGAGCGGTGTAGACGAACAGTTTGATAGATTGTTTGGGGCGTCGGGGAATTCTGCAGCGAGGAGCGGGGCTATGAACGAAGATGGTGGTGAGAACAGGAGCGCGAGCGCAATGCAAGGTATGTACCTTGTTCCATGCGTACTCCATGCAGGGTGTGACGCTGTGCGCTGGTCCGTCTCGAAAGCAAGAAGAGACCAGGCTGCTAAGAGCGTAAGAGGGGGTGGTGGGATGAGGGTAGCGAACGCACCAAGCAACTAGACACAGTGCGTGCGTCAAGGCAAGTCGAATCCGGTGGCGAGGTCAAGGGGGAAGCAACACAAAGGTACCGCGCAGTCGCACAACACCAGTGTACACTGCGAGGACACGGAGTCAGCGTTATAACGAACCAAGCAAGAAAAGAACGAGAATTCACCAAGCATCTCATGAGAGCGTTTATTCAAGATTGGCTGGCTGGACTTTACATCGCGCTGGTTGCTAGCCGCGTGGAATTCGATCCAACGACGCGAACGAGTCCATTGCAGCGGCGATTTGGAGGAAGAACAGATGGCGTAGAAAATCTACTTCAGACGATAAATTATTTCGTATGGCGAAACAAATGGAAGAAAGTCGCAATTTACCGGAGACTTAGAGTACTGTATATCCCGCACCAGATTTGAAGCGGTCTGAGGTACCCAAAACTTGGAGACTCCAGCGGGAACGAGCTCAAAACTGAGAAATTTCTTGGTGAGTGGTGAAATTATAGGTACGTCGAGTATGAAGAGGATATGATAGCGACTGCGAGATACGCCCTCGAGTCAACCATGGTTGCGAGCTGCCTTGGGATTGGCGTCGTCGTCGTCGTCAAAAGTGGCGTTGCCATCGCCGTCAACGTTCGGAAGAGGAGTGTCACGTCACGTAGTCACACATCAAAAGTCAACTTGCTCCCAACGTTGATCGTCGTTTGCTCAATCCCGGCGTTCTCTGGGCTTTTCAGCCACAAATATCTCTCAGACGACTCAGAATATTGAGGAGATTGGATCTGCGAACTTTAGCCATCAACCTTTCTCGACTGTGCCTCGCTGGATTTTGCTGGGATATCGTTTTGATAAGTTCAAACTCCTCGACGAATCGTCCAACTGCAACGGCAGCACCAACTCAGCATGGAAAATTGGCAGCGGATCAATAATCCAACCCAAAAGCACCGGGATGATCGTCATTGCGAGCTTAGGCGTGCCCCATGCCAGCATTTTCTTCGATATTCAGGGACGAGCTCGGTTCACCCGTCGCTGCTTTTGACGCTCTTTCATTTTGACATGTACACAAAAGTGGAGTCGGTCGTGGGTTACGATCAATGGCGGAACGGTTCCGGTATGTACACTCTCCTACAGCCGCTAATCTTTTCGAGTGGCCACTGTTACCCCGCAGGCGGCCCGATGGCCCATTCGCATTTACAAGTTATTTCCGTTCGAACATGAGCCAACCCTCAATACAGGAAGCAAACCAATCTGTTCAGCTGGCGGAATTTAATTATGAGTCTTATGACGCATGCCTAAAAATCTGCTCCTTCTCCTTCCTTTCGTAACTCGCGCAAATCCAGCGAGCGGCCGCCAATAGCGTATAGGCTCCGCAGCCCAGTGTTTCAACTTTCAAGGTGTTTCACTGCCAGTTTATTTTTAGTTCCGAGTCGGCGTGTCGCAATGGGCCTCTCATTTGAGCGCATAAGCCACAAATATTTGCTGCGCTGACCGATGCTAATGCCTCTATATCTGCCCAGGGCGTTCAATCCCTTAATATAGGGTACTTAAGTTTAATTTGTATCCTTCAAGACGATTCTGTGTCATAACCGCCGGCACTGAAGGGAGCGGCGGCCGCTGTACTAGGTGCCGTGTCGCAAAAATCGAAAGTTAGAGATAAGAGATTATAACCACTTACAGCCGATATAACCGGTTATAGCAAGGTTATAGTCAGGTTATAACCCAGCTATAACAGCTTATACCTCAGGCGCATTCTAATGGCTCTGGATCCATTCTGCAATCTAGGCTATCTACCTCCCTATGCAACTTCATCGTACAGAGTACGAACAAAAGATTTGATTTTGAGCCGTGCGTGGAGCCTCAAGCAAGCCTCAAGGCAAATAAAATGACATCATGTATAGTAACGGCATATATGGCGCAGACTAACCTTTTCTCCAATGGCTCCTTGGTGGAGCGGTAATGGTATATGCTATTACTGCGCATGAGACGATCGGGAGTTCAAATCCTGCCGTATGCAAGCGCCTCCTCACGCCCGCCGCCGCGTCAGTAAGGCGGGAGCGTGAGTGTCGGGATCCGCCGGCGGTGAGTGAAAAAGAATTTTTTCAATGCCCTCGCCCTCACCGTTATAACTGACTATAATGCTATAAGGCTGTAAGTGGTTATAATGCTATCTTAGCATTATACCCCATCGCCCAGATTATAGACTTATAACCGGTTATAACCTGATATAACCCCATTTCGATTTTTGCGACACGTACCCAAGCGACGCTACCGCGTGAAGCGTTAACGCTTCATTCATTTTCGCTAGTCGCTGTGGAGTCTCAAACTGCGTGCCGAGTCCGAAGATTCGGAAACACATTCATTCATGTTCCCTCGCTGGTATCCGAATTGATTCACTCTAGATCTTCGCCCATAGTTCAAGATATAAAAGACGGTCGCAGGAAAGTCTTTCGACAGCAAAAGCCCCCAAGCTTCTTCACAAAGTAATCCCACTCTCCTCTACTCAACACACTCCGCTCATCCTCAGGTCTCCCTGTAGAATGCAATTCTCCACCACCCTCAAAGCCCTCGTCTTCGCCACCGCGTGCTTAATTCCCAGCATCGCTGCGGGCCCGACACTCGCCGACTCCGCGTCCCTTGCTAAGAAAGAGGATTGCTGCGACCCGAACTTCTTCTACCCCTGCTTGGCTGCAGAAAACCTCGGGTGCACCCCGGACAGTGAGTACTCGTTATTTACGCCTCTCTGTGTGCGCTAATTAACTTGCGCTCATAGATATCAACCTCTGCTCCTACCAGTCTGAGCAGGATTGCCGTGAGTGATCATGCACTCATTTCTTACTAGAATCGATATTCAATCGTTTTGTAGTCGCGCTTTGCGTCGGCATCCCTGGAGCAACTCCCCCACTTTGCTCTTAGAGTATTTGCATCGTCGCGTGAGGGGTCAAGATGAGCTTCGGATAGCTAAGTACTCACGAGGTCGATTTGAACCAATACACACTGCACGATAATACATTAATATTTGTGGCTGATATTACAATGAGTGTCCGCGTCAATTACCCAAAATTACGCTCGAAAGAGCGAAGGGATGAACTGATCAATTGAGGATGTATAAATAATATGTAGGGTGCAATTCCGAAAAAACAGAACCGGAGTCTTATCGGAGATGATCCGATTGATTAGCGAACACTCTTGCTTCCTTTCCTCCTCGTCCAGTTCAGAGATACGGTAAACCCTGGGGGACTCCAGGCTCGCAGACGGATTTCGGATTACAGGAAGATCTCATCTTTGAACTGTGAGTGATCGTTCGCTGATGAACTGTAGTTCCACAACTTGAATTCACTCACAAAATTTATATTTCAGGGTGCTGATTGACGAATAGACGTACTGAATGTCTTCGAACCCCCTCCGCATTCAAGAACTTCTGGACCTTTGCATCGCCTTTCTCTCCGATTCACCTGCAGATCTGCGTAGCTGCTCCCTCGTGGCGCGTTCTTGGGTCAACCCGGCGCAATCCGAGCTTTTCCGTATCCCGAATCTGACGTCCGTTCCCTCTCGCTCTGATCGTGCCGCTCGGAAATTCTGCAATGCACTGTCGGACTCCCCTCATCTTGGCCACCACCTCAGAGACCTCAGCATGGGCCACTGGCCTACTTTGATACAAAATTTGGACGCAGTAACCTTCACGCATCTACACACTCTCCGATTCTACATAAAGAATGTCTCAGTGGCATCCGACCTTTATCGTCCCTTGCTCTCGTTGCCTACGCTGCGGACGCTGCACCTCGACACCTCCAGTCGATTTTCGGCGTCTTTGAAGTTTCTGGTGCTTTGTCCCACGATTCAGCATCTCGAATTGTCATGCCGAGAGGACTACGAGGAATCGCTGGCAGATTCCGCCTCTTCTCTTCCCGAAAAGCCGCCCTTCATTCGCCTAACGTCCCTCCAACTCGAGATCTCCGGCGGAGAAGACCCACTGCAGCACCACCTAAACCAGGCGGCATTGTACCCACTCGATATTTCCGAGTTGAAGGTGTTGGGCATATGGGGCTCTGGAGCGATCTGGTGGGACTCTCTCCCACAGGCCGCGCAGGAGAGCATCCGAATTGTGGATAGCAATTTCTGGGTATGAATTTTTCAGTTGATTCCTTTTACTTTGCCGCTTACCCGGTCTAGCTGGGCGAATTAGATCTATCCCCCTTCAAAAATCTCGCCGTTCTTCGTCTGGGTATGATCCAAGGCGGATTCGGAGGCGCCGAATCTGATGTTCGGTGTACCCTCGCCTCGATTTCACCCGCAAACCCGATCCAAATCGTCGTGTTAGGGTTGAGTAACGGTCTGCTTCGATATAACAAGGAGGAATGCGCCAAGATCGATCGGATTTTGCTATCCCTGGCCTCGAGAGATGTTCGAGTTGAACTTGAATTTCATTTGGACACCAAAGGGGCGGAGGAGAAGGTCAGGGACTGGTTTCCTACCATCGCTGCCGAAAACAAAGTAAGTTCGAGAAACTTGATCCCGATTATCGTTTGTTTTAATCGCCACTTCAAGATACAGTTCCATTTGGTCTACCGCTCGTATGGGATGACCGACGTTTGGCTGCGGGTACGCTGTTTGGTTCCACTTTCCGTCTTCAAGTCTCAAATGTTTTGCTCCAGGGTCTGTTACCCAACCTTTAGTCATTATCATTGTCCCAAATACGAAGTGCATTGTATATCGCGCATTCCATCTGAAACTCGAATTAAACCCGAACCCACAATAGAACTTCAATCCTTCAAGATGTACAACTCGGCAACGCAAACAAACTAAGCAACTGCAGCACCGTATACTTCACACCGTCGATCTCCGCCCCGACATACCGATTGAAACCCGACCCAGCCACGTTCAGCGTCCATATCGTGTACGCTGCATTCACCGGTGCGTTGGGGTCGGGCGAGAAGAAGTCGGTTTCGGTGACGCCGATGTGCGAGGACGAGTCGCGCATTTCAGTTTCGATGTAAACGGATTTGACCTTGGCGGTGTTGCGGACCTACAGATCCCGGTGGCGTCAGTATGCGCAAGGGGTGATCATGAGATGGAATCGAAGAAGAAAGAGAAGAATGCAACCGAAACGCACCGCCATGTTATACCTCGCCGTCTCATTATTCTCAAAGAAACACGAACTCGTAGAAAACACCACTGCATCCTGAACTGCAAAGTCAACCCCCGCTTCAGTGTCCTGTTGTGTCTGCAATTCCCCGTCAAGCATAAATCGCATATTGACGATACCCGCTTTAGCATCGAGAGAAATTCCGCTGAAGTCCTCGGCGCCCAAAGTGTAGTACGTAGCTACACCTTGTGGGTAATCTGTTGTTGAGATGAGGGAAGGGAGGAGGGTGCTGTTGTGCGTTGCGCCGAGGTGGTCAGACCAGAGGAGGAGGGCGACGCGGTTGGGGTTGGAGGGTAGATTCCAGAACTATTGCGAGAACAATCAATCACTCGAGGTATGTTTTCATCGCGATCACTTACTCTGACGTCGCCGGTAAATTGGAGGATATCGCCATCAAGCGTGAATTCAATCCGTCCAGGCTTAACGGGTAAAGGTGTGATCACCTCGCTGAGCTGTACTCCCTTTGGAACAGTGTCGATCATGCGCGCAAACAATTCGCTGCAGCGTGAAGCAAATAGCTTGGGCGAGTCGGCAAATCTACAGAATACTCGAATGAAGTAACTTGGAAGTAACAAGAAATTGGAGGACGTACGAGCGCATCGTAACATTCCCGTCACTGCCAAAAATTCTCTTATCTGAATTCGTGGTGGCGTTGAAGCCGACGACGAGAGGATTTTTAGTCGTGCCAGCCATATACTCCGTTGCGCTGTAGGAATAACAAGTTTAGGTCATCGCCCTCCGAGAATATCTGAGAAGAAGAGAGGAGATATGTCCGCACATGTTGTTATCAAAATGAACATCCGTTGTATCGAAATGTGCGACAGACGCTGTATTGTCTGAGTCATTTAATTCTGGCACGATGTCGTGGAATGGAGCGTGTTGGACACCTCCGAATGTGTGCCTAATGAATGAAGACAAAATCAGTGAACCCATAATTCAAACCGACGAAACTGACGCACCCGCATGCAACCAGTCCAATCATCTCCTCTTGCGTGAATCCTTGTCTCGCGAACGAAGCGATGTGCGAGTCGAGTGTCTGCTCAGGTTCAGGGACACCCGGCAAATTAGGTTCCGTGGCATCAATACGTCCGCCGCGGAAGGGGACTCGCGGACCGCCGCTGATTTAGTTAGGTTACCGCGAGGAATAAGGAAAGGAGAGGATGAATCTCACCAGAATTCGACACCAAAAACCAATCCGAGTGCGATTGTATCTGCAACTGCGAACAAATAGTTAGTCACTACGAAAACACCGACAAATGAATTGATTTCGTACTGGAAGTATAGCGAGTGGAAAAGCCAGCCAATACATTGATAGTGTTGGAGAATCCATTACCGACATTCTGCAAGCGAAGAGAGATGCGTCAGTGTGGGATTCTTTGCTATTACTTAAAATAGGGTCAAGTCAATGGAAAGTACCTCCGCCCGCGCTTGTTCCTCCTCGAACCGGATCGACGCATCTAGTCCGCCGGTGCCATCGGCAACGTTGTGCGTTGCCATATCATGGTAGGCCTTCACGACGTGAAGAATACGACGGGTCAGCTATAAAAATTCAGGAAAGTACCTAGAGATAAACTCACCGTTCGTACCCAATCCGCGATGTTAGATCGTCCTGTTCCTAGCCCCGTGGTATCATCCAACGCAATCCCAGTGAATGTATCGCACGGCTGGATGAAAGCCGAGATGGTGCTGGCGGCGCTTGGAAGTATCTCATAGAGAGTAGATTCGAGTTCGTCGAGCATTGGGGAGGGCCAAATATACGCGTAGGAAGTTGCTAGACATGTTGACGTCAGTAGTGCAAGCCGAAAGGAACGCATTTTGGTTCCGGCGTGGAATTGAGTGGAGAACTGTTGAGCTATGTTCGTGCAGTTCTGTCTTTTAATGGGTTGAGGGAGGACCGAATCGCGCGAATCATGATCAGTGAAACGTTTGGCACCGACGTATCGGAAATTCGATACTTACTACAGAGCCTTGGCCTTGCAGGGGAGTTTACGCCAGATAGCGATGCCTACAATGCATTTCAATATGCACCTTGAACGTTATACCGAGAAGCTCACGCTTGGAGAGCGCGTTTGGAACACCGCACAACACGGGTACCCGACGAAAATATGCATCGGCGTATAACGACCTTCGAGATGCTTGAAAATGTGTTACAGATGTATACTTGATGACAACCTGAGCGTCTGCCGTCAAACCGTAGTCAGACCCCGATTTTCCAGCTGATTCCCCTTGACCATTGGCATATCAGACTCATTTGAGCACGGCATGTAGAAAGGAGAAGAAGGATTCGGCCAGGGGATTCAGAATAGAGCCACGGAAATGACAAAGCCTCGAGTTTGAAGAAAAGAAGTCAACGAAGCAAGAGAGGCAAGAGTTTAGCTCGAAACAGTCGAGGTGGAGGTTTTGAATCAACCAGGGTCGCAGATGTCGGCCGAAGACTGTTGTTCCCAGGGGCACGTGCGACTAGATCTCGTTTGCCGTTGTTCCAAACGGACGCCGCCCTCTTCGGGAATCGGAACTCTCGGAGTCTTCGACGTCGTCCCCCGCATCCGACGCAATGGCCGAGCCCGACGGATTTATTCAGCCATTTTGCTGCAACCGCCCAAAATTTGCCTCCAAAATACGAAATTTTGACGACAATATGCCGTTCTGGCAAAATTCACAAGTCCTCGAGGCGGAAATCGGCCAGCGAAGGTCTTTCAAGTCGGTGTCGACGACTTGTGGCCTATACGACGGCAGTGAAAGTCTAGATCTCGCCGTGCTATGACTTCGGAACTCGCCCGCTTACCTTCTTGCTGCTTCATGCCATTCAAATGCTCAAATTTTCCATACTCAGCGGTATGGCAAACGCCTTCGGAAAACGAGAGTAGCATGGGAGGAGCGTATGAGAAATCTGTACGTATGCTGGACATGTCTCTTCCCGACATCCTCCGCTGACTTTTACTCTTACTTTTCTCCGTCGCTTTAGCCTCTCTCCATCGTCAATCTTCTACTCCTCTCTGGTTTTCGTCCTCGCCACACCTTCCCTTGGGGATGCCGCATCCCCTCCACGCTGGACTCTAGGTAAACTATACGATAATCAGGCGCTTCTTCGGTTAGACACAGGGGCAGGATGTACGGTACGTCTACTCTACGCTGCTGCGTTGTAAGCTCGCGCTCATCTTTGCTCTGCACAACTCTCAGCCTTGCTTCCACTCTCCCAACGACATCCCCGTTCTACCAGCAACGACGACTACATACTATATCCTCAAAGAACATGCTACTTCTGGTACGCTCATTTCAATTCGTATGTATTCCATGCTGACGATTCTGATAGTCCATCCACGCACAGCCGACTGACGACCTCTCGCCGATGCCCCTCGTCTTGGAATAGCAATACCTTACCTCTGCTTGAGCCCCTTCACTCTTCAATAATGCGACTGGATTGGGAACGTACGTCCTTTCCGTCCGTACGTTGCAGACCGGTGCTGACGATGCTTTTCTGTAGCTTTCCGGCCCACTGTGTGCATGCTCTGGTCATAGATGCCCTCTGACTGTCTTCGCCCTCGACCCCGTGCGCTCGTGTATCCTCGGGAGCGCCGTGTCCACGCTACGCAGCTGTAGCCTCTCAACCCCATGGGCCGGACTGTATCGACTGTATCCTTCCTTCTTCACATCCGGGAAGGGTAAGTCGTCTTCGCTTTCCTTTTCTTCCCAAGCAGCTGATCATGATGCCCCTAGTTCCTGAAGTGGCGTCAGGCATTTGCGTTACGCACACATCGAGGATGTAGCAGTAACGTTCCCCGCACCGCCGCCGTCACCGGTACTTCTCCTCTCCAGCGTCTCGTCTCGGGACATTCTTGTCTCTTTTTCTTGGCTGCACCACCCCCCGTGCTGGTATGACCCCGCCTGCGTCCATCGTAGGCGGCGTTAGGCTCGCCTAAACGCTCTCCTACATTCATCGACGTACGTCTGTCTTTCTTAGACTTGAATAGTGCTGGTGCTGACTACCTCGGGCAGCTCCGCCATACCTTCGTTTCCATCTCATGTCGACCTCGACTTTGACCTCGACCTCCATCTCCGCCTCTACCTGCGTCCTCCTGGACCTCCTCTTTTTCCGCGAGCGCTGCTCTCGTCTCTGCCCCCAGCTCGTCCCCTTTCATCTAACCTCGGTCCGCTCTCTTCTCCCACCTCATACCGCGCCTCCACATCCCTCCCAACCCTGCGCCTGCGCGTTTGGTGTCTGTCTTACAAACCCGCCAGCTTGCGCACCTTCTCCCGCCTCTCCGACACTTCGGCATTCACAACGACAAGCGATAAACGACGTTTCGAGGGAAGATGGTGGATGATGATATGTGGACAAGTCAGGGGGAGCGAGGGCGGGGAGGCGACTGAAGTGCAGGTGGTGAAGGGTGCGACGGGTGAGGATGGTAAGGGGTGGATGTGGATGGTGAGGGTCTTACCCGCCATCCCGCGCACCTTCCCCCCGCCGCCCCGAGATCTCGGCGTTCGCATCGATCATCGATAAACGACGTTCGTGGGCGGGACCGGATGGTGACGTCTGGATTCCTTTCGAGGGACCGTGGTGGATGACCATATAGGTACAAGCTAGGGGCGAGGGAGGTCGAGGGCGGGAGAGGAGAAGGTGGATGAGGTGAAAGTGATGAACGGTACGCACAGGGTTAAGGGCGGGGAGTGTGGGAGTGGATGCCCAGGAGGGCGAGGGAAGTGCGGCAGGAGATTGAGGAGGAACTTGACATCTCCAGCGGCATACTGTCTTGCCCGCTATGTCTGACGTTCGACGACTACGACTTGTGGTCTTCACACTCGGCTGCTCGACCTTCCCGTTCAGCGGGTGGGGCTGTTGCTCGATGACCCTCGTCGTGATTGGGGAGCGGATGAAGGCGGAGGAGAAGGTGGAAGAGCGGGGGAGGAGAATTCCGAGGAGGGGGTGGAGAGCGGGAAGGAGAATGAGAATGAGGGTCTCTTGCGGTGATCGCCGTTCCGACGCCTCCGCTGCGACAGATGTGGAGTTTTTGGTACGTTTTCCTTCCATGTACATGCAAGCGGTTTTCGACGGGGCGTCTTTCTCGCAGGTGCAGCTGTGCTCCCGGGCTTCGGTGGAGATGTGGTCGACATGAGAGCTTAATGCTGCTGCTGAGGTCGTTGTCGCGACGAATCCCTCATTGTCGTCGTCGCCGTGCCTGACCTGGCTGTTCTCGAGATCGATCAAGATCATTGGCGGCTTGGGCGGACTTTTCTTCTTCTTCTGTAATGGTTAGGGATGGATGTCGTACGAAGGTGTGAAGCAGTTGAATCGGTGGACTCAGGACAGGAGTGTACGGATGGACCGGGTAGAAGGGATTGAGGGTAAGTATACGCGGATCTTAAGATCTTCGTACATGTCTTCTTCTGTGCTTTGGAGCATCGTTTGATGACTGGTCTTTCTCTTTGCACAGATGTGGTGGGTCATTCCTTTACAGCCTAGTCGCTGCGTACCCATTGACACCTCTCGCGGAATAACGCCGATTTGTAGTCCTTTCATGTTTTTCACTTGTCCGAATCGCGGGAATGACAGGTGGAATGAGTGACCGACTTGAATGCCGATTGACGGTATTTCTGCTCATCTGTGGGGCTCGATACTGGTGTCGGTGGGTGAAAATAAAAAAATTCCCACTAACGTAAGTGGGTTGTTGTGGGTTCCTAATTATGGTGGTCGGCAACGCTGCCAAAAATCGGTGACGGGAAAGATGGTATTGCCGCATTGGGAAATCCATGACATGACGAGGGATTGGGCCTCTTCGAGGCGAGAGCTGAACCTTTAGGTCCTTTTTACCTTCTTTCTGGCAAATATGTCTTGCTGCTCAGAGATGTAATTTTTTCTTCTACATTTTTCCCCATCCGAAACTTAAAATTTAGATAATTCTACGTACTTGGCAAGCAAGGTTGCCAACTCAAATTCTGCTCAGTAATCCCTCCTGCCGATGGCATATCAGCCGGCGCAAGCTGATATCTCACGGACGGGTGGGCTCAATTCCCATTGCCCATTACAAACAGACAGCATCTGCAGAGCCTTCACTGCGGCCTTTCTTCTTCTACTTGAATTTCTGCAAAAAAACATTGGACAGTGTTCATTCAACCTTTGATGAGAGTGATAAGGATGACCAGTTTTGGGACTGAGGCCTGGCGTAGCCGGCAACGGCATTAGTGATTGCCAGGCTGCTTGAGCGCTGGTTGTTTGTCTGGAATTCTGGGCTGTAGCAAAGACCTTTGTGTTATAGACCAAAATTACTCATTGCAACTGTTCCAGAAAATCTTGAGGCTTTTCAAAATAAAAATTGCAATCCTGCCGGGTCGGCTACCGCGGCAAGTCATATAAATCACCTCAAATGAAGGAAACAGTAATTATGACACCGCAAACCAAAGAACAGCTTTCTCTATGTCCAATATATGCATTGTATGTTTCCTGTTGCAGTGTCTGGGTCTGGTGTGCATATCAAAAAGGACTGTTTGTCGGCATGAGGCTGCCGGCCAATGCCGTTGCCGGCTACGCAAGGCATCACGGCCTGAAATTCGAATCCTTGATGTGACACATAGAAAATGACAAATTATGACCAAATCGGGATTACGAAAAGTGTACAAAAGCAAACGTCTCCCCACCTGTAAGTAGCCGAACCTAAAGGTTCAGCAATAACCTGTCTCACGCCACTTGATCTTCACCGTCCCCCTCATTCCTTTGCTCAGTGCACAATATTACGCCGATTGATGGCCTGTAAAGTATTATAAATGCAACTATACATCGAATTAGGGTATATCTAGTGAGTTTTCAATCAATCATAGTCATCCAGCATGTCGTCTTCAAGTGCCTCGTCCTCTGCATCCCAACTGTCGACTATTGGTATCCCGTCGACTCCGTCGTTGTCTGAGGCCCCTGCCGTCATCGCCGCCAACGCCAGCATCTGTAATCTTGGGAGAATCTGCTTGTTATAACGCTCGACAGCCGCGATTAATTGTCGAACTTTGGATTCTTTCGGCATTTTGCTGATGAGTGTCTTGGCCGGAATAATGCCCACCTCGACGAACTGGCGATGCCAATTGATGTTCTTGATGAGCTCCGTGGTGGTAATACCCTTGTGGTTCGCCTCAATGTAGTCCGCATCCAGGATGGGCTTCAAAGCCTGGAGTTCCGCCAAAACCTCAGCCGCTCGTGCCTTCCTTTTCACCTCGGCTGCTTCTTTCTCCGCCGCCACAACCTTCTCGTGCTCCACAATCTTCGCCCGACACTTCCTGTCCCTTCCAGAGTCAATCCGGCTCCTTGCCTCCGCTCGTAACCACGCTCGAAAAGCTTCAGTGACAGCCGGACTTTGAAGAAACTGTCGGGTGTCATTGACGGTATATTTTGACTTCGCGTTATGAACACTGAGCGACAGCCGTGCCGCTTCTCGCACTGCTCTCCGAAGCACCCCCAGCGCACCCTCGTTGCGGTCGTTAGTCGGATTGACATAGATCAGCGCCCGTGCTGCAGCTGAGAGTCTGGCGATTATACCGTTTGGATGATATTCTTCGCCAAAACGTTTCCAGGTGTCTGCCGCCCCGACAAAGAAGGACTTTAAGCAGCCCGTCAGGTTTGGCAGCTTCGACTTCAGCTGCTGGATCGCATAGAAGACTTCAGGATGCTCCCATACCTGTCCGTCAAGGGTCCCCGTCTCGTATGACGCGTCCGGAGCGAGTAAAAGGTCGGGATTTTCAGCAATTTTTTCGCAGAATGAGATGACCTTTTTATGTAGCTCCGCAAGATCGAGTGCGTTCATTTGCCGGTTCCCCGTGGCGCGTACGACCCGCATGTACGCGTAGCTGACTGCGTTTGCATACAGCGCAAGAACCACAAGCTCCGTGAGGGTAGGGATATCCTGCAAACCTTTCAGGACATTCGCTTCGAGGTGATTGAGAGCAGTTTTGCCCTTGTTGTACATGATATGCGACATGAACTGGAGAATGTGGGGGAGATAGAGGATGATGAAGATAGCGCAGTCGCAGTGGGATTGGAAGCGAGTGTTGCTGGTGTCAGGACATGAAACTTTGAAGCCAAGTACGTCCTCGAAGTAGAGTTTGAAAGTGTCTTGCTGACCTCGTTTGTCGTCTTTGTGATTGAACAGAGCACCGAGCAGGCTTGTCAGCTTCACAGCACCACCTTCTGATGCCTCGAGAGCCTTCTCGGACGCTGCAGAGTTGCTATTGCTGTTCTTGACAGCCGATGCGTTGGCTTTGTTCATCAACTTCACCGGTGCGGGCCCGCCAATCGACTCCCAAAACAGCTTCATCCCTTCCACGCCCCCCTTGACCGAGTTCATCTCCTTGTGCATACAGCACCCACACCATACAAGCGACTCCGCCTCAAAGCGCTCCTCCGCCGAAAGATTCTTCCACTCCTGCTCCCCAAAATGGCGATACAACGCCTGGCATACTTCAATGTCCCGGGACGCCTGTTCTTCTTCCGACAGCGCATTCCAAGCATCTAAACCCCCAGCCCGAGCGATCTTGTCATTGCTGAACTCCAGAATTGTTGGCAAATACTGCTGCATTGAAGCGCTGGATAACCAGTTCTTTCCGAGCATGACGGTACGTGCATTTCGAACCCATTCGGTGATTAGGCGGGCGAGCTTTTTCTGATCGTTGGCGTGGTCGGTTCCCAAAGCTCTGATGAATGTTATAAATTCATCGACGTCGATGGGATTTGCGCGCCCAAGCGGAGAGGCGTTATAGGTCCCAACCAGGCCCTCGACCAAGACGGTACGCCACCCTTCAAATTGGGACTCGCTCGTGTGATCCGTGGCGGAGGTTATGTCGAGAATTCGAGTTACGGGTTTGCCGGTACGAGGGTCCCGAAAGGTGACATGTTTTGCTTCATAATTGATATGTTTAATCGTGGTGCCGTCGCCGCTCAATGTGATGGCTAATATACTGTTTATAAAGATATTGGGAATGCAACAAAGTTAGAACATACCTTTCGACGCGTTGATTTCCATGGCCACTTGTATATCCGATGCAATCCCGCCCTCCTCCATTATTCGGCCCACCTGCCGCGCACTTATATGATCCTCAACCGTCAATTGAAAGCCGTTTCCAACCGTATGAATGACTGGGTCAATATTCTCTGGTGAAACCTTCAACGCGACGAGGTCCCGGACCATTTCTCGACTCTTCTCCGTGAAAATTCCTCCCTTCCCCTTCATCCAGCGTTTCTCCACGCCAACACGCGCCTGTTTCAAAGCTTTTTGAATGCCGTCCGTCTTTCGGCGCGTTAGACGGCCGGCCTGGATAGCTCTGGCGTGCTTCGAGCAATTTAATTCGGCCCGAAGCTCATTCGCAGACGCCCGAGCACGAGTGGCTTGCCGCGTCTTGTTGTGGAGTTTCCGCCCCAGGTTTTCGGCGCGAGTGCTGAGAGAATCATTGTTCTCGCGAAGCCGAATGTTCTCAGACGTGAGAGCTGCTGCCTTGCGTTCGACAGAAGCCAGACGGTCCATCAAGAAACGGCGCCGCGGGGTGACAGGACTACCGGGAGAATGTGGGATTACTCGTTTTGCAAGCCTCTTCTGGGTCATGTTGAGTGCATTGGCCTTCCTCCCGTTGGTTGGCGCCATCCCTTCAGCGGCAAACGCGCAGAGTCGCGCAGGGGACGCGTAGAGACGCGTCGAAAAGATATTGATGGTATATCGGAGTGGCCGGGCCGCTTATGTGATTTCCTAATTCGGTACTCAACGCCGTGAACCAAAGCTTAGGTTCAACCGTGAACTTCAATGTAAGGCAAAGTGTGTTAGAATACCTTTTAAATACCTCTCCCCAAATTGATTGTTGCAGAATTTTCTAAAAGTCTCTCATTTCACTGTAATCAGGGAATCTTGTCCAAAATTTATTGGTTTGGCTCGAAGACAAAGGAAAATCGCAAATCCGCAACAATCATTCTGATTAGTAGGCCAATGCCATGATATAACCCTATATAAAGTCTATGTGAAACGGGGTGTAGGATGCTGCAGACGGCGAGACCATGGAAAGTGACAGCGTCGGAGTTTGAATTTCGCGGAGCATTGCCGACCACCATTAGGTCCTAAACGACGAAATGCCAATGTCACATGACTTTTAACCCCTTAGCAAACCTCTTTTTCCCTTTTTCTTTTCTCCTTTTCGGGCAATTGTCCTTTTTTCTTTCCTCTGCTAAGTTATCTGCCTATGACGCTGCTGATGCTAAGCTGTTCTTTGACTCCGCCTGCATCCCTTGTTTGTTCCATTGTTCTTTTGCGCGCTCCATTGTTCGTTTGCGCGCACTCCTCCTTCCCTCTTTCTTACCTCTCATGTCTCTTCGTGTTAACGGGCGGCCTGTTTCTGCTTTCGCGTGCTCTTCCTCTCCTGATACTCTCTTCCCCGCCCATCTGTTACTTGCGGTCTATCCTCCTCAGCAAGTTCCTCTTTGGATACCTGTCACGGTCGACCTTCCTCATTATGGAACTTTCACCGTTCTCTTGCGTCCTCATCTTGCTGCACCGGAATGCATAGAATTGACTCTTGGCGTGGATTGGAAGGCCTCTGTGCGGGAGTTGGTTCTCGCATGTGGCTTCGACGTGCCTTCTTCTTTCGATCCCGGAACTTTGTTGATCCCTTCTCGTGAGTGACTGCTTTTTAGTTGTGTCGCTTGGTGTTGATGATTGTATTGTAGGGGAGGAATCTTCCTCCGCGTCTTCTGGCGCCAATAATTCTGTTTTGTCTGTTCCTGCTTTGTCTGTTAATGTTTCCCGCGTTGAATCGTTGGTTCCCAATGACCAATCGTCTGCCGGTCCTTCCGTGGCGCCTCGAACTAGTGCGGTCGTTCCCCCTGACGGGATGGCTCTTCTATGTTCCATGTTGTCTCCTGCTTCTCCTTCCGAGTCTTTATTTTCCAATATACAACTTTCTGAGTTTCGTACGTTGTTGGATTCGCATGGAATCGATTCCTCTCCCCTTTCGACTTCCGACGAATGTCGTTTGGCAGTTTTGACTCATTTGTTGACTGGATCTTGTGTTGGTCCAGCGATGGCTTCGCATGATGGCTGTTCTGGCGTGTCGTCTGGTTTCCAGTCTGCGACTGAGTTGGCGTTTTGTGCGCTCAACGAGACACAGGCGGCACGCCTCATGGTTTACATGAAAATAATCCGCCGTGGTTTATACGACGTTTACTTGCCGTTTACTTGATCCCTTTGTCACGATTAGGCGCCCGGAATATGACATCATTGATGGTCCTGCCGCCGATTTGTCGAGACATCCATTTGGCCGATTATACACAAGCATTGGGTGTTTCTATGCTTTCTGAGTACTTGGAATCTGCATTCTGCATACATCACTTTATTAAGCAAGCCTAAAATTCAAACTACAGATAGAAGTCCATCAGAAATGTGCAGGACTGGTCAGTGCAGCGTTGCTGGTGTGTTCCACCTCAAAATTTGAGAATGCTGGTAGGTTTCCCAACATTCTGGGTGGATTTCCACCTGGAAACCTCCCGCATAACATCAAGCAAACACTAAAAGTGTGATATGCAAATACGCCCCACCATACATTTTGACTGATATATTGGGCAATTTTGAATGCTCCCATCTCCTCCGGAACCTCTTACCTAACTCTACTAAACCTTCCATTCACAATCAGTTGAAGCAACGCAAGAACAAATTATGGTGGATGCGAAACATAAGTCAAAGAACACCAAATGAACGCTGGTTTCATCAATGACGTCATATTCCCGGCGCCTAATCGTGACAAAGGGAACCAGTAAACGGCAAGTAAACGTCGTATAAACCACGGCGGATTATTTCCGTATAAACCATGAGGCGTGCCGCCTGTGAGATTTTATGTTCTGTTGATTATACTTTCGAGTCTACAATCTTGTCCGCTTCTTCTATCGGGTTTCCTCGTTCCGTCGTTGCCCCCTCATCTGAGTCGGATGCTTTCCAACAAATCTCGTTCGCTCGACAATATATGTCTGAAAAGAGGCGCGATGTATTGCGTGCATTGTCTGTCGCTCATCCAGCCGAAGTCGTTCTCAGTGATGTCGATTATTCTACTGCCTTCTTTAGTCTCTCTGGCTTCCCTCCATCGACTCTCTGTTTATCACCGCGGTGCTCAGCGACTACGTGATGATCTGGTTGCTCATGTTGCCTCCGGGGACTGTGCTATGCATTTAAATGTTGTTCATACCGCAGGTTGCATTTCTTTGTTTGATCAGACCTTTCCTTCTGGTCTCCTTCCGTTGCGTCTGTTGAAGATTTGCGTGATGCTATGCAAATTCGGCTCCTCAGCTTTCTCTTGCCTCGCATGTCACGCAATATGTGTCGGCGCGTTCTGAACCTTCATGGTGTTCGCTGGGAGTCTTCGCAGGGTGTGGCCAGCTTGCGTTCGACGCTGAAGAAATATCTTGGTCGTCTAAACAAAGGGAAGCCTATTCCGTCTGCACAGGCTCGCACTTCCCATCAGCGTACTAGAGATGCTGCTGCTGAAGCTCGTGTGCGTGAGAGTTGTCGGCTTAAAAGCGAGTGGCCCCGTCTTGTTTCTGCTGATGCCAAGCAGCGTTTCAAGGATACCTTCGCTCGTTTTATCTCCAAGGAATCATTGGATACGTTCGTCTGTGGCTCTTGCTCTGAAAGATGTTCCGTATCTGTTAGGGATTCTCTCCCCTTTGATTCGTTTGAGTGGGATTTGCTTCGGCATCCTGATGATCTGACTGGACGTGATTCGGATTCTGAGTCTGGAGACGAATCTTCATCTTCTGACAATGAAGGCAATGGTGTTCCTTCGCCAAAGAAACCGTGGTGGGATCCTGATTACGAACGCCCGGAACCTATATCTTCTGGATCGTATTCGGACTTGATGATCGACCCGCAGGCCATTGGTACGTCTGAGGAAACGGGAGAACCGGAGTTGATCGTGTGCCGCGAATGTAAGGCTGAAATTGTTCGTGGTGTGGTCCCTCGAAAATCCTTGGCAAACAGAAATTATCTCGGAGACATTCCTGCTGAGTTGAAAGACTTGTCAGTTGTGGAAGAGGCGATGGTGTCTCGGTGTAGGGCTAAGTGCTGGATTATCCAGATGCGTGAAACTGATGATCGGGGGTACGTCAACGTTCAGCGCGGCTTCAAGGGTCATATAATTGTTTATCCCCAGCGTCCTTCTTCAATTGCGTCCAGGTTACCGCCTTCTTTGGAAGATGTTACCACTCCATTGTGCGTTGTTTTTGTAGGTGCTAAACCCCCTACTAAGGAATGGCTTAAAGAGAAAGCGAAGCCGTTGATCGTTCGCAAGGAGAGAGTCATGAAAGCGCTTCGCTGGCTTTGTGCCCATAATCCTTTGTATAAGGACGTTGAAATTGATGAACATGTTTTTGATGGGCACGGTGAGATTGTGGACGTACCTTTCCATGTCGAGCATGTTATTCCGTCGGATGGGGTGGAAGCTACAACATCGTCTTATGTGCCTTTCGCCGCCGCCGCGTCGAGCGAAGATGGTATGGATTTGCATCCTTCTACTTCACAGGATGATGTTCCTCCTACTGAACGGCCCCAGTCTACTTCGATAGATCCTGTTTCTTTGGCTAGTCTCAAGGACACTATGCGCCCTCGGAGGTTCGATCCTATTGAATTTCAGAGTGTGGTGGTTACTGATGTCAAAGGTCATGAGCGGTCTGATATTCTTCGCCAGGCTGCAGCAAATCATCTTAAAAAACCTGGTTCCAATTACCTCTCGCTGCCCCATGACCCTAATCCTGTTAACGAATTCAACAACCCTGATCTACTCCCTCTTATATATCCCACTTTGTTTCCCTATGGAATCGGTGGAGTTGATGATGCAGATCGTCGGACTCCTTTTGGTTTTGAGTCGCATCTCAAGCATTTTTTCAGTCTGTCAGATCGTCGTTTTCAGGAACATTATTCGTTTCTATTCACCGTTTTCAACATGATGCAGTGTCGAAAGCTGTTGCAAAACGTCAGTTACAAAGTGAAACGCAAAAATTTTGATACTGTTGCTGCTCAGTTTGCGTCGGTCTCTCCTGCCGCTATTCACGCTGTGACAGAGAGGATCAGTCAAGGTGATTTTAAAACTGTCAACTCAGAAGACGAGCGGCGTGTGTTAGCGCTTATGAAAGAGGTCAATCTGGTTGACTCTCAAGTGTATGGCTCACCTCAATCTAAAGTGACTATGCGTAATGAGATCAAGGGGCTGATGTTGGAGAAAGGGTTGCCCAGCTTCTATCTTACAATCAACCCGGCTGACGCTCACAATCCCTTGGTTCGTTTTTTGGCAGGTGAAGAAATCGACATAGATAGGATCACAGAGCTGGATATGCTGAATCGTTCGAACCAGGAGATTCTTATTGCGAAGAATCCTGCAGTCGCTGCTCAATTTTTTAACATTTATATGAAGGCTTTCCTTGCTGCACTCGGGTGTCAGTCAGAGGGAGCGGATACACAGGAGGGCATTCTTGGGGTGGTTAGTGCGTATTACGGTTGCGTTGAGGCGCAGGGGCGTGGATCCCTTCATTGTCATTTGCTTGTCTGGGTGGAAGGTGGACTCAATCCAGATCAGATAAAGGAACGTGTGCTTTCTAATGATGGTGCAGACGATTTTCAGGATCATTTGGTAGCTTTCTTGGATGATGTGATATCGACTTCCCTTTCGCCTGAAGTTCGTTCGAGTGCGATGGATCCCACCGGAAAGTATAACCCTTCCACTACTCGAGGACTGAATCCTGACAGTTTTACCAACGACGCTGACTTCGAAGCTGCTGAAGCTCGAGATTTTCGTTCTCTGGTTGAGACTTGCCAATTGCACAAACATCAGGCTACCTGTTACAAATACTGGAAAGGCCCCGGATATGTCAAAGAATGTCGCTTTGATATCGACGAAGACAACGTTCGCCCATTGACCGTTGTTGATCCTGTTTCCGGGGAGATAATGTTGCGTTGTTTGAATGGTCTGGTTAATGGTTTCAATGAGACCATGTTGCAGAGTATTCGATGCAACATGGACATCAAGTTTATCTCTTCTGGCTCTGCGGCCAAAGCCGTTATGTTTTACATCACTGACTATATCACTAAAACCCAATTGAAGACGCACGTTGCGTATGCTACCTTAGAGTTGGCGGCGTCTCGTCTGTCTGATACTGAGCCTGGCTTGGACGATTTCACAGTTCGGGCACGGCGTCTGTTGCAAAAGTGTGCACATGCTATGGTTGCGCAGCAAGAGCTTTCCGCTCAGCAGGTTGTTTCTTATGTGATGGGTTTCGAGGATCATTTTACGAGCCATAAGTATGCGAAATTGTACTGGAGCAGTCTGGAGGGATTTATTAATTCTGAACGTCCTAGTCCGGAGTGTTATCGAACTCCTAGAAATCTTCCCGAATCAGAAGAGGATCCTGTGGTTGATGCGCAGCCGGTACCGGATGCCAGTGTTGACGGTGTTGCAGTGCCCGAAGTAGTGGAATCGGTTCCGTTTGCGTCCGTGTTTCATGCCGACGATTCCAATAATTGCGACGATACGCCTGTTGATGGACCGAGTCCCATGGAGGACAATGTTACATTGACTGTCGGCATAGAGGGTAGGTTTACTGCACAGGCGAATCAATCTAGGGACTATCAATGTCGAGGTTCTGAGCTTGACCGTGTCTCTGTATGGGACTTTGTTGCTCGTGTTGAGAAGTCGCGCACCCTGCGTACTCGCAAAGGTTCTCGTAAACCTCTTGTTGGCGACGGCGACGCTGGCGATGGTGCTATTGCTGGAGCCATAGCTGTAATATAGAGACTAAATACACAGGCTGTAGCCTATGGACAGATTGTAATTATACATGTTAGTAGCCTTGAGAGGGCTACAGCCCTATATGTTACCTATACTGTTAGAACCCATATCGGGTTGCTGATTAGATGGCTGGGGCCATTATATTGATGCTTTGGCGGCACGACAGGGTTGATCAGATATTCGTTTGATGGGGACACATCAATCCGGGCCCATCAATCATATCCAGCCAGATTCGGCCCCATCAATTATATCCGTCCCAAAACGGCTTCCCATCAATAGTCCATTAGAGCATTAGGATATTGGATTACATACCTCCCGCGTACCTCCCTTATAGCTTGCTTATATCACACTGCATTCTTTTGGGTTGATTCACTACATCAAATACATATATTCCTTTTTCTATTGCTTTTCTATTGCCGCCGGCACTTTACCACGGCCACCTTGTTACCAGTAACCCGTCAGCGCGCCAGCTACACCTCTTTGCTCTTGAACTCCCTCCTCTGTGCTGTTATATCCACTTAGCACTCCCAACAAACGAGGCTGGTTGTGGAGACGCAGATGTCAAGCACGTTGACACCTGTCAAACGCGGATCCATCTGCTTCCGGCCGATCACGTCACTGCCAGCGCGAAACCTCTAAGTCCGTCAACGAGTCCTCTTTCACTCTTTTCTACTGTATCCTCCACCGCTAATTTGTCAAACACCTTCCATTCTACAATACCGTAGTCTACTCAACTAATCCTTCTCCTCCGCCGCCTCCTCTTCGTCTGCCGCCCCTTTCAGTTCGCCGATCACCCAAATCACGTCTTGTAGGGCAGCTTGCCAACCCCCGCTTGTCCTTCCGCGGATTTTCTCCTCGCATGCCCACCAATACAGCGTGGCGACTACACTGAGCAGCCCGTTCGTCCCTGGAGCAACCAGCTTTCCCCAAGACCTCCCACTTGCCTCAGACCTTACGGGACGACCCGCGTTATCTCGCTCCCGCCAGTCGGGCTGAATATCCGCCCACCACTTCCACCATCGCACCTCGAACGCGTCGAGGTCAGCGATCGGAATCCTCGCCTTCGATTTCGATCGGCCACGCCCGTCTCTAATCCACGCAGCAATCTCCTCTGGCCTCTCGTTTGATTGGGGGAGCTTGCCTCCATTCTTGAAGCCGTACGAGTGCTCCAGCGCGATGAAAGCCTTCACCAGCTCATCATACTCCGCCCCAATCTCCTCCCTCGTCACCTCGGTTATATAGCTCGCGAACACAGCAGGAGCCTTCCCAGGGATGGCAATCCGTGGCCCCTCGTCCGCGTCTACCTCTGGCGGCTCTTTTCGTTTCCCAAGCACCGCTGGAGGCGACTCCTCGCGATCTGGTGGATCTGGTGGATCTCCGCCCAAACCCCCAACCGCTACCGCAGCCGGCCACGGCCACATCAACGCGCCGGATTCGTCGCCAATCGTCTCCTCCCCCTGACCCTCCCCACCCTCACCCTCATCTCCACCCTCTTCGTCCTCTTTGCCTTCCTCACCCTCCTCACCCTCATCCATCGCGTCTCTGTCAGCCTCCCCACCACGCAGTCTCCCCGAACGACGCGTCGGCTGAGTTTCTCCCTTCTTCGCTCGAGGTGCTCGCGGGCGCGGCGTCGCTTTCTTAGCGCCGAACAGCCCCTGCGTTGCCCCCCTCAGCTTCAAGTCGTCTAACAGTTTCTGATTGCGGGCCTTATTAGCCGCTATCATGCGCTGGTACGCCTTGACCTCCGCGTAAGCCTTGGCCGCTGCTTTTTTCTTCTCCTCCTCCTCCTCCGCCTGCCGCTCTTCCTCTAATCGAATCTCCATTTCTTCCGGCGTCTCTGGCGGCGGCGGCGGGGGAGGAGGAGGAGGCGGCGGCGGGGGAGGAGCAGGAGGAGCAGGCGGTCCAGCTGGCGGTGGTGGGTGTCCGATCGCGCTCGTCGACGTACCAGCCTCGTTCTTCTTCTTTGGCCCCCGCTTCTTCGGCACCGACTTCTCACCCGCCTTCGATCGTTTTCTTTTCTTCAGCAAAGGCTCGTCATCAGACTCTGACGACTCGGAGTCAGACGATCCGGACTCAGAATCTTCCGAACCCGGATCATCCACCTGGATATCATCTTTTGGGGGAATCGTATACTGGGCATCGTCGAGGGAGACCTCCAAGGCGGCTTCCTTACATTCCTCCGGGGCTGATCATTCGTAAGTAAGACATTATTCCCGAATTTCGCAGCCGCAACTCACTGTATGCTACACGCAGATACTCCTTCAGCAATGACACCACATTGTTCCCGAAACGCTCTCTATTCCAGCTCGGGAACGACATCGATGTAGTCGACCCTCCCACGGTGCGTCCCACTGCCACGCTGGCACCAAGGTCAGCATTGAATTCGGTTTCAAGCATCGTATCCGACTTACTGAACGGTTCCCAAGTCCCCGTGGTTCTTGGGGATAGGTCCGCCGAAAATAAACACCCCTTGACAACCTGTATATTCCTGAATGCCTTTCAAAATCGGCACGACAAAACCGGGAACCGCATCGATCGCACTGCAACCTCCAAATCAGTTCCACCGAAATACATCTAGCTGAACCACACCTACCGCTGGCGGGACGCAGGGTCCCTTGGAGCACCGCCCTTCAAAATCTTGTCGTACTCCTCTTTCGTGGCACGCGCCTGTGCCACCGCACGCTCGCGGTAACCATCCTGCTCTTCCTTCGACAGGGCATCAAACAACTCCCGGGCCACTTTCGCCCTGAACGCCGCATTCGGCTTTGGTTTCAGCGTCTCGCCCCGCTCGGCGGCCTCCCGCACCCTCTCCTCCCAGCGCTCCGGCACCAACGGCGCCACTTTGTCGGCATAGTGTTCATGCATGAACTGCTGGACTCCTTGCCTCGCCTTTGGCCCCGGCGCCACACCCGACAGCTGGGTAAGGAGAGTGTTGAAGGGGTTTTTGGTGTCGCGCCCGGCTCTCATTGTCTGTCTCTTCAAGCTCTGAACGCGATATTTAAGCCAACGCCGGATGCGCTGCCAATCAACCATTTAGAATACAACCCCCGTCACAATATTATAAAGTCCAAGCGTACCTCGTCAACTACCACGACGCGAGCATGTTTTTCTGCGCGCTCTTCGGCGGTCAATTCCTCGGGTGGCGGCGGCGCCAATGGATCGTAGTCGGGAAGGGGGAGGTCGGGCTCCTCGTGGTCCGCGAGACGCCAGCTGATGCGGGCGTGGTATTCATTGCACACACCCTGTGCATAATCTCGGTCGGCGCGCCATCCGCGGTCGCACGCGTCGGCGTAAGCTTCAATATGCGGCCTAAGGACTTCCTCCCTCGCGCCCTCTGCCCATAGCTTGTTATTAAGGCGGTCTTGTTTCGCTTTTCTTTTCCACTCGCGTTTTCGTTTCGCCATTATTGATAAGTCGAAAGAGGATTTTTGTGGCGCAAAGAGATGGGATCAAAGCTTCCAAACAAATACACACCACCTGCTCACAACCACCCATGTTCCTCTCTCGGCTTCCGTATCCTGTACCTCGCGACAGCGCCGGACGTGAGATTGACGCCGCCAACATCTCGCACCCGGTCAATCTACCTCTCCTCCTACCAAAATCACTCACTCAAACATTTATCTCAGGATCGCCGCGACGTGAAGAAAGCCGTCTTCTACCCCACTTCCGTATACATGATCCGCCACCATCCCGACATCCTCTTCCACCCGCCAGCCTCACTGCGGGACGACGACGTCATCGGAGACATCCTCAGCCCCAACCCGACCAAGTGCCGCCACTGTCTTAAGCCCTACCTCAAGCACCCGCGTGCTCCCGGCGTCGCCTTCACCATACTCATCAGCTGTCCTCACGCCGATATCTCAGAGGGCGAGATCCCGCTGCCGGTCAATCTCACAATCAAACACATGCTCGCACTCAAGAACTTGGGTCACAAGGCGAACGTCGGGCAGGTCGCGGTTTTCAAGCATCCCCTTTCAGACGACAAGGCAACGCTCGTCCCTGATCTCCCCATCCTCGACATCACACAGGAGGAATTACCGCTGGTGGATGACTTGGTCTCTCGGTAGGTCTATATAGTCTCATCCACACCCTCTATACCTTCAGCGCTCATGGTGTCCCTCAGCTGGGTGGTTCATCTCTTTGATAAGAATACCAAGTCTTTTTCGTAGTCATGTGTTTGTATCTCGGTGTTTTTTCTATATACACATGCGTATCAGCCTTGATTGTCCCTTCCACCCAACTTGTCTTCCCCCGCCCCACACGACTCTCTCGACTTGCCCTCCATGTCCCTCCCAGTTTATGACATTGACGAAATCTTCAAGAGCATGACCCTCAGTGAGCAACGCGCAATTGAAGGTGACGACAAGAATTGTTCTCGCTTGATGGCACTGATAAGCCCTCAGGTCTTCCCCCGCCTCCCCCACCGCCTCCACGGTCCTCCCGAACAGCAGCGCCAACCTCCGCCCCCAACGTGTACCTCTACCACACACCTACGACGCCCCCCACGGTCACCACGGCTTGGTAATCACTTCCGCTCTTCTCATATACATTGCTGCCATCCTCTGCAGGTCCAAAGCCGCGCATGAGAGCCAAGGACCCGACGGTGAAGTTCGCGCACTCCGCAAAACGAAAACTCCGCACAAAACCTATCACGCCTGGGCGGTCATTCGGGGGCACAAACTCGGAGTGTACACTACTTGGTAGATTCCTTTTCCCTGACTGGTCCCCTATATTCAATAGTCCTAGGGAAGCTACGAAGAAATCCGTCGATGGATTTTCGGGGGCCATCTACAAGGGCTTTGAAACGTACGGCTTGGCGGCACTGGAGTACGTTGACGCGGTGTCCAAGGGATGGACTTGCGATACCGCCTTTTGCTCTCACCATGGCACCATGCCGCCGCCGCTACCGATACCCGACGGCCGCCTAACCACTCACTCCTCCCTTCCGCTCCGAAATGACTCCAGCCCGTGGTACGTCGTCTATGCCGGCCTCAATACCGGAATCTTCCCATCCTTGTGAGTCTCGTCCTTCCTACATCACTCCGGCCGCCGTCTCACCATACTCCTTCAGTGTCGGCGCCGCCCTCAACGTGCTCGGCGTGCCGAATGCCGTTCACGAGAAAGTCCCCACGCTAACGGATGCGCGACGGGCTTTCGAGTCGGCCCAAGCAGCGGGTTGTGTCCACGTTTTGCCCAGGAAGAAAGTACCCCGTGTCATTCCTGGTACTGCTTGTAATTTTCATCGCTCTTGACACTGTGCACTTCCTATCTCATTGTATAATAAAAATTTATTTCGTTGCGGTACATCATTGTCAATGATTCTGAATTGAGAGAGAGGCGAGAGATCGGGCGGCGTCGTCGCGACGCCACTGTTCCCGGTACTTGAGTAAATCAGCATC
The DNA here is from genome assembly GCA_037176885.1 of Favolaschia claudopus. NCBI lineage: Eukaryota > Fungi > Basidiomycota > Agaricomycetes > Agaricales > Mycenaceae > Favolaschia > Favolaschia claudopus. Next base: position 299,099 of record JAWWNJ010000097.1, on the reverse strand, counting down.
TTCCTGAGCTTGACGGCGCTGCGTCTGAACTGCGAGCCATCGCTCCTCCCAAGCCTCAGCACCGTATTTCAATTTGTACTCCCTGACCCTCCGATCCCGTTGTGCTTCAGCCAGAGCAACGGAATGTCTATCTAGACTGTAAATATGCGCGCAATCACAGAGACCAAAAGAAACATACCGCTCTCGATATTTTTTGCTGGAGGCTCGAGCTCGCATCCTAGCGGCGTCCTCTTGCTCGGGACAACTTTTCCGCTCAGCCCGAAGGCTTGAAACAGCAGGAAAGCAGGCGATGAGTAACTGTAAGTGAGCAATTTGGCATCACTCACATTGCCATTCTCTCTCGAGAGCCTTCTCGGACAGTGTCAAGGTTCCTGATTCTGCGGTTAGTACAATGCGGTGTCGGCTTTAGAACACTCGCTTAGCCCGATACCGTGCGGAGGCTGCTCGTCGTGCAGCGAGGGTGCTTGGAGGAGCCAATTTGGTCTTGGACGGAGTTTTGGTCATTTTCAGAAGCCTTTGTCGAGTACAGGTGAGACGGAAGAGCTCCCGTAACGTATCCGGAGAGATGCGACTGATTGGGAGGTGTGAGAGAGACAAGTTGCAGTACCGTCGAGAGGAAAGTAGTAGTTGAGGGAAGAGCCATATATGGCTAAATACAGATTTGAGGCGAGATTATTATTTTCAGCTTCATGTCTTCACGAAGGGCAAATAAAATGCCCCAAAAAATGACATTATGTGCATTCAACAGCAAAGAACCCACTGCGTCGGGCTAGAAAGATTGTCGGGTGCGAGTTGGATGTGGAAAATAATGTAGAGTGAGTGGTCCGGCCGTAAGAAGTTAGTGATAGATCCGTAAGAAGTTAGTGATAAACGCCGCCTTGGGAGCCAAATGTCCTACCCGCTGGTTCCTTCCTCGCGGTGCGGCCCTGCCGACTATGTTTAATGCATTTTATCTCCTTCTCAACTGTCTTTTCACGCGAGACAGAAGGCAATTGTTTTTTGGGGGGTGTCTATTAAATACAGACTTCAAAGCGTAGACTGGTTATTAAGTAGTCTATTTTCAATCCACGTCGCCTCAAAACTAACCAGGAAGTCGGTCAAGGGAAAGGATACTCCCGCCCAACTGTACGCGACCTCACTTTCATCATGCCAACCCGGGTAATCAGCCGCAATTCCCGCCTCCTCGCTGAGATGCCTAAATGGAGCGACGAACATGGGCTTGAGGCACGTCGGGCAAGACCGGAAATCGTCGAGCATGATCCTGATGCATACGTAGCAGTGACTGTGGCCGCAAAGATAGCTGCGGTCCTCGATGAGAACATGAAAAGAACCAAAGGAAAAAAAACACGCACGAAACTGGATGAGATTTGAGCATGCCGCAGAGACCGCACATTTGATGCGGGCACACGTTTTCCGCCCGGGGAGGACGTGCCAGCGTCAAGTGCAGCTCGTCGCGTCGTCGGGCGATCTCGGCTAGTGCGGCGGCCTCTTCAGGGGTCTCGTTGGGAAAGAGCAGCAGCGGGTCCACTGCAAGGCGTTGGAGATGACGTGCACGACGGGGTCGGCACGGAGAGTCCATGTCGGGGGGTGAGAAAGGAGGCAACGATGAGGAACGAGGAGACGAGGGAGGGTTTGTGTCGCCCCACCATTTTCGGGGTGTGAAAGGCATTTTCTCTGGGCAAAAAATGAGCACCTGCTGTGCCTAAGTATTATGTACGCTGAGTCGTACGCACCGATATTCATGATTCTGCCGTTCTCATCCACCTCAAGAGGACGCCGACCGCTGTCTCCCCAGGTCCCAAGTCCGTTTGGCTCTTCGTGGTCGACTTCCATGCGGGAGAGAAGCAAGGGCACTGCTGCATCAGTTGTTGTGATTGCGAGAGCCGTCTGGGGATTAGCGGAGTTGGGATTAGCGGAGGCGCAACGGATAGCTACTGATGCCGACTCCGCAATTTCACGTGGTTCCACTATCCATCGCCTCGTCCTTCTCCCCCAATGTCGACCGAAATCGATGACTACGAGACCCGCCGCACGCGCCTTCAGACGATGAAAGCCGATCCTGAAACCATGGCGCGATTGCGGCGCGAGTACGACAGTGACCACCCCGAGCCCAACGAAGACCAGCCCGCGAAATGTGTGTGGTGCGACCGCGCGGACACGGTCCTTTATCGATGTCGAGAGGAGGACTGCCCTTTGCTTCCCGCTTGCAAAGAATGCACCTTGTGCGCGCACGGCCCTATCCCGTTTCACGATCAGCAGGTATGGCTCTTAATAAAACCTTCAGATCGAGTTTGAGTACTGAGACTCCTCCAGGTGTGGTCGGGGGACGCTTGGCGCAAGACCAGTCTTTTTGAGATGGGGCATGTGATGATGGCGCGCCACGCCGATGATTCGCCCTGCCCGAACCTTGGCGAGACGCGGATCGTGAGATTGCTGGGTGGAGGGATGCCGGAGGAGATCAGGGTGCAGGATTGTTTGTGTCCAGACCAGCAGAACGAGGAGTCAGATGAGGAGGAGGGTGCATTTTCGTTTGACGTGACCCCCGAGATGTGGGCTAGGTTGTTGGACAACACGAATGAGCCAGAGGACGACGTCTCAACGGACAGCTCGAGCGGTAACAGTAGCGATTAGATTAGTCGGTTGTCATTCGTCGGTATTGTATTCGTGTGAAATCTTGGTGAAATCGGCTAGACGTGCTTTTTTTCAATCCCGGGTAGTTTTGGCTGCTGGAGCTGACGAACGCTGAGGCAGAGGCAAGCAGAGGTGAGAGTGAGTCTGCCCAGACCGGCGGGCAGCCACTGCATCGTCATCGGAGAGCTGGAGGTCAAAGCGACGCATTGGCCTGCAACCAACTTGCAATTTCGCACACGAGAAGTCACACTTACCGTGATCTGTGACGCTTGAGCGGATCAGTGAGCACCGCCTCGTGAATCACACCATGCTTGCACCTGCGTCGTCAAGTCCAAGCCCAACATTTTGCCATGCTCAAGGCTCTCGCTTGTGTCTACCCTCTCGGTCGCTTCACCGTTTCGCTCTTCTGCACTCGTCGACGTCTTGATGAGCAGCCGCCGATGGGATAGCGCGGTCTACGTTTCGAGCGACTTTGGTCCTGCAATCGGGGATCGGGCGGTCGAGGTCTCAGCAGATGGTCGTCGGTCTACCTCGGATTTGATCAATCTACGCCCTGAGAAACGCGCAAGAGTCGACCCCTCCGATCTTGAAGACAGTTTCGCAGACTGGACTCCAGTAGAAGTAGACGATGAAGGGTTGGCTGCGGCTGACGCTGAAGCTATTGCCAACACGGTATCGACGTTGGATGTGGAGACTGACGAGGGCGGGGATGCGGGAAAGCGCAAGCGCTATCAGAGCTCAGTAAGCAACTTGTTGTTTTTTGGACTTCGTACATTAGACCGCAAGACTAAACGAGGCAAACAGGATAATCCTATGTCATTGTGGCGTCCACTAGCGGGAGAGTTTCTTGACTGGATGCTTCGCTTCGACGGCTTGGGGGACTATGTCAACAACCTAACTTGCTGCTGCTGTGGGGAGGAGGCGAGCGAGGGGAGTGGAGTTTTTCGTTGCGACCAGTGCGGGCCGTTCATCCAGTGCCGCAACTGCGTTTTGGAACGACATCGCCTTACGCCTCTCCATTGCCTCAAGGTATGTTTTTGCTTGCAATGCTATCTATTTGTTAATTCATCGTCACGGCAGGAATGGGACGGCTCCTGCTGGACCGAAGCACGACTGTGTGGCTCAGTGGGGGTGGGGCTGGGACTTGTGTTTCAGTTGGGGCACCACGGGTTCCCCTGCACCTTTCCAGGGGAACAACGCTCGTTGGTGGTTGTCGACGTCAACGGGATCTTTTCGCTGCAAGTGCGTTATTGCAACTGCGAGAAGGCAGCCTTTACCCCCGAGCTGCGTCTGGGGCAATTGCTCGGCCAAGGATGGTACCCGGCGACTACGGTCGACCCAGAAACCTGCGCGACGTTTCAGGTTCTCGGGTTCTTCCGATTGCTGGGGGTGGTGGGGAATGTGACGGCGCACGATTTCATTGGTGCGCTTGAGAGGACGGCGGATCCGACAAAGGTCAACAAAATACCCGTAAGTTCTCTTGCCGTGTTTGTACTGCGATTTCTGACAGAGTCCATTGTTTCTCACAGGATCGATACAAAGCGTTTGGGCGCATGTCTCGCCAACACGCATTTCTGCAGCGCGCGAAAAGAGCGGGTAGGGGGCATGTAGAGAATGGGTTGCGAACGACGCCGAGAGGTGGTTTAGCCGTTGACTGTTGGGCATGTCCGGATCCAGCGAGGAATCTGCCGGATGGATGGGAGAAGGTGGCGCCGGAGTGGCGGTGAGGCGTCTTCTGTCGTGGAGATGCGATACTGACGTAGCTCAGGTTCTTATATATGTTGATACTGGCGTTGGACACCAACTTTCGCCTCAAAAACCGGATTCGAGCTAATGAACATCAAGATCCTTCACTCGGGTCCGGGCTGGGGTATTTTGTCGAGTCGACCGGCTACAAGACGCACATCAAGAACTACGTGGCCGAGGAGGACGTGAGTTTTGAATCTTTGCGTTTGTTTTTCGCTTTAGACGCTGAGAATGAGTACAGGTTAGTACTTGCATCGCTTTTGCGGCACTTACGCAGAAGGAGACCAGGTTGACGACGGGTTTGCGGGTGTCCGGAGTCGGGGGCTGCGTCTGCGCTCGCCATGGCGTGGTGCGTCCCCAAGGGATTGGTGACTTGCAAAAAGGCGAGAGGTACGGAGATAGGTGCTTGGGATATTCGTCGCTGGAGACTGATTACTTGCAGATATGCTAACATGGACTATATTTTGCTATCCGCCATCTTGGGTATCGCGTTGCTACTGCTGGCGATATCTTACGATATTGCGTGCCAGTGGAAGATCCACCTGGCGGAGCGCGCTAAACGGATTGCGGAGACGACGGACGTTAAGGTGGACTTGGACACTTTGGAGGTGCAGTTCGCCCTCCCGGTGTGGCACGCGAACGCACACGAGAGTTCTTGTCAGACGGAGAACTCCTTGACATATGTGTTGGGCGTGGGGAGGACTGACGGCAAAGGCATCGAGAGGACGTGGTCGACGCTGAACCCCATCAGCTACTCGACGAAGGAGATGGGAGAGGGTGCGAGGCACGATGCGATTGAGAGCAAGATTGACCAAGGTAAGTTCTGACATTGTCATATGTGAATTATTGGCTGATGATTGTTTCTACTTTCAGGACGGACACTAGCTCGCAAGTTAGTCGTCGCCATCGCCGAGCGGGGCGTCCAAGTCGAGGCGTTCGCCGGCATTAACAAAGCGCTCGATCCAGAGTTGCGGCGGAAGTGGGGAGGGATGGTCGAGGCGTGGCAAGCTGATAAAACGCGGGAGAATCCATATCGAAGAGCGGATGGGAAGAAAGGTATGGTGCTACCTCTGTTATTATGATAGGTGAGCTGAAGGGTCGAATTAGCGGGAGTCAGTGAGGCGGCCGTGTTGCTGGAGCTGAAGACGGCTGAGGCGGAGGAAGCAGCACAAGGCCGAGCGCCATTGACGGACGGCAAGTCCACTCTCTCGAGTTTCATCAAAGCGGGCCTTGTGTTAGAGGAGTCGCAGTAAGTTCAGGGTTCGTGGCGATACTACAAAGACTGACCCTTCTGTAGAAGGCGAATTAAAGCAGAGATTGGCGGCACCACGTTAGTCACGGCGGATCGCTCGAGTCAATTGCAAGAACTTCGAATTGCTCTCCTGAAGAAATTGCGTTCCTTCGAACGTCTTCAAGCGGTCTACATGCCGCGCGTGGCGGACTTGCGGGCGCAAGAGGAAGAAAGTTGAAACCGGGACGCGCCGCCGCCAAAGGTCGAGCACATTAAGTTGTGGTTACCTTCACAGATGACAGAAGAGCAGCGCACGGGGTGTTGTCCATCAGCGGCTGCCAATACGGAGGCAAAGCTCCGCGCCGCTCAGTGCTCCGATACGCTGGACCATCTGCGCAGCCGCTTGCACACCCGCAGCTACCTCGTCGCATGGAGGAACGGGCGATCTACGGGCCAGCATGCAACGACACGCTCAGCTTCGCTGATCGGTCGCATTGGGGAACGCATAGCGCGGCTTTCGTCAAAATATTGCGACGCTCGTGCCGCGCTAACGGCGCTCAAGGGGGCAGATTATTGCCCAGAATTTCAAATCTTGAAGGACGAGCATCTCACGGCGGGGTTGGAGGTGGAGGGAGACGAGACTGCGCGGCGTAAACTGGCGCGGCTGGGGTCTGCAAAGAGGGCAGCGAATGAGCCTTCCGCGAAGACGAAGGGGTTGTCATGGATTTGGGTGGCGGGCGGTGGACCGGGTAACGACGAGGCTGAATTACAAGAATGTATGTGTATCATTGGCTACTCTGACAGGTGCAGTACTAACCGTGGTATCTAGCCGTACGTATAGAATGGTCGAAGGCCAAAGCTCGCCGCGACCGGTGGGTCGAAGAAGTCCATCTACTGCGAGAGGAGATGAAAAGGGTCTTGCGGAGTTTGAGTTATGTGCAGGAGCAGTGGGAGGCGCGCCGCGACACCCCGAGGGTGGCGGATGCGGCGCTCGCGTCCGGTTTGGAGGCATACGCAAACCGCCAAATAGCGATTCACCGACGAATCGCGGCGTCATTCCACACTGGGTGGAATGTATCAGTCGCGACTGCTGTACGGGATGTCGTGCGGCAGGACGGAACGATCTACGACGGGCTGCTACGCAGGGAGGGGGTGGATCACGCGCCTGAGCTAGGGATGGATGGATTGGAGGAGGCGGAAAGGACGAACGGAGGACGGGACGCGGCCGGGGGCGTCGAGACGGAAACGCGGCCAAGAACACGCGCGCGCACGAGGGAGGAAGTTGAGGGTACGTCGGGGTAGGGCCCTGCAAGGTGGGATCGAGGGTAGCGGCGATTTTACAGGCTTTTACAGTACATCGAGTGAGTTGTTTATTGTTGTTGTTTAGTAGCATTGTCGTGCCGGCTACGGCAGAGCTCGGCTCGCGGCAAAACAGACAGTTTTTGGATCTCTGTTTTATCTAAGGAATGCCGAGAATTGCCGAGGCTATCTATGATGCTAGATGATCATATACAATAGCCGAGCACTCTGATTATCATTATCTTCCAGCCTGCCAACATATAAAGGCTTGTTCAATGGCTGTAGCCTGCCATGGCTACACGCATGTATAATTACAATCTACCATTAGGCTGCAGCCTGTGGCTTAGGCTTTATGTTACCACTAGGGGTGATTGCTGAAGAATGCCCCCTTCCTAATGAGCCTGTTCCGATTCAGCCTTGGGATGCTGACAGACAGGGAGACATCTTGGCTTGGACAGGACGAAGGAGACCCAGAGTTGCGTTACAGGAGGCGCATGCTGAAGATAAGACACATGAGTTGCGCGTTCTGGATCCCGCTGATCAAAGAGTACCTGTACTCATCGGTGGTGCTTTGCCTCGTTGCGATCGTGATGACACAAAGCATCGACACGCCCGTCTTATGCTGATTTTGTTTAAGCCGTGGAGGCACTGCAGTGATTTGATTTCTGAAGGGCAGACCTGGTTAGACGCGTATGATCTGTTCTTGAAGGAATGCTCGCCCCGTGTGCTGGAAATCATCGCTAACATACAAATGTTGCATGAATGTAAGGACAGCCGAGATAGCCATTACGCGCATCGCAAGTATCGGAAAACCACAGACGGTGTGCCTCCTCATTTGGTGGGTAGAAGTGCGGATGGCGATCTTGGCGATTACGACGAAACTCTGGTCCTTGAGCATCTTGAATCGATTGATAAATGTTTTTCTCGACATAGGGCGGGCACGAAAGCGAATATTGAGGCTGTTTTGGAAGCATTGAGAGATGGGGGAATGATTCGGTCCACCGATGTTGTGGGAGATGAACTCGCGCCGGTCGATGGTCTGGGCCCTGAGGTGGAAGCAGAGCGGACTAGGGACAATCTCGAACACATTATTGTGACAGAACGGAAACCTGAGCTTGAGCAGAAATGGGAGCAGGCTTATGATGTGCGTCGCCAAGCTTGGAAAAAAGATTGCAGCGAACGATAATGGAGCATCTGCGTCACAAGGTGAACCCTCAGTTGCTCCTGCTGGTATTTCCCTGTCAGATGGCTCCGTTTTCCGATCCCACGCGCGCCCTATGTCTGTTCAGGATCACGTATTCAGTGTTCAGCAAGGACCTACTGCTGCTGTATCAGACCCAGCTTCACCTCACGCGCTAATGGCTTCTGTGGCTGCCGATTACACTTTGAATGTGGAGCAGCGTCGTGCTTTCGATATCGTTGCCGAGCATAGTTTGAATCGTTTGGCGGAGCCGTTGAGAATGTATATTGGTGGCCCTGGAGGTACTGGTAAATCGAGGGTTATTGACGCTCTGCGAACTTTTTTTGAGGCTAGAGGCGAGGCTCGAAGGTTTCGATTGTCGTCGTACACCGGTGTTGCAGCTCGCAATATTTCGGGAATGACCCTCCATGCTGCGTTGGGTATGAATCATCAGAGCGATAAAGGAAGGTCGGGCAAGAGCTTGCGAGATCTGATGGCCATGTGGGAAGGAGTGGATTATCTGTTTATTGACGAGGTTTCTATGATTGGTTGTGCGTTAATGTATGAGATCAGTAAGGCACTCTGTGCTGCCACTGGTGAGGCGGCGACCGCGTTCGGTGGATTGAATATAATTTTTGCTGGAGACTTCTATCAGCTACCTCCTGTGCGGCAAAAGCGTGTGTACGCGCATATTGAACATAGCACGCGATATAAGAAGCGTAAGACTTCTGGTATATTGTCTTCCGGTGCAGCGAGAGATTCTGGTCAGAATGAGATTTGCGGAAAGCTGTTGTGGTTGAGCGTGAAGACCGTGGTGTTGTTGACTGAGATTCGTCGTCAATCTGGGCCCGAGAATGAACGGTTCCTTGAGCTTCTCGGTCGATTGCGATATGGTCGGTGTACTGAAGACGATTTCAATCTTCTTAACAGCCGTGTCTTGAGTAATTTGACTATTGACTGGGACTCTTCGCCCTGGTCTGGTACTCCTGTTATCGTCAATGAGAACGAGATGAAGGACTACTTAAATGTACAAGGCGCTTACGATTTCTCCCGCAAAACAGGTCGCCCGGTTCGTTGGTATTACGCCGACGATCGTATATTGGGACAATCCGTGGGGCCTGGTCCGTTGTCCGATCGTTTGGCTACTTTGGACACAGGTAAGACTACTCAGCGTTTAGGACGAATTCCTCTGGTCATTGGGATGCCTGTCGTTATCGCCCAAAACTTCGATGTTCCTGGGGGCGTCGTAAATGGGGCGTCAGGGTCTTTGAGATCTGTGAGGTATTATGTTGACGCGGATGGGCGTCGTCATGCCATTTCCTGCGTCGTGGAGTGCCCGGATACCTCCCCTGGTATTATACCGGGCCTCCCTGACCACCACGTTGTAACGACTGGTCATTTTTGCGCGTTATATCTGGCTATTTTAAGTCAAGTGCGGCCCTAAACAACCCAACTACCCGCCACGACTATAGTCTTACTCGACTATCAATAGGAAGTCAGTACCTCTGTTGGTGACACTAAGGAGGGTCAAAGTGAGCTCCGAGCTGTTGACCGTAAAACCCATCACAGGAGAAAGGCATTATAATAATAGCCTACTACAGTACTATGGATCTGATCCATAACAGAACCCTCAGAAGAGTGACGAAGAGTCAAGTACTTGTGTACTACGGACTTAGACGAAGGTCTACAAGGATGTAGGAGGCGCCGCGGGGGCTATCAGAGTCAACATCAGTCAAAAGACAGATGCCGCGGGCTGCCGACTATAAATAGACGGCTGGAACAGCGGAAAGGGATCTCATACAGGAGATGCCGGTGCTAGGATCAGAAGGCAGAGTTATGGCAAGACATGAGGTCTTTGACAGGAGTGTTGATGATGTGAAGCTGAAGCCGAACAAGTGCGGCAACTTCATTAGAAATCTATTTCTATATTGGAGTCAGCGCGGATGACTTGGTGGCTTGATAAATTGGACAACAGACGAGCCTGTGATATTGCGAGTGAATTGGAATGTCCCAAGAATCGTCTTAGGAGTTATTAGAGGCGTTGATGGCACCACCGGAAGAGTTGCCGCCAGTGACGGATTGACGGGATCACCAATGATGGCGTTCCGCGGGCTTCCGCAATTCAGTGATTCAACCGTGGGAGTCATAATTGCTGACTTTCTACTGTTGGATCGACAAGCCAAGAGGCTGCCGAAGGTCCTCCGGGACACCCAAATACCAATATACCATCTCTCTACTCAATTGGATCGACATTGCTTACTCTGTACTATTTATGTGATGTATTTCTTGGCATTAGTATAAAAGGACCTGTATCTCTCGTTGAGCAGGAGGACATCGCGCTCAGTCTATTGGACAGCGTTGGTGAACTCAGGCAGCAACGTAGAGGCATATATAAAGATATTGTCTACTCGTTTGTCTTAATAGAAATTGTGTTGAAGTTCAGTTCAAGTGTGAATCTAAGCATCGTTTCGAGAGTGTTCACCCGCGGAGGCTTTGCTTTCGAGTAGCTTTGTTGTGGCCTTAGTGTGTAAGGAACTGCCTGCCTCTACTGCCCGCGGACTGTCTATCTCATTGTGAGGATACGTGTGCTCGAGAGTGAACTAGTATCTCCCTGAGTCTGAGGAAGAGTGGAACTGTCCATCTGCTGAAGCATTGCGTTGGGACTGCTGGCGCATAACCGGAAGAGATCTGATTAGTCCTCGTCTGAAAGGCTTGTGCTATATAAAGGAGTGTCAAAGGTTCCTGGAATTTGGAGGTTCAGGTCTATAGCGTAACTGGCGCTATAAGAATTGTGCATTCTGCCGCGGAAACTGTCTGTGGCCATTGTTTCAATCTCGCCCTGATATTCAACTTCGTTGGGTATCTTGTATCCTACCGTTTATAGTTCCTATTTTTAGGAAAGGTCCGCGGACGGAATCACTTCCATCTACGGTGTGTGAGAGCGTGTTTTGTGCAAGGTTCTTACTTGCAAGTCGACTTATATCCTCGTCACTGTGACATCTGGATTTCGGATCGAACCCCACGAACTCTTCGAGAGACATTTGAGTGTATCTTGTTGAGATATTTGTGTTGTAGTGTTGTGTGTGTTGGTTGATTGTGTTATATATATATTTTGGTGGTAGATTCTCTGCTGCGCTATATTTAGCACTTCAGTTGATATATTCAAGTGTCAGCGTTACAACGTGGTCGCTTTGGAGGACACCACTGGCTTTCGGGTCGATCACCCGTATTCCAACAAGAAGTGCACCGTCAGGAGGACCCAACTTCCTGTCCAGCCTGGCTTTGCGATGACCGCCTACAAATCGCAGGGCAAGACTCTATCCACCACAGTTATCAATCTAGCAGATTGTAAAGGCACAGAGTCGCCGTACGTCATGGTGTCGCGAGCGACTTCGTTGGATGGTCTGGTAATCGCCACTCCTTTCCCTAAATCCAAGATTTGTTGCCGTTCTTCGGAGGACCAGCGTCGTGAAAGCGATCGGTTACAGTTCCTCGCTCTTCAAACGGTTTCCGAATACGGCACTCCAGAGGAGTCTGCTGCCGCTCGCGCGTCCATGGTTTCGCGTTTTCCTGCCGCCCTCGATTCATCCGATTCTGATTCCGAGGAGGACGACTACGAACCTAACGCTCGAAATTGGGGTCGCCTAGAGAGGTTGCAGAATAAGAACTTCCTCATTACCAACGGTCGCTCTGCCAGTAGGCGTCGAAGAGTAGACTTGGATGCTGTTGTTACTCCCGTCGCTGCTTTGAATGCAGTCCCTTTTCGCGTGGGACGGGTTGATTTGAATGCTCCTCGGGTTAGCTCCTCCTCTGCTTTGATGCTCTCGAGGCCGTCTGCAAACGAATACATGGACATGGTCGATGGGTCTTCCCAGTTACGAGTTAATAAACGCACTCGTCGGGCTCTGGATGAACAGGTGAGTGTGATTGCTGTGATGCCATTGAACCTTGTAATTTATCGTACCTCGGCAGATGGTCTCTTCCCAAGCTTCTCAGAGTTCCATGTTCCCAGAGGACGGTGTAGGCCTAGTGGATTCGGATTCTCAGCGACGAGTCAAGAAACGAGTTAGGTTGTCTCTTGATGCTTAGGTCGGTTATATTTCCTTCTCATTTGTCGCCGGTTGAGCTTACCTGCGTAGCTTTTAAACAGGTGATTGTTGGACAGGGGTTGCCGAGTAGCTTGTGGAAGGAAGGAAGGGTGTATTATTGCCGGTGGTGCTCCTCACTTTCGAGTTGGATTCGGGTCTTTGCCAGAGTGATAGGTTCGTTTCGCTATTCCCCGCCTTTGCTACGTCCATCTTCTTTATTCGTTCTGAATGCTAGCCAGACTAAGCCAGGAGGCCGATGATGAGTCATCGGGTTCTGCAACCTTTGAAGCTGAATACGGTGCTCCTTGCCAGTTGATATCATGCCGGAACGACTTGGGTTTGGGCGTCCAAGGGCCCCAATTGTCATTGACACCGATCCAGTTGAATCCACAAGACTCAGAGGTGTCGCAGAAAAGGTTTCGGATTCTTCGGCCGAAATGTCTGAGTCGATGTCCTTGTTTTAAATCAGTGGTAGAAATTCAGTGTTTCATATAACACAATATACGACTTGCATATCAGTTCTGGCCCCCGTCGGCCATCGTGACGGAGAGCTCTGCGCGAACGACCGTCGTGTGTGTGTGTGTGTGTTTATATTCGAAATCAGGCGCAACAATGCCTCCATCACCACGGATCACGCGGAGGAAACTGCGCATCAAAAAAATACGTACATATACAAAGCACAGCTTGCTGCTTCTTCGTGACTGCTCTGATAAAGCGTGAGTTTGGAAGCAAGAATATTTCGAGAACAAGAAGAATGTTCAGGTCCAATTGCTGCGCGATTGTGCTGCTTCTCAGTGACTCGACTTCTGCTGATGGCAGTCCATCTTGCTCCGTTGTTAATTTCATTGCTGTCTCCTAAACTCTGGCGGTTATTGCGCGTTCTTAGAGCCAAGGTTTAACAGTGGGAATTGTTTTGCATTGACCTTTCTTCCACTTTTACATCTCTCTCAGTGCTCTTTTACGCGTACAACACCAAATGGCGCAGCTGAACGTCCAATGCAACGCCTGGACGGAGGGAGAGCAGGGAACCTCGGGACCATCGTAAAATCTCGTCCTTCTCGTTCCCGATTCGTGATCAGTTACCCGTTTCGCAGTAGCCCGTCTTCCAGGTCTGAACCCGATGGCGAGGAACTGACGGGAACCCTTCCGTAAACCGTCGGCGCGAATGAGTCCGTAACGAGCTGACTTTGTTTTTAGAGAGTGGTTGTTGTCCGCTGAGGAACGCCAGACAAACTGGGACCTTGTGCTGTGCGCTCTTATGTGTTTTCTCCTCGGTTTTCAATGCGTTTTATATTTTCCTAGGTCCGACATGCAATCTCCCTGCTTCGAACATCCGATGAAGGCGCCAGCCATCCAGGTATCATCTATACCGCAGGCCCTCGATAGCGATGGATCTGGATTGCTTTGTAGACTTCATCTATCTGGATCGCTAAACTCAAATCTCTCCGCCGACGAGCTTCGCATTTCCGACTGGATCCCTACGGGGGCAGCCCTATTATCGGGTTATGATCAACTGGTCCATGAGTCGCTAAAGAAGTTGGAGCTTGCGAAATTCAGGCAGGCGTGCGCCAAGCATATAGTGCTGGGGTCGTCGTATGGCTTAAGTTCCATTGGTCGCGTTCCTGAAGAGCTGTGGAATGAGATCTTCGGATTGGCCTGCGACCGTCGCACTGGTTGGCCGGAGGTCACTCTGCGCACGCTGACACAGGTTTGCAAACACTGGAGAAGATTGCTGACTGCTTCCCCAGCAGCCGCTTTGTGGAACCCCGTAGATCTGCGTGACTATGGCGGTCCTATCGCCGCAAGGAAGGCCCAGCTGAGCTATGTCACTTCGTCGAAGATCCTCGAACTTGTCATGTCCGCTGATGACACCCGAACGGACCACGATCTTCTGCAGTCTGTATTTCGACAGCCAATCCGTAATCCGCCTATTCAGCGCATTCGGCGCTTGACCATCCACGACGTCTATTCCTCAACCGGCATTGCCAACCGATCGCTTTTTTCTCAGTCTGCTGCGATCCCCGATATCGACGAGCTGTATATTGTCGGAGCTCATTGGTTCGTAGGAGAATACCCCTCCGTCAACGGCTTACCCGCCTGGTTTGCCAGCTTGGACCAAAACCAGCTACAACCAGAACTCCATATCGAGAGAGGAATAACAACTTTGACGTTGATTCAGACGCTTGAGCCCGAGCACACACTCCACGTTCCCTGGTCTTCGTTAACTGTGTATTCCGAGCTGAATACAGCTCGCGCGAATGGGATTATCCCTTCCTCTCATTTGCGCCGTCTCAGCTCGCTTATCAGCCTGTCCTTGGGAGGGGTATTCCTCCCTCACATTTCCGACACTGGACGTGTCGAATTGCACGAACTCACCTATTTTCAATATATCGTCCCTTGGAGTTGGGTCCCCGGGATTGAAGCTTTCGAGGGCGTCAACTGCCCGAATCTTACTCAATTGCACCTCTACGGAAGCTCTTGGAACACTCCCTGTTTGTCGGAAGCCAGCGAGCGCTTCCATGCAGACCTCGCGCGGTTCCTACCGCGTTGTCCACTCCTCGACACTTTGGAGTTAGCGCTCCCGGTTCCCTACCCTTCTGCCGTTCTGATCACCCATCTTCGAGCTTGTCCGTCTCTCCTTCATTTGGAGCTTGATTTCTGTCATCCGGAGCTCGTCAACGATTCCTTATTCCAGGAGTTGTCTGACATGACATTAGTTCCCCATCTTCGCTTCTTGAGGTTAGTAGATGGCAGTCATTCAAGGACACATCCAAGCGCCTTGGACGAAATTGACGCCGTACCTACCTTGATACGTATGATCAGAATTCGCTTCCAAAACAACCTCCGCCGTCTCAGTTTTAGGTCCAAACACCAGGAGATGCACTCGTACTATTCTGAGCGCACTATACTGGAATGGGAGTCCAAGCTGCCCTCCAAGTGGGATAGGCTTCCAGTCTCTGGTTTTGAGTGGAATCTCCCTCACGCGGCACGACTGGCTATAGAAGAGCTCGTGCTAACTGACGGCTTGAGCGGTATTGAGCTTATACCTCAATGAAACCTCGGCGCGCCGGTTCGTTCTCATCGCCATCTATTGCATCTCTTCTGAATCCATTGATAGAAACAGAGCCTCAAATTGCTTACCACGTTCCAAATCCTGGTGCCCAATACTAATTTTGTTTCATAGTACAAAACTACCCTTTCTTGAAGTCAGCGCGCACGTATGCAGAGTCGGACATCCTCCATTGCACACACATATTTATTGTGCTGAAGCCATCGCTACCTCTTTGTACTCAAATTGAACTTACCTGAATTGTAATTTTCGTTTCGACTCTTTGTTTTCCACCCATCTTGTACCTTCAATCTTGCGACCCTCGGCGTTCTCCAGTTTTCATTGGCGTCGGTGGCACCGTCGTTTTGCGCGCCGTAGCGTGTCTGTAATCGGCGAATCGGCGAATGAGTCCCCTAACCCTCGTTTTCAGCTCTTTCCGGCATTCTTATCTTCCTTGCTCCTTCAATCACTCTATTCCCAGCATTATCTAGGTCTTATTAACGTCCGTGGTTGCTCCTCAGCGCTCTTGGAATTGATGGACGAACCGGGTCATCCCGCTATGCGGATTCTTCGATTATTTTGGCTTTCCTGCGCATTTCAGTTTTGCACTTGCCATTGACGATCCCTTCAGCTTCATGCTTATTTACATCACTCCCGCTCTGTAATAGCAACAAAAGCAATTTCAATTGAGATGAAGTGGGCTAACAACACCAGTCACGGATTTTGGGTGTCGAGGCTATTCGAGAGACAACAAATACACCGACAAAGGAACCGACACAGAATCTACCTCATTCTTATGGATGGACATGTATCCCGAACAACGGGTACCGTCGTATTTGAGCGCGACGACGTTGCCATAAAACGGTTGTTTCAACGTGGTGTCTCCGGTGATCTTTGATATGGCCCGATTCTCAGGCGACGCGTCGCTGAGCGCCGTCGTGGAAAAAAAAATTTGCAAAGGATAGCGTAGGTATATCTTGTTGAGACCTTGCGTGAGTACCATGTTGTTCGGTGGGTTGTCGAAGTAAGTTTGCAGCATTGGTGTTGGACAGACACGAGTCCGTGAAGGCTGCTGCGGGGGGCGGCATTCGACGGTAATTATTTTGGGTCGGTCTACCAACAGTTTAGTGCGCAAAAACAACAGAGAAATTGTGTTGCCCTTATAATACACATACCTCCGTCTACAGGAAACAGGACCGCACCAACAGAAATACATTCCAGCTCTGCTTGTGGAGATATCGTGATCATGGAAGGTTCAGCTGGATGACAGTGCTGCTGATGTTGTGGCCAGTCCTGTACAATAGGTGACTCTGAGAGCGCAGTGGAATGAACAATCATACACACCTTGTGCATATGGTCTTCCGAACAATACCACGCCCTTCGACAACGACTACACCATTTAGAAGTATGCTGGTTACATACAGAGCACAGGCCATCTGAGGGCTGGTGCGACATCGGACGGGCACCACTGATGAGGTGTAAATAAAATGAAAAGGATTCGAGAAAGAGAGAGAGAGAGAGAGAGAGAGAGAGAGAGAGTCGGTACTGGCAGCCTTGTTTTACATGTGTTGAGATAAATCGGAGAAGGAGAATATTGGCTCCGACCCGGTCAGGGATGAGTTTGAGTTTTGCCTTGTCTAGGTAGCCGCAAAGCAGGGACCTACCCAAAAACTTCGATTCGATCAGATCCTTGACTGCCATGCGGTCGATGAAATATGCCCGATAATATCTAAAGCAAGTAGAAGACCAGAAAGCCAAAAGGAGAATTTCCAGGCAGCCAGATCAAGACATAGCAGTACATCGTGAGCAATAGAGGCTGAAGCTGTAGTACATCGCATTGAAAAACAGGGTGGTGGAGATTTCAGCTTGCATTTTGATGTTGACCAATGAGGCTGGATTACAATTGCTCTATTGCACGGGCTAGCCATCGAACGAAAGGTTGGGAGACCCAAGTGGAGGATGTGCGGCCGCACATATGATATGATATAGGACGTTGCCGGCGGCCCGGAAGTCCCAGACCGGAACGACCAGGGTAAATGTGTATAAATATAGATCGAAGCTTTTTTCCGAACCCTTCCTGGACCTCTCAGGGTTTTTGGAGGTTTTTGGCTTTTCTCGGTTCTTCCCATACAATTATCTATTTCTGTCCCAGCAGCTTTTTCTCCGATGTCTATAGTCGATGCAAGCCTTACTATCGACGCGCCTTTTGGAGGTCCTTAAGATGGAACGTTGTCTACAACCAATTTTTTTCTCCGTCCCCCTAGTTGAATCCGTTTGGACCCACTATGTTGTCCCAACTGAGCGACGACGATCTGGAAGACAGGTTTCTCGACATAGTGTCATCTGCATCCGTCGCCTACGCTCCTGAACTGTCTTTGGATTACATCCAGTATGTCTCCTCGGTTGAAAATGCTATCGGTACGGGGGGTACCCCTCCTTTGAACCCTACTCGTTTTCAATGACCACCCTTGTATTTATTGAAATGTCGCAGTTTCCAAAATCAACTCCCTTCCTGATGAGATCCTCGTTGCAATCCTCATTCTCGTTCCTGAACGATTCCACCAAGGACCCGAGCTATGGAGCACCGCTTGCCGTCAGTTGGCGCGCATCTGCAGAGACTGGAGGCGGATTATACGGGGCACATTGTGCTTCCGCTCCACTTTCTGCTTCCAACCAGGCACTCCTCTCAGCGACATACGCGCTTTCGACAACATAACTAGCGGCGTTCCGGTTTCTTTGGCCTTTCACTTTCTGGAGGAGGACACGGAACATTCAGATGCGTTCGATCAATGGTTGGAGGCTTGCGTGGATGCATTGAGCGGATGCTTAGCTCGATGCCGATTCGTGCACATCAAAGTGGAAAACGTGGCTTTATCTCGATTGCTCTTAAGTCAAGTGCGTTCCGTCGAGGCGGTCCGCCTCCGCTGCGCCGTAGTAGCGATGACATCGAGCAGATACATGCCAGGAGACGAGCTGTCCGTGGGGCGGACAATACACCCCATGTTTGGTGGGCAGATGCCGATCATCGAGGAACTCACTATGACGGGGGATATCACTCATTGGACGACCCCACTCGTATATTCCTCGTTGACCTCGTTGACTCTGGCGCGCCTTTACAACACTTCCAGTGTCTCAGTCCACGAATTCTTCCTTCTCCTTCGACAATCCCCCATGCTTCAACACATCTGCCTCGACTGGGTGACTTTTTACGACTACGACGAAGACACTTCAGACCCACCGAGAATGCGACATCTTACCCATTTCCGCCTCGTAGTGCATTCATCCCGCGCTTTTCAACCAGTCTCCCAGCTTATGATGCCTGTTTTGGCCAATCTATACTACGAGGCCACAAGCGATGAGGCTGGTCTGCAACTTGTGAAACGCTTCCAGCAGATAGGTCAGAATGTTGAGAGGTTGGCTATCCGGAGTGGAATACCTGCTGCCGACACTTTTCTGGAGATCGATCGTCTGCTCCCCAGTACCCACCCGTTCAATGCCAGGGGATGCACTCACAGCTTCTGCTATATCCTGCACGCCATCGCTTTACATTGGCCGGCCGTTCTGCCTAGGTTGCGACACGTCGTCATCGACGAATACTTAGTCTCAATGTCTGACTATGGGAACACTAAGGTACAGGCTGCCGCAAATGGGTTGACCAGCAGTACATCCAGTACACCTCCCGGTTTCGCGGTAACGATACCTTTAAGGGACGTGGTGCGTCGATACGAGCTCACAATGCCCTTCGCTTTCGACTGCATCGGTCCGGAAGCGCCCCATGAACAATTTCATATTTCTCATTGCTTCCTCGTTGGACGCTGAAGGAGGCTTCCTTATCCATCGTACTGAACCAAAAAAATGGGGCCCCGAATGAGCCGCAGAGTAATCATTTCTTGAACTACTAATATCTATCATTCACTCCGACATAGTCCGTATACTGCTTTTACCACTCGATGCGCTTTTCTCAAATCGGTACCGAATCAATGCGCAATCGCTCCCTCTTCGCTGTGAACTTTCAATGCTCTCTACATACTGAGGAACTCGTTTTGAAAGAGATGACGTTTTCATCGCTGGAACGGTAATGTGATGCGTGCAAGTACCATTCTCGTTTTTTTATCCGCCACCTCTTCTTTTGCAATCAACTTCCTCCAATTTGAATAAGCCTTCTCAAACGCCCGCTGGAATTATATTGACGGGCTTCGCTGCGGCACTATAATTATATGGCAACATTCTACTTTCGCTGGGCTTCCTCGCTGCGCATTTGCCGCGACCACTTCTTATAAGCTTGACCGCGTTTTGCTAGTGGGAACCCATGCCACTGTATTCTCACTCACACCCTCCTCGAAATAAAAAATGACGGATATGTCGACTACCAAGACGAGCTTGAAGAAGTCAAGATTGCTCAAAAAAACAAAGTCGACGGCCTGTGAGTCATTAGGTAGCCATTGGACGCATTTGAATATTGTTAATGTCACTGAAGTGCCAGGCGAAACCATCACCCGAATAATGGATGTCTCGACTGTCAACTCGAGGACGATCTCGAAGAAAAGCGCACTAATCAAGAAGTCAAAATTCACAGCCTGTGAGTGACTTAGTAGTCAACGCGCGCACTTGAGCATTGATAATGTCGCTAAAGTGCCAGACGAGACAATTGCTCGGATATTTCTCCTGACCTTGCGCCCTGTGTTATCACAGGAAGATGTCTACCAAAATGAGCTTCTACGTGAACGCTTGCAAGACATCTGCCTTAAGTTCAAACGCGTCGTGGACGGCCTGCCTATATTCTGGTCGTTCATCATGTTAGAGACTGCGAACGACAAACGACCCTCTCCTCTGAACTCTTCGGAGCTTTCTGCCAATGTCCGCAAGCACATTTCGAATTCGGCGCCGTCCCCACTCCATATAGCCTTCGACCTCGTTGTTGTTCCGCATGGACGGGAGGAATCCACGAGCATTTGGAATATATTATTATTTCCTACCGTAAAGCGTTGGAGGTCGCTTTTCTTTAGGGGTGCCGGTTTGTGCACCTCAGCGGGCCGCTGTGTGGAGGACTTACTAGGTCCGAACGTTCTGGGACACGCTACGAATTTGAACACCGTGGACGTCGCGAAAAAAAGCAGTGTTTCCTGCTCGAAAAAGCACCCGCGGCTTCCCTTACTTTCCAACACTTTCCACATTGTCAAATGCGCTATTGTTGCCGACATCGCGTTCACCCCTTCATCGTCACTACAGCATCTCTATATCACAACAGATCGTGACCAATACAAGATAGACTGGTCCGCGTTCTTCTCGGCTTGCCCAAACCTCTCGCAACTCAAATGGGATAGCAGGCATCCTATTCGATCCTCTACGGTCATAACGCTACTGTCTCTCGACCGGCTGACATTGAGGACTCTAGATTTCCTTCCTCCAGTATTCGCACCACGCCTGTCCAAATTGGAGATTTTTGACAGCTCTGTGCCTCTGACTGTACAGTTGTTCGTCCACTTAGCCGGGTTGGCTGTCCGCTTAACCACCTTGACATTACCCAACAACCCCATCCCGAATCGAGGGCTTTTGGAGATCCTTGAGAAGTGCCCGTATCTGGAGGTCCTCACAGCATCCGACATAGAACCCCGCACCTCAATTTTCCGTTTCCTAACGAGAAGGCTCATTTACCAGTACCGGACGAACTCGATACACAGGCTATCTGCGATCCGGTTTGTCCTATCTCAACCCATGCGAGAAGGCGTCGATTCGCGAGCCAGGCGCTTGGATCTGGAGGAGCTGTGTCGCCCGCGCAAGGGTCCAATTTATAATTGTCTCTGTTTCCAGCCGTTTACGCATGGGACCTGTGTGGTCGTCTCGGGGTTTCCCGTTCCACTGACGGAGAGCGAAGTGGCAGTGGTCTACTCGCAAAAACGCATTATCTCCCAGACTCGGTTTGAAATTCCCGTGTTGAAAGTCTGGGTACCGGAACGTATACATTTCGGCCAAATGCCACAGAGCTGTATGACTCTTGTGATTCTATTGGACTTGGACATGGAACAGGCTAAATTTGTGGCTACATTAGGTTTCGAGTACAATCGCACCCTATACGTACGCAGTTGTGTGCAACGAGTCCACACGAATCACTTTATGATCTTGGGGATGTGCTCCTTCGCTCGCCTACCTTTGATTACTCCCTCAATTTGCATGCGTCTCGTCAGTATTTGATATTACTACATTTTGAATTCACCGATCTTCTTTAATGGTCCAGTTTTCCAAGACCAATTCATATCTAACAAACTCAGTCTCCTTTTGACTGAGTCCGAGTCGACCGATATTTCGAAAGATTGTCAAGCTTGAAGAGAAGGTCTCATTTCCCTACAATGAGGACACATAACGTGAGTTTATTTTTCAGCTTGAACATTGAGCCAGGAATCAGGAGGGTGGTACCGGTAAAATTGCTTAGACTCCAGCATGTGAATGTCACGTGGGCGTGGTGTTTATTGTCACGGGGGCGTGTCGCGGAATTTTTGATCCGATGTCGACACGTACAAACTGAGATGCACTTTCAAATTCTTGCACTTTCTTTGCTGGCTCGCAATTTGCTCGCTTAGTCGCCAATTCGTTTCTTTCAAGTTCCGTTGGATTTGGTCGTTATGGGTGTTGACGATCTGATCATGCAGGTTTCATTTCCCTACAGTGAGGACACATAACGTGAGTTTATTTTTCAGCTTGAACATTGAGCCAGGAATCAGAAGGGTGGTACCGGTAAAAAATTGCTTAGACTCTAGCATGTGAATGTCACATGGGCGTGGTGTTTATTGTCACGGGGGCGTGTCGCGGAATTTTTGATCCGATGTCGACACGTACAAACTGAGATGCACTTTCAAATTCTTGCACTTTCTTTGCTGGCTCGCAATTTGCTCGCTTAGTCGCCAATTCGTTTCTTTCAAGTTCCGTTGGATTTGATCGTTATGGGTGTTGACGATCTGATCATGCAGCAGCACGGGTCAAATTTTCAGGTCGTTGGGATTATTCCTTCTTTATCCGCACAATCGCCGTTTGCTTCGGGCCCTGCTTGTTGATGACTCGGTCGTCCATTGTTCTCCCAATGGCGCGCATGGGTGCCCTGCTTGTTGATGACTTGGTCGCCCATTGTTCTCCCAATTAGGTGAAGTCTTCATCCTAATGGGTTAATTGCTTGTTTGGTCGCAACTTCGTTTCGTTGAATTCGATGATCAGCGTGCATGTGGGTCCACATGTTGCCTTCGGACTAATCTGCTGAACATTGTTTGAGTTCGCCTTGATGTTACCTGTCTTTCGGTGATGCTTCACATCGACTTTCGTCAGTTTGTGAGGGATTCGGCATCATAGTTCGCTTTCATTCAAGTGCCAAGCACTAGACGTTTGCGCGGAATGCCAACGGAGGATGGCGATGCTGACTGTGTTTCTCATTGGGCCCCTCTCGCCATGCGTCTCATGTTTTCCTTCTTTGATTGAGTGGTGATGGATTTTGTCGGTAGCGAATTGCTTTTTGTTTATCTCCAAAGGGCGGATGTTGTAGGTCCGTCTTTATTTGAATTGCTGATGTTCGAGTCATAGATCATTGTCTCGGCTATGATTTTGGGGTCGTCTTCTTTTTGTGGCCCCATCACGGTGTCCTTGGATACTACTGGTGCGCTTTTTTTATTTCTTTCTCTCTCTCTCTCTCTCTCTGTCTCATCTTAATCTCGATCGCTTTCTGGATCTGTTGATGATGATATCAATGACGCTTTCGCAATACCAATTTCCTGAGGAGGGTTGGAATTTTTCATGGGTTAAAAGCGGTGAGATTTTTCCGTCTATGGGGTGTTTTGTTTCGTCGCTGGTCTATTGCGTCTGTGCTTTTCTTGGCATTTTTGAACCTTTTGTCTGTTTGTTTCTTATTTTCTGTCCAATGTCCCTTCCTGAAGGCGGTCCTGAACCCACTGGTAGGTAGTCTCTTCTTTTTGAATCGCCAACTGACTTGCGTATTTAGTGTTCGAGGAGCGGCTTACATCTGGTCTCTATGACGAGCTTGTGGAGAGTTTGCAGGCTATGGGAAACTCAGCTCTTGGAAACGTCGATTGTCCCAATGACTTCACTCGGCATCAACCTCAGTACTCGAATAACATCGAATTTCGGACATCTGATGGGGGGCTTGATTTTCGTACTGCGATCGTTGGAGAAGTTGCTGGCTCGCTTCAGGGTACGGTGTTGCGTGCCATTGGCAACTATTATTCTAGCGAACCGGCAAGTTTGTGTTGAATTTATGTCACGACTATCTGACTTTCAGTGCAGTTTCAGCCGATCAACGACAGCAAGAAATCTGTGAAGGATGTTTTGGCACTTGTTACTCCCACCTTGGCGTGTAATCGATTGGCTAATTTTTTTCAAAATCAAACGGTGCCGCTAAGAGATGCTATTGAACATGAGTTGGCTCTCGAATCCCGCGCTGTTCCATATCAGGTGCCTCTATTTTTCTTCCTCTCCTTATTCTTGTTCTTCATCCTTTCCCTGTTGTTCTTCTAGGAATATATTCTGCGACCTTGGATGCGATCGATCCAGGAAGACAGTGGCCAGGACGACATAATAATGGTGCACATGTTGCCGAAATACGGGGTGCGTGCTCTTCCACCGTTCATTGATGTTGCTCGTCGTGGTTGAGATTGAATGACTTTGTGTAGGTTCCTGCGTCTGCAGGCACAGCAACCGCTTCGCCCGCTCGTCGGGGTAAGCGCAAATTGGACGACGTTGTTCAACCGTCTACGAATTCTCCTGCTGTCGCAGCGAATTCAGGAAGCTCTGAATCAAGTGTCTGCAAGCCTGACGGTATGTATTAAATCTCTGTTGCTGCGGTATTGTTCATTTTTTCTTTCTCATCTCTTCGCTTGTTTCTTTCTTCCTTTTTCTTTATGGGTTGTTCAGCTTCCCAGATTCGCTTGGGCGCGTATTATGATCCTCGCTTGCTTTGCGACTACGGCGGTGATTACTTTCGGCAAGTTAAAGCTATGTTGGTCCAGTTGGACGTGCGGGATGCTACGGCTAGGGGTCCAGCAGATAGCGAAGATCCGCTCGTCCCTCCTTGGGATTTCTATGATCGTTTGCGTCCTGGGACGCTTGTGCTTGTTGATGCTTCTCTGCATATTTTCGTGATGAACGATACCGACTCCAAGGGGGCGATCCGTCCCAAAAAAAGAAAGGTGAGAAGAACTGAATTACCATCAGCATCTTCTACCTTTGTTTGACACCATTTTAGATCTATCAGATCAATGCTCACAGTATTAAGATACTGGCAAAGTCCGATTTTCCTATTGAAGAGCGGAAAGTGTTGATCCCTCGCGGTTTTGATGGATCTTCCTCTACTGTTTCAGCTCCGCCTCCAGCCGCCTTCGCTTCATTTTCTTTGAAAACTCCGAGCAAGAACGATCGTGACGCTGCTATATCAAGTGGCGCGAGTCCTTCTTCGAGTGTCCGTGGTGGTTCTTCTGGTTCTCGTTCTGCGTCGGCTCGCGTGCCAGATTCTGCTGGTCGTCCCGGGTCGTCTGTAGTCGCTGGGTCGTCGCAATCCGCTGCGCCTTCTGGATCGTCGTCACTGTCTCAAGGTTCAGGTATGTTTCAGCCTTTCCGTGTGCACTTTCTTTCAACCGACATATTCTCGCAGTCGTCGATATTGATGTTGATGTGCCTGACGCTGATTCAGTCAAATCAAAGAGGGCTTGTAGTGCAGGAAAGAAGATTGGTGCAGCATCGTCGTCCTCATGATTGGCCTTTGTCTCCATGTTTGCGGTTCAACATCGTTTGTATGCGGTTCAACCCGTTTTGATAGCATCTTGTTATGTAGTGACTGTATGGAATGCGAGTCCTTTGAGCTCCATATTGCATCCCGTAGTTCTACGTTTTTGATTTCCACCGCACATGCCCACATTCTCAAGGCGACAGGTCATGGCCGGCCGATGGCGGGTCTCTGATCGTTGTGATGGGCGGCATTGGTGATAAGACTTTCCTGCGATATTGCTGCCCTTCAGAGAGCCCTAGTTGTAATATAAAGCCTAATAGACATGGCCCCAGCCAGGTAGGAATGTTGTCTTCCCACCCGTGCCTAGAGGGGCCCCTGGCTAGAAGCACAACTTGAAGGCTTCTTGCTCACCTGTCTAGCCGCCGGGTCAGGTGCCCTGTTCCGGCCGGCTAGCTACCATTTTCGGTTCGGGTCAGCGCTTCCCGGTGCTACACATCCGGTGTCATAGATAAGAGATTGATAACTCATCTTGACAGTTTCTGTCATTCTGGCCGCCTGGGCCGACTCTTTGTTTCTTTTGCTCACTTTTAGGACACCTGCATACATTATGGTGGCAAACCAACACCAACCTTTCTTTTTTCTGAAGCTGGTCCTGAACAGACAACTGCCTGTCTATATCATTTAGACAAAATGTTTCATTCTGGTATTCTGGTGAGCCGTTGTTCTTGTTGTTATTATCATTGCTGTTCAGACGTTCGAGGGTTCTGCAATTCCTCAAATTCCCATCATTTACCTCAATTTCAACGTTTCAACCTCAAAGTTGTCGGTATCTTGACCTTTTGTCCACATCAATATGATTATGTCATCGTTTTCGAAGAAATTTGCACAAGTCCTCACCCCAACTTCGACCTTCAAATCTCAAGTCCTCACCCCAACTTCGACCTTCAAATCTTAAGATCTCAAGAGGCGACGGAATCTTTCCTTTCAAGAAGATTCTTTACTACTGAAAGCCATGATGGTGTATTACTACGTAGACAAAAATATGAATTTTGAGTTGCGCTAGCTATGAAATATCGCAAAGTACGTTTCGTATCAGCGGGCATTTTTCACACCAAGTCGAGGGAGTTTTCCGCTGCACACAACCCACGCAGCATCCACTTGAGATCCGTAACAGCCTCCACCCAATCCCGTTTCTCCTCGCTGTCCACCACCGCAATGAGTTTCACGCCCCACCAATACAGCGACGCGACAAGATTCAGAGCACCGTTGGGGCCAGGAGCCCGCAACGACTCCCAATTTTCCCTCCTAGCCTCTGGATAAGACACGCGCTCGAAGCGCTTTGGGATTCCCGGCTCCCGCTTCCGCCATGGTGGCTGAAGTCCCTCCCACCACGCCCACCACGTCTGCTCGAATTTCACGACGCTGCCGATGGTAGGACCAGCGCCTTGCGACATCGGCCCACCTCGCAGCCCGCGACCAGCCCTCACCCACAGATAAATCTGGGTCGGGCGGCTGGTTGTGCCTAGCCCGCTGGCCAGCTTCTCCCACTTGTATGCTCGCTCCAGCTCCATCAGCGCTACCAGCAACGCATTGAAGTTGTCGCCGAGCTTCTTGAAGGTGATCTGAGGGTACACCTCTCTAAACCAAGTTGCAGCGTCATCGGGACACTCCGGCGTATCGACTTGAGGAAGACGCTCGTTACCAGGACTTGGCGGCGGGGAGGCGAGAGGCGGGGATGGGAGGGGTGAATGCCTTGGCGATGGAGTTGTCGCGGGAGGCGCGACCGGGTCCTGGACGGGCTGTTGGCTTGGACCTGCTGACGCACCTATGATAAATGTTGAGTTCTTGTCATTGTGTCAGCGATTGTGTATGATACACGTACCTGTCCCATCTGCTCGTGCTTTCTTGGACGGTGCACGTCCATCTTCTTCGGCTTTTCGTTTCCTCCTCACCCGCTCCTCATCCTCGCCCTCTTTCCGCTTTTTACGACTGGCGTTGTCCGCATCGTCACTCTTCCGCTTCTTTCCTTTGCCCTTCTCCTTCTCCACATCATCCTTCCCCCCCTTGTCCTTCCCCTTCTTCGCCTTGCCTTTACCACTCTCCTTATCCCCGCTGTCGTCTGTCTTCCTCTTCTCTTTAGTCTTCCCCCTTTCCCCCGCGTCGTCCGTCTTTTCTTTGGCTTTCCCCTTCCCCTTGTCCCCCGTGTCGTCCGTCTTTTCTTTGGCTTTCCCCTTCCCCTTGTCCCCCGTGTCGTCCTTTTTCCCCCGCTCCTTCGTTTTCCCCTTCCCCTTCCCTTTCGCCTTCGTTTGTTTCTTCAGCGCACGCACATCCCGCTCCACATCGCTGTCGATGTCGGTGTCGCCGGAGTCCTCAGACCCGCTCGAACTGCTCTCTGAATCGTCGTCGTCGCCCCACCCCAAATTCTCGTTCTCGTCCATCCTGTACTTCGCACCGGCCAACGGGTCGTCCTCTTGACCGTCCACAGAAAACGGCATCGCTGCCTCCTGACAAGCCTCCTGCGCTAGATAGATGTCGCAAGGAATATTAGAATTGACCTGTCGGTAGTTTAGTCAAAATATTACTTACAATAGGCGGTCTTGAGCCATTCCTTCATGAAATCGAGAACATCGCGGCCGAAGCGCGGTTTGACCCACTGAGGGAAATGACATCCCCCCGCACTGCGGTCGTTGACGCCATACGATACGCTATAATTCGTCAGTATGTTTAGTATCGCTCAACGAGCATACTCACGTTACCGTCCTCAGATCCCCGCCAAACGCAGGCATTGGCCCTCCAAAAACGGCGAATGATGACAAGCCCGTCCGCTCGTACACCCCGCGAAGTACATTCGTCATGAACTGTCCAAGATTGTCGATACATCTGCAACAGAAGATCTCCCAGTCAGTATATCCACGACTGAAAGCGAATGAACATACCGTTGACGATCCTCTGGCTTTTTCGAAGGCAAGTCCCTCATCTGCCGCACATACTCCTCCTTATCCCGCTGCGCCTCGTCGCGCGCCCGCTGACGGATGGCCTCCTGTTCCTCAGTGGGTAGCTCCCTAAAGAGCTCGCGAGCGACCTCGGCGCGGAAATTGGCGTCAATTCCTTTGGTCTTGAGTGTGGTACCGTCCTCCGTCACTGGGCGCGCCTTCCACCGCGCCTGAACGATCGGGTCGATGTCGGTAGCATATGATTCGTGCATATATTGTTGATAGCCTTGCCTAGCTTTGTGAGCGGGGGTAATGCCGACAAGTTTGGCCAGAAGAAGAGCCCAAGGATCTCTCAAGGGGTCGGATATCGTCGGTTTTCGAAGGCGTCGAGCACGGTATTTCATCCAGCGTCCGATCCGCTGCATTGAGAGAGTGATGCCATAAATCCAAGAGAGAGATTCCAAGAAGCAAGAGTAGACAGCGAGTAGCAGACGAAAGAGTAGACAGGCGAGTAGCAGACGAAAGAGAAGATGAGTAAAAATAACGCGTGAGTCACGCGTTACTCATTGTGAGCGCCACTCACCGCGTTCAGAGTCTCGACGCGCAGGCGCTTCATCTCTACCTCTTCTTCGTCTAATTCCTCCGCGACTGGTATCGCCACAGGATCGTACTCCGCCAACGGAAACTCCGGTTCCTCACTATCCTCCAATCGCCAAGGAATGCGGGCATGAAACTCAAGGCACACTTCGGCTAGATAGTCGCGCTCAGCGCGCCAGCCGCGCTCGAGCGCATCCGCGTATGCTGGTATATGCGGCGTTAAGATACTTTCCCTGGCTCCCTCTGCCCACATCTTCAAATTACGACGGTCTTTCTTGGCGATGCGCTTCCAAGTGCGCTTGCGCTTTGTCGTTCCCTTGGCCATCCTGTGTCGTTTGCCAAAGTCTGTGGTCAACACCCACGGCACGATCTAGGGGACTTAGCTTACCTATGCTTCTGTGGGTCTCTTGCCGATTTGAAGAGCGAGACTCGGTTTTACTGACGAACGGGGGATTTTTTTTTGCTGTACAGAGACGGTGGTAGTGCTGCAAAAATGTGACGAACTACGCAACGTCTCCGTTACAGACTTCTGCTTTTGTAACGGCCGACATTCGCGTCGCCCTGATCCCTGATTCTGTATAAAACGCAGACACCAAACAACTCAAAATCGACTCCCCTTCTTTCTCTTTCCCATCATGTCTATGCAAGTCCCCGCGCTCGTCTTCCCCACCGCCCAAATCGTGGTCTGCCTCCCGGTTGTCGCCGCCACCCCACCCATTGGTGAGTTATCTTAACTGCTTTTCCCTTAATCTATCGACTAACTCGTTTTTCAGTCCTTCTGCCCTCGTCGATGCTCCCCCACGGCCTTCAAACGTTCGCCGTCTCTACCCCGGCTCCCTCCCCTGCCCCTCCTGCGCCAGCGCCCAAGACCAAGGAGCCCAAGGAGAAAGAGCCCAAGGTCCCAGGCGCCGGACTCCCCGCGGGCCTCGTCAAACTCTTGCGCAGCGGTGACGAGGGCCCTTTCACCACCAACGAGGTCTTCAGCTCCCCCCCCACCCAGCCGCTCGCCGCCGTGGAAGAAGATTTTCCCGCCACTGAGTGGTACGCGATTACTCGTGGTCGCTTTGTTGGGGTCGTTGACCAATAGTAAGCTTTTAACTCCTCCTCCTCTTCAATTCTCTCTGACGATGCCACCTTCAACACAGCGCCCTCGCCGACTTCGCCATCTCGGGCGTCGCGCATTATGCGCGCAAGGTGTACCCCACCCAGGCCGAGGCGCTGTCGGCATTCAACAAGACCCTCGTTTGGGAGGGCGTCCAAGTCATCTAGGCTTAATCTCAGCGTACGTTCCCTCTTTACCTTTTCTCTCATTCCCCTTTTCTTACTCTGTCTATTGTTTACAGGCTGCTTTGTCGGCGTGGGGGTTAGTCTACTTAGTTACTCTCTCTGAATTGGTCGTATAGCGCGCAAAAAATAGAATATCCCCCCTCCTCGTTCATGGTTGACGCCTGCCCATACGAAAATCCCCGAAAATCCCCGAAACAAAGGCGAGAAGACCCGGGAATCCGGTTCTCAGGGTTACTCCCCCAACGACCTACCCCATTTGGCTTCCAGCAAACCGAATTCAAGCGATATTGTTCGTGCCTTCTATCATTGATCCCCACTATTACTTCCGTCGAGGCGTCAAGCCCTTCCTCGCAATACCCTGCAATTGCGGGCCATACCCCTCCCACATTATGTCTGTTCTGGCTGCCGACTCTACCTGCTTTGCGCCACTTCCCTGCAACCAAACCCGCTTTTCCAATCAACCCACCTCAAAAACGATTCCCACGTCATGGATATCCCATACGAACTCGAGCTCGCTTAAATCTTTTCATCAGTCCCCAATCTGCTTAGCCTGACCTTCGGGCTGGGTGATCCATGGATGCATACCCGCGTTTAGTTCCGCCGTGTCGTCAAGTCCAGCCTTGGCACCATCTCCCTGAAAGAACATGCAGAGCTTTGCTCTGATACACCTTCTACCTGCCTTGTATCGTTCCTGCCAGCGAATTTTACTCTCCTAGCAACTCCTTCCTTGCGACACACAACACCTCCAACGAAACCCAAGAAAAAAATGCTTCCCACGGCGTGGATAATCCATACGAACTCGAGTTCGCTTGAGACATTGCGTCAGCTCCGACTGGCCTTCGAGGCTGGGCCTAGCTTACGCGCATGATCGACCGCAGGTTTCCGACACCGTTCCGGCTGGAACGAGCATCCCATGACCTTCACACCGCCTCCGTCTCATCGGTTCTTCCCAGAAGCGGACTCTGAATTGGATTATGAACTCGGATCCCGCCTCGCTCCGCGTCGCTGTCGGGACATTGGGACCCGGCCCCATTCAAAGTACGCGGTTCCCAATAGCAACACCCGCGCCAGAGTCTCTCGACAATTTCTCTTAGCATATTTTCCGTATTGTGCATCACTTCGACTCCGTCTCGCCCGTTTTTCCCATACACGAACTCCATATTGGGTTACGAACTCAGCTTCCGCCGCCAGCGCCACCTCAATCCCCGACACAAATGCTCTTTTGCGTTCAAACGCACGCGGCGCTCATAAGCGAAAACCAAGTTCCGTTGTAGTTGAACCAGCTTGCGAAGCAGTTCGCATTCTCAATCAATCAATCCGCGTTGGCACGAATCGCTGCCTTCAAACCGGTCCTTGTCTGCCTTTTTCTGACATTCCCCCAAGTTTCTACTTGCCCAAGTCTCGAGTTTCCCCCAGGTTTCCTCTTCACAATGTCCGCACCATCTTCAGCCGCCCAGCCCGCTGCCGCGCCTCACCCCGCCTTATCTCTCGTCGAGCTAGATGCACTCACCGCCAATTCCAGTGCGGCTGACATCGATCGTCTGTTCAATCGCATTGGAATGCCCGTTCTCACTGCCCAGATGCCGCCCATGCTAGTGAGGCTAGCGGAACGGATGGCGCAACAGATGTTCTTCAAGATGGCCGGCGCCCCCTCGGTCGAGAACAATGCTGCGAACGCGGCTGCTCCTGGGAACGAACCTTCTGCCCCCCGATCCCTCGCCCACGGCGACGATGAAGACTCCCTCTTCGACGATTCAGGCTCCCTCCTCGACGACTCCCTCTTTGATGACTCCCTAATCGATGAAGGCGACAGCGCGGCGGACCACGATGAGCACGACGATTCGCTGCTGGACTCTCTCTCGCAATCTAGTTCTGAGTTGACTGTGTCCGTCTATGATATCTCAGGTATGTTTTAACCGCACAACCCGATTCAAAAATTAATCGATTGACATGATTTACAGCTTTGGCATACATTCTGCCCGCTCCTCAATCTCGCGACTCGCCTCTTGCCCAGTCTTCTCCTCGTTTGCCCCCCGCCACACCTTCGCCCCTCGCCGACACCTCGCAATCTAGTTCTCAGTCGAGTGTATCCGTCTATGATATCTCAGGTATGCTTTCACCGCAGAAAAATTAATCAATTGACATCGTTGTACAGGTCTTGCCCAGCCATCTCGCCCGACCCCTGCCACACCCCGCCGTAGTAACGACTCCTCTTCTCGTCCTCTCCCTCTCGGCACGCCTCCTCCACTCCCTCTCGCCACCAGACCTCAGCGGCGTCTCGACGAGTCGTCTCCTCACCCTCCCCCACTTTCCCGCAACACCACCGGCGGATTCATGACACCTCCCCCGCCAATCCTCACCGCTTCCGAGTCACCTCAGCGCCGTGGCTATCACAGCGGCTACGAAGTGAAGTCTCCGGAATTCGAAGGTGTTGTCATGACTTGGCTCGAGGCCGGTGCATTGACGCTCGGAGTGCGCGAAACGGAGGTTAGTGGGTTGGGCGGGAAGAAACGAAGCAAACGGGGCGCCTCGAAGGCGTACACCATCTTCTTTGGAGGCGAGGTCGGGGTTTACACCGAGTGGCGCGACGTCCAAGCGCGAATCAAGGGCTTTGGGTTTGTTGCCCAGCGCGGATTTCCTTCCGTTGAAACAGCGCAAGCAGCGCTCGATTACGCGAGAGCGCGGGGCTGGACAGCAGACAGCACACCGCCTGCCCAACCCCCCGCCACTCCGCCTCCATCGCAAAAAGAAAGCCCGCTTGCTGTTGGTGCAACGGATCGCTGGTATGTCGTCTGTCGTGGCGTTCAGCCCGGAATCTATCGCTCCCATCTAGAATGTAGTCTTAACGTTTCCGCCGTGCGCGGTAGCTTGTTCGCTTCTTTCCCGACTCTTGAGGCTGCTCAGGCAGCCTATACTCATGCCTTGAACACTGATTTTACACGTCGCATCCCTCGTTCGAGAGGAAGTTAGTTTACTCCCGATGTATATTTCTTTGGTACCCAAATGAATTCAATCGCTGCTCTTCTGCCTCTTTTGCTGTTCCCTCGACGAGAAACGATTAAGAAGAACTTAAAATAGAGAACACATTTTAATAGATAGTCACAGTGTCGCACACTGATTTCGACGATTTCCTACTCTTTGCAAGGTGGTTTCACGCACTATAAACATACAAGGTGAGTCCCATGAGCATTTAAAGCCATATACAAAAACAATCGCGTCTCCAGCTGGTCGCTGGAGCAAGTTCCGAGTTTATGATGACGAACTCGGCTCGTACAAGCAATGCGCTATTGTGAATCAAAGGTAACGTCCTATCTTCTCAATGTTTCCTCTCACCACTTTATCTCTTCAGTTTTTTTGACCCACTCTGGTTCAATACAGCTATCCTACACACTTGCGATACAACTGGGAATGATATAGAGCATTCAAGCTCTCAAGTTGGGCGACACTGCGCTCAACAACGAGGACTTCTTCGCACCCCACAGTCGCCCGCCTCCCTACTTTCGCTTTGCCGGCATCATATCTAGGCTTTCCAACATATGATACAACTTTACATTCCCTCGCCGTACATCCTGAGTACCGTTCTAACCCTCGCCGACCCACTCACAATTTCCCTCATGAGCACTGCCACCCGCCAAAGTTCCCTCTCATCTCCATGGCACGTCCAAAGTCAAAGCTGTCACGACAAGAGATCTTGAGCCGTGGAGCGCAAGCTGCTTGGGAGTATAGGCAGAGGTGCGTGAGCTTCTTTTTATCTCAATAAACCAAGGACTTACTGGGACCTATCCTCAGAAACAAAGCTGCTGTCAACGAGAAGGCTCGGCTTCGGATGCGAGAGTCAGGAATATGAACGTCGCGCATCAACCCGCTTTTCCTGACCTATATACTCTAGTCGTCGCGAGAAGCTTAGAAGAGCGTCCGCCGCAGTGCAGCTCGAGTACGCTGTCAAGGCAGCTCAGTATCGTCAGGATTATGTTGAGTATGTGTGTTTCTTACAAGAAATCTATCGTGCTAATTTCTCGTTCAGGCGCGCGAGACGAGCAGCAAGATCCCCCGCCCTTAAGTCCCTGCAAAGGTCTCCCCCCTCACCAACAAACGAGCGGGTACGAATTTCCGCCATCTCCACATTCAGCTCCATCTCGCCCTACGCCTCCACTTATGATCCGAGCCCGGAAGAATGTACGACGGCCGAGGAGGACTGGGATGCGGACGAGTCGGAAGGCGAGGACATGGAGCGCGGTGTTTCGGTTGAAAGCGACGACTGGCCGTTTCGTCGCAGACGTCCAGTTTAGCTAGACTTTTGCTTTGTTTCCTCCTCACGCTATCTTGGTTTCTGACACTATCGTGTTTTTTTTGTGGAACTTCATGAATGTATTTCGTACCGCGGCACAGTATAAAGTTGTATTTAAGAAGCTAACAAGAGCAGAAGTAAAAGTAAGGGAAGAAAAAACGAAACGTGTAAAAGTTGTACTGAAAATGTGGATACAAATTAATCAAAGTAAGCGTTGGACGGTCCAGGGTTGGGGAGGGGGAGCTGAAACTCGGGACCAGCAGGCGGGTTGACCTCGCCGGGGTAGGGGAATCTAATCTCTCCCTCGCGCAGCTCGTCGACGAAAGGGAACATGCCAATGGAGGCAAGGTGATCGCGGCGACGACGACCCTCTCTTCCCTCGTGCTCCTTCTTGGTGGTTGTAGTCGCGAACTGGAGGTCGGTACGGTCGTCGTTGTCGAGGAAGCGCTGTATTCCAGCACCTGCCCACTGAAGGATTGAATAACGCGTATGGTGCTCGGCGACTTTGACGAAAGAATAGCGAATGAGACCTGGCGGGATCAAGATAGTAGCGCCGGGGGGAAATTGTACGACAAGCCCAAAGTCCCAAAAGATGATATGCCCCCTGTTAACAGGACGGTAGTTGCCAATGGCGGTGAGAATTGCCCAGCTCGCGGGCTCATACTCCCAAGGTACGCCGCGATGATCGGTGCGGAAATGGGGACCGCCCAGCTCGATGGTGATGGCGGAGAAAACGCTAGCGGGGCAGGGGTACTGGGCGCCGGGGTTGATGTAGAGAAAGCTGGATTTTTGCATCTGGAGGGTGGAGTAGGCGAGGGCACAATACATGGCGAGAAGTCCTAAGTGCACACCAATTAATCCGATATGTCCGATAAGCCGACGAGCACAGCCTCGCGCACTCACCATTGCCAAAACCCAGCAACTCACACATAGCAGCGGTCCCAACCAACGCAAAGAACGCCAAAGAATCAAGCACACGAGTAGGTCGGGCCTCACGCTAGGTCGGTTGGGATTCAGCAAGATGTTTGAACGATCAACGAGAATACGTACTGCTGGCGCAGTTTCCGCCTGAGGTGCTGGCGCAGCCTCCGCCTCAAGCTCGGGCGCAGCCTCCGCCTTAGGCTCGGGAGCAACCTCCGCCTCAGGCTCGGGCGCAGATTCAGGCTGAGGGGTGGGTTCGACTTCAGGTTCCGGCGCCGGGGCAGCTTCGGGCTCTGTCGGGTAGCGATTGAAATCGACTCCTACACCGCCCGAGAGAACAGGAGCGCCAGCCTCGGTGTGTCGTGTTCGATAGTCCAGGGCGACTTGCTGACAATACTGGAATACAGGACCGTGAACGTCGCGCTCCCAGTTGCGATTGGTCGCCCGGCCACCGAGCACAAGACAGACTCTGCGGTCAGAGACCACCATGCAAGTTTTGCTATAGCATTTGTGAGCGGCGGCTTTAACAAACAAAACAGAATAGAAACTTACGTGCCATTCCAGGGAATCAGACGCAAACGAAGCGAGCGAATACCCGTGAGCTCGTTCAGACTGTAGTCGCGGTCTTCAATGATGCTTGGGTCGAATTCCCCGCCTTCGCTGACACGGATCATGGCGCGGGGGTTGGGGGCGCGGACTATATCACGATAACGAACGCGCATGGCCGCCCCCCAGAGGACATAGAAACGGCGAGCGCGGTCTATAGCGAAGAGAGCTTTCGCTCGCTGGCGGCGAGGCTCAGTGTCAAGTCGTTGAGCAGTGGACACCGTCTGCACCTGTGCATCTTTGTAACCGGGTGCAGGCGGCGGTGGGAGCTCTTCAGGCAGTGGATCACCCGAGAAAGGTAGAGACGGGTCCCGTATCGCGAGCTCATGCTGAAGCCGGGATTCGAGGTCGAAGTCGAGGTTGGAATTCAGGTACTGGTAGCCGGTCATGCCGAGTACTTCGAAGGGGGGAATGGGAGCGCCAGGTTTGCGCTGGGGATGGCGAACGAGGTGGGGATTGATGACGACTTTGCGGCGTACGGCCATGGATGCAACGGAGGAGAGACCGGTGAGTGTTGTATCAGAAAATTTTGAAGACAGAAGTTGGGACCGAGTGGTGGGAGACAAGCGCTGCAGAGAGTTCTTTTTATTAAGGTTCAATACGGCGGCGGCGCACCTAATTTGCGCAACTCTAACCCCATGAAGCGTTCTGAATATTTTACAGATCTGGATCTGACCGTGTTCGCCATCAATAACAATTCGCCTCGTTATTGATGACGAACCAGCTCGACTCTACGGATCCATATGTACGTTTTAACGACACTCCCTGACGACCTCCCATTTCCTGACCTCCCATTTCCTTCCCCCCACAACCTGCTTCAGACCATCCATGTCGAATTCTGCTCCTCCCGCGAATCTCTCGCCTCTCGACGATACTCCTCCTGCTGCTGCGGCGCAAGACTCGCCTCCCGACACTCCTCCTGCTGCTGCGGCGCAAGACTCGCCTCCCACTGCTCCTGCTGCTGCGCAGCAAGACTCATCTCCGACTCCCGACGACAAATCGACCCCTCCTTTCGACCCTTCGACGTTCGTGCCTCGCTGTACGTCTTGCAAACCAATGATACAAGTTCATGAGTACTCACATTCATTGCAGCATACAACGCTCTAGCGTACGAGACCCTCTCAACGACATCGGTTTTTGGACTGCCAGCGTGAGTAACTCATTCATTCACACCTTTTTTGTAGTTTCCTTTCGCTGACAACACCGCAGCGCTCAAAAACGCTACCTCCTGCGCAAGCATCGCGAGCGTTATCACTTTCGAGCCCATCCTGACTCGCGCGCCGCCCGAGCCGCCACCCGCCTTGAACGCGAAGAACGCGACGCCCGGATCTACATGTCTTATGACGTGGCCAATTCATATTTCCAAGATCTCTACAACACGCAAGTCTTGTTCAACGAGAGGACCGCGGCGGGGCAGGAGGCGGATGATCCAAGGCTTGTGCCCGCACCTGTGGCGGCAGCGGCAGCTGCACAGGCGGCAGCGGCGACGGGAGCTCCGGCAGCGCAGGCGTAATTTTTTTGTCTATCTAACTCGTTCGTACGCTAACTCTTTTTCTTCGTTTGTTTAGGGAGTCGGGCAACGCAACCCCTGTTCTTAGACCCATCCTCTGGCTCCCTCACCGCGCGAGCACCCTTATAACCGGCCAACACTACGCAAACGAACTCATTCGTGAATTGGAGGCTGACGACCAGGACAACCATGACCTTGGCCCCGCAGTCGGCACGGATAACGTCGCCCCAACCTCCACCACCACCGCCAACGGCGAGGATCACGGCGACAGCGGTCACGACAGCATCCACGCAGCCTCCACCACCACCATCAACGACGACGACGGCGTCCGTGCAGCCCCCACCACCGGATTCACCACGGAACCTGTGGCATTCGCCTCGGGCGAGCCGAGCAGCGAAGACGAAATGGCCGCCGCCTTGAATCACGTCTTGCGTGCTTGGTCTCAGTAAGTGACGCTTTTCAGCAGTATTCCAGTCACCTGAACTCGCTGTAGAGCTGGTTTTACTGTGTTGTTTCCTACTGCGTCTGCCACCGATCCTGAGGCGGAGCCTGAGCGCAATGGGACCGCTCCCGCCGCCGACGCTCCCGCCGCCGACGCTTCTGCCGCCGACGCTTCTGCCACCGGCGCTTCTGCCACCGACGCTCCCGCCGCTAATGCTCCCGCCGCCGCCAACCCTGCGGCAGACGGACCTTATCACCTGGTCAATGTAAGGGTCACATTCATCTTGTTGCTGTATGCTGACCAGCGCATAGGTAACCAGTATGTTTGGCGATAGCCGGGACGTTTGTCGCTGCGAGGATGGGAAGCATGTGGAGCTTGGGCATCGGGAGAGTTTTGCGTTCGAAGGTTTCGATACTGCAGTTGTCATCAAGAGTGCGAGGACTGCCCTAATGCCTCTTGACGATTGAACAGTATGTAGGGCGTAAGATTACTTGTGGTTAACTAGACTCCTTCTGTGTATCGACCCGAAAAGGGAAATATATGTCTTTTGCTTTGTCTACGGCGTTAAGATCTAATAATCTAATTCTCTATCTTATTCTACTCTAATCTCTGTGTGCTTTCGGGGAAGGAGGGTCCGCGCTCGGCATTCGGGGCTCGGTATGGGGTAATCGGCCTTTCTAATGTCTTTCTTGACCAACTCGCAGGCGCGGGCCGCCAATGGCACTCAGCGCGTCAACTCCTACGTCGAGTACGAATCCAAAAGCGGAGACATCACTGGCGATTCAGCCTTCTTTTCTTCACAAGACGGACGTCGCGGTTTGCGCAAAGCAATGAACATCAGCCCTAAAAAACGCAAAACGCACCCCTCTGAGCTTGACGATCTCGCAAATTGGACACCGCTACCTGAGAATGAAGGCGAGAACTTGACTGAAGACTCCGCCGGGATTGGGGAGAAGCGCAAAAGATATGAGAACTCGGTACGTCTGTATTTATCTTTGCTGGGGCATGTCGATTACCCCGCTTTTAGGACGACCCCATGAAAAGCTGGAAACCCATGCTGCAGTTCTTCCTGGACGAACTCTTGAGGCGCGAGGGCCTAGGCGATAATGAGACGCGCTGCGCGTGTTGTCGGCAAGAGCTATTGCCCGCCGCTCGACGCTTTCGCTGCCGCGATTGCGGGATCTTCTTGCAATGTACCGATTGTGTGCTTGAAAGACATAAGCTGATGCCTTTGCACAGTTTGGAAGTATGTTTTTTCTTTGCCTCTCTCGTTTCTGAAGCTGATATCGAGAATAGGAATGGACTGGTCATTATTGGACGCGAGCAACACTGTCATCTATAGGTCTGGTCTATCAACTGGGGCACGGCGGTCACCCTTGTCCACATCCTGCTCCCGTCGCACGCGATATGATTGTTCTCGACTTCCCCCACGTTCATCACGTCAAGTATCGATACTGCGCCTGTGACTTGTCCGACCGCGCCAACAACCTGCAGCAGCTACTTCGTAACGACTGGTACCCTGCGACTACAGTAGACCCGGCGACTTGTACGACATTTGCGACATTGGAAATATTTCGTCTTCTGAGCGTAGTGGGTGGGATCAACGTTAACGATTTTGTACATACTATGGAAAAGAACACGGATCCGTGGGGCGTGGACCAAGTACCGGTAAGTGTCGATCTTATATAACAATAAATGGCGAGAATGACGTGTGGGGGTACTCCAGGATCGGTATAAGGCGTTTGGTCGAATGAGTCGACAATTCGCGTGTTTAGGACGCCTCAAGCGAGCTGGACGTGCACACGACGCCGCAGGGGTGGAGGCAACGGCGAAAGGAGGATGCGCGGTGCTGTGCTGGGCATGCCCCCACGAGGGGATTAATCTCCCTGAGGGTTGGCGGGATCTCCCTCACGAATACCAGTAAGTTTCGCTGGCTCATTTCATATTAACGAATAGACTGACCTTGCGTTTCTAGGTTTTTGTTCATGCTCATTTTGGCCGTCGACGCCAACTTTCGCTTGAGAAATCGACTTCGGGCGAACGCGCGTGATGACCCACCGTTGGCCTCCGGCTGGGGATATATGCAGGAGGCGTCAGGGTACAAGAGGCATCTGCGGAACGCTGTTCCAGAGAAGGATGTACGTGGAGTCTTCCGCGAGCGATTTGAGACACTAACTGGACCGCAGATAAGTACCTGCGCCGCCTTCGCTGCG
Source organism: Favolaschia claudopus (assembly GCA_037176885.1). Classification (NCBI taxonomy): domain Eukaryota; kingdom Fungi; phylum Basidiomycota; class Agaricomycetes; order Agaricales; family Mycenaceae; genus Favolaschia; species Favolaschia claudopus. The sequence goes on along the minus strand of JAWWNJ010000097.1, from coordinate 259,357 downwards.
CTAGCGCAAAAAGAGACAAGATTGACCACTGGACTTCGAGCTTCAGGTTTAGGTGCAGTAGTTTGTGCACGCCATGAGGTGGTCCGTCCACAGGGTCTGGGTGATTTACAAAAGGGTGAACGGTAATGTGCATTTCACAGTTTTTGATACCAGGAGAACTGATACATTAAAGGTACATGAACATGGACTACATCGTCCTCGCCTCCATTTTAGGTGTACTACTACTTTATATTGCGGTCTGCTACGACATCGTTTGTCAATGGAAGATACGATTTCGTGAGCGGATGGCGGCGATGCCCGAAGGGATGCGTTTGGATCTCGACAAAACCACGATCGTATTTGGGCTCCCTGTCTGGCACGCCACAGCACACGAACGATCGTGCCAAGTTCAGAATACTTTGACTTTTCAGGAAGGGGTTGGAAGGACGGACGGGGAGGGAACGGAAAGGGTCTGGTCGGGGTTCAATGCATTGGCAACGGCGACGAAAGAGATGAACTACGGGGCTCGAGAGGACGCCATTGAAGACAAGGTGGACTATCACAACACTGAAAAGAATTTGAAGCAAGGTGCGTCTCCCATCTTGAGGTGCAGAGGGCTTGCTAATGTACTAGAAGGTACTACTCTTCCTCGCAAGCTTGTTATTGCTATCGAGGAACGCGATCGTCAGGTTGCGAGTTTTGAAGAGGTTGACGGGACGCTGAAACCGGAGCTACGCCAGCAATGGCAAGGGATGATTGACGCTTGGATCGCGGATCGGACACAGAAGAACCCTTATGAGTTAGACGAGGGGCAGAATGGTAAGTGTTTGTCGTTAAATCGCCGTGAATATTGGTGTTGACTGTTTGCAGTGCCGAGCGAGGCGTCGATTCGATTGGCCTTGGCAAAGGAGGAACTGGAGGAGGCCGCAACGGGAAAGGCGACGCTACATGGGTCCAGCGTCACGTCGTTTTTAGTGATGGGTCTACAATTGGAGAATGCACAGTAAGCATCCGCGTTTAATGCAAAAAAACGAGTACTAATGTTTCGTTAGGGATAGAATTCGCCGAGAGTTGAAGGGACGCTTGGTCCTGGCGGCAGAGCAGAGCGAGCGCATTACCGAGCAACGACGCGCTTTCTTCGCCAAGCTCCGCAAGTTCCGGGCATTACAAGCCATTTACGTGCCGACAGCAGCGGAGAGGCTCAGGGAGGACGATGAGCAGCGGGATCCGGATCTACCGCCTCCTCAGGCTGAGGAGGTGAAGTTGTTTCTACCATCCGCACTAAGCAGGGGGGACGGAAGTACGGAGGCGGAGGGATTGCCTGGGAAGGAGGCTCGGCTTCGCGAGGGGCAGCTAAACGACAACATCCGCCGCTTACGGAGCAGGCTGCACGCGAAACGGCACCTGCTTCACTATCGCCTTGAGCACCTTGTCGGGCAGCGCGGTGGAACGCGAGCGGCCGTGCTCATCGAGCAAGTCACGGAGAACATTGAGGAGGCGGCAGCCAGGTACCGGAGGGCGAGGGAAGCGCTTATTAGCCTGAAGGGCGAATCTGCATGTTCGGCTTGGAAACCACTGAGGGACGAGGACATTCGGCTGGATCAGGACCGTGAGGTCGACGCTTTAGCTCGGGAGCGATTGGGGGGTGTGGGTTCGAAGGGCAGTCGCAAATCTACAAGGGCAACAGCAGCGGCGATTTCTTCACGGCAGAAGAAGATGTCGTGGATTTGGACTCAAGGCGGGGGCCCCGATGCGGATGAAGAGGAGCTCGCTGAAGGTGCGCGATTGCAATTAATGAAGGATTTTTCAGGTGCTTACAATCTATAATAGCCGTTCGTGTGGAGTGGGCTACGGCGAAGGCTCGGAGGGACAGGTGGTCAGAGGAGGTCGACCTGTTGCGCGAGGAGATGCGGCGAGTGCTGCGTTTCTTGCGATGGCGCGCGCTATGGTGGGAAGAGCACCGCGCAGTGGAACGAGTTGTTTCGCCTGAGGTGAAGAAGGGCCTACAAGCATACGCATCACAGCAAGCTGCGATGACTCGGCAGATCTCTCGACAATTCAAGCAAACTTGGGAGACATCGGCTTCTCACGCCGTTCGTGTTGCAATGGAAAACGATGCTATGCTTGGCGAGATAGAAGGGGAAAGCGCAATCACGGGAGGAGAAGCAGGGCTTGATGTGGATGGAATGGAGTAGAGTATTTACAGCCATTCAATGCATTTTCTTTTGCTATTTTATTTGAAGTGTGTTTTGCGATGAAAAAATTACCTTTTTGGGTTGCATGGCGTTGCAGCTCCAGATATGGGAAGCCAGGGCGATCTTGATATCAATCTTATCTCGCTGGCGGCTGTCAATCAAGGCCGGTGAGGACCCGCCGGGACCGGAGCCGGCAAGAAAACATCAAATTCAGTGCTATTTAGCTGTATGTGAGGCTTAGGCAGGGGGGTGTCTAGGCAGGGGTAGAAAGACAACATTCCAAACTGGCTAGGGCCATGTCTGAAGGCTTTTACCTACAACTACAGGTGCTTCAGAATTTTAAGCCCCGTGCAATAAAAGTCGTTGGCACTGCCTATCCGCTTTTCTCTCTGATTTCGCTCTTCCCCGACTCCAGCGTTGAACCCTCAAACACGGGCCGAATAATGAGATCAGCGATTTCCGAGTCGCAGTCCGAGTCCGACAGAGTCCGACGTGATATAAGCAAAGGCCGTCATCCACGTGTTATGCCGGTTTCTCCGATTCCGATTCCGATTCCGAAAGCCCTCCCTAAATCTCTCATATGCTCCACCCATTCAGCGCGGCAATTCCCGGGCGGAGCTCCGGTCCGGTTTGACCTTACGTTGGTTTCCTGTCACGACGATCAACGTAGTGCTCCTTGTTCTTTTCCATTAGATTTGCTTCCGCTCGTCGATAGTGAGTCCTTATAATGTCCCTCGGCGTCGAAGAATAATAGGCCCCAGAATTCGGCCATGGTTAGGACTTTCCTTGAGTGTGTGTCGGCTATTTGCTCTAATCCATAAATCTGACTATGTCTGCGATTTTCAGAATTCGTCGTCATTCGAAGAAATGTTGAGGGTTTCTAGCCAGTGAACAATCGTATGTTCTTCATTGTCGATCCCTCCCTTGTCGTTGATATTAATATCCTGTGTACAAATAGTTCTTGGAGACGATTAGAGGTGGTGCGACTGACTTCCCTGTGTAGCACTTCGACTTTACGGTTTATTCCATCTTCTTCAAATCGGGTAGTGTCGCATACCGTGCATCGCCCATGAACTTCGGCCAAGAGTTTTCAGTGAATTCCGAGGTACCCATATGGCGCATTGAGGTTCAGGTGGGTTTCATCCTTTCCGTGCGGCGATTTGCTCCTCTTGGTGAGGGGGGGACGCTGTGCGTCCATTTTTTTCTTTCTTTTTACTCAAATTATCCCAGTTAGGCCGTGAACTTCATGTCCTTGGTGACATCTTGAATGCCGAAAATTCCTTTGAAGGCGTTGTTGCTGCCTTTACCAATCCTTTCTCTCCCGGCTACGTCTATCTCGAATGTGTCGGCAGTAACACGGCCTACGGTGTTGCGCAGAGATTGTCCTTTGCGCGTTCTCCCCAACGCCCCGCGCAGATATCCTTTGGTGATTTTCAGTCGCTGATGTCATCCTCCTCTGTGTGTCGGTTATCTACCCCGGCATGGGTCAGATTATGTTCTCCGGATGACGAGTATCATCGTGATCTTGCTTGGATCCCGACGTACGACACTCATGCTGCTTGGCAGCGTCTTTATATCGTTCCTAGATGGGTGCTGCCTGTCGCTAAAGCTGTCGAAATTGCAGACTCTTCGGGTCAGTGTCCTAAAGCTGCCTCGCATTGTCAGTCAGTCCAACGACTTCACTTGCATGATTCCGAACGAGGATCAGACCCTACCATCTTTCGCGTTGAAGGCGACGCATGTTACAGCTATGGCTTCATGGTTGTCGATGTGCTTCACAGTGACTTTATGTCTGAAGACGTGTTGCCGGACATGTCTGAACTGGAAAAGTGGTCAACATCTCCGTTGTTACATCCGTCGATCATCCCTGATCATTTTGCTTTTCATGCCGACGACTTCCTTTCCAGTGCCTTGTCCTGTTGCGTCGAGGACTCTATCCAACTCATCCGCACTCGGTTGCGAGTTCGAGTTGGGGACGCAGTGCGGGTTTTCGATCGTCAGAAATATTATGTGGCTTCGGTGGAGTCCCTCGACGGTGACGAATCCGGTGATGATTCCGTCTGTCTGTCTGTACAGAATGGGTCTCATTGTTCCACAAATATTATCGTGTCAAGCGGTCTGGTGGCGTTGGATCACCGAGTCGGTGACTTGGTGGAAGTCATCATAGGTCGTTATAGCGGGGCTAGAGGTTGGCTTTTAGCGGTTGATTGGGAGCGACGACGTGTTACAATGACAAGCAAATTACCACCTTCGTTGTCTGTGTCGCCTGCCCCGCCCTTGTTGGGTAGTCAGGACGTATGTGATTATGCCTCATAACATGCTTCTGGTTTTCTTCCCTGAAACAAATATCCTCCACAGATCCAGTTCTTCGCTGCAAACAATCTCTCCTCTGGGGCCGTAGGGGCATTCGTTGTATGTCTCTGCTTAGCCAGATTAATTCTATAACGGCCGTTTTTGATGTGTTTACAGGAGGTCGTGCCTTGGTCCAGTGTCCGACTTTGTTGTAGAGAGCAGGACACTCGTATATGTCCTCCACCCGATGCGACCCATGATGACGCGTGGCCTCGTCTGCCTCAAAAAGATCCATACGCTCGCATAGAAGTTACTGCATATCATGCCATTATTGGGACCATTTATAGCATGGTCGTTAGTACCAGCTTCGACCTCTGTCACGTCTGGATTCAGACAGAAGGTAGAGCTGTGAATACTGTCGAGAAGGTGGTGGTGCGCAATGTCCGGGAGCGACAGTAAGTGTCTGATTGACTTCTTACTCTTCCACGTCTGATGTTTTTGGGTAGCACTGGTGTGCATTTGACACAATATTCGTCATGCTCGCCACAGCAGATTCGTCGTTTACGTGCTATACGAGAGGCAGTTCGGGCATTGCCTCATGTCCAGGATATCGCAATTCATTCATCGGAATTTCCACTCGGTTCATTGCCCGATAGTTCTGTCTGGCCGGAAGTAGTTTACGACCGCCTACCTCTGGTCAAGGACGTCCTTGAGGTGTCGCAAACCGATGACGGGTCATTGGCAGCCCTGCATTGGCTCTTGCGTCCTGCTTTGCGTGGGACTTATCTGGATGTTTGTATTCAGGGGGGTGGTTGGAAGGGGCGCTATGACGGTCAAATTGGTGTCATCCACACTCTTCCGGAGATCAGACGCACGCACAACGGGTCAGTGAAGGTTCGGATGGGAGCCTTAGTTGTCACCGACAAGCACTTCAAGATATCTAGTGTCTTTCCCCTGACCACTAATGAATTCGAGGGAGTCGTTTCTCGAGAGCGGGCACAATGTATTTTAGAGATCGTTGGTGTGTATGTTGTGGTCATTGGGCCGTCTCTACGCGGAGATTGGTCTATGTTGGGAAAGATTGGGCTTACTGCGGCGAATGGAACCGTCGATATTGAAGGACGATTGTGGACTTTCCCTGTGGAAAGTCTGTGCAGATCTGATCCTTCCCCGAAGTGGTCAGATGGATGACGTCGTTATTGGTGTCTGTAATCAGGTTGCCCTGATGACTGTATGAGTAGGTCACCCTTTATTGGTTACCAGGCTTGCATTGTTCAAAAGGTGCGTGTTCAACCGCTGGTCGACTGGCTCTCCGAGTCTCGGTGCTTTTCGGTTTGTCTCATAGTTTCTTTAGCATCATTTCCCACTCGTCCCGTAACCTCGTCCTATAACCACTTTCATATGCAATCGCCGCTACATCTGGTCTCAAATTCTGAGCCCCTCCTTGAGCCTCTTCCAGCTCCCGCTGCGGATTGTATGTGCTTTCTGTTGTTTGGCCTGTTTTATTTTCATAGTGCTTATGTTCTTGTTTTGATTGTCTTCGTGCAGCGCAGGTTTATATGGAGGACTATGATTTACCGACCGCTCCTCGCGATTCCCTCGCTTCGGGTTCCACAGTCGTGATCGGAACAAAGAAAAAGAAGTCAAAGGTGTCGAAAGATCGTACCGCTGGTATCTCTCCCATACAGTCTTACTTTACTCCTCTTCGCAAAAAAAGAGTCAGAGTCGCGTTACCTCGCATAATAAGAGTTGGTCCGCGCAATACGCCGTTGGCCGGTCCGCCCGGGTCTTCCACGTTGAAACGCTTGCTATATGTTTATTGTATAACTTTATTCGTTGAGATAATAAATCCCTTCAAACAAAATCCACAACTTCAGCTTCGCGTGCGAGTCGGGGTTCCAGTAACGTATCTACTGTGGCAATCTGACTATATTCCCCAATCCGAGGATATATGTTATACAATTCGAGGTGTCTTGACTCGATAAAACTTGCTTTAAGTTGGCGCGACTCGATCCTATTTGAGCCTTTCGAACTCAGGACTTAGTTTCTCGCAATGTCGGTTGGTTGTAGGAGTCTAGGTAATTTATCTTGTTCAAGTTCCCTTTCAATCCGATGGAATATGGCACTAGACTGTTAAGTCGCGCTTAATCCCTTGTACTCGCGTTTCCCTTATCTCAGAATTCCGTTTCACGCGTCTGATTCCCGTTCAAGTTCACTTATTTCACGCGTTTAACAATTCTCTGATCAAATCACAAGTCCAATTTATAGATTGAAAACAAAACAGAAAACTAGTTAAGTTCCCTGGGTTGTCCCACTGGATGTGAACACTCTTTACTGAACGTGCGGCTGATAGCTTACACGGACAATCAAGGAGGGAGCAATCCACTGGAGCCCAGCTAATAATTTACAGGCTTTATATACTATGCTCGAATAAATATTTACATCTTAATTGGGTATCTACCTACGTGTCCTGGTACGTGTATTGTCCTTATTTAGCAGACGAGGCTGTTAAGTCACGTCTGTGTGTCGTGGTTGCACGCGCTAGTAACGTGTAAGTACACGAGGATCCACTATCGCATTTATCGCGTCGATCCCTCGTGATGGTCACGTGTGCGTGATGGATCCTCCCGATCCTTGACTCGATACTGGCTTCTATCCCACTCATCGCGGCTAGCCTTTCGAGGATACCAATGTTCCTGCTACGTGCCTCGCCTCGAGGTAAGGTCCTTCCGGTCCTTGCCAGAACTTCTAATTTATCCTTGAGTAGAGAAATCTCTTCAAGATCACTGATCCTTCGATGATCCGTTCTTCGGCATCTCTGGCAATCCTTCTGCCGCTACTCGGTTTCCCTCGGTTCGTCGTTCCGCGACTCGAATCCCTTGATATTGGTCTAGACGCGCTGCCTAAGTACTCCTCCAATGTTATCCCATGTTCCTTGATGTCCCCTTAGGTCCCAATTCAATTGGTAGAATGGTTAGACTTAGAAGAGGGATTGTTATCCTCGACTACCGTGTATGAGTATTCATTTCTGGATAATCATAAGTCGTAGACAAGTCTAGCTTTTCCTTGCATCATTCAGTTAACAGCGCGGGCACGCTTTAACCCTCTGAGATATATCCTAGAGATGTCCCTTTATTCCTCTTAGTTCAAACACGCGTTATATAATATTAAACATGTTCAAAAATTGAGAAAACACGGGGTGTTTTCATCCCAGGCCTATCATCTCCCCATTTCATAAATCTCGAGCGTCCCCGCTCGACCCTGCACGCGCGTTATTCCAATCTCGAGGCGTAATCCTGATTACGTCACTGCCGACACTCCTGAGGTCACCCGAGCGGAACCAAAATTCACTTTGATCTAGTTACTTTTATGGTAACTCCTGCCTCGGCTAATCCCAATTCCTTATTTTTCAGCGCGAGACGGTCCTCTCTCAAGGCAAGCCTACTTAAGAGCCACCTCTGCTCTTGTGGTCATTGATATGACTAGTGTTCACGTGTTAGCCACGCCCCTTTGCTGATTTTGCCCAATTCTAGGCCAGTTTTGGAATTTCCTCGACATATTCATTTGTCGCGGCTTCGAAGAAGCTGCGTCAATTCAGAGAGAATCTGGGCTCAAGACTTCTTAGAGCTTATCATTTCCGTGGGAGATGGTCCGTGCGCGACTGTATTGGCTGCGCAACTAAGGACAAATTCCCATTCTTTTCTCTTTCTTTCCCCCATGATGGACTTCACCAACGACTTCCCCGCCGTCCGCGACCTCGCGCGCAAGAAATACGGCCTCCCGCCGTCTTACGGTTCGAGCCCAGCTCCGCTCTTGATCACCGAGGAGCACATCAAATTGCCGCCTCAGTCGCCGTATTATCCTCTGCATTCGCTCGAGGCCGACCAATCTCTTCGTCTTTCCCCGGACGACCTCAAGGCCCTCGTCTTCCTCGAACATCCTATCGTCGTCCGTTTCATAGGTCTCGTCAAAGATCGCAGCCGTATCCTTCGATCCAGCCCGGTTTTCTTGCAATTTATTATCGACCAAGTCCGCCCCATCCTGGTGCGTTCTATACGTCTTCTTATCTCTTTTTGAGGGGTGCTTATCTTCCTCTTAGACCGACTTTCGTCAGAAACACTTCAACTCCGTTCCTTTGACGCCTCTCTTGCGTCAGGTCTTGTGTGGTATCGCGCAGGTGGTCGAAATCGCTCGTCGAAACAAGCTCGTGACCCTCCCTGTCGAGTCTAAGTTTCTGCTTCCCGCCTTTCTTCGCGACGACAAGGAACGCCCGTGGATCAAGGTAAGTACAGTCTCCCCGTTTTTCCTGATCTTAACATCGTTCTCATACTTTATCCTAGGAAGAGCCTCTCCCGATGAACTTCCAGTTCGCCAATTCCTTCGATCATTATCGCGACCACCACGTCGAAGATCCTTTGCTCACTCCTGCCGAGCACAATCTTCTTGTCGAGGCCAAGACCGAAAATTTGGACAACTTGTGTCTCCTGCACGACGAACTCATCCCGCTTCGCGCCTCGAACGTTCCCGTTGCTGAGGCCGACTTGCCTCGCGTTATCCAAGTGCTCGACAAAGCAGGTGATGACTTCGTAAGTCTAGGTCCTTTTCTTTCGACCCTTGACTTAATTATCGTTTTAGCTCAATGTTACTGAGCACGTCATCCGAGAGTCGGTGTTCACCCGTCGTTTCATCAACACGATGTTTTCTCTCATAGACGCCGTCCCCGAGGATCGCCGCCCGTACTGGTGGAAGTATTGCTTCAAGAACCGTCCAGTCGAGGTACGTTTTCTTTCTGCAACCTCTCTCCTAAGTCTTCTCCTTTTACTAATCTTTCTTTTCCTTGTAGATGACAGAGTTCTTGCCTGTGGGCTTCCGGTTCCCAACCACGAATTTTGGCTATAGCCGCGAGCCGTTCCCCTTGCAGAACCTGAAGGACCACGGCGATCCTATCGTGGATGCCTGGGTGTTTCATTGTCGCGAGGCTCAACGCGAGGCTAAACCGCCCAGCCCTCTGCCTTCAGTTACAAAGCGCGGCAAGAACCGTTCTCGCCATTCGTCTGCTCATCCCGAGCCACCTTCGCCCGCGTCAATCGCAATGAATCTTAAAATACAGAGAGATGAGCTCCTCCTGGCCAAGGAGAAGGAGCCTCTTTTTCTCCCTTCAGATTCGCCCGTCTCCGACCACGCTCCAGCCGACGAGGACCCTCTTTTATTGAAGTCACCTCAGCCTTCCGTCACCGTGGTCATCCCTGCTCTCGCTCGCCCGGGTTCTGCGGTAAAGAATCCCAAACCGATCCTGAAGGTTCGTTTTCCCTCTGAATCTTTTGTTCCTCTTTTACTTATGACCCCTTTCTTAGAAACCTGCGACGCCTTCTCGTGACGTCTCCCTTCCTCCTGTAATCTGCTCCGCAGGACGACGCTCCCCGTAACCCGAAGAAGCGCGCCTCGTCGCCACATTCAACCGTGAGTAAAACTCCGCTGATCCTCTTCTTTTGATCAATCTTTATCTAATCTTAATTGTTTTCTAGCGTCCCAAAATCAACATGTCGTCGCGCGATCGCGCTGAGTCTGTCGAAGTCGACCTCGACTATCCGCATGGTCCCGCAGGAGCAATCTCGCCCCCTCCTGCCGACTCTGAGTCCTCCGACGGCGAAGACGAGCTCTCTGAAAACGAACGCCCGCAAAAGCGACAGAAGATGTCTGCTCGAGGCAACGCCTCCACCCCGTCTCCTTCTAAAAAGGGACGCGGCAAGTCCACCACCGTTCTTGAAGAAACCGTGGTTCTCTCGGATGGCAAGCTCATTGCCAATAGCCCGGAGACGTTTTTCCCTCCGTCCTCGCGCGTCCATCGTACTGGCAATACAGGTCCTGTCCTCCCTGCCGACGCCGAGCCGATCAAGGTCGAAAAACTGTCGAACGTCCTGACTCTGGCCAAGTCCGATAATATTTTGGTAAGACGCTCGACTTAATCGTCGCTAACTTCAATTATCCTTTAGCTTAATGGTGCCTGTCTGCCCTGCCTGCAGAGTTCCCGCGACGATTGCGAACACGGGATGTTTGCCCGTTGTTCCAACTGCGCTAAGAAGCATGGCACTCACTGCAACCATAGCTTCACAGCTAAGGAGCAGAAGGGTCTGGCTCGCGCCCTCGAGCTGTACTCCAGGTTATCGATGAACCGTACGTCCCTTCTTTCTAACTTCCTTATTTGTCGTTTCTGACCCCGTTTTCAGGCGTAAATTCGGAGATCGACGCATTTTCGGACGCGTTCGAGATCTACGAGGGCCTTCGTCAGCCCTTCCTCAAGGCGCGTGCGTTGGTGATTTCCCTTGGGTCCCATGTCGGAGATCGCCTTCGCGAGAACATAACCGCATACGGCCCAGAGAACGTGCCGGGGCTCGAGGACCTATCGGATGAGAATCGCGAGGCGGTGATGCGTGCCTGGGGAGAAGGTGTAAACCTTCTCGCGCCAGAGGCCGAGGTCTCCAGACAACCTTCTCCAATCAACGTCAAAGACGACGAGGAGGATGTCGTGGGCTTGGCTCGCGCTGCTGAAGAATCGCTCCAGGCTCATCGTCGCGCGCAGGGTCCCGTCTCTGACCCTGGCGCCGGTTCTTCTCGTGGTCCCGTTCGTGTTTCACCTCGTAGGAACAAGGGTAGGAGGGAGGACGAAGCTTAGTCGTGCGTTGGTGAATTTTCGCGTAAGTCTCGATTTTCCTCCTATCATGTCCTTTCTTTAACGCGTCTTAGTAGAATTTTATGAATATCTACTGCCGTCCGTCGTGCGCACCTATCGCGCCAATATTTTCTTTTTACATACACCGCTGCTCGCTACGATGAAAACATTCCGTAGCTGTATTTCATAGTATTCTGTACGCGTGTTCGCGCAGGCCGAACAATACACTGTATTGCCTGCAAAACTTAAAGCGTAAATTCAAGATTATCTTAAGTCAATTTAGCCGCTAAAGATAATCAGCGCGCCAATTCGCGTGTTTGATTATCGATGACGTTTGACCCATCAAGGGAGCAACCGGCCCAATTGTCCCGAGTACTCCTTTGAGAAAAGATTCACACGATCACTCATACTTAAGTTTTGTCTCGACTTGATTTTCCTTAGGCTTGTAACCCTTCATGATCACCCCCAATACGCCCAACATCTTTGACGCTACTTCTTCGCCTGGTTGCTGGCCTGTGGCCCATCCTGCTGCTTATAAACGCGCCCCAAACTTCTTGAGTTACATGAAGCTGCTCGCGCTCGACGGCGTACGTTTCTTTCAGAGGATTTTCCGGCGTGTCAAGGCTAACATTTCTCCAGTTCTTTGAGAAGTGCGCGAATTGTCGTGGCTTCAAATACGTTTGTCATAACGAAGGCTGGGGCAAACCATGCCTCGAGTGCAAGAACACTGGGAACATCTGCCCCTTCGCAGAACACTCCGAATTCTTATGCCACATCAAGATGGAACGCGAGAAATTCCTTCATAATTTCTGCGGCCCTAGTGCGTCTTCCTCTGACTGTCTCCCGAGTCGAGCTAACAGTAATTTCAATTCAGACCGTGAGGAGGGCCTTATCCAGTTCTACGCCAACGCTCTTCAAGCTTTCATGGCGTTCGATCAGGCAGCCAACCCTAAGGCTAAGAACTTTCGCCGCGACGGATTTGTAGGACACTTATCCTTAATTTCCGACCCTTGGGCTGTTCAGTTCCTTGTTGATCATGTTGATCATCCTGACTTTGATTTTACTTTGGTAGAGAAACAGGCGATTATGTTCCAAGCCTCCATTGTTCCTGCACCTATGTAGTCCTGTACTTTTCCCTTAGTACACGATACACCTTAAATTTACGTTGCGCGACGGAATTTCCTTATTGAACTTGTTAGGACAAGATTGACGTGTGAAGTCCGATCGAAGTCGTGACTTCGTCGACCTTTCCCGTGACTTATGATCGAGTCGCGCAAATTCTGTCTTCTTAGTTCAATCGGATTCCTTTCCGCTTTGTAAATCGTCGATAACCAATGTCCAGATTGCGTGTCCTGGTTCTAAGGCACGTGAGATCCTTGATATATCACGTTTTCTTCCCTTAGGCTGTGTATTTTTCCACGTAGGCAAGACAATCTCGTGACTTTTGATCGCGGTCACGTTTCTCAGGAACCCAGTAATTACGCGCAAGTCGACTCTCGACTCTGTATTCATAGGCTTTGTGCCACGTCTTTTTACGTGTCTAGGGAGTGACCAATGAAGTCCCACCTGACTTTGACGCGATTTACTAGTCCCCTCCCCATTTCATAAATTTTAACTGTCCTCAGTTAACACGTATGACGCCCGCTCCGTCCTATAAAGAGTTCCAGTTCTTTCGACCATTCACCAGTCTCTTCGACGACTACCCCTCTTTAGTAGCATTAACAATGTCTCCTTCTATTCGCGCTCACCTCACCACTGCTCAATATGAAACCCTTATTTCTATTGGGGACAAGGTTGCTGCGACTCGTTACCCCGATCGTACCAAGCAGCGTGCCTTCCTGGACCAGCAAACCGTTCTCTTGGTGCGTTTGCTTAATTCCTAGAACTCGCATTGTTGCTGATTCCACGATTCAAATAATTTTCAGGATGGTATGTCGGCCCTCCTCCCTGAGATCGCCAAGGAGAAACCGCTCTACGACACCTACTTTGCCGTCAAGAACAGTTACCACCAGTCCGCTACCAATCCCAACGGTGCCATCGGTGGCCGATACCCCGTTATCGTGGACCTCTGCGCTCGCATCAAGTACGAACGCGACCGTCTTCGTTCCGGCACCACTGCCACTCAACAAGCTCATCGTACTGAGCTCGAGGAGGCGCGCGCTGTCGCTGAGGATTTAGAGGGTAAGCCCTCTAAGAAGGGTAAAGGCAAGGGGAAGGTGAGTTTCGAATTAAGTTCGTCGTGTTTGTCTAATAATTTAGGCAAAGGCGAAGAAGTCGAAAGCAACCGTTGAGCATCCCAACGATTCTCCCTTTGACGATTCCGAACTACCTCTCCCTACCGGTGAGCTCGACGATGTCATGATTGTCGATACTGAGCCGGTATGTACCTAGGTCTCGCCTCTCGACTCGAGGTTATTGACCAACTCTGCGATGCTCTTCGCGCTTTCCAGGTCGAGGCTACTGCGCCTGGTTCTCGCTCGACTCAGTCTCTGGACGAGCGTCCTCATGTGAGCAACCCTTTCCAAACTTTGAAAATCCTCGGGCAATTTGCTCGATTAATTCGTCGGGACAGCGTGCCTCTCAGTCGAGTAGTGTGCGCCCTTCCTCGGTACGCCTCTCATTTCTAAGAATGAAGGGTTTTGACCGAAGGGCTCCTCCTTATCTCAAGGCCATGGCTGTCCTTGCCCGTACTGACCCCGACTCAGTATCTGGACCCGTTCATGAGGACTTCCCGGTCCCACCACCTCGCAAGCGATCGCGGCCGTCCAACTTTGCCTATGAGGATTCCGCAGAGCAGTATACCGGTGCGTTATCATCTTTTCGAGATTTAAGTCGCGCTTATTTATTATTTAGCGAACGAGCTCGCCATTAACAGCGAAGCAGTCCAGAAAACTGTTGCCGAAGCTACTAAGCTCGTTGAAGCCAGCTCCTCCGATGATAACCTTGGATCCCTTCGACTACAGGAGGCGGACCTCAGGAGCCGGATTGGATTTGCCAACTCGCAACTTCGATACACTCTCAATCACCGACAGCTCCTCGTCGATGAGCTCAAACGAGTTCTTGACCTTCAACACGACCGCTCCGCCAAAGCCCCCTCGACTTGAGATCCTCGAACGTCCTCAGAACCCAAAGTTCGTTTATTATTCGGGCTTTAGCTTTTCTGCGATTTTCAGCTGATTCTAGTTCTTTTGAATTAGCATCGAGTCCTCCAATCGCACCCATCGTCGTACTTCCAAGACTACTCATTGTCCTCATTGTGACACATCTCGCCATCACCTTACTTTTTGCCAGTAATTTATTTTAGACGCCTCGAGTTTATCTATGCAAACCCTTCGCCCAACTCCTATTACTGTCTTTACTTGATCTCCTCGAGCAGTCCTATCCTCTTTGATACGCCCAACTCGTGATACACACACTCCTTCACCTCTGTTTCACTTCATTATGCCTTATGCCCCATGCAATATATGTCTTTACCGCGGTACCTTGCGTTTGAACCAACCCCGGCAATCACCGCTAGGTTATCTCACGGTTGAACCTTTCTCCGAGATGACCGACGGGGTTGATCCTCGTACGAGACTTCCTTCCGAATCTCGTCTAAGTCCAATTCCTCGACTTGGTCTTCCTCGAATTCATCTTCCTGTTCTTCTCCATCGTCTTCGTCCTGTAGCTCCATCCTTGACTTAACGTGAACCTTACGAAACTGTAAGTCCTGACCCGAATATTCATCTGAGTCTTTCATCGCAGCTAGTTCGTCAAGTTTTTGCGGAGACAAGTCGATTAAGTCTAGGATAGTTCCTGGCAGCTCGAGTTTCTCCCTTTGTTCAAAAGGTATTACTCGGAATTGAGCTATTTTGCCTTGGAAGACTGAACCGTCCAGTTCGCAACATATATATGCGCCGCCTTTGGCACGTCTAACTACTACCATGGGTCCTAAGTATCGAGGGTGCATTTTCCTGTTCAGCGACTTCTCAGTAGTCGTGTTCCTGACTAGGACTAGATCGCCTGGTTGGAAGTTATAGTCTTTTATCTTCCCGCGATTTTCCTCCTCGTACTTCTTGACCATCTTCCGTTTCTCCTCACTAACTCGTTCACGCATCTCTTCCACATGTACTGAATGCTTGGCGAGTGCCTTAGCCCTCAAACCAATTAGTTCAGCGGTGGAAATTGGCGCGCCTGGGTATTCTACCAACCAGGTTGCTTCCTCGATGTCCAAAGGTAATATTGGATGAGCGCCGCATACTGCGAAGAATGGAGAACATCCCATTCCTCTTCTTACAGTTATACGGTCCGCCCATAATACTTGAGGGAAGAACCAATACCATTTCTTAACATCACCGCCGGTTGCCTTGTACAATGATTGCCGGATATCCCAGTGCCCTCTTTCCACAGTTCCGTTCGCCTGGGAATTGTAAGCCGAGATTTTAATTCCAACTACCCCGTACTTCGAGTTTAACCATTTTAGCGCGGCAATGAACTGCTTCGCATTATCATTCACAATCCACTCAGGACATCCCCAACGACAGATTACATCCTCGAGTAAGAATTTGCCGATAGTCTCGGCATCCTCGGATCTCATCGGCCGGCCTTCAACATACCGCGACAAGGAATCCCTCGCCGCTATTGAATACCTGTGACCATTCGAGACTTCACCCATTATCATGACATCGGTGTGTATCTTCTGGAAGATGCTTGGAGTCAAGGTAGGTCTCGGCGGGATTTTCAACAGAGCTTTCTGCCTTTGTTGACATATTTTGCAGGTATTGCAAAACCAAGTCACATCGCGTTCAAGTTCTGGCCACCAAAATCGAAGCTCGATCTGAGAACGAGTCGCGTATATTCCTCGGTGCCCCAAGGCATTATGCGACGCCCTCATCATGTACATTCGATGTTCCTTCGCGACTACCAATTTATGCATCGAACCTTCTCCTTTCCTATATAACTTTCCACCCTTGCTCAAGAAGAAGTATCTGGCGAATTTCATGAATTTCTTGAATTCCTTGTTATTCATTCCAGCAGGTCTAACAAGAGGACTCTTTAGCCATTCCTTCACAATCTCGATTCTCTCGTCCTGGGCTAATGCTGCCCCGGATATTTCTCTCGCTTGTCTGGGTTATTTTTAAGTTCTAGGTCTGGAAGTAAAGGTTCTCCCCCTTCCACTGATACTATATACTGCGGCATTACAAGTCCTTCGGCCTTGTAAGTCTGAACAACCTTTTCCTGGATGGCTTTTTCTTCCGTCCGGGCGACCGTGATTTCATCTTCGAAATCGTCTTTTTTTTTTTGGAATCCTTGTTTATTCTCCGGTGTGCCTATGGCATATGGTAGAGATACAAACTCATCTAATTTTTTACTAAGCGAATATTACTTGTCGGGGGGGTCTTTCTACTCGAACACATGACTTGGGTGATGGAACCCCAGTCCTGTGGCAGTGCCACGGTTAAGCATGCGAGGCTGCAAATGCGGAAACCTCGGTTACTGTAAATCATGCCCATTGATTGATGAATGCGGAGTCCGGCTTCCTGCCGGCCGACCGCCGCAGACTTCCTTCCCTTATTCCCCATCACCTGATCCGTACCCAGACTGATGGAATTCCCTTCTTCGGCACAGTGCAGTGATTTGTTCCTTTGTTGGCCCCCGTTTAAACTCCCAGGCAACCTCCACTGGGATAAACAACTTTCCGGCTGGCGGCGGGCCGGAGGAATGTTTGAGTATGAACACAGTACTGAATGAAATATGCGGGCCGCCGGGTGATTGCCTGCTGCGATCCGAGGCTCTGATGATGGTGGGAAGTGAGAATGGTGATGATAGTGGGCCGGCAGTGATAAAGTCGATCAACGATCACAACGCCGGGTAATCGGTGGTGGAGAAGCCGTTGAGTGTCAAAATTGTTCCCTCAACAGGGGGTGGGGGGGTTCGAACTGCTGCCCAAAAACTCCGTCAGCAGCTGACGTGTTGAAACGTCGCACAATAGACCACTCCTCCATCGTGCCCCCTTCGAAATCGTCTATTGAGGAGGCAGCCCCTTCCAATCCTTGGAAGTATCCTCCGCGTTCGTCGATCTCGTCTTTGAACGAGATCGAAGTCGAGGGGTTGTTCGCAATTATAGTCCCAATCTTCATGATTTTCCGGGGACGGATTTTGATCCAACCCTTCCTCTGTATTGGGCCATTCCTCGTCTCCTGGTTGCGCTTTTCTCCGCGACAATCCATCTGGCGGGAAGGTTACTCCCCTAACATGCTTAAGTTTGAAGTGAAACATCAGGATCTGCTCGATCCAACGATTAATCGTCGCGTTTGGTCCCATACCAGGGTTATTCAACATTCCCTTGATATAGAGCGCGTCAGTCTCAACTACTAACTTCCTGCATCCCAGAAGCCAATATTGCATTGCCTCTAATGCCCGCTTTAATCCATAC
Organism: Favolaschia claudopus; assembly: GCA_037176885.1. Taxonomy (NCBI): domain Eukaryota; kingdom Fungi; phylum Basidiomycota; class Agaricomycetes; order Agaricales; family Mycenaceae; genus Favolaschia; species Favolaschia claudopus. Next base: position 241,806 of record JAWWNJ010000097.1, on the reverse strand, counting down.
AACTCGCGCTTCGGCTGGGAGAACCTGCTTTCCCTCTGGTTCAAAGTTATTGACGCAAACTTAGCGTAATACTTCTTCAGTTTATCAATAACATCATGTTGATAAATCTGAATCCCAATTGCCATCCATGAAGTGTCCACAGCAAGTACGATATCGGAGTCCCAATCGTAATTCAAAGGTTTCAGCGCGGGACATACTTTTATCGCTTCCTTGAGTGCATTCATAGCCGCGACTTGTTCTGGACCCCATACGAATTCAACATCATTCCTTAATAACTTCGTAATGGGTCTACAAATTTTTGCGTAGCCATCTATGAACATCCGCAGAACTCCAGTTGTACCTAGGAATTGTCTTACGCCAGAGACATCCTCGAGAGGTCCCCATCGAACAATAACTCCAATACGGTCAGTTCCTGGTCTTCTGCCTTCAAACGAGCAAATGTGCCCGACTACTGCGAAGACATCCCAACATAGCATACTCTTCATACCGGAGAACGTTCCTCCGCTATACTTGAGCCGTTGAATTACACGGTTCAAGTTCAGGAAGTGTTCCCAGATAAACCTCCTAATTCCGGGGTTTTCGGGTATAGTTTCATAATTTCCGTCCTTATCCTGATATCGAGTTCCACCTCCTCTGATTGGTACATCATCGATGTAGGGAATCGTTACATGCGGGATTTCATCCCTTAGAATATATGTGACGTCGTCATGAAATATTGGAACCGAGTTCGTCCACCCTTGAGGAAGCTTGACTAATCGAAGCGCGCCAAAAGGTGTCTGGAACGTTGTGAAGTCCCTAGATCCCTCTGCTATGTCTCGATGGTCATATCCTGAGTACAAGTCGAGGCATCCTCCACATGCTCTTCCAGCGAAGTGGTCTGCCAATTCATCTGTCGCGGGAGGCACTCCTGAGTGAGCAATGGTTACCGCGTTTAGCGGTTCCAAGGCATGTACCAAGCGAATGCTCTTCCCATCCTTCTTCACAACTCCGAAGAATTTACTCCGGTACGAGGAATTTGAAGGCTCATAGACTCCCGCGTCTAGCTTCTTCTTTATAACCTTACAAAATTCCTCGAGTTGCCCGCGCGGAATTGGGATACTCCTTTCTACCCAAGTCTCATGCTCGATCACAGGGAACTCAACCGGAGGGAAGAATTCATGTTTGAAACTGCCTCGCTCCGAATCGTCCCATGCAAATCCTGCCTCTTGCTTCATCATTAAATCGTGCATGAGTTTCCGCTCTTCTTCCCAAAGAAAATCCCCTTCATGCTGCTTGTCTATCATTTCCTTTCGTTCAGCGGTATACCTTCCAGTAGGTACGAAGTCCGCTGGTTTCGGATTTAATGGCGGCATGTCTGCTAGAGGATCTCCAGTTATCTCTCGCTTGATTCTATATTTCTCCGGGAGTTCTGTATAGACTGGTCGGATTTTCAATCCTACTGGTTTATACTTCTTGCCCGCGAGAACCGAAACCTTTGGTACTTCTTCCTTGACTTCCTCAGGACAAGTGTTACAAGGTTCTGGAGATATAAAATCCGCCGAGGCGCAACACCCACACCTTATCCCTTGAGTAAAGGAGTGTACTTTCCTTATCTCGACTGGTGTTTTGGTGCGTGGACCTTCTTCGGGCTTCTCGGGGATGTTCGATTCCCCTTGTACCTCGACTTCCGGTCCTTCCCTGGTACTCCAAGTAAAGACACCATACTTCTTGGTCGTCTTATTCTTTTCAAGCTTTTTACCCTTGCGGGTCTTCTGCCTAAATTCTTGGAACAAGGTCTGCGCCCTCCTATCCCTTTTTAATGCTCTTGATCCAGTTGACGCGCTAATATACGCCTCCTGAATCTCCGTCTCATCGAATGTAAGCCCTCTCGGCTTAAAATATCCCTCGATCTCTAACTCCTTATTTTCATTAAATCCAAGTTTTAGCGCCACTTCTCCTCGTTCTTGCAGATGCACTAATTCATCGAAGCATGGCGAAAAACCTGCTCCGCTTTATCTGGGTCAGCAGTTCCACCCGATTCCTCATCCTCGACTTCCTCAACCGTGACTCGAGATTGCTTTGTAGAACTTTTCTCTCGTCCACGAGGAAACGTAGGCATCGAACACCTCTTTCCCGTGTTGGGATCTTTCAAGGTAACCGTCTGAGAATCATTCCTGCCATTATTTACTTGGCATTCAGTCAGAATCTCAAAGGGCCTCCCCAAAAGAACCTTATACGCCGGACCTCGAATTATATGTACTTGTAGATAGACAGTCATGTCCCCAAATTTGAAGGGAACATTCTTGGCTAAACCAACCGTTCGCTCAATACTTTTATTCGCGCTTTCCATATGTACAATAATGTCTGGATCCCAGGATAACTTCAACAGATTAGCCGTCTCAAGAGACATTGACACAACCTGCGATCCCGAGTCCATAACACATTCTACTCGCGCCTGCTTATTTATAGTCGGGAATATTACCCTTAAATTGGCAGAGTCGCGCGCTACGAATATTGGTCTCTTCTCGTCTGTATAGATTTGCCTAGGCCTTTCACCCGGCTCGAGATTCTCCAAATATTGAAGGTAGGGGTCCAACACAGTGACCGCTCCTTGCGGTACTTCTTCGGTGGTCTGGTTTTGAATCAACACAGAGTTCAACGGAGGTAGTTCGCTCAGGCTAAGTGCGTCATACTCCAGTCGCGGTTCCTCTTCCTCGTCCTCGAAAGGTAGGGCTTGTTCAACTTCATCTGCGAACATAACTTTCTTAACCGCGTCCCTAGGAACTGGCTTTCTAACTTTAGTTACGTCGCGTTTAATATTAGTCTCGCACATCCAAAGTTACTTCTGTACGAAGTATCTTATCCGCGACCTTCCTTCCTAGACCTTCTCTCTGGACAGGGGCCCTGACTTGATACTCCCGCGGCTCGATTTCCGTGGTCTGTTGTTCTAAATCAACCAGTTGATTTTCTGTTCGATTTCTAACCGGTGGAACCGATACATAAGGAAGTTCAACATAAGCCCTGTTTTCTACAGGTCTTTTGTCTTTGTCGCGCCTATCTTCAGACTCGACTTCCTCAGCCGCTTTGCTTCTCCAATCTTTGTCTTTATCAGCCCGACCTTTTTCTTTCCGGCTCTCAAGGGGCTTAGCACTGTCGGATTTTTGATGGCTCGCCCCTATCCCTGAGCTCTTCAAAAATTTGGTCCGGGCTTTCCTTGACTCTGATTCCTCGTTTGAGCAAATTGCTCTTGAGTCGCGGGAAGCTCTCCTGCTTGTAAACCTCTCATTATCAAGGTCTGAAATATCCCGTTCATATCGAGATTATTCCCGGCCAACGGCATTGACTGACTTTGAGCCATATAGGTGGGTTGAACCACCTGTGGGACTTGATTTTGACCAGTAAGCTGTTGTTCAGCTTTCTGAAGTTTTACCTTCAGGGTCTTTATCTCGTCCATAGCCAACTCTTGATCCCAACCGGTAGAGGTATCATTCTCGGAATTATAGAACGATTCGTAGGTAGCTTGCCAATTTTGGCCAACCGCCTTGTTCTTCCAATAATTTTCTACTCTCTGCTTCTGACTTCCTTGTCCGTGAGGAATGAAATTTCCGTCTCCTAGCTTATGGCTTCCGTTTTCTATCACTAGATGCCCTTTCTTGATGTGTTCATCTTTATAATGGCAATCGCGCGAATAGTGTCCGGTTTCCTCGCAATAGAAACATTTACTTTCACCCCTACGTTCCTGTCTTTCACCCGGTGGACCTTGTCGAGATTGGGGTTGCGTGTTATACGCGTAACTCTGTCGCGGGTATTCGCGTTGAGTTTGATGAGGGGGAGGGTCCTTTACATAATTTTGCAAAGTCTTCAACACTTCTTCGTGTCGCAATTCTCCCGACCTTTGTATGAGAGCATATTGATCTCGGAGTTGAGCAATGGCTCCATTTATTTCCTCGATCTTCTCTTCATACGGCTCGACTTTAACCATTGGGGTTATCGCCGTTTGCCTAGCTTCCGAGTCTATCTTCAACGACGGAGCTTTGTGCTGTTTGGAGGCCAATGTCTCAGCGAGTTTTATCAACTCTTCCAATTTTATTGGATCCTCCTTGCGGTCATCATTATCCTTGTCCGCGACTCCTGCAAGCGCGGGAAATTGAGTCTTAATTAACATAGTACTGTCAATTGATCCTCTAAGAGTCGTAGCGAAGCTAGATTCTAGAGTTCCCAAATATTGCTCGCATGCTACCTGGTTAGTCATTAACGCAGGCGCGACATATAATTTCTTGACTTCTCTCAAGAATTCTATGCCGAATCGTCTAAGACGTCCTTCTTCGGTAACCGCTATCCCACGGTTGCGTCGACATAATTGCCTTAAAAGTTCAACAGTTCCAGCGCGCTCCGATTTGATTTCTGGATAACTGAGATAAACTTCACTAAGGAAGTCATCGTAGGTACCAGTCTCATATTTCCACGAAGGTCATAAGATCCTCATAGTCGTCTGTTGTAAATTTCGGAGCATTGGAATCCCAGGCATGAGGGACTTTGAAACTCGCGATCCGTCTTTCCGTTCTATCTTGTTGATCCGCCATTCTGCCTCGACTTAAATCTTCTGAACCTAGAGTCTGAGAACTGTTTTGTGAGTCGAGATTTTCTCTCCTCTCGATTATAGGTTCCTGGCTCGCTTGTGGTTGTGAAGAAGAAGCCGTGCTTATTTCTTGATACGCTTTTGCTCGAGCAGAGGTTTTGCCTTTAACTTCGGCTCTACCTTGTTCAGCAGGCGTTTGTGACTTTGCCTTCTTCTTTGAAGGCAGGCGAGGTAACTCTTGTGGAGTTTTATGCCTGTCGGAACGTCTGTGTAGTGGTTTTGGAAAACCAGTTGAAGATTGTTCCCCGTCTCCCGAAATCTCGAAAGACTCCAGTTACAAAGTGTCTGTGTTCTAGTTTTACTGAATCTAAGATCCAGTTGCGACTTTTCTTGTCCGAGTCGCGCTTCGAAGCCTTAAGAGCTCTTCGAAGGATATGCCCGAGTCGCGGCTAGAATTTAGCGCGCCTTTGTAGCAAATCTAGTTCCAAAAGCCAATAGGCCTTGAATGTATAAATTACTTCTATGAAGTAATAGCCAAATGAACCCCTCGCGGTGGGCTCCAGATGAAACGCTTGCTATTGGTTTACTGTATAACTTTATTCGTAGAGATAATAAATCCCTTCAAACAAAATCCACACAACTTCAGCTTCGCGTGCGAGTCGGGGTTCCAGTAACGTATCTACTGTGGCAATTTGACTATATTCCTCAATCCAAGGATATATGTTATACAATTCGAGGTGTCTTGACTCGATAAAACTTGCTTTGAGTTAGCGCGACTCGATCCTATTTGAGCCTTTCGAACTCAGGACTTAGTTTTTCGCAATGTCGGTTGGTTGTAGGAGTCTAGGTAATTTATCTTGTTCAAGTTTCCTTTCAATCCGATGGAATATGGCACTAGACTGCTAAGTCGCGCTTAATCCCTTGTACTCGCGTTTCCCTTATCTCAGAATTCCGTTTCACGCGCCTGATTCCCGTTCAAGTTCACTTATTTCATGCGTTTAACAAATCTCTGATCAAATCACAAGTCCAATTTATAGATTGAAAACAAAACAGAAAACTAGTTAAGTTCCCTGGGTTGTCCCACTGGATGTGAACACTCTTTTACTGAACGTGCGGCTGATAGCTTACACGGACAATCAAGGAGGGAGCAATCCACTGGAGCCCAGCTAATAATTTACAGGCTTTATATACTACGCTCGAATAAATATTTACATCTTAATTGGGTATCTACCTACGTGTCCAAGTACGTGTATTGTCCTTATTTAGCAGACGAGGCTGTTAAGTCACGCCTGTGTGTTGTGGTTGCACGCGCTGTCATCATCCAAAAGTGTTTGGAGATAAAGAAGGACAGCTGTCATGGAGAAAGGAAGGAGACTTTCCAGACAAATCCCAGGAAACCAACATAGCAACCATCTCCAGGACATAGCCGCTTCATGCACAGCCGAATTAAGGAGTTGAAACATGTAACATGATAAGCTGTGCGTGCATTGCCAAGGACACAGCCTAAAAGCAGAGGCACAGGATGGACAGTATAGCAATGGACACAGCCTCAGTAGAACTATATATAACTCAGTCAATACCTATAAAAACCCCAACTTGTAGTAGATAGTTTCTCTTCTTAATCCAATCCCCCAGTTACTTGCACTCAAATCTTCACACGCCCGTCCCCTTTTGGATTCATCTGACGACAACTTAGCGCGGCATCTGTTCTGAACACTACTAGCGCGGCATCTGTTACTACTTAGCGCGGTATCTGTTCTTGTTTTCTGTTTAGCGCGGCATCTGATAAATCTGTTTACGACTTAGCGCGGCATCTGATACGACTTAGCGCGGCATCTGCTATACGAAATAGCGGAACCGAGCTTCCCCAGTTACGACATCTGGTAACGTCTTGCCTACGAGACTTACCTCCACGTGCTCATTTCGAGTGCACACCCCATTTTAGCGAAATACAGCTTTACTGCGACACAACGTGGTAAAGTCTTGCATACGAGACCTTATCCCCAGCACATTCCCACGCCCCTCTTCACATTCCTACCCCTTCCTATTCTTACGAATTCACCCACTTCCCACAACTCACTCCCTTATCACAACCAAAGAGAAACTCCCGAATAACGTCACTTCCGGAGGACCTCTTGTATAACACATTATACGCTTGACATCATTGGTGACCACCGCAGGGGATGATAACAGTGATAATCACTCTCACTCTCTCACTTATCCCCTATCAATCCCTCACACTCATCCAACATGCATATGAATCCCGACGAAGCTACTACCGAACCACCCCACTCTGCATTTGTTAACCCCCCATACCATCACGCCAACACTATGCCTAATTTGGGCAACACGTCACAATCCCAATCAGCACCACAAGCATCTCATTCCCACGCCTACGCAAATCCTGTCCATGCGGCTGATAGGCATAGTGGCAACATGGACCCATATGAATCCGGGAATGATACAGATACATCCGCAGCATCCCCCACTATTCCCACTCGTATGCCGAAGGGAAAGATGCCATTTGGGACTCCGGTACGAACCATCCTTGATCTTCCAATACGCGGAAGCAAGGAGGCACCCAAAACCTTCAAAGGCAACCACGAGGATGTGGAATATTTCATTCACCATTACGATAAACTTATCGTCAAATACAACGTCACCGATCCTGCAGATCAATGCGAGTGTCTTTTGGAGTACTGCAGCGCAAACGTACGAGCCTTTATCCACGCATCCGAGCATTATCAGCTGGATAATTGGAAACGTTTACGGAAGGAACTCCTGAAGTATTATGATGCAGAGAGGGCATCAACCCAATACAAACCCAGCGACATTACCAGTTACACGCTCAAAACTCAGCATCGACTCATCACCAACCTATCACAATGGAAACACTACGTTGTTAAATATAAAACAATGTCAGGCACCCTGATTCGACAAGGACTGATCACGGAGGCCAATGCAGATGTCTATTTCTGGTTGGGCATTCACAAAGACCTACGCCAGATTCTGGAAGGAAGAATCCTGCAGTCCTCCGTCATGAAGTGGTCAACTTCCAAGCCTAAACTATCACAGGAGCATCATACCATGAAGGAGATTTGTGACGCAGCCGAATGGAGCTTCCGTAGGCGCAGGCCAGAGGCCATGATTGTTAATGCGGCAGATTATGGAATTGATTACGACGATGGATCCCTGGAGACAGACGAGGAGGACTCTGCTTCTGACTCTGACTCTGAAAGCGAATCACGTCGAAGGAAGAAGAAGCGTGAACAGAGGAGGAAGAAGAAGGAGGAATCAAAGGTCACAACCGAGGTGACTCGCACGAAACATAAGGAGGAGGAGAAGAAAACAATCAAACCACAAGGTACGGCGGCAGAAGTGACAGATCTCATTCGCCAACTAAATCGAATGCAGATTGATGACGCGGAATATGCCCCTACCTATTATTCTATCTTGGCCTTGGACCAAACAGGCAATGCATCACGGTGCGTGAAACCTCCGCAATTCCAGAACAATTGGAATAACGGAGGACGGGCTCCTGCACGGTTCACGCCACGCGAGAATAATGGACCTAGAGTCAATACGGTTAATCAGACAGCCACATTCCCCAATAACATTCCCTTAGGAGGTAACAATCGAGAAACCAACCGACCTGCTAACAATGGAGCGCCCTTGCCCCCAGAGTGTTTCGGATGCGGAAAGGATGATGGTCATCGTATGTTTGATTGCGGAGAATTAAAAGACTTACTGCAGCGAGGAATAGTCAAGCATGATGAACAAACTGGAAAGCTTCGCATGGCAGACGGAACATTCATTCGCCGACTACCAGGAGAATATATTGCAACTGCTGCACGACGATTAGCACCCGCACCAAACGTGATGTTTGGAATAACAGATCATACACTACACAACTCCACACCGAAAGAGGAACCCACCTTCTCACACGTGGTTATACGAGAAGCTGAAGAAGGAGACACAGGTTTTGAGATAGATGAATCTGGAAGTGAAGCGGATACAGAGGACGAGGAAGGAGAAGTTTATCTCACCCTGCCTAAACGTCAATGGCAGGTAAATGCAGCGGATCGAACAGTGCCCAGCACCAGGGTTGCTCGAAAACAAATATTCGATGGAGTACACATGCCAAAACGCAATCGCTCTGACAATAGCGGTCTGAAAAACAAAGAAGACGAAGCCACGGTACCATCAATTGTCAAAACGGGACCAGCCAAAGTAGTTCCAGGGCAAGTAAGGGACATTCTGGAGGATGTACAACCTTATGACGCCCGGCAACCCCGCAAGGTAACAATCGAGGATGTTGAGATGAAGGATATTCAGGATAGCCGGACGTCGCGAAAGAATCAGAAGGGAGCGGTACGCCAAACCACACCTAAAGAAAAGGAGTCGAATCAACAGAAGGAAGAGACATCTCAAGATAGCACGGGACGGCGATCTGAAATTCAGAATACTGTTCACCTTCCAGGAATTGTGGAAAGGATCTTGGATCTGGAAATTCCCATGTCGGTACGAGAAGCGTTGGTCGCCTCCAAGGAGATACGCACGAACCTACAAGATGTGATGAGGGTCAAAAACGCCAAAGCCGTTCTCATAGGTGCGCAATCGCCTTTGATTTCACAATTTGTATGGCCCCGCACAGAAGGAGTCTTGATTCGGGTGGAAATGGAAGTAAATGGACGACAAGTTACGGCCATCATTGATACTGGGTCTCAACTTAACGTGGTGCGCCAGGATGTAGCCGCCCTTGTTTTACACCGACCCGTCGACATGACCAAGTCAACTGGAATGAATGATGCAAACGGGGGACGAGGTCAACTCAGGGGATATATTAACGACGTGGAATTCACTTGCGGAGGTGTAGCCACCAAGACGGGCTTATGGGTTGCTCCAAACACGCCGTTTGAGCTGTTACTCGGACGACCTTGGCAGCGCAATAATTTGGTAACTATTGACGAGCGTGAAGAGGGAACGTATCTGGTTTTCAAGGACAGAGAAACGCGACGCCCGCAGTACGAACTCCTTGCTGTCCCCCACGAAGCCACCACCGAGGTGTTATACACCGAGGTTGATCGGCGGGTGATGACCGTGTTAACCGACGGCGACGGGCAGCGAAACATGAAGATTTCCGCCATTACAACATGCGGGGAACTGGGAGACAAATTCCTGGGTCCACAGGCTTCCGCAGGTTCCAAAAGTGGAATAGAAACACAGGAGGGAGCGACACGGACCGGAAAACATCCCCATAATAACACTGATAACTTGGGAACTGCGCGAGAAATTGGCGCGCGCTCGGGAAGTGGTGCGTCGCACCCGCAGTGCTCGGAAAATAAGCTCGGGTGGGTGCAATTGCTGCAGGAAATGGCGGTAATATTGCCTACATGGGTACATGTTGTACTGGTACTCGGACTGCGCGTCGTAATCGCACTGGTAAGAGGAATTAGAGGGGATGGACAAACAGAGGGGAATAAAAGAGAGACGAAATCGACGAACCTATTCTCATCCCCAGCTTCTACCACTTCCAAACCTTCTACACAAACAACAAACCAACCTCCTACTCTCGAGTACATGCAAATCTCCAACCATGTTTCTCCAGTGAGTGTCCTGATTGCAGAAGGGAACGTTAGCGAAGGTACTCACGAAACGCAGGCTGAACCTGAACGGCTCCTTTCAGATCAACATGACCGTCTCCGCGCCGTCGAACAGCGGATCCGCGAGCTCGAGGCCAGCCTCTCAGACGACCTCCCGGACCGACCACGACGCGGGTTCGGCGCGTTGGACAGTCGAACCCTACCCTCTTCACCCCTCGAACGTGTCCAGGCCGCGGCCGTTGAGGCCTACGTTTCCGCCGACCGCGACCAACACCCGACGATCAGGCCGGGGGAACTACGGACATCCCGAGCTCTCCCTGTAGACATATTACAATATGCCCTGATCTCCCCACCAGTGTACATTACAATACAGCCTGTGCCTTTCCGGGCATCGGTGCGCATTATAATGCGCATCAGGGCGCATTGTAATGCGCCCCCCCGCCCATTTCTCTCGGCCTATGGCGAGCGCCTCGGCATCAACGGCAAGGTGTCAAAATAGCCGAAAATGACCTATTTCGGGGGAATCATAGTTTCCGGGCAATACCGTGATGTTTTTCTCATTGCCGGTTAGCTTGCCGAATCCTTGTCACAGCATTTACGGCGTGGCGGGAACCGGAAATACCCGTTGCCATCAATCACTGATCTTAGACCCATATTTGGGTGATTTCCCTCAATCATTGATCTTAGACCCATATTTGGGCGGTTTCGCACAGTGAGTACCCTTCCTCTCTGTATATGTGTCAGAATTGGGAGATTGTGCTATGTACACTCAATCTACAGTTTAGGATCACGATTTATAGGGACCACGAAAAAAAACTGTATTTATGAGCTGTTTAAAAAGACAGAAAATTCGTAGCATCGAACCATATGAACTTTAGGGCACACGCGCACAGACACAATACATCTGGGGAAGATCATATAGCAAGAAGAAAATAGTGTCCGTTCAGTTACTCCTCCCCGCTTTCCTCGTCTGCCTTGTCTTCATCTTCATCAGAATCATTTGCCCCGGGGTCCATCATGGCCTCCAGCTCTTCGGGCGTGTACCCAGTATCCATCGCAAACGGGTCGAGATTTAGTGCTATTTCCTCGTCACGGCTGAGGGTGAAAGTCTCCGTTGCAGGGCTGTCAATGTCCATCTCGTTGTTGGGGGTAGTTGCGCGATCCGCGGGAATTACGTCGTTGACAGGCGGCGGTGGGACAGAGTCGATGATGACAGGTGGCATTTGAGGTGCCGCAGCGGGCAGAGGAATTGAAGGTGTTGTGGAAGGAGCCAGCTGTCGAGCCCCATCTTCGTCTGCCTCGCCCTCGACAGCTGGCAATGCACCCGATCCCGATGCCGGTTGTGGTGGCGGCGGAGACGGAATGTCTTGATCTGCCCCATTAACAGCCCCTGCACTTGCGGCGCTTGCTCGTGTCCTAGTCATCCTCAGCGCAAACAGAGTAACATGACAGTGGAACTGCTTACACTCTTAGTGGCCGCGGTTTCGGTGGCTCAGACACCCCACCTCCTTTCGCTACTCGCTTGCTTGCACGCGGGTCCTCTTCTGTTGCTCGCTTCCTGAGAATATAGTTAGTTATTCATATCTTTCTGAACGCGGCAGATACGTACCTCTTCTCTGGTCGTTCCTCTGCCGCCTTCTTTCCCTTTGCCGCCTTCTTCTCCTTTGCCGCCTTCTTTTCCGCCGCTTTCCGCTCCTTTTCAGCCGCTTTCCTCTCCTCCTCCACTCGCCGCTCCTCCTCCTCTTCTGCCTTCTCCCTTGCTTTGTCGGCCTCCGCTTGCTCCATCGTCGCACGACTCTGCGTCAGAACATCCGTCAAAACCCAGCACACATCGTCCACCAAAAGGTTCCAGAGCTCGTTTGTCTCTAGCGCCGTCTTCTCAGCTCCAAGTCCGTCTGCAGCGGCCGCATTACAAATTGACTGACCCCACCACGCAAGCCCAAGAAGCAACAAGACAGGGCCATTTCGCCCGCGCTTGTGCAGCTTGCACCAGTCGAGGACCCAGAAATCGCGGGCCGAGCGGCTGGGCAACTCTGTCTTATCTGTGCTCGTCTCGACCTTGTCCCATCGTGTACCTGGCCCAAGGTATTTCCACCACGCCAGCAATTCCTCCCCAAAATTCGCACTGACGGGATAATCCGCATAGATACGATGCTCTTTAAACCAATCCGCAAATTCCTGCGGCCGGACCGCCCCTTTCGGTAAGTTTCCTTCATCCTCCGGGTGCCAAAAAGACCACTCATGTTTCACCAGAGCGTCGAGAAGTTTCGTCCAACGTGGACCCCACTCCTTGGCCGAGAGGTAAGTGTGCGCTCGCACCAAGCTTTCGGACCACTCGGAACGGTCGACACCATCGTCGAGACCATCCTCTGCAGCGGAAGACGGGTCCGTCGACAACGGGGGAGGTGTGCTTGGAGGAACGGCGGACGTGTTCGGCGCGGGGGGGGCGGGAGGGGAGTCGTTGGGCGCGGGGGGTGCGGGAGCGGACTCGTTTGGGGCGGGGGGTGCGGCGACGGACGTGTTGGGCACGGGGGGTGCGGCGACGGACGTGTTGGGCACGGGGGGTGCGGCGACGGACGCGTTGGGCACGGGGGGTGCGGCGACGGACGCTTTGGGCGCGGGGGGTGCGGGAGCGGACGTGTTTGTTGATGAGGGTGGGTGGGGCACGGACGGCGGTGCTTCCTCCCTCATTGACAGCAGGTTTTCTGGCTGCAGCGGGGGCCATGCGCGCGATTCGCATTCCGCCTTGCCTGATATATGCGTCAGATCTTTATTTCCCCTCGTTCACACACTCGACCACTTACTGAACGCCGCTCGACCGTACCGTGTAATGGAGGCTTCCATAGCTGTGAATCCTTTGTGGTCAAACTGAGCCCACGTCCGCGACGTTTGGAGATTGGTGGTTTCCGAAAAGACGCTGTAATCAATGTGAGGTTAGTGTGGCTCGTGGATATAAGAAGATATTAGAGCCGTACGTCCGCAAACAAACTTCTCCTTTCTCTGACCCCACTGGACCAACTACCAGGATTACTACGTGCGCTCCTAAACGCTCGGCGAGGGCATCAGCCATGGGTATGCCGACTTCTGTTAGCGTCTCCATCGCACTAAATGTGAATTCATTAGTTTCTGAAGTAGTCGTCGCCAGCTCGGAACATACTTATGATATTCTTCGGGACCGCTAACAGGTACCTTCCTCGCCGACTTCCATTCCTCCATAGCTTTCTCATACATTTCCTCGCCCTTCTTGACCACAGATGCTTTGAACTCCTCACTCTCCGCCTCCCATGAATTCCGTACAAACTCTTGCGACATCGAAAACCGGTCGCCATGTGGTTCCCCGTCTTGATTGAGTGCCGCCCACATCGCGTCGAATTTCGGCTTGATGCGCTCGGCGTAATGGAGTTTCGAGTAAACTGAAATAGCAGGCTTGCGTCGAGGGCGTGCAGTGGGCCCGCTCATGCTCTGCATGGTGCCCAAGATGCTACGAATAGCACCGCTGTGAACCTTCTTGCCGCGCCAGCGATTGCGAAAATAATTAGAAAGCTTCTACTCAATCATGTCAGCGCAACAATTTTTTCAGCGTAAAATACTACTCACCGCACGAAGTTTTTTCTGAATCCCGTCGCGACGGGTCTTCTCCGCCTTGTCGGGATTTGGCGGAATGTTGGGGGGATTGTCTTCAGGTTTGCCGTTCACATTCTGCGTAAAGGGCAACTCGTAACCGTAACGCAGGATGAAATTATTTGTGGCGTCGTCGTAGATGGGGCCGGGGTCGTCACCCGCATCCCGTAGTTGGTCGCGGAACTGCTCAAGCCAGTCGAGTTTCTCTCCCGTGAAAGCAGTTTTACGTCCTGGTGGTAGGTTTTTCTTAGCGCGAGCCATGGTGAGTGGTCGATAGTGGTGAGTGCACGATATATGTTATTGTTTTTTTTGGAGGCTGTTGGCCTGCCAGTGCTTCCTCTTTCGGTCATGGGCAAGCGTCAATTCAGTAAGAATTTCAAGTCAAATACCGCCTCATTATTCAAATACTTTATAGTTAATCTACATTACCCTGAATCTCACCGCTCCCGACGCCCCCGACGTGTCCGGTACCCACGCGTACTTGAGGACAGGGCGGCGTCTCTTCGAAAAAGGCGCCGGTCTATGCCTGACGTATCGTGAGTATCGATTAATGTTTCTGTATCATGGTTTCTGACTTCCCAACGCTACCAGACGAAGCAGCGGATGATGCTCAAGCCTGGGCGGAGCTCTGGGAGCACCGCGCCGGGTGGGGTCGCCCCCAATGGGGTGACGGGTCGTGGCTTAGCAACGACTCGCCGGAGGGATGGCCGAAAACTTGGGACGACCCTGGGGATGACGCGGCTGCTGGGTGGGGATGGGGATCAGCGGAGCACCAGGCAGCGCACGCGGCAGCGGCGGGTGAAAAGGAGGCAGAGGCTGCGGCTGAAGAGGAGGTGGAGGCGGTGAGCGGCGGTACCACCGCCGATTCGAACGAAGGGTCCGGTATCCCTTCCTCAAAGTAACACTGACTTGTTTTTGCGCTTCCTCAACCAATGCATCACATATTCGTCGTCGCAAAGTCCCTCTTGAGAAAAAACGAGTACAAAACAAGTGCAATTCATTCTACAGGACAACTTCATTCCAGGGCTCGACAACGCGCTGAAAATTTTCGTGCAATCAGTAAGCAGTAAGCATAAGATAAGAGATTTCCACACCTTTTTCCGTGGTCGTGCTGCGACATCCTCCAGTGCCCGTTTCTTGCCGCCCGACCCTCCCCGCTGCAAACGCGCTAGAAGCGCTGCATCCGCATCTTGAGTTTTCTGTATAGGCTCGCGTGAATGGAGGGCATAGTTTGTTGAGGGTAATTGCCTCTTACCTGCTGCAAAGCACGCGCTTTCGCCTGGCGCTGCTCTGCTTCTAATCTGCACCTTTTCTTTTGCCTCTCAGCTTCTTTTTCGATCCGACGTCGACTCTCAAGAGAGCGCGGGTTTGAGGGGCCGGAAACAGGCAGAAGTCTTCCGCCAGGATGCTGAACGCTGACGAAGGGCTGCGAGTGTCCCGGGGCGAAGGTGAAGACTTGGGTGCCATCACAAAGCGAGGGGGTGAGTTCTTCTTCTCGAGCATTCTGCGCCTCACGCGCGGCCTTGGCTTCCTTGGCTCGACGGCGGACATCCTGCCAATACTCGCCAGAGCGTAAGATCTCGGGACGGTCCATGAATGAATCCTGGAGGTAGAGGGATGGGACGTGAAAGTGACGCTTGGTTGTCACACTAACTCAGTATGGTGCACTCGCTATCAATCTATAATGATGGTGCACTCACCACGAATGATTCAGAAAATGTGTTCTAGGGACCGCAGAACTGCCGGATATCAAGAGATTTTTCAAGGAGCAGTCAACTAGATGATCATAGAATGCCTCTTACCTGTATGAAGCTGAAATACATTTGCATACCGCAGCAAATTGAGAGACACCACTTTGTAACAAAAATGCTCTCAAGAGCGAGAGGCTAAGAATTAAATCATAGGAAAATTGGAGGTGGGGCAGATAGTGTATCAGAATCGTTTTTGCGCCTCTTGAAGGGGTTTCAGTTTAAGAGGACAGGAAACGCTGAAAGTCGACAAGGAGACTCATACTCTCAAGGGTTTCTTCAGTACGGAACATGGTTGGACTAATGAAAAGACCGAAAAAATCTATAAAATATGAGAGTTGTACTCAAAAATCAGAAATAAAGCGCAGATCATACCTTTCAAATATCAGACCTCAGCGCAAAGAGACAAGACTTTGCGATAAAGAACTTTGTGCTTTGAACAATATTTTCACTTGGTCTTGGCAATGATTTGACCGCGGTATATCGTTCCGTACTATGATCGACATCGCTAATTCACTACTCGTCGTCATCATCGGCGTTGTCCAATTCCATCTCTTCCTCCTCGTCCAGCTCAACCTCCAGAGGGACCAGTTCCGATACGTCCACCAACTGATCACGCATCACCGTCTTGGATCGGTCCCGCACCGCCGCCCATTTTCCCCGCCATGCCGACTCCCACGCCCGTTCCCGCGCAGCCTGCGCTAAAGCATATGCCCGCAGCCCCTCTTGCAACTCCGCTGTAACCTCCGACGCCCTGGATTCACTTCGTTCTTCCCACCAGCGCGCTTTCCACAAACAAAACTCAAGTACGCGCCGCATTTCTTCATCCAAAAGAATCAACTCCTCACGCCACCGGTCAGCGCGGGCACGCGCTTTGGTCCACTCGACCCGAATGTCTGTTTAGATGTCAATAATAGTTGAATATAAAATACACAATCATACCTTCATGGAGAGAGCCGTCCCCGTTGACGTCCGACGCCCGGACACCGCCAGAATACCAAATCCAAGAGAGTTGCCTTCGTCCTTCGCCAGTTTCTAGATTGAATAAGGTAGTGAGCTCAACCGGTTGCCCGTATTCGTCTAGATCATTCCCAGTCGCGTCTTCGGGCAATCCTGCCAACAACCGTGCCTTGCGATTTTCTTCCTTCTCTTGCTCGTTCAGCAGCCGCTCGTTCATTCCGCGGATATCCTCTTTCTTGAGCTCCTGCAATTCTTCCTCCCACGCGCCAGAACCCCGTAAGTGAAGTAGAGCTTCACGCGCTGCGCGATAACGTGAGCTTGCGGATCCGATGCGCCGCTCAATACCATCGAGAAGCTCCCGCGACTTTGTATAAGCGCCTTGACTGTTGGCAACATGTCGGCGCTTGAATTGATGCGCAAATGTGCGAGTGCGTAGATTGGAGCGTAGGGAATGGAGTGCCTCTTGAGCCTGTGCATAGCGTAGGGCGTCTTCTTGCTGAACGAGTGACGGCGCACAAACGACGGCGCGTGCATCCGGGGGTAGAGAAGAGGGTAAATAAATGGGGATGGTTTCCGGCTGTGCATTGTTGCCGGTTGGTAGGGCGGGTGTTTGTTGACTGAGCCAAGTCTTCAGTCCGGGCATGTACTTGGCTTGCTCGTCGTGGAGAACCTTGACCTTTGCGAGGAGGACTGTTCTTGAGCGTTGGAGGGTGGTAGCTTGTATCGTGGTACGATTCGGGCGTTTGACTTCGAGTTGTAATGTCGCTCTGGAGAAATGAGAGTGATGTAGATGATATATCAAGAAATCACGTACTGTGTTTGTTGAATCTCGATACCCTCAATCAAGAAAGGCCCAGGCTTGACGGTGAGGGCAGAGGCGCCGTCACGAGCCACTGCGGCATGTTCCTCAGCGGCGATACGCGCCAACACCTCGGTCATGGTTTTGGCTATATTGCTGTTGGGTGAATGAATGTTTTGAAACACATACGCTGGACTCACCTTCGACTTCGGTATAGTCGTACGGACTTGGATTCTCCTGGTCCATCTCCCAGTCTCGTACCATCTTCTCCCACTTTGCCAAGTCGCCTTCATGCCCCTCGCGTAAACCATTGGTGAAAGAATGAAAAGCGCGACTGTGAATCATGGCTTGAGGTATCGCCAAGACCATCTTTCGCAGTAGAGAATTCCCTGTCATAGGATTCCGATTAGATACCAAGACAGCACACAGATTGAATTACTGACCGAGATCGACGGTCTTTTTCCAATTAAAGAAAGCACAGAGGTCATCAATGGTATCCTCGCGCGAACCCGGTCCCATGACGGATATGGATCTGGCTGCCAAATTCAGCCACGACCAATTTCGTTCTACCCCTTCGCCATCCGTCCGCCCCACGCCCTTTGTGAAATTAAACGAGAATGGGCCGTGGCATTTCTTGACGTGCGGAGGGAGATGAAATTTAGGGACTTTGAATATGACTTGAACCCAGTCCGGGAGTTGGAGGTCGTCCGGCATATGCTTGGCGCGCGTCCAGAAATTTCGGCACCACTGACAAGCGATGTCATAGCTGGCGACAATCGTCAGCAACGTGATGCCTATGAGACTCGAAAACCAGAGATAATCCATATTAGAATACCTAGATAAAAGAATTGTAAACTGATATCGGGGACTTTGAACAAATGTACGCACTTTTCTCCCTTTTGCAAGTCGCCAGTACCGAGTGGGCGGAACATTTCGTGACGCGAGCAGCTGACAGATCCTATCCCCGTAGCCCGTAATCCCTTGGAACGTTTGTTGTTGGCGGACCAAAGGGCGGCAAATGAAACGCAGTGACTGATCTGTCAAACGGTGAGTATTTACCCTTCAAATCAATAGACCAGAATATACCTCGTCCTCGTCGATGTGTTCAGCCAGAAATTTGAGGTAACTGTCACTCGCAACCATGTAAGCCCATCCTGGACCCAAGGTTGGATCGTTTTCGCGGGTGGATTGAGCTCTTCCCTTCATCTTGAAGTTGGCGTCCTCGGAGACAAACTGCCGATAGATCCAGCTACAAAAACGGATCAGTTCCTGAGATGAATTTGTCACAATGTAGTAACATACGCGACTTCGGGTGGAGCGTTCTCCCATCCGTCCGGCAAATTAATGCCCGGGTGGGGACATGCACGGCACGGCATAGCCAGTTCACCAGGCTGAGTTCCTGCGATGCCGCCGAGATCATGACCTCGTCCTGCCCGAATGCACATTTGCAGGTGCCGATATTCCCGGACCATGTTCATGAACTGTTGCAAACGATCCTGAAAATCATGGTGTCAATATGAATTCATGTGAAATTGAGGTTAACTTACTGGAACTTTCCCCAGTCCCGCTGCATTTGTCAAGAGGACTAAGCTGTTGTAGAAATCATAGCCGGGGAGTCGAGCTTGTAAGTTGAGCTTGTGAAATCGCCGGAGAAGGCTGAGTGTGGCCGCTGTCGATGGGTCTTGATGCGTAGCGGGAAACCAGCCGACGTTCAATAATTGGGCGACCTCGGAGGCTGCACCGGAACAACGACAGAAATCGATGTTAAGCGAGTGGATGCCGTTGTTGTCAAGCACGACAAAAGGCCTAGATGTACCGGAGTAATTGAATGGACAATCTTCCCCAAATGGATGTCCAATTTGGAACCGTAAATCGAGGTCTTGAGAGGTCCGTCGCTGGAAATAGCCATTGTCCCATTCCTGCGCGGTAGTGAATTAAGATGAAAGAAATTCAGTGACACCTTAGTGTACCTGGAGGAGATGTAGAGGTTGGTCACGGTGTTGTTGAATGACGCAACCGCGACAGAGGAGGCGATTGCCGAAGCAGTCGTCGCAACGCCAAGTGGGGTCGGAATGGCCGCAGAGGGCGCAACCTTTACACCACCACGGACCCCGACCTTTGAGTTGTAGCAGACCGTCTTTGTAGTCGTCACGCATCGGAATCCAGGTCTTTACTGGATGATCCTGGTAGAGGCATTAGTTGCTATCAGTAGATACAATTAAAATACTTATGCGTACCGAATTTTCGTATCGTTTAGCTTTGACTTTAATCTTTAGCGCGGCAGGACCTTCAGAGAGAACAGGTGGGGGCTGGTCGTCGTCGAAGCCCATGAGTTGATCGAAAATATCATGGGTAGACTGTTTCTCAGGGGATCGCGGAGGGGCGGGGTGATGCTCAACTCGAACGCGGCGCTTTGATGCATTAGCCACACTGGTTCCTTGTTCCGCCGAAGTATGCTTGTAAACAACTCGTTTTCGTTTCCGGTCCATCGTGATGTGTTGGTTGTGCAAAAGAACAGGGAAAACTGATTATTCACTCGGCGAGTACGGATTTTAAAAACATTGATTCAAAACAACAACAAAATCTGCAAATATTCCCCCTCGATTCAGCCGCGGTGACGACGCCGACCGGTCCGCGCGGTCGCAACAGACGCGGGTGGAGCCGAATTTGGCACCTCCGAATAAGCGGGTGGATCATCATTGTCACTGTGTGGTGGGGAGGGCGGAGGTGTAGGTGCCGGCGTGGGCGGACGAAGGACGGGAGATGGCGTGCGCGAGAGCGAATCGATCCTGAACGTCAAGATGGGGCTCGAGGGGCGGGTAGTCCTGCGAGATTGGCGGGTTGGCGTCGCAGGCTGGGACTGACGTGATGAGGAAGACGTCACGCTCGGCTGCGTGGGAGCGCGACGTGGCACCGAGGGAGATGAGGGAGAAGGGCGAGGCTGTGGTTGAGGTGGAGCGGGAACAACGGGCGAGCGAGGTGACGGTGCAGCACGTGGGGATCGAGGGAAGCGCAGGGAGACGACAGAAGGCGACGAGGGAGGCGACGAGGGGGATGATGAAGGAGGTGACGAGGTGGAGGGGGTAGAATGTGCAGTCGTGGAGGGTTCGAGGGGTGCATGCCGATGCTCGCCGCGATGACAGCCCGCGTGCCAGGCAGCGAGGAGCTCCGTGTAGTCCCAATACTTCTTCACACTGGCTCGCGAGATCCCTGCGACCCGTGCATTCGCCGATGGCCTGCATTCAAGGTTAAGACAGAAATATTGGAGGAGAAGATAATGGCGCACCAGGACGTATAGATTCCAGGATGCGTCACGAATGCCCCAGAGACCAAATACATCGCCTTGCCAGCCAGATTCCTATCTGTTTCCCCGGGATCCCAATAAACTGGGGGATTGCACTGGTTCATGAGCGATGAGAGATGATAATGAAAGAGAGTAAATGTTTGGTATTGTTGTCCGGATTGAGAGAATGATGATCGATTGAGAGGTGATATGATATGTACATGGCAAAAAACTAATCCAAACCCAAGGCAGCGAGCAGCTTGCGACGGCGCTGCTGGCGTTGCGCATGGTGTCGCGCGTTGATGCGAGCGGCCCAAGCCTTGATGGCCAAAAGGTCCCGATTTCTGGTTTGGTCAGCAAAGAAATATACGGAAAAGAAAAGTCTCACTTTTCACGATAACGCTGGGCCGAGTCCGCTTTCGCAATGTGCCGGGCTGCCTGAACGAGCAGGGGGTCGTGCTTTTGCTTTTCCCTAAGGGCCGCCATTCGTTCCCGCTTTTTTGCATTACGAGCTTCCCTATTGCTGATTGGAGAGATGAGAGAGAGAGCCGGGTATTGAAACGAAGCACGCGAACCGCTCGTTATACGCGCGGGAGGCGCACCGTCGCTTGTATCGTCGGATGGCGGCGGCGTCGGTTTCGTCGACGGATGTGGATGGTGTCATTGGGAGGGTATGGTGGGAGAATGGTAACCGAGGGAACGATAATTGATTAGCCGAAGTTGATTGACAGCCCCGCCGTCAAGAGGAAAAGCGGGTGAGAAGGATTGGATAGGTACTAGTAGGAGTGTGCCTCTCGACGGGGCCATCGAAGGGCGAGACAAAGGTGTGAGGGGATCCCCTCGACGTTGATCGTCGAAGGGCGGGATGAAGGCGGGATGTGAGAGTAGTGTCACGCAGTCACATAATCTAACACATTGATGATGCTGCTGGAGGCGGCAAGTGTTTGCCGAAAGATTGACGGCGGGGATCAGCTGCTCGGGCTTATCCGGGCCTGGATCAAATGCCGAAGTGCCGTCAGCCGGCACTTTCGGTAAATCCGAGGGGCACATTAAAATGCGTCCAAGTGCACATTATAATGTGCACCATGTCTCGAGAAGGCATAGGATGCATTGTAACATGCACCCCCTCAGAATCTCGAGGCGTGTTATAATGTACCTGCCTGTAGTGTTGACATCCCAGATACACGGTTTGAAGAAAGAGGAGTTGACGGGGGGGCAAGACGTATATTCCGCCGTATGTCTCAACGCGGAGTTGCGTATCCAAGACCCCGCAACCGGTGAGATGGGATCGGAGACAGGTCATGCACATCTCCAGTTCTTTAAACGC
The DNA here is from genome assembly GCA_037176885.1 of Favolaschia claudopus. Lineage (NCBI taxonomy): Eukaryota > Fungi > Basidiomycota > Agaricomycetes > Agaricales > Mycenaceae > Favolaschia > Favolaschia claudopus. The sequence goes on along the minus strand of JAWWNJ010000097.1, from coordinate 219,907 downwards.
CCGCACGATCGCGAGCGAATGAAGGAGTGGAAGTTGCGCGCACCGTATGCCGCAATGCGCGACGGTGCGGCGAGTAACAAACAAGGCGAGGCGGGTAGCAAAAGAGAAAGAGAGAAAAGATTCGGACGCACCGCTAAAGGCAAACTATTTCCCTCTTCGTTTGAATTCCAACGCTAACTTAAAATTCTGCAACAGCGTCAGTTTACTGGCAGCGACGGTCATTACATTTCACACCCAGCCGGCACTCGTCCTCGGTGCAACACGGACGGAATGACGGAAGTGGGGATGACCGCCGACAGACGACGAGTAGTTTTGAAAACGGGGACTGGAATTGACGGCTCACCTGAACGCCCGGGCACGCCCATGCTACCCGACATTCTACACAACCATCGTCCTTCAATCGTCCCTATTCCCCCACCCAATTCACCCATCAGCGAGCTTGAACTTCCTGACGCGGCTCCAGAACCGTATGTGTCTTGTTGTCGAGAGATTAAACGGCTTGTTGATATGAGAGACAGCGCGAGGGATGTGAAGCAAGAAGACGTTGAGGTGGTGTTGGCCAGCAACGACGACGCAATGGTCGTGGAGGAAGGGGAGATTGTACCTGATTCTCTTCCCACGACCAGCGCGGCAGTTCCGTCGGAGCCGACCACTTCTTCCGTCGGACTATCGGACGCCGAGATGGCCGACGTCTCGACCGCGGGCGAGAACGAACGAGACCAATGGGCCTCTGATCGCCAACGGCCAATTCGACTTAGCCGTCAGGAAGTAGCGGCGGTCACCGCCGGATATCGGAACGAAGGGAAGCCTATCAAACCATTTTTCATTCCTCGCCATCCACCACAACTCTCTCGCTTCCGCCCTATCTTACCGGCTTTGAACTTGCCCCTCCCTCCGCGTCCGCCCTCTCCGGTAGCCGACAACGACTCGCCGCCGCCCTTGCGTACTCCTTCCCCCGTTACCCCCGATGCTTCTAGCGAGTCGGCGAAAACGACATCTTCGTCGGACTACAAATCGGCAAACGACAAAATGAAACGCCACTCGGGGAGAACTGTCGAGGAGACGGGCAAATGGATGGGGAAGCTATCGGAGGAAGTCGCGGTCTGCGAACCAGAAAATCAAAATCCACAAACCTCAGCCTCTGCGCACGCGTCACCCTCTTTTTCTGAATGACATCTTGAATCCTGTCGACGACTCTTCCGACTCGCCTCCTTCTAGCTCGTCGGCATCAAACCACGCAGCAGCTACGAACTCTCAACCCCCACTTGATGCAGTGTCGTCGAGTGCGCGTTCGGCCGTCTACACCCCAACTGACGACAAAATCCTCGTACCCACCGACCACTTCGTGCGCGCGGTCCGACTCATTCACGTCACCGTGTCGGCGGCCGCGTGTAGTAAGAAGAGTCGCGCGGACGCAGCGATCGACGTCCGGCGTTCGGTGGTCGAAAACGTCGCGTATAAACACCGCGCGGACGTTATGATTGATCAGTGGGCGCTGGTTCCGGGAAATGAGTTCTTGGAGATCGCGCACCGAGACCTATACCATGAGCTCGATCACCGAGCGATGGGGCGCGTCACGTACGTTAACGAGGAAGCACATGCGGCCTTCAGGGACGAGGAGCGCTTGGACGTGGCAAGAATTGAAAATGAATCCAAGGTAGCTGTTTATTTGGACGATGCGATAATCGACACTAATGATCCGGGGGCAGAAACTAATCATCGATTCTGCCTTGATGGACGCCGTAACGACCAAAGTGGGGCGCCACCTTCGTCGACTCGACTCAAGCCAGTTTTGATCCCGCTTCATGACGACGAGGAGGCACGCCCGTTCACTCAATTCGCGTTGGACCAGGGACCGGAGCACTGCGCAGCCGTCAACATGGTTTGCGTCGCGCAATCCAAGACCGTTCAAGGACTCACCATTCTCCGCGGAAAGCTTCTTGAATTCGGGGACCGTCTCATCGCTCTCAGCAGCGATCGTCGTATCGTTCAACAACCCGCAGTTCTCGACTACCCCTCTCCCCACCCTTGTGCCCTTCTTAAGGTTGCGGAGTTCGCGCGTTTCAGAATTTGCCACGCTGGATTCTACAATCATGGGTTCCGGGCGGTTGCGGATACGATCAGTCGCGTATTGCACGTTCAATTCAAGTCGGAGCAGGTAATTTCACACTTGCTCTATGCGGGGTGCTCTCGACACTGTTCCAGCCACAGAGAACCAACTCCTTGGAACACCGTTTCGCTATCCGCTTATGCGCGCCACAGCGTTCGCTAACGGCGCCCCCTTCCCCTGGCCTGACCCTCGTTCTCAAACTGCTCTCCCGCCCGTTCGAGTAAGTTGTCTTTTTCTTCGTGACAGTCCAATCATTTATTTTCGTAAACCACAGCCGATTCCCGCTAGTCGCAAATCTAATACTAGCGGAGCCGAGGGACTACCTGCCGCCGGGAGTAACAGCGATAACTCTCATCGGAGGGGGGGAGTTACAAGTGGATAGGGCTTGCCATGCTTCCCCCCAAACGCAACTCAATGCGCACCGCTATGGCTATACATGAGGACCGTAATCAAGCGTCTGCCTCTAACGCTGTCAAGCAAGGGGCAGATATTTTACGTCCGAGTGTACAACCACTATAGGATCTTCGGTGAGTCGCATTCTTTTTCGTTCCCCGCGGATGCGTTAAACCATAACAGACTACGAAGAAGATCAACCGATTTATTCATTCTCATTTCCAGTGTTCATATATCCGCAATTCTGTGTTTGGCGACGAGGCGAATGGATAGGGTGGATGTAAATCTGACGGACTATGCGGCGGTGCGAAATCATGACTTGTACAAATCTGAATTCAGCGACTCACATCTTGGCTACATCACCGAACTCTTTCTTGGGACTATATACACGCGTACTATACACGATTACGCTTGGACTCGCGGTTACAGGACACGGTATAGGCGAATTTTACGACTACCTTTACGACCATACTTCACGACTTCTTTCTTGTATCTCGACGATACTTCTGGTTACTTTCTACGATACACTACAGTATTTCCACAGGATACTGTTGACGGTCTTCTTACAGACCATGTTAGGGTGCTTACAGCTCGCCCACTACTTACTACTGCAATGGAACCGGATTTCTAGGCTGTACCATTTTCGTGCGAATAACGGATTCAATCGACTTGAAGTGCCAATGGTTCTCAGTCTTCAACTTGATTACTCAACGGAAAACCTCCAACCTATGCTGCTACAGGATCCCGCGGATGAACAAGAGCTAGAAGATGATGACGAATTCATTTTCTATCCGCTCACCATGACCAATGCGGAAGGCACTTCTTACCAGGCGTTTACAATGTACAAACGTGTGGATAAAAAGGTACGCCCAGTATCAACTACCTTTTCACCCGACTATGCAGTACGACGCAGTATACCAGAGGATCCTCTCCTTACCTTGCCTCCATTACCGACTCACCCTGAGGACTTCATAGATGGAAAACGGCTTACTCGTGAACGCATGGAGTCCTTGGACATCAACAAATCGGGATTCCTCACACCCACGGAGGAGCGATTATTCCAGTGGATTATGCGTACCAACGAGGAAGCTGTTGCATTCGAGATTCCGAACGAGGAACTTTCAAGGAAACTTACTTCAGCCCCTACAAAATTTCAACGGTACCGCACGTCCCATGGGAATACAGGAATATCCCTATTCCTCCTGGGATCCTCAACAAAGTCATCGAGGTGCTCAAACTAAAGATGGATGCGGGGGTTTACGAGCCTTGCCAGTCATCATATCGCTCTCGATGGTTTTGCGTTCTCAAGAAGAATGGGAAATTACGGATCGTTCATGATCTACAGCCACTCAACAAAGTTACGGTACGTGATGCAGGGATGCTTCCAATCATTGATGATTTCGTAGAAGGATTTGCGGGACGACAATGCTATTCCGTCTTTGATCTCTATTGGGGATTTGACGCCCGCCAAATGGATCCCGAGAGTCGAGACATGACAGCATTCATGACTCCTCTTGGTTTATTACGAATTGCATCCATGCCAACCGGATTTACGAATTCACCCGCAGAGTTTCAGCGATGTATGGTATTCATTCTTCATGACGAAATTCCACATGTCGCCAACATCTTCATTGATGATCTTCCCATCAAAGGATCACGGACTCAATACCTGGGCGCAGACGGAAAGCCTGAAACTATTTCAGAGAATTCTGATATCCGCAGATTCATTTGGGAACACGCTCACGACGTTCACAGGATTCTACACAAACTCAAATGCGCGGGGAGCAACAGTTTCAGGTACAAAAACGCAGATATGTCGCCCAGAGGTCCTGATTGTGGGACAAACCTGCAATGCAGAAGGAAGAATTCCTGATCCCAAGAAATTGGCGGCAATACTCGATTGGCCAGTTCTCACGACACCCCAGGACGTGCGAAAGTTTCTAGGGTTATGTGGAACCGTTCGTATCTGGATAGAAAATTATTCCGGCTTATCCGGCCACTCACGGAGTTATACCGCAAATCAGAGGAGTTCAATTGGAATCATCGCCGCGCGGAGGCTTTTGCGAAAATCAAACAACTTGTAGTTTCGCCGCCAGCGTTACGACCTATTGACTATGAATCAGAATTAGGGGTATATCTGGCCGTAGACTCGTGCAGCGAGGCTACTGGAATGATTCTATCTCAATTGGACGAACAAGGACGACGCCGCATTGCCCGGTATGGATCTATCCCTATGAGTGACAGAGAATCACGATACTCACAACCAAAACTGGAGCTTTTTGGTCTATATCGAGCACTACGACATTGGCGCCTTTACATAATAGGAGTCAAAACGTTCAGAGTCGAAGTGGATGCCAAATTTATCCAAGGACTCCTTAACAACCCAGATCTACAGCCAGACGCAGCAGTAAATCGATGGATTCAAGGGATTCTTATGTTCCACTTTGAATTGATTCATGTGCCAGCAACCAAATTCCAAGCACCTGATGCATTATCACGGAGACCTAGAGCCGTAGGAGAGGAAGCACCGGATGATGATGACGAATGGTTGGATCAGATCGCCCTTTCTGCATTCAAGGCCCCGTGCTACTTTCGCCCAATACAGCAATATTACGAGAATCCAGGGATCCAACTCTATCAGAAGCGCTTGCAGGTACTGATGACACGCCGTGCTCAGGAACAACAGATGGAGGACATCATCAAATTCTTGGAGACATTAGAAATGCCCAAGTTCCCTTCCACTCAACGACAGAGACGGTTCATTTCAAAAGCAACACAATTTTACGAACGCAAAGGCAAAATCTGGAGAAGGAACGGAAACAAGACACCGCAGTTGGTGGTGATGCAACCAGAAGCTCGGTTATCAATTCTCACACAGGGTCATGAGAATCTAGGCCACCGTGGCGCTGATGCCTTATGGGATCATTTAAAGATGCGCTTCTATTGGCCACATCTACGAGCAGATATCCAGCATCATGTTGCCTCCTGCCCGCAATGCCAGGTGCGATCCACGAAAAAGGTAGAAATTCCTCCCACGGTTTCCTTGCCCACCGCAATCTTCCAGAAAATCTATGTCGACATCATGAGAATGCCACCCGCTGGAGGATTCAACATGATTGTCGCGGCCAGGGATGATTTGACAGGGATCTGTGAAGCTAAACCTTTGGCGCATCAAACTGCAAAATCTATGGCCGACTTCTTCTTCACTCATATATATTGCCGGTATGGATGCCCCTTGCAAATTACCACGGATAACGGGTCCGAAGTACTTGCCGCTTTCGAATTGCTTATGCAGCGTCTCCACATTCCACAGATCAGATTTCTCGGTACAACAAACACGCTAATGGTGTAGTGGAGCGTGGGCATTTTACCTTACGGGAAGCTTTGGTCAAAGCCTGCAACGGCAACTTGGCAAAATGGCCTAAGATGCTTCCCGCAGCGGTATTTGCTGACCGTGTCACAGTCAGCAGTGTAACTGGGTATTCTCCATTCGAACTTCTGCATGCAACACAACCCCTCTTGCCCTTTGATCTTACAGAAGCCACCTTTCTGGTGGAAGGTTTCCATTCCGGAATGAGTACATCGGAGTTACTGGCGTTACGTATACGACAACTCCAGATGCACCCGGCGGATATTGCCCGCGCTGCGGATACCCTCAAACGGGCCCGTTTTGCTTCCAAAGCACAGTTCGAGAAGCGATTTAAGCGGCGGTTAGCAAAGACAACCTATGAGCAGGGAGACTTGGTATTGATGCGAAACTCCCAGTTAGAAATGACGGTGAGTTCAGCCAGAAAAACAGAAGATCGGTACTTGGGACCATACGAGGTACACCGGAAGAATAAAGGAGGAGCTTACATTCTCAAGGAACTCGACGGAACATTATTCGAGCGCAATCCAGTAGCCGCATTTCGGTTATTGCCGTATATCACCCGAGACCATGAGTTTATGAGGACAGGATGGATGGGAAAAGATGACGAGGAGGCCGAAGACACCGGAAGTGACTCAGAATCGGAGACGGATGCAGATACCAGTTCTGAGGATGGGAACTAAAATACTGGAAAAAGGATAATTGGCAAACTGCGGTGGGTGGCGTATTTCTCTTTGACTCGACAAGATTTCCTGCCTCACTATAAAAGCCAGCTTCCAGACGATCCTCGCCTCATCATGAACCCCCACAATTGTTCTAACCACTGCTTGTCTATTCCCGATCGCCCACTTACGCCTCGCCGTCTACCCCAAATCCGCCCACGAACGTCCACGCAACCCTACCCCATGACTACTGAGGCACGAGTGACCATCAAGAAGTATGGCCAATCAAAGAACAACAAAGGAGAAGGTGTACGTGTCAATGGAGACGGAGTACGTGTCACAACTTGTTTCTTGCCGCCAAGCACTAATCACAGGTTGTGTACCACCAAACCGCAGACGCTCAACTACAACGTTCCCCGTCGTCGAGGGCGCCCTCCTAAGCCGAAGGATCCCAGTGCCGCCCCCGCCGATACCAAAGTTATCACCCTGCCTGCCTCGTCGTCCTTGACTGTCAGCATGGACACCGCAGGCACTTCCACCCAGCCTAGCCCTCCGGTTATTGAACGGGGTCGCCCTCGTCTTCCTAAACCAATCGCCCAGGATGCGCCCAACGTCGCGGAGCCGGAGGATCTATGGGATTTGTGGGCCGCCTTGTCCTTTCCACGCGCATCCACACCTGCCCCCTCTTCCGACGCCGGCGTGGCTTATACGCAACAACCCGTCGACGACTTGTTCCATATGAAGGATCCGTTCGAAAGCCAAGACATGGACCTTGGAAGCGACAAGGAGGAGGGATACGAGTGGGTAGGAACGGTAGGAGGGGTCAAGTGGGCTAACCAGCCAGGGCCGAAGGTTTTAGGGGATTCGTTGGCTTTGTCGACACCTGCAGTGGAGCAAGCTCAGACTCATCGCACTCCGCCTCCTTCCCCCTTTTATCGTGCTGTCCTCCCTGACTACCCCCGCCCCTTGATCCCGCGTAACTGGGTACCGCCCCAAGGATCAATCTATCACACGGTCGAGATCAGGATCCGTCTGGTCGGCAGCTTGCGATGGATGTACACGGTGCCTGATGAATTCGAATTTGTCGTTCGTCCAGGGGGAATGTTCAACTTTTGGCGTGGGTTACAGGGAATATGGGTTGCTATCGAGAAGCAATGGTCGTGGAGAGGGTACGCATTTGTGAATATGCGGAACGACGAATTGCGCGAGGAAACCACGGTAATGTTCCCCGCTTCCTACGTAGAGATGCCGGCCGCCCCCATGAACATGCGCTGGATAGCTGCTCAGCTGGAGGCTACGACGTTACAATACCCTCTGGCGCCGGCGGTTGGACCTGCTTTGTACCATGACATTGTTCTCACCGATCCCATCTCCTCCGTGTTCGTGTTTCCCCCTGTCACCACTTTCTAAAAATGCGCTACATACTATACGATGGACTACTCTGACGTTTGATTTCTTGGAATTTGCTGTCAATGTCACATGTGCTTCCTTTCTCCACTCCACCTGGTTCGCGACCGGGGACGGTCGCATAATTTCGTTCCCCGCGGATGTCATCATCCAAAAGTGTTTGGAGATAAAGAAGGACAGCTGTCATGGAGAAAGGAAGGAGACTTTCCAGACAAATCCCAGGAAACCAACATAGCAACCATCTCCAGGACATAGCCGCTTCATGCACAGCCGAATTAAGGAGTTGAAACATGTAACATGATAAGCTGTGCGTGCATTGCCAAGGACACAGCCTAAAAGCAGAGGCACAGGATGGACAGTATAGCAATGGACACAGCCTCAGTAGAACTATATATAACTCAGTCAATACCTATAAAAACCCCAACTTGTAGTAGATAGTTTCTCTTCTTAATCCAATCCCCCAGTTACTTGCACTCAAATCTTCACACGCCCGTCCCCTTTTGGATTCATCTGACGACAACTTAGCGCGGCATCTGTTCTGAACACTACTAGCGCGGCATCTGTTACTACTTAGCGCGGTATCTGTTCTTGTTTTCTGTTTAGCGCGGCATCTGATAAATCTGTTTACGACTTAGCGCGGCATCTGATACGACTTAGCGCGGCATCTGCTATACGAAATAGCGGAACCGAGCTTCCCCAGTTACGACATCTGGTAACGTCTTGCCTACGAGACTTACCTCCACGTGCTCATTTCGAGTGCACACCCCATTTTAGCGAAATACAGCTTTACTGCGACACAACGTGGTAAAGTCTTGCATACGAGACCTTATCCCCAGCACATTCCCACGCCCCTCTTCACATTCCTACCCCTTCCTATTCTTACGAATTCACCCACTTCCCACAACTCACTCCCTTATCACAACCAAAGAGAAACTCCCGAATAACGTCACTTCCGGAGGACCTCTTGTATAACACATTATACGCTTGACAGCGCGAGTAACGTGTAAATACACGAGGAGTCATTATCACATCTATCGCGTCGATCCCTCGTGATGGTCACGTGTGCGTGATGGATCCTCCCGATCCTTGACTCGATACTGGCTTCTATCCCACTCATCGCGGCTAGCCTTTCGACGATACGAATGTTCCTGCTTCATGCCTCGCCTCGAGGTAAGGTCCTTCCGGCCCTTGCCAGAACTTCTAATTCGTCCTTGAGTAGAGAAATCTCCTCAAGATCATTGATCCTTTGATGATCCGCTCTTCGGCATCTTCGGCAATCCTTCTGCCGCTACTCGGTTTCCCTTGGTTCGTTGTTCCGCGACTCGAATCCCCTTGATCTTGGTCTAGACGCGCTGCCTAAGTATCCCTCCAATGTTATCCCATGTTCCTTGATGTCCCCTTAGGTCCCAATTCAATTGGTAGAATGGTTAGACTTAGAAGAGGGATTGATATCCTCGACTACCGTGTACGAGTATCCATTTCTGGGTAATCATGAGTCGTAGACAAGTCTAGCTTTCCTTGCATCATTTAGTTAACAGCGCGGGTACGCTTTAACCCTCTGAGATATATTCCAAGAGATGTCCCTATATTCCTCTTAGTTCAAACACGCGTTATATAATATTAAACATGTTCAAAATTGAGAAAACACGGGGTGTTTTCATCCCAGGCCTATCAAAGTGTTTTCTTATTTCTCCCACACTGCTGGCTTGACAGATGGCCCCGTTCTCAACGACCACTGCATCGTTTACTAGTTTACTATACTGATACCTATCTACGTCGTTACAACTTAGGATTAAAAAATCCTCGATAGGCCTAACTTTTCGGCGGGCAACAAAAAAAACAATGACCTGAGCGTGCAGCGGAACCAGCTGGAATGAGTGCAAAAGGTGACCATTCATGCTAGGGAGGGTCCCACGGGCGGTCTGACCACTCTGCACCGGCATGTGATTCCTCCGGCAACAACGGCGATAAAAAGCCGAACGACGTGGGCGACGTGGCAGGCGACTCAAAGAGAATCGTGGACCTGTATCTCGAGCGAGAGGAGGGTGGTGTCCTGGGAGGCAAACGACGAGGGTGCCACTGGTCATTGCGCGGTAGGGGGTTTGTCATGATACGACATCGAGGCTTTGTGCGACGCAGACGGAAGCGACAGCATGCAGCGGACGAGGACAGCGGAGGAAGCCTTGGAGTGAGGAAAGGACGGTTGGGGTACCTCCGAAAGAGGAGCAGGAGCCTCGATGAATCGGTGAAGCGGGGGCGCGAGGGCGGAATGGACGGACGCGTTTGAGTAAGCATGTGTCTGCCGGCGGTGTGAACGGTAGGCGGGGCCTGAATGGGCGCACTGCTGGTCGCGTGGGAGGCTCGTAGGAGATCTCTGCGCTCGGGATGGGGGGTGGATGTGACGGGGTTGCTGGAGAGGGCATGCGTAGCAGCAACATCATATAATTCGGCGGGGATTCGGGCGGAAGGCGGCGGGGCGGCGGGGCGGCGTGTTATGAAACCTCACCTGGGCTTCCAGGTGGTACTGGGCAACGAACTAACGACTTTGCAGAGGGCCCGAAGCTCTACGAAGCCGGAACACGCCCACCGCCCAATTCGATTCCCGTCTCCCGTGGCTCATTTTCTTCCGCGCATCTGTCGCTACACCTCCGGGCCTCGGATTATCTACCCCGCTTTCGCGTCCTTGTACACAGGCACACATCATCTCAAGAAAGCCGACACTTTTCTGCACCAATGTGTACGACAAGACCGCCATGTATTGACTCTCCGTCTCGCACTGCAGACTGGATACTTGGGATAGCAAATACTATATATGGATACTCCTGCTTGGCGCTATTGAGAGAATTTACCTGTCTACTATGCCTCAGTATCACGGCCGACGACGTCAAACCACCATTTTTGATTGGCCGGAAACTTCGGATTTTTTCTGGCGGAACGAAAGGCTTCAGAGCTGATTTGGGGTGTCAGGTATGTTTGTATATCTCGTCCAATGTCTATACGAGCTTACCTTAGTCCATTGTTCCGTCTGCGCGCCATGTGAGCCCGCCGACTCTGTAGAGGCTGATTATGGCAAGGAGGGTTCTGCCTAGGTGAGCATTCCCCTGCTCATATATCACCATATTCCTCCCATAGTTGTATCCCAACATTATTTGGGCTATACTACCCATATCCAGTCTTCGTGGCGCACAGGCACCGCTCGTTGGACCGTTTAATATCGTCGGCTCGCTAAATACATCTAGAAAATCATTATTAAATTATATATTCCGTTGAGAGTCAACAGAGCCCCTCGTGTATTGTAAGAATGTCTAAAGATGATCTAAAGTGGACTCCCCATGAATCCCCGCCCTCCCGCGCGCTTAAGTGCATTGAGACGGCCAGGACAAGCCCGACCAGCGGGAAATTCCCACGCCTGGCCGGCGTCCTCGTTTCGGCCGATTTCGGACCCCCCGGACCAAAATATTTGCCGAATGATCAAAACATCATCAATCCTCGTACTTTTGCTTGCAACTCACTCGTAGGATGCTAGCCTATGACCAGGGTTGCAAACTGTCCCATGGAATTGTCATATACCTTGCGAAAATACTGAAAATCCTTAAGGTGGCCGGAAGGCCGGTCACATATAGTACAATAATTCCCTCCAAGTCATTTCACCGACTAACGACTAAAACTTCAACCCGGGCTCGACTGTCTGCCAACGTCTACGATTTGTCGGCTTCAGATCTGCTAAATTAAAATATCTCTCATTCTCTCTAATGTTTTTTGCAGCTCAAAATGTACTGAATGCCGTCAAAGTCAAACTACTTATATAGTGCTGCAGTTTTACTAATATCATTCTGTTCATTGAGCCTGACGCATCCAAAGACTTCCTTGCGCTCCCGGCGGCAATTTTGTCAGTTGCAGACAGTGCCCAATGTGCTGTAGAGCCACTTATTTTGATCGAGCAGCCTCGTCGTTGCTGTGCAATTCAAGGCTTCCATCTTTCGTATGTCGCCGGCCCCATATCCCTGCTTCTTCCTTCGCTGACGACTTCATTTCGGGTCTTGACAAACGCCGAAGAAATGGCGAGCACAACGTGGGCTATGGTACCGCCTCGAAAAGATAAAGAAAAAGAAATTCTCCTCCTTTTCAGATCCTCCTTCAGTCAAAGCAGTATGTCTCCTCAATCTTGACTGCATCTGTTACAATCTGTGTGCCGACTAATTCAGAGGCGCTATCGCAAAAGTTTCTGGAATCAGAAGCAGCCACAGCGAGGCTGTGGAGATATTTCAAGTGAACACACACTTTACAGGCAGCAGCCTCGTTGTCATTGCGCACAACAATGCCTATATATTCCCCTAAAAGTCAAAGTCGATGCCCATTGACGACCTTCTTTCTCCTCCCTCTCGCTCTCACTTGCAATGGATGTTGACAAGGAACCTACCCCCGGCTCTCTTGATGACTTCTTTCCGAACAGGGAATCATGTTCAACAGTCAATGGTACGAAAATATTTAAATCGAACGTCCAGAGCTTGATATAACTTCCGCGCAGTGTCAGGAGGAACTGGGGGTGCGGGCGGGAACGGCTTACTCATTGGCGGGGTCGGCGGCAATGCTGAAGCACCTCGACTATACATGACTCAGACTAACGCAGAACGGTTCACGGTTAATATGAACGGAAGTGAGTCTTTATAACCTTCATGGAGAGTGCATGGCTAAAGAATGCACAACCCCTCATTGCAGCCGAGCAGGCGTTGATAAATGGAAGTATGTTCACGATTTCATATATCTTTTGTTGGGCAGTGAAAATAAATCCATGAACAGATTATCGCAAGATTGCGTGGGGAGATGTCTACCTGCAAGATCAGCAATACGTGATGGATCCAATCCCCCAGTCTTACTGCCAGTCTTCTTGGCAGCAGCCTCGATACAGTGTTCGAAGAGTTCATGCAGCAAAAATCAATGGCCAGAATCTTACCGTGGCAACCTACAAAGGCAACAGGGCGGAACAAGTGAGTCAATTGGGTGATTTTGAAATTACCGTACTCAGCCTGGGTGCTGGGTTAGAAATGGAAAGCTGATGTCAAATTATACATGCAATATCGGTATCTTTCAAGTATTACCTACGTTAAATCCAGGCTGAAACTGTGTTTGAATAGACATTATTACATCCTCCAGATTTACGGAATAATCCAGTGCAAGGATGTTTATGCTGCTATCTTTCACGATAGTATGTCATCAGATCTCGCTCAATGGATGCTGATATCCCAAATAGATTACATGCCATTCGATCACCTTCTGACCCACTTTCGAAACTCTGTCTTACTCACTACTTACATCTACATCTATTATGTATGGTAATTCATAACTGTGAGGCTTTTAGAGCTGTTCTAACTTGTTTCAGTATCAGCAGCATCATGTAGGGGCTACCTCCATGGCTAACTCATTCGTTGACATTCTGGCAGAAGGTTCAAGATTATCTGACGATGGTTCTGCAAGTGAGTCGAGGTTCAGAACAAGAACCCTTTCTCACAATGGGAGGCATTGTAGTACCACGGTGATCCATTCGGAATATTCCTTTCTTATAGTCTCTGGTCAACGCCAATACATTGGCGATGGCCAACCCTTGAGGTCCCTGCTATGAATGTCTTTTCTTATGCAGACACAAGTCTCCTTGGAAAAGTGTTGCCATGGGATAATTTTCACGACATTTGCCACGAGGACGCGAGATATGAATATCTTGCGGTTTCTTCAGCTGTGATGCATCTGGACAGTGTGTATACTATTGACACATCTGGCAATTCCATTGAAATTGCCACTTCGGAGTCTGACTCTGACCCTGACTTTGATTGGCGCGATGGTTGGCATGGCGGATGGAAACATGCATCAGAGTGGACACATCTTGATACTGCATGCAGAAATATAAGGTGTGTATACAATCATCATTGTTGAGAGGATACTGAAAGGATTATATATGGAAAGGAGGAAGAAATGGTATGTTTAGTCCCATCGTTGTCTAACAGAAACTGAAGGATGATTTTTTTGAGTTATCCAAGTCATAGTGTGACTTTCTCTGAGCCCCCACCGGACGACAATTCCTTCAGATTCACATTCACATTCCATGCTGTGCGGTCCACAGACTATCCACAGACAGAAACGATACCATATGCGTGGCTCAGCCAGGCTAACTACATATTCAAACGTCTGGGAGTCAAATCCAATTTTAGCAACTATGGTATGTATGTCAGTGCAATCATACACTATAACTTGAACTATATTTCAGTTCTACCATATGAAATCGAGCTCAAAATTTGCCTGAAACATAATACAAGAAATGCCAACCGCTTTCCGAAGGGATATCTATGGTTGCGCTCAGCATCTTATTTCAGTCGAGGACACTCCTTCAAAGGCGCTAAATCTCTTGCCTATTGGTCCCTTGATCCATATGGCATTGAGGAACTGAGCACAGATGATGCATTCAAACTTGGATTCCCAATTATTTGTATGGAGAAGATTGTAGTTCATGGGAGATCATGGGACGATCGTGTCTATGCTGACATCCGCAAAATCCATCAAGCAAAAGGATTTGATCCCGACAGTCAGGATGTTGCACGGAGTCTTGGATTCCCACTTTACAAACCCTGTTTGAACGTAGAGGAGGAAATTGTCACTGGTGAGTTGATCTCTGTTCCGCAGCCAATCACTTCAGAGATACACATGCAGAAGATACAGAAGAGAAATCCGGCCGTGAACATGAACCCGGTTTGGCCAGTGACGAAAAAGAGTTGAGATCGAGTAAAGATTCTTCCAACAGCGATTCAAAGCCAGGTGATTTCGACCAAGAGCCATTTTTGCATTTATTACAGGATGAAGCACAAGGTAAGCACTTATGTTCATCGTCAAAGATATGAGAGCCTGAGATTGTGTGTCAGTGGATTTGCATGAATCGATCCTTGACTTCGCAGACCAAATGCCAGCATCAAAAGCATTCAAAGTCGTGACGGCAGTCCAACTGTTGCTGATTTTCCTTCTTGGAGTCCTTGCTCTCGTTGATAGTATTTGAAATTTGTATATCGTGGTCTGGACGGTCAAGGCCTAGAAAATCTCGGTCAGTTTTGTACACACTCATTTACTGTACTTCGGAGGATGCCGAACCAAAGATGTTGCGAATCCGTAGCGAGGAATAGTATCTCTGGTATTCTATCCCGGCCAGAATTGTTGAAGCGATGATTGAAACAGATTGAACATTGAGAAAGTCGTACTTGTTTCGTAGACTGTTCTCAGCGATATATCAGTACAAATGTGATTTTCGATGAGTTAAATGGACTCAGCAACGTGAACGTGGCGATCTTGTGAAGATATTCTTTTCGGATAGTGGGTCTCAGGAGAGAGGTGTCGATGAAAATGTTTTCTGTTTTCTGTATCAATATTCATAGGGTGTCTTAACCTGTTTGAATCGAATCTAGAGATGCGCAGCAGCGGGTTGAGAGTGAAAGGTTGAGCCGAATGGAGGCAGCGCTCGGAATCGAGGTGTGTAAGAGAAGGAGCTAGATATTGATGTTGCAGGCAGGCACTTTGGAAATAATAGAGCGTTTGAACTAAAGGAGTGTCAGTGATTTTGCTGGATTGAGCAGACGAGGTTCCTCTAGGTTCCTCCACATCGGCCGGTAGTCGCTCGAAAGACGTACCTTGAAGCAGTGTCAGGGACTTGGAAGTATTTCGCATATTGGAGTGTACCACCGCATCAAGAAGTTTAAGGGAGCACCGGAAAAGTTGGCGATGTCTCGTTATGACTCTCGCACAATTTTTTGCATCGAGGATTGCCGCACCGAAAGCAACTTGGAAAGCAATCGAAGTTGAGGAATAGACAATGATTCAGAAAGTTGGACCAAGCACACAGGAAGGGTCGAGCCGCGAGTCAATACAGTCCTGCACCGTGACCGCCAGCGGAGCCTCTAGTACAGTACAGTGTCATCGACATGGAAGTTGAGAGAGGAAGGGATCGGCAAACTCACAGCCGGTTAGCCGAGTTCCTAATTTGGTAATTCGATGTTTTTCTTTCCTCCCATCCTCTGCGAGTCTTCACATTGTAGGCCGACTCGCGGTTACTGACAGGCAGCAGGCTGCCAAGCGACAAAATTCACCTACCACCTTACTCTGGGCTTGGAACACCGCAGGAACACCGCTCTGACGAGGCAATCTCGTCGTATAAAGAGTGTGTGTTATTTGCCCTCAATCTGGTCTCACCCGTCATATAAAGTCTCTCCAGACAATATGTACGAGCTGTGGTCGTCATTGACAACAACCGGCCGTTTCTCTGTCTTTTCGCTGTTCCGCAGAGTGGATTATCGGGCGGCTGTATTCTCCGCTCGGCTCCCGTATAGACGTGAAAGGCGTCCCTGACGATCTTCGTGACGACTTCTCTGCATATTCTCTGAGCTTCAACTCCATGATGGACGATATCTAACACCGTGCTTTCGAGAGTATGCTCCAGGAATCCAGGATCTTGGACGCCTTCAACTGGCTGTGGCTCTTGCTGCGGGACCAGGGTCTTTCCCGGAGGTATGAGTATAAGTACTAGCTTTGGCTGCTGAGTAAATCATTGCTCCCTCTCGCTTTCAGCTCGCTGACTCTACCACCAGCTTTTCCTCGTGAATCGAGAGATGATCTCGCCCTCACCGCTTGTCGCACCATGCTACGCTGCATCCGCCTCGTAGCCCAGTCTCATCCGCGTCCCGACTGACGATGACAATCATCACCGTCTCGTGTATACACGGAGTACATGTGTCTGCATGACCTGCCGCCAATCGCCAATATCTTTCGATGCCCTCGCAATCATCAGCAAGTCCTGCGCCAAAACTCTGCCGCAGCCGATTCGTCCCGTCCAGCTCCACGCGTTTCGGCGCCGTCTTCGGGACTACGCGCTGGTGATCTGCTTCGATGCGTGTCTCAGTGCCGGCTTATGGTGCCTTTGCTCTTTGATCGTCGTAACTGAGGCTGGGTGGGGCACCATCACAACGATTGCAATTGGTCCCCGCGCCCATGCAGCAGCAAACATAGGGCGACTGAACCGCTGACATTCGAGGGAACTGCGTACATACTCCATATCGATCGCGCCGATTCATCGTGTGCGGGAGAGCGCGCGCGATGACAGACGACGGGTATTGGATGTGACGAAGCTGCCAAGAAGAAAGGGACAGACTGCAAAGTGGATGGGCTCCATTCCGAAGCTATGCAGACGATGCGGTGGTTCGAGGCGCGCTGTGGATGCCGCAGATGGGGTGAGATGCACGTTCTCGATGCCCAAGTCTCGACTATGCCGCTCCTCGTTTCCACGGTCCATCGAGCATTGTACCCCGGTAGCCCGCCGGCCTCCTTCATCACCCTCGCACCTGCCGTCGTTCCTTGATCCTACTGGCGAATCGCAAGGAATGGGCTGACATGAAGGCTATATGTGGGACTGACATTTGATGGAGTTGTTGAGGGCCGAAGCTGCGGGATAGACGGGCGGGTGTCATGCTAGCGCTGTGAGGTGTGAGGCGGTATTGCTGGTTCACTGGAGCATTGGGGATCAGCCTGGCTAATTCAGAGGGCGGAGATGGTATTGGGGTGCTGGGCGTACGGAGGGTAATGAAGCGTCAGGCCGACATTCATTGTCGGTTACTACTCGTCATCGCGCTCGTTCGTGTGTCCTCTTCTCCCCGTTGCCTTGACCCTGCCTCCCCTTGCTGCTTCTTCACGACAACGCACACGCGCCATGCGCAGCTCCGAATCTCATTTTCGGGCATCCTTACTATGTACTACCTCTCTCCGAACTCTATCGTACTGCACGTTTCTATTCAGTATCATCTAAATCCTTCCTGCCGCCCATCTGTGGATTTGTGTACCTCTTCCTTCATACAGCATACTCATGCCGTCGAAGTCATGGCCACACACTCAGTCCTACCGGGATTCTCAAAGGCGTGGAAATTCTTCACCAAGTCATGGGTCCAGCTTGTTTTGAAGCCTTTTACACACTACTGTAACTTACAAGGTTTGATCAAACTTCGGCCCTCACATGAGACAGAGAATGATAAACTGCAAGGAAAAGGGGATTGCATGAATTTCTAGCTGAGGGCCTCAATTCCGGCGAGTAAATCCGCAGTCAACACCCATACGCAGCCCAACGTACATCGCAGCAGGGATAAGACGCATATAAAAATGCATCCCGCTCCATCCGCCTTGCCAATCCTATGCCGCCCAGCTCAGAGCGACACGATCCATATACGCTGCACCATACCGGCTAACCCCACACACGCATATGGCGTCGGAGAGAGCAATGTGAAGTGCAGGGGAAGCAGCTCTGCACACCCACGAACGCATCCCGGGATCTCCGATGACGGAGACGTAGCAGGCGCGAGGGCGAAGAGGGAGTGTAGGTCGGGTTGGAGGGAGCACAGCCACATCGAGACAAAAGATAAAGTATTTGGCACACTGACGCATGAACGACGCAGCAACGGCGAAATACAGCGATGCGCTAGTCATTGAAACCGATTGCGCTGTAGTGCTGATGCTAGTCTCGACCCACGTCCCAGTCGACGCCACCTCGTTCCTTCGAGAGGCATCACTGCGATGACAGGGTTTGCGACCCTTCGCCCAACGGGTGACAGGTTACACCGCAAGCGCGAGCTGAGGGTGTCAAGAGGGTACGTCGTTGAGTCATTGCGTACAGACCCATTAACGGAAATGACGAGCGTTGTTGGCACCGTTTCGAAGGAAAGCATACATGGTGCTAGCGAACGGATGCGAGGAATTGATAGGCACGTCGTCGATGAGCTTCAGATTGAGCGCATATTCAAAGTATTGCTGGAGGGAGCGGAGAGGGCCCCAACCCTCGCGCACCGCAGGCGCACGCCTAGCTCGATGAAATCGGAGTACTCTCAATCCCGAAGATCACTGTGAATGGGCAGCATCTCTCGCAGAGCACGAATGCATGCGAGTCGTTGCGTCGAGAGCCATCGCTGATTTCACGACAAAGACGTCAGACAGCGCGACCAGTCCTCTCATCGAGGGGTGGTAGCACTGCAGCGTCGAGATGTGCAGTCCTCCCAGCACAGAGAGGGATGCCAGGGCATTGAGTTATCGCGTAAAGCTGTAGCACCAGCCGAGAGAAGATGCATTGGGTTCCGTTTCATTGCCAAGGGGCGCACCGCTACTGTGCGACAATACTTCAGAGCGGTGCAAATCTGGAGCGAGAGCCAATGTAACAGGATATTTCTGGGGAGAAGGCTGATCTGTTGTCGGCTGCATGACCCTCGATGCACAGGAGTGGAATTAGCGGACAAGAACGATGATGGGAGCGTCGCTGAGTCGCCTCAAAAACTCCGGCAAGGGCGCGCATAGTCCGTCCCGGGTTGGTCCCGGGAAAGATTTCATGAGCGGAACGTGGAAGCGACAAGCAATTCAGATTTCGTTCCACATGAGCTGCCAGATGTGAGGCAAGGAGGGCGGCGCATGAGCCACACAGGAGAACGCAGAGGCAATCGAGACGAGCGACGAGGCAATCGAGATCGCCGAGTCTAGAGAGGAAAGAAAAATGCGGATAAGAAGGGGATCCACTTGTAGAGAGAATGTTACACACCTCCGCGTTCACAAAGACTCGTACAGCGTGGACGTATTCTCAAGCCTTGCGTAATGGATCCAGACTGCAACGCGACTTGGTCGAACGGCATTGAATAAGAATTATACTGCACTGGGAAGAGACGACACACCACGAAATTCTGGCCTACCAATCAACAGACTAAGAACTTGAGTCGGAGAGCCTAACATCTCTGAAAATCAGCATAGACATCGAGGAGATCAGAGTAAGAAAGGACGCACGGGGGATTAAAATTCATCTCGGCGACCGCCCGACTATCTTCCGGTGGTCTCGTAGGAATCTCGTCTGCTTCCCAGCCACTTCCGAGATGGAGATATAGGCGGTAAAGTCGTCTTGCACTTCATACAAGAGCTCAGAAATTCGGTCAGAGTGGAGAATCGAGAGGCCTTTCAGGCGCCGTTGCTGAGGTTAACGACGTGCACAGTGACGGTGCACTGTTTGAGGCAGCACCGAGTGAACACACAGCAAAGTCACGCAAGGTCCGGCGAGGGCCTGAAAGAGGAGTATAAAGGGGCTGCGCAATCGTGTCCATTGTCGTCGCTGGTGTGAAAAGTGTGTTCGGACCGAATCGGCGCTTCCAAAAACTCCCACGGCTTCTTCCTCCCCTTCCCTCAACGCTGCCATCAATTTGCGACCTTCTCTCTGGATTCTGGCAGCGCGCAAATTGCCCGATTCTCTACTTGGATTCAAAGGGGCTCTGCGCACAAGTGGCACAATGGCAGGCCGCAGAAATTCAGACTAGAGTGACTACTTAAGGTACAAGTCAAGTACAAGTAGTAGAGTCTCACTGGCGGCGACGGCTCGATTATAGGCTACAGGAGGCCGCGATAGTAGATGGCGGCACTGGCAGGAACCAGTACTGTTTTAACCCAACTCCCCTCTCCGGTCCAACTGCTCTGAGACTGCAATTCGAAATCGTCTGAGCAACCTGAAGCGTCTTTCGCCATTTCCGGCATGTCTTAACGGATCATCTTGAATCGTAGTCTACCGCTCGTCTCTTACCCCTGTGCGTTAGAAAGAAGGGCACTGATGCCTTTAGCGATACAGAGAATGCAATACCAATGCAATACCACTGGATAGACTCGTCACCGCTTTCAATGGATAATTTCGGAGCATTGTGGCAAGAGGCACGCGAAAGAGAATCACTCATACCCGTGCTTCTGAGACTAAGTATCACAACTACCCACCACATCGACAGTTCGCGGACTTCGCGCCGCACCTGTTAGCAAGAGGCGTCTCGAGGAGCGATCAGCAAAGTTCCGCAAACAACCATCACAGCTGTGGTCGTAAGTATTTTTACCATCCGCTCCAAACTCGGACGCCAGCAGCCTCATTGCACCCTCATGACATGACCTATATATCTTCCAACAGGCACCACGCACCGACCGCTCTTCTCCTTCCTACCACTCCCTCGCTCGCTTTCAATGGACACGTACATGGAGGGGGTTCCTAGGATCAGTATTTACAACATTAACCTGCAATATGACCTGGAAATTGAAGAAACAAGAAGCCCGTTGGCTTGGCCTAAGCACGGTGTTCTGAGGAGGTTTTATCTCGTCGAAATCGATGGGTCTTGCTCTGAGTCGCTATTCACCATGGTGATTTAGGACCGTCAAAATGAGGCGGCGGCACTGGCAGAGAAGGTATAGAATTGATGGCTGGATGCAGACGCATCGCGTCCTAACCGGTGCCTCAGCAGTGGAGTAGGGACGTGGATACCTTCAGCAAGATGCGGTATTTCTCACAAATATTTGGCGTTTCGCGCAACTTTACCCAACATTACACAGGGATTAATCTACTGGGAAACCCGGTTTCTTGGAGAAACCCCTGCCGTAATTTGAAAGCTGGGTTTCCCGAAGGAACCCCGCTCACGGATCTGATGTCAAATCAATCCGCTGACATGCCGCAAAGATGGCATGAGATCTTGCGCCTCTAGCCCAACTCTAGCGTCTTAGTACAGCTCAAATAGAAGAAGAAGATCAACAAAAGCTCGAAATCTACAAGCTCTGGAGATACACGTATCGAAAATGAATTGATGCACCATGTCGGTTGAGATGCAGGATCATCTTGGAGGGTTACCATGAAGTCATCCTGTATGGTTGTTTTATTCGGTCAGTGTATACATTTGTCAGATTATGGCCATTTCCATGACTGTAAAAATATATCTTGGATCGCAAAACATACATGGTAGCCGTGTTAAATTCGGCACCTTCTGCCGGGATTGATCGAGATCAATAGGACCCGGCGATGTAATCGGCAGAGCGTTCTCGACGGTCTTGACCATGTTAACAGTGATAACAGTGCTGGGTGTCATTCAAGTCCTAATACGGTTACAACAAAGGCTATACCCTCCAAAAGCCTTGCAAAATAAATCGTTTTTGCCGAGTGTGCCGGCTGGGGTTTCTGAATAGCGGTTTGTTCAGGTTTCTCAAATATTTCCTTATATGGGAGGGTTCCTGGGGAAACCGGGTTTCTCATTAGATTCATCCATTACACAGACACCCAAACCTCATACAAATGTACGGCATCATGGGTCACTCGAGATTCTTCGCTATCATTTTCTATGGCAGTGCGGTGATTATTGAGTTTACCTTTCGACGGATTTGACAATTCAAATAGATTCAATTCCTTACGCAGAATATTTGTACCTGTATCAGGACGCAATGGCGTGGGTGTGTTATCTGGTGTTGGATCATAACTCACCCGTTTAATCTAGCAAGGATAGCATGCGTTCAAGATTCTCGCGAAGTTTCAATGTAAGTGTGTGAGCACCTTTCGATCTTAGCACCAGCTGAATAGTCGCTCAGGATGCCATGAGCTACCTATCCACATTGAAAATCGACTGGGTGAGTCGGAAATTTAGTGAAATATCTACATTGAACGAACGTTGCATGGCTTATCGTGGTGCAGGCGGATCTGGGGGTTCGGGAGGAAGAGGCGGACAGCATGGGGGGCTAGGCGGGACAGGCCAGGGGCCGCAGATCCATGTCTTTGGAGTCAACACGTGGAATGTTAACATGCAAGGCGGCGCAAGTAGGTGCTTCATACGCTGCTAAAGGCTGAGGCTCACGCAGCACCAGATCTTTTTGCTCATCCGAGCCAGCAAACGCCCCCGCTTCCCAACTCTGAAAGCTCCATACCGCCAAGGGAGCAAGCTGCAGAAAACAGTATCCCACACCCATCGTTTCACAGCAGTCCCGAAATCGTGCAGTTACGTGAAGAAATGACCCGTCGAGCTGAAGGCGTTGATGCGAGATTCAGCGAGATCTCTGCGGTTCTGAGGGATTTAGCCGTTCAACTGGGCACTCGTGCTGGCCCAACTCTAATCACCCCATGGCCGTTCCCGTTCCACAAGACGTAGGTCGAGGAAAGAAGAATCGGCAACAAACTTCCCCCGCCCCACATTCAAGGAGATCTGGTTTAGTCTCAAGTGTCATGGGAATTATTTCAGGTATAAGGCGCCGAAGAGAGTGACAGCGAAAGCAGGGCTTGAGGAATGAAGATATGGCTAGCACTGGACTATTTGTTTTGTAGACTGCGAGGTCGAATTTACATTTGCTGCCTCGATGTGCAGTAAACCCCACCGCTGCGCTCGTCTCGTGAGCTGCAGGTGCAGGCATTCAGCCACAGCGACTCAAGTAACTCAAGAAGAGCTGCTGCGGCCGGACGAATAGCCAGCCTTGAAATAATCCAGAGCCGCCTCAGTCCATGGAAGCGGGAAGACGGTAACGCAGAACGTCCAGGTATTCCAATGACTCAACACGCCCCATCCGCGACGCCACTTCCGCCCCCACCAGCTCTCGATATCCACCTGCGTCTGCCCCTCCCGGCTGACCTCCGCACGCAAATCACGTCCAAGAGAAACACAGTAAGCACAGGGGAAGCAGCTCTGCATACCCAGGAACGCATCCCGGGAGGTCCGAAGACGGAGACGGCGCAGGCGCAAGGGCACAGAGGGAATGTAGGTCGTAGCGGTAGGGCACAGCCACCGCGGAAAATGAGGAGAAACTGACATGGGCAAGGATATTGTACGGGCGTAGAGAGAGTGTTGGTATCGACGGGGTCCGATTGGGAGCCATAGAGGGCAGAAAAGGAAGAGCGTTTCCATTCCCAAACCTCGCGCACACAGGCCGCACGCGTAGCTCGATGGGATCGACGGAGCGTAGATTACGCTCGGCCACGAAAGGTTTGTGCGGGAGGGCAAATGACAGCATCTATCGCAGAGTGTGACTGCCTCCGAGTCGTTGCGTCGAGAGCCATCGCCGATTTCACGACAACGACATCAGACAGTGTGACCATTGTTTTGCTGGATCGTCGAAACACGGAGTCTTCCCGAGACAGATAGACGATAGGGCATCGAATTATAGAGTAGAGCTGTAGCATGGGGGTGTAGCAAATGAATTAAGACGCAGTGCTAACGCACGGGAAGAATCTTGTGCGAGAGTACTTCAGGAGGGGTGCAGTTCGAGAGCAGGAGGCCAGATAATTGCAACGCACAGGAGCACAATCAGGGGACAAGTATCACGATGGCAGCATCTCTGAGGCGCTTCAGGCTCCAGCAGCAGGCGCGCATACTGTATAGTTTCGCTCAATTCGTATGTCACGCGTCACGGATGAATCTAATGAGAAACCCGGTTTCCCCAGGAACCCTCCCATATAAGGAAATATTTGAGAAACCTGAACAAACCGCTATTCAGAAACCCCAGCCGGCACACTCGGCAAAAACGATTTATTTTGCAAGGCTTTTGGAGGGTATAGCCTTTGTTGTAACCGTATTAGGACTTGAATGACACCCAGCACTGTTATCACTGTTAACATGGTCAAGACCGTCGAGAACGCTCTGCCGATTACATCGCCGGGTCCTATTGATCTCGATCAATCCCGGCAGAAGGTGCCGAATTTAACACGGCTACCATGTATGTTTTGCGATCCAAGATATATTTTTACAGTCATGGAAATGGCCATAATCTGACAAATGTATACACTGACCGAATAAAACAACCATACAGGATGACTTCATGGTAACCCTCCAAGATGATCCTGCATCTCAACCGACATGGTGCATCAATTCATTTTCGATACGTGTATCTCCAGAGCTTGTAGATTTCGAGCTTTTGTTGATCTTCTTCTTCTATTTGAGCTGTACTAAGACGCTAGAGTTGGGCTAGAGGCGCAAGATCTCATGCCATCTTTGCGGCATGTCAGCGGATTGATTTGACATCAGATCCGTGAGCGGGGTTCCTTCGGGAAACCCAGCTTCTGAATAAGTTTCAAATTACGGCAGGGGTTTCTCCGAGAAACCGGGTTTCCCAGTAGATTAATCCCACGCGTCACAGGCCCCAAAATTTACGAAAATTTTCGTACCTGTCACAGGTCACCGAGGGTTCTTACGAATATCGAAAATCAGTCACAAACTTTGCCAAAAGGCGCCGAAAAGTCAAAAAATTCTTCCGGCGCGGCCCTGGTCGTGCCGCGCCTTGATTTTGGCATCGGCTGTGTGTGCCATCTCCAAAAAAGGCAGACTTGATGTGATTGAGTGTTCTCGGCACTCATCTGGGCAAGAAACTAGTGCGTTTTGCGCTCATCGCTGAAATCTCAACCAAATCTGTGACAGAGTGCAAAAAAATAGAGGTGCGTACCTGCGCGTACACGGTTATTTCCCGCTATGTTTTCCCCGCCAGAATATATGAATTTACGAATTTTTTTCCGTGTCACGCGCCGGTCCAAGCATTTACGAATATCGAAGTTCGAATTGCGATGTCACAGGTCACAGGCCGGGAGAATTGACCGAAACTGTACAGAAGGGTATCGAGGGTTTCGCAAGTTGAATGGTGCTCAGAGTCATTGTCGTCGCCGTCACGGTCGTCAGGTGTGAAGAGTGGGTTCGGACCGAATCGGCTCTATCCAGAAACTCCCACGGCTTCTTCCTTCTTACCATCACCTTGCGCCAAATGCATTCGATTCGCAACTCTAGGACAACTTGCCTTCGCTCTGAATCTTGTTCTTCTCTGTCGAAAATCCTCGTGTCGCCAGAAAGTGTATGACAGATTGAGCTCGATTCTCGAGTGAGACGTCAGCCTCCACCACAAAATTTAAATAAAGTGGAATACTGCTTTCTCTCTTGACTTCTGTTTTCAGCAGTCTTGGATCTAGGAAAACCGATTTCACGCCAATTGATATTCCTGTCACCTTCCTTTTTCGTAAACTGGACTGCCATTGCTTCAGCTGCACTTTCAATCAAAGGTGGAATAGTTTCGGATGCGCCACTCTACTAAGATGGATACAGCCCGACACCCGTGCAAGCGCTGTGGAGCAGCCTATTTCCATCCGCGTCGCAGAGTGAGGAACCCCACATTTCAACATCTCGTGTGAAAGCGATCGCTCAAACTCCCTGTTCAACTGCTCGGTCCATTAGGGTCCATTGTCTATGGGCGCTGATGTGTTCACTGTTCAATTCAGTGACGAAGAGAGGCACAATATCAGGTACGTGTTGAAGTACATAGCCTTTCAACTCCAGACATGCTGATTGTACCTGTGGCTCTAGCTAAGTATATTCTATTTTACTACCTCACTCGGGTTTGTTCCGAATACTTACAAGCCGGTTCACTCAGAGAAAGAATTATACGTCCTGCTCAAACCCGTTGTCTCCCGGCATCGACCATTCGGGTTGATTTTCCATGACAGTACTAGTATACAGATGCAAAAACACAATCGCCGAAGCCTCGAAAAACAATCATCTCTCTATCTCTCGTAAGCTCATACAGCTGTTAAGATATTTTAACCCTCTTTGAGACGCTAGCGCCTCATCGCAATTGCACCACCCACCCTATATATACCTTCCCGGAATGCTGGCACGTCCCAATCTCCCTGCCCCTCTATTGCTCTCTCCGAAAGTCAATGGATCTTGAGGAGGGAAGTTATTCATCAGACTCCGAGTCCCTCGACGATTCATTATCAGACGGAGGGATTCACCCGACAATCAATTGTATGAAACCTGAAATTGGCTCTTCTCAATCCATCTGATCCCGGTACAGTCTCAGGAGGAATTGGAGGTGCAGGCGGAAACGGTGGACTGGGTGGCGGTGTTGGAGGGAATGGCGAAGGAGCTCGACTGTACGTCACAAATGCAGAAGGATTCACTGTCAATTTCAATGGGGGTGAGTCTTTATAATTTGCATGGGGTACCATGGCTAATAATGTTTTTTCACCAACTATGCAGGTGAGCAGGCCCTTGTTCACGGCAGTAAGTTATAATTGGAGATTGGACAAGCAAGAAAAATCGAACTCTGGATAGATTTTCGCAAGATTGCGTGGGGAGACATATACCTGCAACGTCAGCTATACGTACAGGATATATACCCCAAGCAGCGTCCTTGGAGGAGACCTCAATACAGTATCCAGCGAGTTCGATCTGCAAAAATTAAGAACCAGAGTTTCACTGTGAAAAACTACGAGGGCAACAGAGCAGAACAGGTAGGTAAATTTCAGATGGCTCGTGACAGTTTTTAGATTATTTTAGGAATGGAAAGAAGATGTTGAGGGATATATGAACATCCGGTGTGTATTTCAATTTTCAGTTGGCTCTGCATGCCGCGGCAGACTGGTATCTTGAAATGTAATAGACATGAAAATATTCTTCAAATTTATGGAATAGTCTGTGACAAGAATCACAATGTTTATGCTGCCATTTTTCACGGCGGTATGTATACAGATTACTTTTTTCTCCAGTTTTGACTTCTTGAGTAGATTACTTTCCTTTTGATGAGCTGGTGGATCTCTACATTCACCGAGACTCTGCGATGTGGTTTATTTTCATTTTTGCTTATTATGTCTGTCAACTCGCTGTCCTTCTTGTGCTACTCTGACTGTGTTCAGGGTCATGACTTCCAGGTATGCGGTAATATATAATTAAATGGCTGTTGACATCTTAGCAGGAGGGTTTGAATCACTTTGCGTCAATTTCAGGATGTTCGGTGGTATGTAAACTGTTCATGAAAATTCCGACTGACAGATACATACTAGTCTCACATTGGTTATAAAATACTGATACAGTCTGCAACGGGACACCTCTGTCTCGATGTTGGCATGGGCATGGGCAGGACAACTGCTTTGATTCCAGACACTCGTGTTGGATCACTCAGAATCCCTCCCATCAACTTCCTGTCCTTTGTGGACAAAAATTTCATTGTGCAATCTCTGGCATTGGAGGATTACTACATGATTTGTCAGGACTTGGCTGAAGTTCAGACGTTTGACCTTCCTTCTACACACACAGTCAATATGGGGAGTGTGATTCATGCTGCTCCCAATGCCCTCTACAGCGCTGTTGAGATTGCCTCCCTGCCAGTGCTGCTCTCAGGCTGGAAGATGCAGTGGCATGCATATTGGCGGATACCACACATTCAAGGGGTGCACAAACGTATTGGAGCTTGGGACTGGACACGGTATGTGTTGTTCTTTCAAGCATGTAGAGTATTTTTTCATGGATCTTTGTGATTAGTTTCCTTTCCTCTGCACTATCTGACTTGTCATATTTCCGGTGTTCTGTGTGGTTAACACAGTCAAACCCATGGTTCAGTCAGGGAAATCACGTATTCTACCAAAGAGCTGTGACTTCCAACTTTGACAATTACGGTATGTTGTGAATTTTTCAATGTCAAGGAACACAGAAAATAAGGTGATCTCCTTAAAGGTGTTGTTGTAAATGGGTTTTTCACAATTCACCTCCTCAAGCACACAGAAAAACTCCCACCAGAAGGATATCTCTTTCTCTGTCCAACACATTATTTTCAAATTGGCCCAGCCTCTTTCAAATGGCCCGAGTTTCCAGCCTACTGGTCCCTTGATCCATGTGGTGTTGAGCGACTAAGCACAGAACAAGCTTCCGAGCTCGGATTCCCTGTGATTTCCCGAGACACAGGATTACATGGGTGGTTTTGGGAAGACTATATCTGGGCCGGTCTCCGGGAGTTCCATCAAGCAAAGGGCTTTGATCCAGATAGTCAGGACGTCGCGCGACATCTCGGATACCCACTCTATCAGCTCTCCCCAAATGCAGAACCAAGCAGTAAAGCTGTGTTGACTTTCATTCAGAAGACAGGCGCTCAAGAATTATAGGGATAATAGAGGAAATTACAAGTGCTCAACATGATTTGGGGTTCAATTACTGGGAAGAATTGACATCGGCTGAAGGGTTCGAGTATCAGAATGATGATAACCTTCAACCCGAGGTGAATGATACGAGTACTGTCAGCAAAGAAACTGAACGGCATTTTACCAACAACTCAAACCGAGATGCGAGGATCAGTTGTCTGGAATATAACGGCCAAGGTGAGCCATCCGGCACCTCGGAATTTGGATCTCTTACGTTGCGAATGAGCAGAACTCAAGCCCAATCTACAAGAATCAACCGTTAATCTTGCGGAATAAATGCCAGCGTCAAAGGCATTCAAAGCTGTTCTGGCAGTCCAAATTATATTGATCTGTTTTCTTGAATTTCTCGCTCTCGTCGAAAGAATTTAGGATTTGGATGTATTGTCTATTGTAGTGCAGATGTCATGTGGTCAAGGTTTTGCAATGGAGGGTAAAATTGGACAGAAGCCCTGATCTCGACTGCTCGAAAATGGAAGAGACTGAATCGCACAAGAATGAATTTCAGAATTCGATTTTGTTTTGCTTCGCGAGATGTACGTACGTACGTACTTATGTAGCATGAGTAGGCCAGTGGGGACTCGCTAACAAAGATATGCAGCGAACTTGTAAAGCCGTCGAGTCGAGCTTTGCCGTGTGCTGCCCCTCTCGAGACCGGCCCCATCTAGCCGGCAAACCCACGCGCCCCAGCGCGTAGACCAGTGTGGATGGATGACACACGCAGGAATTTTTGTGATTTGCGATACAAAACATTGTATTCCAGATAAATAGCATATTCAATGAATCCAGAAACGAGTTGCTACAATCGAAGCGTCAGGCAGGAGCCACGCGGAGAAGCAATGTGCTCACCCTCGATCTCCCCTTTCCGCCGTCGGGAGATGAAATCGTCTGCTTCGGCCCAAAACTTGAGGCATCCCCGTGCCTCGTCCTCCATTTCAGCCCAGTACTCGTCGTAGAGCCCTACCACAACAGGCAAGTCATACAGACGAGGCTCCTTGATGGAGTCATAATGTTTCTGACTTTCAGAACCAGCAGGCCATTGGAACAACAGAATCTGTAGAGCTGGACAGGCGGCCGCTGCCACAGGTAATCCATCTCGGGCCAAAGTTTCCCAATGGTTTTTGTTGAAACATAAATGCGTGAGGGCAGGTAATTGAAGCACCGGTCCGAGAAGATTCCAACAGTTGTCGTCAAAGACATCAAGGTGTGTGATAGATTGGAGTACTGGGTGCTTGATATCGATGGACTCGACACTACCGAAGAGGCTCGTGAGACTACAGCACATGCGTCGAAGATCTCGCATTTTAGCGAGGATGGGTAGCATGGTGTGATTTCCAGGTGAATTCATGCATCCGAATTCGCGGAGACCGGTGCAGAGGCTCAGAAGCTGTAGCACATTCTGGCCCCTGTCGTCGGATTGGAGAACAAGATGATGGACCGCTTTGTGGAAGAAATCTGGAGCGTCTTTTCGTTTCATTGCACGGAAAACCGCATTTTCTAGGTCGGAATCGTCGTCGAGCTGGATCACTCTGTACAACAGAGGCTCGATCCTACACAGAAATCAAATTTCTCTTTTCAAATGAGTCACGGAAAGGAAGACGCTGCCGCACCAGATGTGAACGCGGCGGGCGACTCGGAGAAGGGCTGGGATGGACTTTGGAAACTTCGCCGCTGTGGTTTCGAAGATTTCGCGTTCCAATTCAGGTGGGACAGAAAGTTCGGCCATGGTCGGAACTTGCGTTGTGAATGTTGGGAGAGAGGATTTACGGTCACGATGTCACGTCTGTCACAATGATTGGAATCCAGCAAAAGCCGTGCCACCTTTTCCTCTTCATCCATGTCGCTTTCTCGAAATCACGACGGCTCTGGGATTTCGTCCCTCCATCTCTTTCTATTCAATTTCACGAGTTGACCTCGCTCCTTGTTTACCTTGAAAGAGGCCTAGGCCGCATGTTGGTAGTTCCCAAGTAGGTAGGTACTTAGTTCGTCAACACTCAAGTCCCCGACAGCCTTGAGCAGTCTGAACTACTTATGCGTCCTGCTCACCGTAGAGCGCTCTGAAGGAGCAATTGGACTTGAGAACTTTTTTTGTCAGGAATCATGCAGACTGCCTATTTATTTTGAATCAGCGCCGTGGTTCGATTTTCGCGGTAAACAATACTTACTTAGTCGCCGCTATATCTCGATAACAGCTCTCATGAGCTTATTTACGCCGTG
The DNA here is from genome assembly GCA_037176885.1 of Favolaschia claudopus. Classification (NCBI taxonomy): domain Eukaryota; kingdom Fungi; phylum Basidiomycota; class Agaricomycetes; order Agaricales; family Mycenaceae; genus Favolaschia; species Favolaschia claudopus. Next base: position 188,987 of record JAWWNJ010000097.1, on the reverse strand, counting down.
CCGCCTCTCTCATACTTAGATTCTGATTTTTGCCGGCGGTCCCTAATCTCGATTGGATGATGCGAATTATGTACTTAGACTCATGCATATGAAACTGGCAAGCACAATCACTTTATTCACATTATACTATTACGCAGCACAGGATCCGTGACATAGGAAAGGCAAAGCAGCCTCGGTGAGGAAGATTCAAGTCGAGTTTGACTCAGCTATATACTTCTGATATACGGTTATGAGCAGCGACGCAAACCAGAGCCAACCGATTATGGTCATGGTATTGCATTTACACAACCCTGGGAATCTGAAAGCTCTTCTGTGTTCATCCGGCAGGGCAGGAAAATACGTCCGAAGAGCCGAATTCTATCTGCAAATGAGTATCCTCCAAGTATCTCATCGAATTCAAATAATTCTTACCGGTGCCGCCAACTCGGAATAGCCATATATATTCCACCGTTCATACGTAGACGGATCCCGTATCCACCGCTCCGAAGAGCGATATTCCTCGGTATCGGTTCCCTGAATGACGGCGTCGCAGTCACGAGAAAGTGTTTCCCATAAAATAGCATTTTTCGCGTCGCCGTACATGGCGCAGAGACGAAACCCACAGTGCGCGGCACGGGACAGTTCGATCGCGTAGCCCTCCTCGCAGATGGCGAGAAGATTGTGCTGGAGTTGTTCGAGGAGTTGGGTAGGATTTCGACGGGTTTGTGCGGATGTGGGGAAGGATTCCATGAAGAGATTGTATTGACGGATTCGGGCGAGGGAGTGTGCGCGTTGGTCAGGGGGCCGAGCGCAACCCGCACATGAGCAAGAGAAGTCGAAATTCTTGCGCAGAAATTTCGGGGGGTCATCTGTGTGTATTCGGCAGGCAATATAGGACACTGTTATTTCCTCCATCGCGGCAATGTCTCGTAAGGCGTGAAGAGCTGAACAACGTCAGAAAATTATCGAATGGCAGAAGATTTCGACTGACTTTCACATTGTAAATCTTCCCGCCATGTATACATGGCATTTGGACCGGAGAGAGGCGAGCAGCAAGTATGGTTGATGCGGCAGATTGTCGCGAACAGTCCACATGCATTGTCGTCTTCTGATGCGCAGGGGAGAAAGTGGTTGAAGCGTCCTGAAACTGGATCTTCGCCTTTTTTACAAGGGAAGGACAGTAGGAATTCGAGGTTTGAGGGTGATGAGAGGGCTATTTGGACGGAGTGGGCCAGGTCTTCGCGGGTTTGACCAGATAGTTTGATGGTAGGCTCTTCCGCGATAATGCGTGTGCCTTGGGTGATGAATTCCAGAGCGACGACACCCTTGCCTTTGCCCGGAATGTCAACGACCTCGATGGCAGGGAAATCGGTCATCCTTGATTCTCAAGTTATATGCGTCTATGGGTAGTATTGGGTATGGTGCCAGTGGTGGACGTCGTCAGAGTCGGAACGAGGTGAGCACGAGGCATACGCAGCCTCTTACGCCTTCGTCATTCGATTTGATTCGGTTGATCCTGTTCTATGGAGCGGGGACTGTCAAAAAATCGAGGAAGCTCTGAAATAATTACATGCAACATTCGGAAAACGATTTGGAAATCACATACAACAGTTGGAACATTGAAAAAGGCGCAGCGTTGGAGTGAGATCCATTTCGGATTACAGTGAAGCGGCTGGACCGGGAAGGAGAGCCGAGGAGCATCAGTACTAGTTGGAATCCGGCGGGGTTGACCTGCTATTGTCAATTTCCAATCTCGTGTGGCAGTCTCGTAAGGTTGTTGAGCATTTTTCGGGAAGCGTTTGGGAAGCGTTCAAGTTGGATGATTTACGTGTACGCGCTTGGTCAGAAAAACATGTAGTTTGATGGGGAATAGAAGACGAAGCAGAAGCCGCGTTGGAATCGCGATTCTGCGCGCGGATGGACTTCAAGTTGTCGATTGCAGTGGTAGCGCAGGAAGAGAGAAGTCGCGGGAGTTTCTTGATCAAGTCAGGCCGATTCGGCCCGAAACTCCGAAAACTTTCTTGCTCGCTGACGACTGCGGCGGCGACAACGAGCCTCAACGAGCGCGACTGCGATCGTCGGCGATATCTGTTTCGCATTATGTGGCTTCTGGCTATCGACTCCCCGCGCCGCTGTGAACCTTGCCCCCGCATCCCCGACGTTCAGCTGGTACCTTGAAGGAACGTGAAGCTGCGCCAGTTTCTCATTCAAGATCTTCGCCTCAAATCTATCGTACTCTGTCGTGTTGCGCCGAAGATGACGATCTGATGTCGGTCTCCATTGTGGGAGTAGAGTAGACAAGAAGAAAATGGGGAAGGGAAAGCTTTCCATGTACGGTGTGTGGTTCACGAGTATCCTCCTCAGTCGCTGTGTTAATCCTTCACAAGGCAGCGTGTCGGTTTCCCACTCCGATCGTCCGGTTCGCTGCCTCTACATGCTTGAGGCGTGAAGTTTTCCACATTAGCGCGATGAAAAATTTCGCAGTGTTTCGTGTATTACACCGACTCACCGAGGTACTCCATTCTCTATCGAGAGTTGAGACTCCCTTCTGACTGGTCTTCAATTTCTTCAGCCGTGATCGTCACTCCCTCATCGCCTCTTGCCTGTCCTGTGTCATTCCCGTCCCCTCTTTCGAAGATTATCTCGTTGGTCGCCCATACCTGCCAGTGCTTCGCGTCTGTACCAAGTCTCGTTTTACCTCAACCCAGGTCCCGTTTCACCGGTACCCTTCGACACGAGCTACGCCTAGCTACGCGTGCCAGCACTGGACTCTACGGTCACTCGGCTATCGCGTATCGCCGTCTGCTCATCCAGCTCCTTCCTATCGAGGGCAGCGCGGAAGACGTCCCAGCCAAACCGCCGTATTCATAGCACAGTGCTCCACCTGTATCACCTGGAGCGCTTTTTGTCCCGCGCATCAAATCCTTCTCGTCGAGGCGCTACGTCAACGCAGTCTCTCTGTTCCTCCGGATAGCCCCGACTACACGCTTCCTTTGCCGAAGATACGACGCTAGAGCTCTGCGCGGTTACCGGACGCCCCGCGTTTCTCACAGTGTCAGGCGGATCTGCGTGTATCGATGATCCGGTGCTAGCACATGGAACGGTCCCGTTGTGAAGCCTGTTTGCGAACTCGGACTCGATGGAACGTGGGGTGCGGTGGTCTGCTAGCGTCACCAACGCATGCCCGCTCTTACGGCGCATTGTCCCCGCGACCAAGCGTAATTTTGCTACGCAGCTTGCGCTTCTTCCCTTTCATGAGCAGCCTGAGCCCGGCGCTACATATTGGGAGCGCCGCCACTTATTTCTTTGCGCTCCATACCACAGACAACTTGATGTCGTCTACCATCGAGTTCAAGTCCCTCTCCATGACTCCAGCGCGTGGTCCACATGGTCCTCTTACGACCCCTTGTCGGCGGTGGCTGTGCCCTCCTGCCTCGACGCACTTTCCCTCTGTACACCCGCCGTCGCTACGCTGCCGCCTGCGGACTCCCCGGGATGCGTTCATCAATATGTGGGGCTGCTTCTCCTGCGCTCGCCTAACCTTTTTCTTGCGGATTGGGAGCGGGAGAGGTTAGCCGGGCGGGGTGGCGGGATACCAAGTATTGTCGTGGCGCTGGAGTGGCGGGGCGCATAGATCGCGACGTGGTTTCTGGTAGGAGATTAATCAAGAAATTTGCTTCCGCCGGACGTGCATGTCGCCAGCTCGATCCCTCGACGCTTTGATTGTTAGCCAAGCTCTCATGATCGCTTTTGGTGGCGCGTGGGATCGAGAGTAATGGATCAGAGCGGCGGAAAACGGTACATTCGCAAGCCCGACTCGAACGTCTTTATCTTACTTTAACCTCGTATCCTTTTAGCTAGCATCTCATACTACTCTCATATGTCTCGCGAAGAACCAAAATCAATTCTGAAATTCATATATGCAAATTCAGTCAATTCTGCTATCATACAGTCGAGATGAGTGCTCGCATCGAAACTCATTCCGCATCACAATCTAAATCATACAACGACATACGATGCCTATATTCTTTCGACGAGAGCGAGAAATCCAAGAAAACAGATCAATACGAACTGGATTGTCGAAATGATTCCAAACGCCTTTGACACTGGTTGTAGGTCGCCACTGCGAGACTCCTCGGCCAAAGTCGAGAGCTCTTCTCGGTCAGTCGACCCCAAATCATCTTCGTCGCTTGGAGTTTTCTCTATTCTCCCTATATTTCTTCAGCACCTGTTCTCTGAACACATTGAATTCAACACACCATTGAGACCTAGCTCCTCTGCGTTGGAGGGTATCTGATAGAGTGGGTATCCGAGATGTTGTGCGACATCCTGACTCTCTGAATCAAAGCCTTTCGCTTGATGGAACTTGCGGAGATCAGCGTAGAAAGTATCATGCCATGCCCTCCCACGGACTTCAGCTTCAAAATAAAGAGCTGGGAAGCCGAGCTCAGATGCCCGCTCCCCACTCAGTTGCTTGATACCAGACGGATCAAGTGACCAGTAGGCGGGACATTCAGGCCATTTAAAAGAGGCGGGGCCAGTCTGGAAAGCTTCCTTTTGGCAGAGAAATAAATACCCTTCTGGTGGTGCAAGTGATTTCTCTGTATTTGTATTGGGCTCGAGGTTGATTTTGAAGTTGATGCACTCGAGGAGACCTGGAAAGAGATCAACTTCCTTTTTTGGTTCCTTTTATATTTGACAACCTACCGTAGTCACCAAGGTTGGATTTGATGGCCTTGTGGTGGAATATGTGGTTTGCCTGACTGAACCATAGGCATGGCCTGTGATTCCACACAGCAAAAAAGAAATACGATAAGTGAGAATGAGACAATAGTTCCGAGGAAAGGAAACTAATCAACAAGAGTTTGGAAGAAATGCATGTTAGATAAACTCTGTGTACAGACAACATCACATACCGTGTCCAGCCCTCTGGTGTAGTATATTTGTGCAGTGTTTGATGTGCCGAAATCTCCCAATGTGCATCCCACTCCAACTCTGGGGACAGCAGAGAGGCAATCTCAGTGGGATCACGGAGGTTGTTATTGGCAGCAGCATGATACACACTCCCTATATGGATTGTGCACATAGAAGGAAACATAAAACTCTGATATTCAAAATTAAGCTCCCCACAAATTGTGTGGTAATCCTACAATGCTAGAGATTTCATCATGAGAACTGTGTCTTCAGAGGACAGGAAATTCATGATGGGGATTGTGCGAGGTTGAACATGATTGCCTGATATAGCCTGGCGTAAACTGTTCATGAAAGCACCAAGACAGAGGTGTCCCGTTGCACATTGTATGAGTAGAGAATGACCCATGTCACCCTATGTATCTATGAGATGGAATTTCTATGAACTGTTGACATACCATAGTGTATCCACCAGTTGATTGAATGTAAGCATCGGCCTTCTGCTAGAATGTCAACAGCAAGTTAACTGTCTGAATTAATGGCACACATAGTAGTCATAACACTAGACACAGTCAGTGCCTAAACAGCACAGTGTGAGTTGACATACATAATAAGCATAAATCAAAACAGTCCACATGGGAGAGCTTTGGAAACTCAGAAGATCTTGAAAGGAAATGTAGTCTACTTGAGATATCAGGACTGTTCCAAAAATCTGCATTCGTACATACCCCCGTGGAAGATGACAGCATGAACATTATGATTCTTGTCCTGGACTATTCCATAAATTTGAAGAATATTTTCGTGTCTATCAAGATTCAAATTGTCATTTGGCAGAGTCAATTGATAACAGTGATACACACCGGATCTTCATGTATCTTTCAACATCCTCTTTCCATTCCTAAAGTAGAGTAAGAATCTTCACACAAGCCACCTGAAATTGGCCTACCTTTTCTGCTCCTGCGCCCTCATAAGTTACGACAGTGAAATCTTGGCCATCAATTTTTGCAGACCGAACTCTATGAATACTGCACTGAGTCTTCCTCGAAGGATACTGCTTTGGTTCTGGGTATTTAACATATAGCTGGTTTTGCAGGTATACATCTCCCCACGCAATCTTGCGATAATCTGTTCAGGGTGGTTTAGTTCTGTTCTCAAGATTTAACGATCTCCAAGTACAACTTACTGCCCTTCACCAGGCTCTGCTCAGCTGCACAATTGATTGAGCATCTTCCTGCCATACTGAATATTCCCGAGTTTATTATTAAGACTTACCCCCTCCGGCATTGAGATTCACGGTCCACTTCTGAGCTTGTGACACGAACAGTCGAGCTCCCTCGCCATTACCACCCATGCCTCCATCCACTCCACCATTTCCGCCTGCCCCTCCGATTCCTCCTGATACTGCATAGAAATCAGAGAAGGCAAGAAAGTCCATTTGATGATTTACGTACAATTAATTGTGGGGTGAATCCCTCCATCCGAGAACAAATCGTCGACGGACTGAGAGCCGGGTGTGTGGATTTCTTCGATGTCCATTGACTTTCCAGAGAGAACAAGAGGTGATGAGAAGGGAGATTGGGGTGGGATATCGCAAAAAGGCATATATATGTCCGGTGGTGTAATTGTGGCGATGGGCAACTTCTGACATGTGCAATGCTGGTTAAAATCGTCACAGCTGTAGAAGCTTTTGATATATTACAACATAGAGACATCCGCGGCCGAAATTCAATGTGGCGAAGCGCTGGCGAAGCTCAGAGTTTCTCCTTCACGCCGTTACCCCTTTTGCAACGGGCGCCCACCTACCAGTATTTTTATTACTTGCTTTGTAAGTACATCGGGATAATCTCTGGGACCCGGTGTTCGTTAATCGGACCGGCTACCTACCTACCAGTCCATTCCATATCTGTAATTCTGTCGCTGTCTTCCAACTCAGAATTCAGCGTGCTGGGCCGGCGCATGGAGCATCTTCCACCATTCTATCCCCAATCACGTTGCGTGCAGTAACCGTGACGGAAACAGTGGGACGCTTGAGGCGTCGGGCGAGCGGTTGCAGGAAGGCGCATGATGGTTGTCTGTGATGTACGCGGAAACTCTATTGCACAACACAATGCACTCCGGGAGACGCTGATCGACAGTGTCGCAGTACGCACATGCTGAGACGGGGAGGGAAGGCGTGTATCCCCACGGCACCCCCACATCGATCGCACCAGAACTACCACCCGCACCTCACGAGACTTGCATACTCCTCCATGGCTGGCACCCGTCTCAGGCGTCTATCGTGTATTCATCTCCCGTAATCTCTCGGCCATAGACGCCGATGCAGCATACCGCCCGTCCTACACCCGTGGAGTGTAAATGACGGACCGTCGCCCATATTGGTGCGTCAAGAGTGAGCTCGCAGGAGCAGCGCGATGCGGGGGTACCATACGCCTGATCAACAGTGGGCGTCGAGAGCTCGAAAACATGCGGATTTTCCATCCTGCACCCAGCCCCGCCAGCTCCTCGTACCACCGCGTCCGCGTTACGGTCCCGCCTCCAGCTGTGCAGACCTTCATCTGCTTACGGGACCCGCGACTCGTCTGCCACCAGGATCTCTCACAACCCGTGCAGCATACACGAGCGGGGATGGGACGGTGATGCTGCGCCAGTGAGTCGGGGAAGCACCTCGCCTGCCCGGTATCCGCGCTAAGCCAGCTGTGTAATCCGTTGCAAGCCCTCAACATCCCACGACCGCCTCCTGTGAAGTGCGATCTCGGGATCAGCTGCAGCGAGGGTAGACGCAGCCGTAGGATCACGAGGATGGCTGGCCCCGGCCCATACTGCACATTCGAAGTTTTCCCAAAGCCTTACCACCCATCGTGAGCCAGCACAATGAAAGGGTAGCGACGCCAGCGCTGAGCGACAGATATCGAAGCCCGACGTGCCCCCAATGAGGGATGCCGTGTATTCGAGACACAAATCATCGTCATCGGGCTTGGAACGAGACGGGACGCGGAGGATACCCGGCTTCAAACACGATGGATTGGAGGACGGGGCACTTGATACCATTAGGGCGGAATGCGAAGGGGAAGATGTCTCAATACCCAGGACGAAAGCTGAGAATAGGGATGTGGCGATACCCAAAAGGCTGAGAATAGGGCCTGGGTCAGCTAAGCATGAGGGCAATAGAAGAGGTTTACTCGCCAGTCAAAGTTACTGCGCCCATATGTTCGAGGAAGACCACGAGCTCGCAGCAAGTACAACAGTCAAGGGCGTCCAAGATCTCGCGATGACCTTCCACCGTTCAGGCATGAATTGAAAAGCGCGGCGCTCAGCGTCGTTGATCATGAAGATTCAACGCAAAGGGGACACAGCGAAGTCGTTGAGGCTACCTTTGATCCTGAGAGAGCTGCCATAGAATTCGAAGAGAGTAAGCAGGAATGCCAGGATGGTGAAATCAGAAATTCACACTCTAACAGGGCGGAAAGACGGGGCATATTGGCAGGTAGTTGAGGCTATTTGCTCGTGTGGAGAATCTGGATATTTTTCATATCAGTTTTCGGCCGGAATGCGGGCAAATAGCACGCACTTTTCGACACGACCGGAGCCAGCACCATTGCCAGCGAAATTGAGGCTTCGGAGCGTCGTTCCAGCAAAGGTCCAAGCCCAGAGTACGGCGATACATTGAGCTGGGGGGTTTCAATCGCTTGGCGGCTAGCTCGAGGCTCTAATAGTCGCGAATCAGCGCACAATGTGTACAGTGAAAATGAGAAGAAAACATCGAGTTGCCAAATTGGGAAGGATCCATGGGAAAGCTGGTTCGGTCCGAAGTGCCGAAAGCTTTTCTCCTCAACAACCACGTCGGCGAGCACGATCAGCACGAATACTGTGCCTATGAAGCAACCCGCAGCTCTGGATCTTGCCCCCACCCATTTCATAGCCTTTCCGGCGCTCCCCGACCTTTCAAACTTCGAATTTTCCGCCACAAATAGTACTCCTCGTTGACCCCGATATTGCCACCAGAAGTTTCTCGCTCGTACATGGTCCAATATGAGCTCATAATCCTTGTTTCCGTTTTCCAACTGTTGGTGAAGTCCTTGCTAGCCAGCTACGTTTCCCTCCCGCCGACCTTTGAGGCGACTTGCGGACATTGTACTCATCGTCTTCTGCCAACTCAATTCTTCCACTACACCTGCATCGAGGGTGAAACGTCTCAGCCATCAACCCGCAGAGCTTCCGTTCTTCTCCCCTTGCATCATTTCAAACCACCTACCTAATTACACTGAGCAGACTCTGACGCCGTTTTCCCCCTCACTGGATTGGTCTTGACACCCTTCTCCCACCGCCAAAGCTACAATGTGGCCCGATTGCTCGATTCTTTGTCGTCTCGTTGAGAGGTGTCCATCTCGGCAAACGTTATGCCTCGTGTATTCTTGGCCAGAGATTCCACTCCCGCTCCAGCGGCGACCGATCGCGAATCTGCACCATTCAATTCCATCAATGTGTAGCAAGGCGCGGCTGCGGGGTTGAATTCACTATGCGCTGCGCATCACAGCGCTTTCAAATGGATATGGCGGCGGCTTCGTTGGGGGTATCGCTGGGCGAAGGTTGGGAGCCAGGCGCTGTTATATCCGTGCCGGAAAGGAGAAAGAAGGAAGAGGGAGAGAGGAGGTAGGTTCCGATCCGAGACACAAGGGAGGAACAGATGAGATGCCGAAGTAGAATTCGGACTAGGTCGAATCCGGAACTACGGATATCAAAACCACTACACCACAGGTAGATTAAGGATGAGTGGGAACTGTCAGCCTACACGAGAGGAACACAAGGAGGGAAGACAACAAGGGCGGCTAGAACCCGCAGGCTGGTGGAAACCAATTCGCAACAAGACCAAGGCGGGACTTGGCCAGGCCGGAGCAAGGCCGGACGAAGGAGGTCACGTGATCGGGCCGGACGAAGGTCCGGGTGAATCGGAGGAGCCGGGCGAGCTGGGCAAGGTAGGATGAAGTACGGGAAGGCTTGCCCGAAAGCCAAGGGATGAGCTAGGGTCGAGGTCAAGGCTCGACAAAGTCGAGCAGGTCCAGGTGAGCAAAGGAGGCTTGGCCGAGGGCGTGGGAACAAGCCGGACGAAAGGTCGGCCAAGGCTATAAGGAGCCGGACGAGTTCGGACAAGGATAAGAGAGGTGTCCGAACACAAGACCAAGGTTTGTTGTCAAGAGGATAAGTCCGGACGAGAGGGAGATGAGCGGGAGGAGATCCGGACAGTGCAGCAGAACAAACGTTAATTATCCAACTAAGGAATACAAGCGGGAGACTCTACGTATTTAAAGTAAGTACGGAGATATATCCAAAAGAAGCCAGAAGTATGTACAAGACAATAAGAACAATAAGTAAGAAGTGCGGTACAGTAGTAAGAACAATAAGGCAAGAGATATGTACCGGTCGAGAACAATAAAGACAATAAGAAAGAAGCATAGTCATATGATGCATACCAATGATGCCGGGGAAAGGTAGATGACATAATGTTGAGTCCGGAGGAGGACTGCAGAGTTCGATGCAAGGCATCTCACGTCCGAGCGAACTGAGGATGAGGGGACGAGTCCGCAGGGATGTAGCATGTCTGGATAAGGAAATTGATCGGATCACCGGCCGGGCCGGGGGAGCCGGGCCGGACGGATGGCCGGGTGAACGGGGCGAACAAGACGGACATGTGGGGAACTCGAGGATGAACAGGAATGGATCGGAGGGTGGTAGAAGTGAATTCGGATGAACCTTGGGTGCGCCTCGTCCAATGTCTCGGCTGAGTAGGTGTCATCAGCATAAGAGAATAGGAGGAGTAGCTGAATGAACGGTAGAACCAAGTCGGATGACTTCCACGGGAATCCAGGTGAAGCGGGGATGAATCGGAAACATAGGTTGGGATGCGAGACGACTCCGTAGGAGTATTGGGATGAACAGAGGAGGACCAGGAGGAAGTCCGCATTGCTCCGGCCGGACGAGTGGCTGTGCAGGCCGGAGCATCGACAAGTAATGCAGGAGGGTTCATCGGCGAAGTCCGAGATCCATATGAGCCCAAGGTGAAGCGGGAGATGAATGGGAAGGATAGGATCGTATGTGGGAGGACTCCGTGAGAGGAATTGTATGAGCGGATGGGAACTAAGATAAGTCTGCATTGCTCCGGCATCATGAGTGATGGATTAGGCCGGAGCATTGATGAGGGATGCGGAAGGGTCCAACGGATAAGTCAAGTCAAGCATCGGTATGAATCCGAGTGAGGGAAGGTGGATAGGAAACATAGGATCGGTTGGGTGAAGACTTCGGTAGGAGATTGGCATAGGGAACTGGGATAAAGCTCATCTTGCTCCGGCAGCATTGATGGCTGACAAGTCGGAGCAAGGATGAGGGTGCTGACAGGTCCTGGGAAGAAGTCGGAGATCCGGATGAATCCAAATGAGGGGTTGACTGGCCGGGTGTTGTGCACGGGCATAACAGGCGCTTTCTTCCTCTTCCGCACTTGGTATCGCTTCCTCTTCACAATCGATACCACACCAACTAAATCCTTGATCACGACACCTCCGTCTTTTGAGCGCAGCATTCTTCCTCGCCATCCACCGTCCTCTCCTTTGCGGTGGCTGTGCTATCCCCGCCCGGCACACTTTCGCTCTGTATTTTGGCTCTTGCGATGCCTCCGCCAGCGGATGTCCCGGGATGCGTTCCTGGGTATGCTGTACTGCTTCCCCCGCCTTCGCTAGGTCTCTCTTCTACGGAGTGTGGGTGGGATGGTTAGCCGGTGGGGGAATTGCGGTGGAAATGTGTTCTGCCGCAGGAGCCGAGTCGTGTCCTTGGGGTGCATTATCAGTGCTCTGCGGTATTCTTTTGGCTGTATATAGGCGCTCGTTGATGCGGATGCGGATGGACTAAGTCGAGGAACACGTCCTCACTTTTTTTTTGCTCTCTCCCGCGGTTCTCGAATCTTGTCTGCGTTCATTTTCAAAGATTCATGCCACTCTAGCTATCAAAGTTTTCCGCGTTTCTGTTGTTGCATGCGCATTCGATGGAGAGGCTGAGTCTGACAATTCAACAATGTGGCGTGTATCAGTGAACAAATGCAGGTTCAAGAGATATCCATGGTTTTCCGTGTAACTTACGATCTTCTAGCTAGCCACGATAGTCTCATGCATACAGTACTGGTGCGCATCTCAAACCTCGTACAGGATCCCGAATCTCCCGTCAGCGACGACATTGGTGCGCGGGAATCGGTGGAGGGAGAAGCGAATTCAAGAGAGAACTGATATTGGGTGTGAATACAGCGTAAACAATACATGCTACAAAGCCAAAGCATCGTGGATTTTATTCAAGGCGAATCAGACAATCGACGCAAAAACACAAGTCAGAGCAGCACAAGCTGCACGCCATCGGATCAGGACCTAGATAATCGTCAGGGTCATGTTTTGGCGTAGAACAGTCGGATTTCTGTGCTGACCGCGGTTTATGATTTGTGAATTGGGAAATTGTGGTTCATCTTGGGGCTTGAGATGTTTTTTTGGATCACTATAGTAGTCTTCATCTGTATTTAATAAGGCAACTTCGCTTCGGTGGGCACAATGTGAACGCACCGTGGTGAAGAGGAATTTGCTCCTCACATTGAGAGTTCGGGTGAGATACCTGCCACTGGCAGTCAAGGTGTAGATCAACCTCTGCATCGTTCGCATCGAACCCTTTTGCTTCGTGGAATTGGCGGAGTCTTGTGTAGACACACTCGTCCCAGGATTGACCCCATATCTCGGTCTCCAGTTCAATTGATGGAAATCCAAGCTCTTCGGCCTCCTGCATGCTAAGAGGATTTCCCGATGGTTCCAACGACCAATATGCTGGAAGCTCCGGCCACCTGAATGACAATGTCCCATTCTCGAAAGCCTCTGGCGGGCATAGGAAGAGAAAACCAGGTGGCGGCTCAGATTCCGCGTCCGCAATCTTCACCGTAAAGGATACACAGGATATTAGCGCTGAAGGATGATGAAGTAACCATATTTAGGATGATGAGAGGAGCTCGAACTATACTGATCCAGGTTGGATGAGATGTTCAGTGACCTGAATACGTGGTTTGCTCTGCTAAACCAAGCTAATTCATACTCATGTGGGGTCCAGAACTTCATAGACACGCTCTCGCCCTCGAACTTCTCGCGATCGGTGGACGATATACTTGATATCGAGGGAGGTCAGCAACTACCAAATACCTGGAAGGATGTTGGAATTGATACCGTGTCCAACCGCTTGCCTCAGGCTCTATAGTACGCCCCATATGTGCTCCGTAAACACACCAACCCCATGTGTTGAAATCATAATTCCGGTTCGGCTCCATGGAAGCAACTTCTACGAGCTCGGGGCGGCCTCGGCTCGTGGAAACAAAAATAAGTGAGCCCAGGTTTACCTCTTTTTCTATGGAAATGCTGTGGCCACGAGACGTTTCCAGGGACGACCAGAGCTCGTAATATTCATTCAGCTTCATCCCATCCATCATCTTTTTTTCGTAGTTCGAGAATTCGAACACCGAGATTTCTGGGGGAAGAGATACCGACTCCAGATCAATGGTGCTGTCCCAATCGATACCGTAAGAATCACAGCGGGAAAGATTGACGCAGAGCCTAAGACGAGCCGTGGATGGACTGCTAAGCCAGCTACAGTAGAAAGCATGATACCGCTTATTCGGTAATGGGTCATCCACAGAACACAGAGGGATGTTAGATACCGACGCACAAAGTCCTTGAGTGGGTTAGATGTGTCGTTAAAATAAATTGCGACTTGCTAAGGAATGTCCGTTCCAGAAGCGAAGACAACTTTCAATTGCATTGCTTACATGAATACTGGCGATCTGGCTCTGGGAATGATGCAGTGGTCATGTGGGGCGATGAAACAACTTACAATGCACGCTAGTATGTAACCAGTCAAGATCAGAACGTCAAAAAATGATATCAGCTCTAATCAGTGCAAAGTTGAACGTAGGCAACAGGTTATGCATCGAGGGACATACCGTCGTGGGATATTGTAGCCCACAAACGTTCCAACCGTTCCTTTTCGTAAAATGCGCTGATTCTGAATTCCTGAAAAGATACTGATAAGCACATCATAGCTCTGATTTCAACTTAACACACCATGTGTACAGCCACGGTTATGTCCGACTTTCGGCACTCGAGTTTCGCAAAATATCGAACTTTTCGAAAGTGATGTTGATTGCCACCGCGCCCCGCCCGCGGGGACCTCCGGATGGGGCTGTGGGCCTGGAAAGGAGCATCTATGCGATTGCGCCATTGAGGATGGGTCGTTAGTATTTTTAGGAGAACATACCATTATGGACCCCTGCAGGGGGGAGCACTGGTGCCGGAAGATTTAAGAAATCTGTATTCATGTATCAACTATTGCTGTCGACAACACACAGATTCAGAACTGCTTACTTCCGCCAACATGGACGGTCCAATTCTCGCCCGGTATGGATAACTCAGAACTGCGTCCATTGCTGATAGCACCTAAGGCACCTAGGTTCTGCTTACCTAAAGCCCCTCGGAGAAGGGTTAAAGCGTACAGTAGAACCCCTCTCAAAGAGCGGGCCTACGTAGGAGGCGAATTACGAAATGGATGGTAAGCCTAAGAAGATCAATTCTAAATTGGGTTGCTAACGCGTGACCTCCGTGTGCGCCTCCGTTTGCCGAAGGCGCTACGTTTCCTCGCATATTCACACTCATACAGGCCAAGAACAAGCTCAAATTCAGGATCTATGTACAAGAGGACTATTTACAATGTACAGTAGGGTTATATGGATCAAGAAATACAAGAAAGATATCTACAAATTGGGTGGCTACAGTATGAATAAATCGGACGCTAAAACATGGGAAACATATACAACACGGCGGGGCACGAGGGGGAGGGCACATTATAGCTGGCAAAAGTGTCTGCGCAGACACATCAGTCCGAGAAAGCGAAATACAAAAAATATTCATGCGTCCGGAGCCTCCGTCAGAGCCTCCGTCAGACCCTCCGCGACGACTCCAAATCATCCCTGCCGCCCCTGCTGCTCTGTGAAACGATCGAGGCGGCCTTGCATCGATTGTTGCAGGCGGATGAGAGATTCGAGCTGCGCCTGTAAGGCCTGATGCTTATAACCCCAGGGACTATAATGATTTTACTTACTATGATATCCTTTTTTACGACGTAGCATGTACTTTTAGCAAATTGTGCGTTGTCATCGTCACTATGTGACGATGACAACCTGATCGTGTGAATCTATTCTTCTTTCACCCAAAACAGTCACCTAATTAGCCTCTTAAAGCGCTGTCGAGTAACTCCAGGCTTTAGGGAGGCACGGGTGTGTTAAAAGGGATTGAATAGTCATTGAAGGTAAGCAACCGTACCTTCTCTAAATACTAACGGTTGCTAGTTTCTTTTATCTGTGCCCATCTCGACAATCTCTTCTTGAATATTCGAAAGAGATCTATCTTGTACAGTTTATAGCGTGAATAGTTCGCCTGTAAACTGTACCATCAATACATTGGACCGTCCTTGGGTCTTTTCCACAAAACTCGACCTGTGCTGCTGCTTTGACTGAGCCCCTTCAGCGAGCCACGTCTCGCAAAGTGGACACATTGGGAACCAGTCTGGCTGAGCAGCGCAGACCTACGTCTTCCCTAGGCTCTCGAGGTCGAGGATCTACAGCCCGATTGCCTTCGATCTCGCGCAAAAACCCTAGCAGAGCCGGTCGACCCAAAGAGCCTTCAGCGGGAGGAGTTCCGTCAACGGATCAAGATCCCGTTATTCCGACTTCTCGCTCCGCTACTCGTTCCGTCTCTCCCGTCAAGCAATCATCTGGTTTTTGGACTCCTCTGAGTGGTCGCTCCCCACGCACGCGAAGAGTCGACGTCGTATTCACTCCTCTTGGCTTTAAGCGTGTCGATAGCGCACCTGCTTCTCCCAGAAAGCCGACTCAAGAGGCGGATCAAAAAACCAAACCTTCGTTCCCGTCGCGGGCTCCCGATCCCGAATCGCTACTCTTGAGCATTTCCACGCCCGCGGAAGATAATATGTCATCACCAGTCAAACCGCCACAATCGACCGAACCTGTGGGAGCTTCGTCTGCACAGCCTGTGGACGCACCGTCTTTCCATAGTTCGATGGAAGAGACGCGCGCGAAAGCCGCTAAGGAAATTGAAGACTTGATGGTGACGTATAGCAACGCTCCAGAAGGAATGATATCTCTCGAGCAAAAGTGCTATGAGATTATCGGCAAGAAAGAACTATTGCTTACCGACGTTCTGGACCGAGGGATCTTTAACGGGCCTGCGAGCGTTCAGAGGATTAATGAGCGTTTCGGATTAATCTCCACTTACCAGACCCAACTGGAAATCATCGTCAGGGATCTTCAAACGACGGTGGTAAACGCATCTGTCTTAGTCCCTGGTCGAACTTCCTTCTTCAAAATTGATCCGCACCGAGTTCTGATGTCAAATCTCAGAGGATCTAATTCGTTGGGAGATTTACAAGCTGCATGGATAGCTCTGAGGGATAGAGTTGAGTTAGCGCAGCGAACTCTCCTCAAATACTATTCCGAATGTACTCCTCAATCGGAATCTAGCATACCTTTGTCGCCTACCTCGACTTCCGAGGAAATCTACAACAATTTCCCTAAATCCTCGAACCCGAGCGTGAGCTTGAATTACCTCTATGAAAGAGTACCTCACATGGCGAAACTCTGGCCTTCGGAATATTTTCCTCCAGGGAATAATATCGGCGATGCCACCCCCGTCCCGAAGGAACTCAGTGAAGCCTTTCCTCCGAGGTCTCCTGAGGATCGTCCCTCGACCTTATTCTACACTGCCGAAGGTCAGCGCAGAGAATTTGTCCCAGCAGAAGGCTCCAGTTTCGGCAATGTTGGATTCATACTTCCGCCTCCTGAGCCCAAAGGGAAGGGCAAAGCTGTAGAGGTAGTTGACGAGTCGGATGATCAGATTGTCATACCCAGAAGGTCGGTATCCAAAGAAAACCCTGCTATCTTGGGAGCATACCAGCCTGCGCATTTTAACTTAGCAAACGTCAAAACGGGTTTGCTGAGCTCCGGAGTTCCTTTGAAGGACGGACCTAGCTTTTTTCTGCCTAAGTACTCGAATAAACCGTTTCCTCCGGCAGCTATCCCAGAATCTCTATTCCCTAACACGCTGAGAGGGATGGCAACGGGGACTTCCTACGCGTTTCCTGCGGATTCTATTAGCCAAGCTATCAGGGGTCATGGATATGGACCTCCTCCTTCTCATTCCACCACCACTCGACGTGATCTGCCGGGGTCTGAAAGTTTCAGGCCAAATCCAGCGTCTTACGGGGAAAATTCCTTTCCCCCGAGTGGCTCTCGTCAACAGCGGGACGACGGAGCTAATGAGCGTCCTGCAGACGAAGCTCGAGCTCCAGCAGGAAGTGGAGGTCCGCCAGGTGACGATGATGACGACGGAGACGATGGAAACGGTCCAAATGATGGACGCAGGGAGCATCCTCCTCGCCGTCCTAATCGCAATGGTAATGGACCACCACCGCCGCCAGACAACGGGAACGGCGGGAATCCATTCTTCCCTGGGCCGCCTGCTCCTCCTCCCGGAGGAGGAGGAGGTGGTGGAGGGGGTGGTGATGGAAACGGAGGTGGCGGAAGCTACTTCGATACAAGATTTCCGTACATTGCTCCTGGAGCTCCATACGGCACCCTCGTCCCGACAATTGAGCCTAAATTGAAATTCGAGTCCATACCTGAATGGGACGGCGCTTGGGACACCGCGATTGATTATTTTTGGGATGTCAGTCAAATAGCCATGTTAACGGGATGGCTTCCGAAAGCTCTGGGATACTGGCTTCCATCGCGATTGAAAAAAGGTTCCGCTGTACATATGTGGTTTTCAACTCTCCCATCCGCAAGACAAGTCGCTATGCGCGAACATTACCTCGTTTATCTTCAAGAGATCAAAGATAGATATCTCGGACGAAAGTGGCAGCTGCAGAAGAATATTGAGTTTGAAAATCATGCCTTCAGACAAAAAGGGCATGAACACGAGACTCCGCAAATGTTTTTCGGGCGGCGAGTTCGAGCAGTCAGAATGCTCGCTAATTCCGATGACGGAGGGCCCTTGGAAGTTCAGTTGGTAATGCGTAAAGCGCCCCTTCGATGGAGTTCAATACTTATCCTCGAAAACATTTCGACTACGGAGGAATTGTTTGATAAAATCAACGAGCATGACGACGCTCTGGTTGATGCTGTCAAGTCATCTCCTGCTGAAGTGGTCACGCCTCACAATCTCGAGTCTCTTCTCCGTCGATTGGGTTATCGTCCCCTTCCTCCTTCTCGCCTTAATCGGCGAACAGTAAATTCAGCAGAGCAGGAGGATGGTAAAGAGGAGGAGCTACCTTCAGAAAACTTGCCAGTGGAGAACGAAACTTCAGAGGGAGTCGAAGGAGGGGTGGAAACTTTAAGAGTCGCTTTTCAGACGTTGAAAAGACGGCAACGCCCTCCTCCCAAAGGAGGATACCCGTTCGCTAAAAACGATCATGTCACAACGAAAATGGGAAGACTTCCGCCTTCTCCTTGCAAAGTCTGCGGGAGTGGCAATCACTGGGATCGCGAATGTCCTGATTGGAATGTTTACCTGGAAAGGCAGAATCGTTCGGCGAATTTGGTATCATCTTTGGACGCACCTGCAGAGGAATCTGAAATGATGTATCATAGCGCCTATAGCGTCCTTCTTGACGATCGCCTTGCGAATGGGGCTTTTTGAGTCTGGCTGCGGAGAATTCACTTGGAAAAAGTGGAAATTCCCCTCGTAAGCCCAACCTGGTTATAAACGACGTCGACGGCACACTCGATTCGGACTTAGCGCGAGATAGGGGGACCGCGGATCCTCCTTCAAAAATTAGTTCCGCTAGAAAAGTTGAAATAGTAGAAGTTGAGGATGAATATTGGGATCAACAAGCGAAGATGCCCAAGGCGCGTTTCGGGTTGTTGATAGAAGACCCTGCGGAGGACGTCATTTTCGAAGGGAACTCAGTTGGAGAATCTCGAACCGATGGTCATAAAGAAGTACACTTGGGAGAAGTCGAGCAGACGAATGTTATCGGAGGAAGGGAACCTCTTGTTGAAGAGCCTCCTCCGTTACCTGATTCAGCACCTCTGCGACTTTTGCCTAAACGAAATCCGAAAGCTGGAGACTCAGCTATAGGAGTCTCGGTCCTGGCAGTAAGAGGATGGGTAGGAGCGTTGGATCAACCCCAAGTGGATCTGCGTCTAGATTCCGGCGCGGACATTTCGCTGGTTTCGGAAGACTTTTACAACTCTTTGATTCAGAAACCTCCCATTCGACGCGGTAGACCAATGAGTTTGGCTCAGCTTACCGACAAATCCGCTCGAGTTCAGGGATATATCAAACTGAAACTCTTCATCTCTACGGTGGAACAGGAGCTGTTAGAGACGGAAGTGGAGTGTTATGTCGTCAAAGGCATGAGCGTGCCAATATTACTCGGGGAGGACTACCAGTTGGGTTACGAGTTGCATGTCGCACGAAGCGTGGAAGCTGGGACTAAAGTCTTTTTCGGATCAAGCAGACATGAAGTGGCTGCAACAGGGATAGGATCTTTCCCAGGAAGGGCTGAAGCTCAATCTTTATCGCCTAACTTGACCCTGCATGCCAAAACGGTGTCAGTCGCGAAAGCTCATCGTAGAGAAAAAGCGCGCAGACATCGTCAGAAGGCGAGGAATGGGGCCGATCAGAAGGTCATACGGGCGGCTGAAGACTATCGAATCCGTGCTAATGAGACCAAGTTAATCCGTGTGGAAGGAGACTTTAGTGAAGACAAAGATTGGGTGGTAGAACGTACGCTTCTCGCCAACACGGAGGACTCCTTTTTCGCGGTGCCCAACACTTTGATTTCCGCTCGAGACCCTCGTGTATCCATCAGCAATACGAGCAGTTCCCCACGCATGATTCGCAAAGGAGAGATCGTAGGAATGTTACAGGATCCTCAGAAGTTCTTCGACTCGCCTAAAAATGAGCAGGATTATCAGCTATTCGTCAAACACGCTTCCTTGGTCTCGTCATTGATTCAAGCGAACTTGGATCAGGGAAATGATGCAGTTAAAACTCCAACGCAGAAACCTCACAAAGACGGACCTTCGAAGCCCATAATTCGCACAGATTTCGGCTCTGGGGTATCGCCAGAAGAACAAAATCGAAAAGGCGGAGTACATGTGCGAGACGTCGACGGGAATCTCCCTCCTTCCCGATTTCCGATTCAGGAAGACGTAGAAGCTGAAGGTGACGACCAAGGCCCCAAGACAGCGGCCTTTCCTGACAATAATGAGTATCCTTCGTCGAAGATGGAGGAACTTCTGGACGTGGGCTCGTTACCTGAAAGCTTGCGACCGAAAGCTTGGGAGATGCTTCGTCGTAGAGTCAAAGCATTTGGATTTGATGGACGGCTGGGACATTTGGACGCACAAGCTAAGATTAGGGTTAAAGAAAACGTCGACCCCATTGCAGTTCCGATGTACGGCAGCTCACCACAAAAGAGAGAAGTCATCGACGCGCAGCTGGACAAATGGTTTCAGCAAGGCGTGATTGAGCCATCAATCAGCCCTTGGAGCGCTCCTGTGGTGATTGCCTATCGAAATGGCAAGCCCCGTTTCTGTGTCGATTACCGTAAACTAAATGCTGTCACTGTCGCGGATGAGTTCCCCATACCACGGCAGACCGAAATACTATCGTCGCTGTCGGGTGCTCAAGTCTTGTCGTCTCTGGATGCGCTGGCAGGCTTTAATCAGTTGGAAATCGCCCCAGAAGATGTGGAGAAGACCGCTTTCCGGACGCACCGGGGACTGGCGCAGTTTCGTCGGATGCCGTTCGGTCTACGGAATGGACCACCAATTTTCCAGCGGATTATGCAGGGAATTTTGGCTCCATACCTGTGGCTATTTTGTTTAGTGTACATCGACGACATCGTGGTATACTCGAAGACTTACGAGGACCACATTGAGCACTTAGACAAGGTGCTAGGGGCGATTGAGAAAGCGGGGGTGACTTTGTCTCCGAACAAATGTCATCTCTTCTATTCTTCTATATTGCTGCTTGGCCACAAGGTGTCCAGATTGGGGTTGTCGACGCACGCTGAGAAGGTTCAAGCCATAATGGATTTGGAACGCCCACGAAAACTCTCACAGCTGCAAGGTTTCTTGGGAATGATTGTATATTTCTCTTCATTCATTCCGTTCTACGCTAGCATCTGCGCCCCGTTGTTCAAACTCCTCAGGAAAGACGTGAAGTGGTACTGGGGAGATGACGAGGAATACGCTTTTCGAGCTGCCAAGGAAGCTCTTCAGTCGGCTCCATTGCTTGGCCACCCTATCGAAGGCTTACCTTACCGATTGTATACCGACGCCTCAGACGAAGCAGCGGGGGCCGCATTACAGCAGATCCAGCCGATACGAGTTGCCGACTTAAAAGGCACCAAGGCCTACGAAAAGCTCGAGAAAGCCTTCTCAGCGGGATTGCCGCCTCCTAGACTAGTGACGAAGTTGTCATCCAAGATCAATGACACAGACTACGTGGACGCATGGGGGTCGTCGTTGGATGATTCGGTAGTTCATGTGGAAAGGGTTATTGGATATTGGTCGCGGTCCTTCAAGGGCGCTGAAACACGGTACTCCACGACTGAGCGGGAAGCTTTGGCAGCCAAGGAAAGTCTGATCAAGTTCCAACCATTTGTGGAAGGGGAGAAGATATTGCTGGTGACCGATCACTCGGCGCTGCAGTGGGCTAGAACCTATGAGAACGCCAACAGAAGGTTAGCCGCATGGGGGGCCGTTTTTTCAGCCTACGCACCTGGGTTAGAAATCATTCACCGTCCTGGTCGCGTACATTCAAACGTAGACCCTCTTTCTCGTCTTCCGCGAGCTCCTTCAGTGCACATTTCCCCGACGCAAGAGAGCTCTGAGCCTATTCAGATGTCAAACGATCTGAAAGACGCTCAGGAAGCTTGGACTGAGCGTACGCCTGCAGAAAGAGCAACATTCTTCGCATGGACCCTGGACGACGCACTGGAAGGAAGAGCGAGTTCTTTCGCAGTGACTCGGAGTCAAAGTGGAGGCACTGAAAGACTTGGGGGAGATACCTCGAGGCCAGACGAAGATAAGCGTCGCAAAGCCGCTCCCTGCTCGGATTACGAAGAGGAGCCGAGACCTCCTTTGCCTGCTGCACAACTGATGGATATTTCTGCTCCCTTGATTCCGAGCATCGAGACTGGGGGGGGTAAAGCGGATATTCAAACAGATCTTCGTCAAAAGCCAGAGTTAGTACAGCCGGAGCTCGACAGTGAGGAAGAATTGGACACGTTGGAGCCGTCTGCCGCATACTGGGGGGCTCTAAATCCTCCTCCTAACATCAACATAGGGATAAGTGAGGAGTTGAGACGTTCTTGGATACAAGCTTACGACGAGGATCTCGAGTTTCGCGCGATCATGAAGCAGGAGGATGTAGTCCAAGGAACTTGGAAGCCAGGGCAGCGATTCTTCAAATCGAAAGACGGATTACTTCTTTTCAGGGATGCCGACTACCATCCACGTCTATGTGTCCCCAAGTCAAAGAGAAGAGAAGTTATCGTGGAGGCTCACGAATCGCCGGCGCAGTCTCCGCATACGAGCCCTGAACGTCTATGGGACAAGCTCAGTTCAAAGTTCTATTGGAGACGAATGAAATTAGACATCGAGGATTTTGTGCTTTCTTGCGACATCTGTCAAAAGATCAAATCTAGAAACTTCACGAAGTACGGATTTCTTACGCCAAATCCCATTCCATCGCGCCCATACGAATCCATTTCATTGGACCTGATCGTTAATTTGCCTTGGTCGGAAGAATACAATTCCATTCTCGTCGTCGTCGATCGACTCACCAAACACGCTTCCTTCATACCAACGACTTCAGGACTTACTGCTCAAGGTTTTGCGGAATTATTCGTAGAACATATCGTGTCGCGGTTTGGATTACCAGACAGTATCATCGCAGACCGTGATCCTCGCTGGACCTCAGACTTCTGGACAGCAGTAACAGTAGCTCTGGGAACCAAAATGTCACTATCTTCCTCGCACCATCCCCAGCACGATGGTCAAACGGAGAACTTGAATCGACAGCTGGAAACGATGCTGAGGGCGTTCGTAGCGAAAGATCGATCAGATTGGATGCGGTGGTTGAAATTGCTGGAATTCGCATATAATAGCAACATGCATTCATCTATCGGCACTACTCCATTCTTCCTGCTATACGGATTTGAGCCCAAGACTCCGCTAGACTTCCTGCTTCCGGGAGAGCCCGGGTCAGCGTCCAGCTATGGGATGGATAAAGGCACAAGTGCTCACCTGGAACGGCTAAGGGTGGCCAGAGAGAACGCTCGATTGGCAATTGCACGAGCCCAGCAGGAGCAGCTAACCTACCACAATCGAGGTCGTCGGGACGTTCCTGAATTCAAAGTCGGATCACGAGTCTTGATAAATCCACATTCGTTGGAATGGGTTGACGCTAAGGGTGCAGGTGCCAAACTTGTACAGCGATGGATAGGCCCTTTCGAGATCTTACAGAGGATTAATCCCAGGACTTACCGTTTAAGGCTCGACGACCGCTACCCTGGGTATCCTATACCCTGGGTATCCTATACCCTGGGTATCCTATACCCTGGGTATCCTATACCCTGGGTATCCTATACCCTGGGTATCCTATATTCAACCTGGACCATTTGAAGCCGTACCGAGCTAGTCCATCTGAATGGGAACCGAGAACGACGATGACCGACACCAGAGAGGACAAGTTTGTGTCGGAGGAATACGAAGTCGACAGAATCGTCGGGAAACGATATGACAAGTCCAAGAAGCAGAATATGTGGCTTGTTAGGTGGAAGCATTACGGACCAGAGCACGACACTTGGCAAAGTAGAAAAGATCTTCGCAACGCGCCCGAGATGGTGAGGGTGTTTGAGAAGGAATCAGCAAAGTCACGTAAGTGATGGGAAGCTGTGCTGGATAGCCCGGGCCGGCCCCGCTCAGACTCCTTCACTTCCGTCTTTATCCTCTCTCATGTCTAAGCTCTTGTTCTTCCCTGGATCCTGGCGGTACCTGCTATTGGCTTCAAGTCTTCTTGTTAATCAATCGTTCCCTTCACCATCTGACTCTCGTCTTCGGAGCTCCGCGTGGATCTGTCCGCTCGGAGAATTCCTATCGATTCCCCTCTCACGACTCCATCCATGCTCTTATATTCTTCTCATCTTGTCTCAATCTCTCTCACGTTCTCGTTTCTCTCCCTTCTGTCTCTCCTCTCTCCGTCTCTCTCTCTCTTGCTCGCTCGTCTCACTTGGGACTCCGTTGTGCACACTGCTTCCGAGGGTCTAAGCTGACTTGAATATTCGATCGGCTGAACCCCTCTGGCGAGCTCCAGCGAACTTGAATCTTTCGATTCGTTGCCTCGATAAGCGCAGTGCATCATGGATGATTTTCCGATAGACAAGGATAGCGATTATGCGGTACCCACTTGGGGTTTGGTCAATGGCATCACTTTTGGCTCTTTCCTCGCGTCTCCAGCAGCTATTATCCCTCAAGTGGTAGACTACCTCGACAAGCCGCCGTTGGTCTTGCACCCCGACACTCCGCTTGAACTCAAGAAGATCTTTGACTTTCGTAAGAAGCCGATTCTGTACAACGCCACAGAGCATTGGCTTGGCTGGTGCCCATCTAGTGAGCTCGTCCCTGCTCCATTCTCGGAAGGGCTGGTCGACCCGCTCGCCTTCGCCTTCGCGTCAGGCTACACTCCGCTGACGATGGAGTACACCGACATTCCTGGAGGTAACAGTGAAGCTTCAGACGATGAGCATACCCTCCGTGCACCAGCTGGATATTCTATCGATGAGGATTGGACCTCTCGTGCCGTGTGGACTGGCGAAAAGCTCTACCGTATTTGTCATCACGTAGCTTCGCGCAGCCCTTGGTACTGCTACTATGGAGATCCTGAACGTGTGGGAAGTCTTCCTCCCGAACCCTCGTTCGTGGATTTATCCCTTCCTTGCTACTCCTTCGAGCGAGCGGCAGAGGTGGTTGATGAAGCCAAGTCTCATATCATATCTTGCCTCGGATTCCTGATTTGGTTTGATTCGATCGCCGACTTATTCACATACGGGTTGGATGAGGAAGATACCGAGTATATTCGGAGTCTCCGTCTCGAGGATCGTCGTAAGATTGGGGTGATATACCACATGCCACGCGACGCCCACGAATCGAACTTCCTCCATCTCATCGCTCACAATGTACCCATTCACTTCGCGTGGACGAGCGATATGAGTCGCTCGGATCGGTTCTTTCGTCTGAGTCCGGAATTCTGGGGAGAGGCTCGAGCTATGATCGAAAGAGACCCCCGAGCTTACTTGGATTATTCCAACTTGCCCAGTTATCAACAATGGCGCGTTCGTCTGGATGAATCGGACTGGTTTTTTCAATTTGCGCACGCGGGTCGCATGGGGCAGCCTCTGAATTCCTTTAAACCTGGCGCAGACCATGGCGTCGTTGACTTCACGCCTTTCGGGTTACGCATCTTGAGGAACGCTAACGAGATCCGTGCTATCTCGGAACGCTTCAAGGTCTTTGAGAAGCGGTCTCTCGATGGGTCTCCTAACATGATTCCTATGTACATCTACTTCCGGCAGAACCCCAGGCAGCTTGACGAGCCGCCAATGGCCAGGGTTCAGCCGGAGATGCACAACCATGACCTTTCGACTTTCGCTCAAGAGTACACCGCCGATAGTGAAATAGAGAAGTCGGTATTCTTCGAAAGGACCGTCATTGTCAGGGAAAGAGTCAAGAATGTGCATGCGCCCCGCGTCGATCGTTTCTTCAGCACCTACAGCGGAGCGCAGACTACCATGCGAGGCCCCACTAGCGAGCCTCGTCGCGAGCCTCCTGCCATTGACGAACCTCGTGCTAAAAAACCTAGATCGGAAGGAGCGGAAGTACAAATCACGACGCAAGTGGGAGACCAACCTCTCTCTCGCGACTCACTTCTGAATCGCATGGGGATTGAAACCCGTCACATGGAAGATCGTCGCAAGATATCGGAGCGCGTTCGCGCGAATGCCTCTTCGCTCTACACGTCGGAGTGGGTGCGTCGTATGGCGGGAGGTCTTTCTTCGTCCGGTGAACCGGCTATCCCAGGCAGCGACACGCTTTCAGACGCTAGGAGTCTCGCAAGTAGAGGGGGGGAATTTAGAGCTCGTTTGGGAAATCATGAGATATCCCGTCCCGGAGAAGCACCTGCTCAAAGCCAAGGCAATGCCCCCACGGACGTGCCTCAAATTTCCGCACCGGTCGGGCCTCCTCCTGTGCTCACGGAAACGGAAGCGCGTCAAGGCTTGCTCGCGTGGGGTACATTAGTCTTGGAGACTGACCCACCTTATCCGCCAATCGAAGGGGTTTCCGTCAACTTGGGTTGGCTTACCAACTCTCGCTTAGCCTTCAAAGATCCTCGTTCTTATTGGCGTTTCAAGCTGCTGGCCGTCCGCAATCCCAGCGTCGAGAACTTCGAAGACTTGATGTTCATGGCTATCCGACACGGCATTCCTTTCGAGATATACGTCTTACGTTCAGACGTCCGAAAGTTTAATGACGCACCTATCCCTTTCCTACAACAGAGCACGCTGTCTTCCCTCTACCAGCCGGGCTATGTCGATGAACCACTTCTTTGGAACAAAGCAGGAGTGATGGCTACTTACACGGACTATCTCGCCAAGCTCAGTGCGCTACTTTCCCGTCCGGAATCCATTGCTTTCGTGCGGATGGGAGGAGTGTTACGTTATATCGCCGAGCTTTACAATCGCGAAATTGTCCAAACCTTTGCTAATGGACCCAGCCTTCAAGTTACTCATTTCGACAAAGGCGAGACGAAGCTATTCGACAACGACTTGAGCGAATTCTACACAGCCGACAGCGTCTCCCCCAGCGAAATAAGTCTTCTCATTGGCAGGATTCCGGGTAACGACCAGGAATCGGAGACTACCTTATGGCCTCCTCCAGAGATTTTCGAGTCTTCCACCTGGGTCGTGCGAGGCTATCTCTCAGCTCGCGCGTTCAAACTACTGGAGTCCGTTCGCAAGGAAATTTTTGGGGCCGTTCCTAGTCTTTGTTGGCGTAACCGGGGGGCTTGGAATCAATTCTTCCGCGCTCCTCGCTTCAATTCCACGAGAGCCAAGGACAGAGACTTTGACGGGATCGTTCCTAGCGCTTCTAACTTCGAAGAAGGTCAGCGATTGTTTGAGAAATCCTATCCGGTGGACTGGCGAGACATGAATATTTCGGACATTGTTTTGCCGGAAGTATACGAACCTATCGCTTGAAAAAAGGATAGGGGGGCTCTGTAAGGCCTGATGCTTATAACCCCAGGGACTATAATGATTTTACTTACTATGATATCCTTTTTTACGACGTAGCATGTACTTTTAGCAAATTGTGCGTTGTCATCGTCACTATGTGACGAT
Source organism: Favolaschia claudopus (assembly GCA_037176885.1). Classification (NCBI taxonomy): domain Eukaryota; kingdom Fungi; phylum Basidiomycota; class Agaricomycetes; order Agaricales; family Mycenaceae; genus Favolaschia; species Favolaschia claudopus. Next base: position 161,546 of record JAWWNJ010000097.1, on the reverse strand, counting down.
GACAACCTGATCGTGTGAATCTATTCTTCTTTCACCCAAAACAGTCACCTAATTAGCCTCTTAAAGCGCTGTCGAGTAACTCCAGGCTTTAGGGAGGCACGGGTGTGTTAAAAGGGATTGAATAGTCATTGAAGGTAAGCAACCGTACCTTCTCTAAATACTAACGGTTGCTAGTTTCTTTTATCTGTGCCTATCTCGACAATCTCTTCTTGAATATTCGAAAGAGATCTATCTTGTACAGTTTATAGCGTGAATAGTTCGCCTGTAAACTGTACCATCAATACATTGGACCGTCCTTGGGTCTTTTCCACAAAACTCGACCTGTGCTGCTGCTTTGACTGAGCCCCTTCAGCGAGCCACGTCTCGCAGCGCCTGCATCGCCTGGTAGGACGCCAGATCAACCGTCGTCGGCGCCCCAGCGGTTGGCGCGGGACCTTGGAGGAAGGGTGGTGCGGGCGCAGTGGGAAGGGCAGGGGTGGGAGCAGGGGGAGCAGATGGAGCTGGGGACAGGCCGTCGACGAGGACATGCGACCCACTTTGAGGCTGCGCGAAAACCCTGCCGATGGGGACCCCCGTTCCATCAACAGAATACATGATCCCCTTGTGCTGGGTGTTAGGGGGTGGGGCAGGGTAAGAAAATGGAGGAATCACCGGCTCAGGCTCATCTGGGATGAGCGGCGGATTAGCAGCTCGCGTGCTCGACCTCGTTGACCTCTTTGATTTTGGCGGCGGCCGTCTCGAGTCCCCGATCGCGTATTCGTCCGCTGGCCAATGCTCGGGCGCGGGAAGAGCCGCCATCGCTGCACGCCGGGCAGCCAACCTCTCGGGGTCGTTGGCGAAGGAGACGTGTTTTTGTTTTTCCGGAGCCTTCGCGGCGGCCTTCGGCGGCGCCTTCCTTCCTCCACCCTGCTGGACCACACAGGCGGCGCTGAGACGGGCCCGTCCGCGCGTGCCTTGTGTCTCTTGACCGGCGGCTGCGCGTTGTCGGTGTCAGATGCGAAGAAGAAGTCGGAGGGTGGAGAGGGGGCAGGGGGAGCAGTCGGCGTCCGCCCCCGTTTGGTGTCCTTGGTTTTGGAGGCGCGCGGGGTTGGCTCGACGTACTCGTTGTTGTCGTCGACCGCCTTGCGCTTGCCTTGGGTCTTCGCCGTCAGCGGGATGTCGTCGTCGGTGTCCTGGCTCTCGACGTCGACCTCAACCGCCTTCCCCCTTGCCTTTTGCTTCTTCTCTGCCTTCATCTCCTCCGTCAACGCCTTGGGGCGTGGTCGTGCAGTGGAGCGCGAAGGCCTCGCGGACGTGGAGGCCACCGGCGGAGGCTGCGTCGGAGCCTCCGTCGGAGGCTGCGGAGCCTTCGTGGCGGCCTTTGTCGGTGCCTTTGTCGGTGCCTTCTTCGTACGCTTCGTCGGCTGCGTCACCTCCACAACCTCGTCCCCCTCCTCATCCTCCTTGGCATCCTTCTTGCTCGTCGTAGCGCGCTTTTGGAAGAGGGTGGCGCCAACAGCGGGGCTCCCTCCATGTGCGAGGTCGATGGAGGCGGTATAAAAGTCGCCGTTCTGGTGGACACAGCGCACCCGCTTGCCACCGCCGTTGTTCCAATAGAGTTCCACAGCCTCTGGAGGTCCGGGGGGAGGGGGCGAATCGTAATCGTGCGAGATGATAACAAAATCATCTAACGAGAGACGTTAGAAAAATAGCGGAATGGTAAAAGAAAATCCAGCTTACCTCCTGTTGCCGATGGATCATGCGCTTGAACACGCATACCGTGCGCCGGGTTCCGTTCGTACTCCCGCAGCGCGAGGTTGAAGTAGGCCATGTGGGCCATACGCCAAGACCCCGTGGCCTGGGTCCTGCCCTTCTCAGTCTCCCCAGGAAACATGAGATTGTTGGGATAGCCGACGAGGCGGACGCCGTTCTTCTTGAGGATCCGGTGCAGGGGGAGCCAGGAGAACTCCGCAGGCTTCTCCTTGCGGAAGACGTCGTACCCGAGCTCCGCAATGCTCATGGCGCTCCAGCGGGTTCGGAGCCAGGCATGGTCCTCCTTTTCGACGGGAAATGAGTCGATGATGTTGTAAAAGGTGGTGTCCTGCCAGTTCATCTGCTCTGCACGCAGCCCGTCCTTCTTCTTCTTTCTCGTGCCCCCGGTGCCCTCCGTCTTTACGGTGATGGTGGAGGTGGAAGCGGAGGCACTGGGGACAGGAGTGGAGGCGGTAGGTGCGTGCGAGGAGGCCGTTGCGGGGGTGACGGAGGCGGTGGCGGAGGCTGCGGAGGCCATGGCGGAGGCCGCGGAGGCTCCGGCGGAGGCTCCAGATCCTGTCGCTGGCACAAAGGCCGGGGTGGGAGGTGCTGGGCCTGGATCGAGGACGGTCCCTCCAGACAAATTCTGCTTCATACGTGAATTGCTGAAGGCGAATTAGCGTACACAATAGGCAAAAGAAGAAAAAAAAACTCACTATGCGCAAGTCTTGGCCACGCCGAGCAGATCAGAAGCTGAATACGGTCGTCCAGTCGCTCCGTCCTTGAAGGCCTCGGCGAACTGCGATAAATATGAGTACTGAAAATACAAGAGGCATTGAAAATACGTACCGATGTGTTGAGACCAGGTGTAGCGATGATTCTACCGAGCTCCATGTCTTCGCTGACAACCGATGCCACAAAGAAAATTATCGCGTCTTGTTTTTTGTCGCCGAAGGTTTCCAGCTATGAAAGAGTAAGTAAACAAAATGAAAATAGAAGAGAGGGTAGGCGACATACCGTCTCGGTGAACTCCTGACACTGCTTCTCAAAAGCACGCTGCCTATTTATCAAGGTCTCACCCTTCTCGCAGAAGATCTTCTCGTCGTATGTCTGCAAGATGAGCTTCGCCTTTTCATCCCCCCACAGCGCCTTGAACTTGTTGAACATGGCGAGGCGCTCACCCCGTCCGAGGGTGGGTATCTCGTCTATAACCGGCCGCCAGCCGGCCGGCGCAATCCGTCGATATTCATTGACAATGTTGTCGGGGTCGGTCGCGAAGGTTTGGTAGGTGTTCCACGGGTTGAAGCCTCCGGCGGTGTGACTGCCCAAGGCCTTCATGAAACGCTCGGGGGGGATCCCACTCCGCTGCACGTACATCTTCGACATCTCCTGCACGTCCTGGATGAACGCCTTGCGCCACCCCACCAAGCTTTTTGATGGGCGCCCACCAGGGTCGATGGCAGATTTGCCATCGACTTCCCCGTCGCCTCCACCTCCGCCTTCGCTCACCTCATCCCCATGCCCCTCCACATCCATCCCACCGTCCGTCGCCGTCGCCGTCTCCACCTCCTCATCCTCCATCTCGACGTCTTCGTTGTCAATGGCCGACAACGAGAGAGGAGTATCTGCACGCTCTACCACGGAGGTAGAGCGAGTCTCATCGTTGTCGCCGACTGTTGAGGCAGCATCTTCGTTGTGCTGCGGGGCTGTCATCTCGACGTCGACGCCGTCGTCGAAGAGCGCCGCTGGATTGGAGGGTTGAGGTGCTGACGAGGGCGGGAAGGGCTGCTCAATGGAGCGATTGAGTTCTTCGAACTCGTTGGCCCCCATATAGCCTGAGGGTGGCGGGGGAAGGTCGTGTTTTTGCCAGTAGTCGTAGTGGGTTGGTGGTGGTGGGAGAAGAGAACGATCGGGAGTTGGCGGACACGATCGCTGGCGCGGAGGCCGAGGCGGAGGCGGCGACGGAGGCCGAGTAGTCGGAGACGGAGGCCGAGTTGGAGACGGAGGCCGAGTCGTGGGCTGAGTCGGAGGCGCAGGCTGAGAGGGAGGTACGGACACAGCGCGGGGCGGAGCTGGTGCAGGACGCAGGAGGGCCGCTGCTCGCGCGCCATCCAAGGGGGTGCGAGCACGCTGGGGAGGGGTATTTGCACGCTGCGGGGGTGGTGTTGAACGCAATCTCTCCGTGTGGATACGAGCGAGATCGAGGCGGGGAAGCGGATCGGTGGGACGAGTAGGCGCGGGGGCGGGAACAGGCATAGCGGCAGGTGCAGGCGTGGGCGCTACGGCAGGTGCACCGACAGCTTGCGACGATTCAGCACGCATTTCATGAGGCGCGGCTGTCTCGGCGGTGCTGCGCGCACTCGGCTTGATGTCGCGACGCAAACGAGTGGTTGGCTGGAGGTGAGGGGGAAGCGGCGAGGCTTCTCGGCGTTTGTAGCCTCCGCCAAGCTGGGCCTCTTCGGCGCGCGGAGGGAGAGCGTAGTGGGAGTGGAGGGAGTCGACCTGAAGCGGGGTTTTGCGTTCTGCAGGGCGCGCTGGAGACGACTGGAGCTCATCCTCCTCCTCCTCCTCATCGTCGCCGGGCGCTCTTCTGGGGCGCAAGTCTCCGAACGACTCTTCCTCGAAGTCTTCTTCGTCATCGCTATTGTCATTGGCGCCCGGGTCAGCGTCGACTTCATTTGCATCCTCCTCTGGCACCGCGCCGCTTACAGAGCCGGGAAAAACAAGATTGGAAATGGGGGGCACAAGATTGGAATCTGGGCGCTCTGGGGATTGGAGGCCAGGTAGGTCCCTGAAGAAGTCGTGGCTGTAGCCCGACAAATCGTCAACGACGGGATATTGCTCGGAGCCGAAGCTGGAATTGGGGGGAGGCGTGGATGTGGAAAGCGAAGTGTTGAGGGAAGTGAGATCAGAGAGATCAGCGCTGGTGTCCATTGCTGATGAAACGGGCCAAGTATACTGTGATTAAAAGAATGAGGCCTTGTCAAGCGATAGATATGATAAACCCGTACCAAGATAAATGAGATCTGCTTTTAGACGCGTCGAGAGCGCGTATTTTATCACAAACGGAGGCTTTGCTAAGAAATCGGAGGCTCTGGTAAGAAATCAGATGTTAGTTTGGAGCTCAAAAACTCGTCAAGACTCGGAACACGTACTTTTGGGACGCGTAGATGACGCGATTGGTGGCTTTTGAGATGCGTGTGTATCACGCTTTTGCGACGCGTTTTGCGACGTGTTTCGAGGGGAGTGGAAGCTGGAAGGAAACAGCCTTCAGGATAAGGCGAGAATGAGATGGAAGGGAACCACTTACAGCGCGAGATTGAGAGATTTGTGAAAGAGATGTCGGCTGGTTGACAGAGAAAAGCTGAGAATGGGAAGTGTTATAGTGGGAGGATAAACTCCTGCTATATTCGTCGTACCGTAGAGAGTTGGCAGCAAGGTAGGGATAGAGGCGGGCAGTATCGACGAGAGGTGGGAGAAAAAAAAGAGACTCCGTCACATCCGCCGCATCTTCACCGCAGCCTCCGCCACCTTCCTCGCTGCCCGCCTCGACATCGTAAACGTAAAATCCCGCGCTTCTCGCCTCGGACTACCTCAAATACTGGCCAATGGGATGAAATATAACCGTCAGCCCACAGTATTGTTTTTCTATCTCGCCTACATTCCAAACACTTGGTTGTCTTGTACCTCGGAAATCTCTTCGCATGGCAGCCGCATGCCCCCGAATTTTCCCCACTTTTTTCTGGCAGTTTTGAAATCGGTGCACAAAACAGTGTCGAATCCAAGTAAGTTCTCATTAGCTTCCTTACCTCTACTACCATCTTGCTAATGGGACGCAGCGCAAAACACCTTACTTTGCTCGAAAGAGCCTCAGCGAGCCGGGAGAGCACTTCTAAATACAGTACAAGTCCCCAGTGAGTTCACTCTATGCTCAGGGTAATCATTGAGTTCACCAAAGCTTTTCAGCGGTCGGGCCAATCACACAGCGTCGAAACAGCAAGCCCGCCGGCGTAGAGCAGCAAAACCGTTTCTCTCTCTCCCAAATCTCTTGCCTGGTATTCCACCACCCACCGAGCGCATGCTCGATCTTCGCGACCAACCTCTCCCCCTCGACTCGCCGCTCTTTGCGCAAGCTTTGCGTTCTGCTGACGCACTGGATGAAAGCGATCTTGGGCGTTGGAAAGCCGAACCACCCTTCGAAGAGGACGAGGATCCAATGGATCCATATTCCGAGGGATACCACAGATTCACGAATTCATTGTCGGCAGTCTTACACGGAGTACGATTACGGGAACAGCGCCTACGAGACACAAACCTGCAGGAGGAGGTGGATAGGAAGGGGCTGCAAGCCGTACTCAGTTCTATTCAAGTGGAGGTCAGAGAATTGTTGCTCTGCTGGGGCCGTGTCGAGAGGTTACTTGGTGCGCAGCTCTACCACCCTTTTCACCAATCCCGCGAGTCCGTGATGCTAGAACATCATTTCCAATGGCTCGCTCGTACGATTTGCCATCTATCTTTCCTTGAATTCCTACACTAATGCTACAAACTGCGAATACATGTAAAACAACAAGATGTACCGAGATTTTTGAAATACATTGAGACTCCTTAAAAACATTCATTCAAATGCATTGAGACTCATTGAAAAGATTCATTCATTGCCTGGAGATACAGGACAGTAAAATTCCGAAACATGAGATAAAGTGCGCGCTTGACATAGGCGAAAATCTGAGCCTCCGTCGCGTTGATCGGAGCCTCCGTCACCCTCCGTGCAGGCCTCCGTCGCGTTGATCGGAGCTTCCGTCACCCTTCGTGCAGGCCTCCGCCAGACTCTGGCAACGCGTTAGAATGTTTGCCTGGTTGAAGGCAAAAAGATCATACCTTTCTATGTTGTGACACAGCTTCGCTGTTTACATTGAAAACACCCCAAACTCACATACCAACCTCCCAGTTTTATTCAACCATTCTATTCTATATACCCTTGGCTCTCTATCCTCCGACTTTCACCTCTTTTGCTTCACCGTGACCACCGACACAAACCAGTTGAACCGTGGGAATCTCGGATGATCGCATCATTTCGCCTTACCTCGACTTTTGAATATCTGTTCCTGGCTCCCACTTCCAGCGCAAAGCCGATTTCAGGGTCCATACACGTTCATATGGTCAAGATCACCTCGAGGCAACGATGTCAGCAATTCCTCATCGACCCATGTGGAACAAATAACCCACATTTCTCCCCGACTCAATTTTATTGGTTGAACTCGAATCCAAGGTGAAAGAACATATTCTGTGCCTTACTACGAGCATGTGGTCGAGTTCTGAATCATAGTAACAACCCCTGAATCTTGATATTTGGCTGTGCAAGCCATATGGACATCTCCTTCCTATTTATTTTGTACCGCATGTATGGACCCAGAATATTGGTACCTCTCTTCGTATTTATTCACAAATGTACTTCAATAGCATCGTACCAATTATCCCCCATTTTCTGAATATCCCCTGGTGCCAACCCACTGACTGAATCAACCGAGTTAGCAAGAATTACCTCTTGGAACTCGAACTTACTGCCACACTCGCCCTCCTGTTAAATTCTTCTGGATTCAATTAACAACGGTAATCACAAGCCTTACTTTGTTTTAACGTCTCTACCTATAGATCCACCCCTTTGCTTTGAATCCTCCACAACTTGCCGAAATACAGCGGGGTCTTCATCTTCTATCGACTTGCCTCCAGAATCGACAACTTGCCTAATTGGGATTGGAATTGGACTGAACGGAGCTCAAACCCACTCACCCATTTATCGTAACCTTACGACTGGTTTAAACGATACTTCGGGGTATTTAATATACGACGTCACAATGTGTTTGGCAGTGTTTCAATATGTAGGCGGAGTTGATGTCGCACCCAAGGGACATTAATATGGGCGAGGTCGATGTCTTGATTACGCGCATGAACGCTGCCAGCATGCTTAAGACCCATATCCCACAGTCATAGTCATTGTGCTGTCGCGGCTCTCCCTAGTGAGATATTAAAGCCTGCATGGATGTATGTAGGATGAAAAAACAGACATACTAATTTGAATAACGGACGCGCGCTCCAATTTTCATCAGGATCTTCAGGCGACACATGCAACGGGTGATTGTTGCGATTAGCCAGCACAACAAGTCGTGTGATGAGAAGCATAACGTCCTGAAAGCGATAATATGGGCGATATACTGTGCAATAATTAACCTCCGTTTACAGGATTTTTGAACACAACTTACATCTCTGGCGGCATCTTTATCTGCTTGCATCTCCAGGTTGGTTACATCTGCTATCTTGGTTGCATCTTACTTACATCTCCAAGTCGGTTACATCTCACCGAAGGCTTGGCATTGCGGAGGTAAAATGATCCGCCATCTGAGTTTGATCTGACTGGGTTCGGCTAGTTGAACAGTAATTTCGAGGTGAGTTTTTATAAGCTATGGAAGGGCGCACAAATATTCAGGCAAGCATAGGTGTCTATGGACTGATTTGGGGAATACATGCTGAGGGAATCAAGGCGGCGACGATTCGGTCTCTGCACAAAGATGAACATAGAGTCTCCGACTCTGAAAATCAACCGTGTGCTTCGTTTTCTGAGAGGAGAAATTTCAAAAATCTCCTTCACTCTCCTCCAGTTTACTCCCAGGCTTGGGCATCGTACCAAAGCAAATTGCTCGATGACGCTCGATCTTCCGCATTCGCCGACCCTGCCAGTGATGACATCGATATCGGCACGACCGCGACGCATCAGCGAAACTGAGAGATCAGCAGGAGGTCAGTAAATCCACGGATAATTTGCCAAAAAGATGACGATTTGGTAGTTGATAACATGTCCAGCAAGATGCATCCACCACTGAAGTTGTAACCAAGCTTGCAACATAGTTGTAAGTTGCATGAAAAAGTTGTAAGTAACAGTAAGTTGCAAGCAAAAACCCTGTTTTCAATCAGGTTGTAATCACTCATAATTTTTGCACAGTATATGTGCCATACGATAAATACAACATACCAGGAAATAAAAATATACGTACACGCAAATCCTGCCGCCAACCTCCGCTGGATGCCAGACTGTCGAAGAAGAGAAGCTCTCGGGCGGGGATGTCTACTACAATGAGGACCCAGTGCTCCTGGCTCTTTCTATGAATTGGGATCAGCCACAACGGCTTGTCCCAGTACTCAGTCGGCGAGATGTGCCGCCATATGTCAGGATCCGACCGTTTGAAGTGAACGCGCGGTAAATCATATGTGCTGAAAAGTGCACATTGATCTGCGGAGGCCTTGAAAGGCGAGTATGGCCCACGAAAAACGTTCAGAAGAGATGTTGCGACGCTGTTAAGGCCAAAGCCAGTGAGCCGGCCGGTGGGTAAGCTGAAGGGATAGAAATCGCTGGCAAGGATTTGCAGGGGACGGCGGTTAGGGCGTACGACATAATGGGTGAAGTTTCCGGGCGTGGCACCGAGCCTGAGGTTGTGGTTGCGAGCACTTAGGTCTGTAGCAAATGTGGTATCAATACGATCCGGGCTCTATAAAAGACAATTCAGCGTGGTTGATTATGAATGAAGATAGAGAACTGACCTTGAATTCCCATTGCACATTGAGGATGTCTGCGGCCTCGACATTGGACGTCTCGATCTCGACCTCGCCTTCGTCGTCTAAATTCTCAAAGACCTCCTCAATCAACTGCACCTCGTCCTCGTCTGATGCGTCACCGGTATCGGGAACAAAGGTATCCCCGCTGGCCGGCTCATCATTCTTATTGTCTTCAAATAGTTCATCATCGTCCACAACAACAGAGACTTGGGCAATTTGCCGCCGGCGAGGTGTAGGAGTGAGTGTGAAGGGGTCGTCGTCATATTCCGCACTGGGGTGCTCACGATTTGGTTGTTCTGTGATGCGAGGGGCGATGGAGGTTGTGATGGAGGGTGAGACGGAGGGTGAAACAGAGGCCGTGACAAGTGTGACACCTGCAACGGAGCCTCCGACGGAGGCGGCGGAGGCGCGCATGGAAGTTGCTGAGTTGCGTATGAGTCGATTGTTGATATCCCGGTGTTGTAGGAAAGGCGTCCACAGCTGTTCAAGATTTGCTAGCTCCGTCTCCCTTTGTAAAACAAAGAAAGATAGCCAGTTTTCAGATGAATCTGTTGAGGTTAGCATCTGACTGCGGCCGGGTTAACGAAAAGAAATTGAACTGACCTGCTATCAGTTCAATACTCCGTTGAACGATCTCCTTCTCCTCCGCAAGCCAGCGCCGCAAGTTATCACGTTCCAGGTTGAGGCGAATGATTTCTTCGGCGCATCGATCCAAAACGTGGAGACTCCGTATACCGTCCTTAACGTCTTCGTCATTAAGCCAGCGAGGGATTGGGCCATCAGACGGGGTGATCCAGACGTCCTCGTGGAGGCTTGGACCATTTCGGAGGACATTGAGCTGGGTGGAGAGCGGTGACGGCACGGGTATGGATGAACGGGGAGGTGAGAGTCTTTCGAGGGTCGCGCAGCCAGCATTGAATTTTGTGATGGCTTTCAGGAGAGCGGGCTGACGTTTGGTGATAGCCTTCCGGGTTGACTGGTGTAGCTTTGTGCCCAAGGCCTCTCGCCTTCCCGAAACCGCCCGGTCCAGTGTTTCCCACTCCATAAACGACCCAGTAGCACACTTTCGAATGTTGATCTTCAGATCGTGCATGATGAGGAGGGTCTGGGCGAACTCCAGCGGGAGATTACACAGCTCTGGGAAGGACTTCTGAATATTTAGAGAGCTGTAGAGAGCCTCCGCCTCTTCACTCAGGCGGTCGTGGGTAACCTCGAGACCTTGGAGGATCTTGAGCGAATTCTGAGAAGCCCCCGAGCTCTTGAGAGTCGCTTTCGTGTCTTCTATTGCCTTCTCAACGGCGTCGATTTGGGTTTGCAGTGAAAGCACCTTGTCGAGCTCTCGGCGGAGGCGAGCTGGAGCATCTGCGGATAGTTTGGAAAACAGTGATTAGAATACGAAGAATAAATAGACTGCTTACGAGCTCGAATGGAGGTCTGTGCCTCCTTTTGTGCAGCCCACTGAGCTCGAAGCTCGGCGTCAGTCACCCGACAATCATCCACAACTTTGGAGGCAGCCCGGTATTTTGACGTGAGGTTCTTGTGTTGCTGCCGGTTAATCCAGCCTCCGAGCATCGCACGGCCCTCCTTCCCAACAAAGTCTGCGTACTGGTCAATCATCCAAATGCGTCGAGAGCTCTGTAAAGGGTGAGTACTCGAAAATAATCAGACAGTAGATGGCCACGACCTACCCATTGTGTTCTAGTGAGTGGAATTAGCTTGCGTATTCGTGACCAGAAGCGCTCGACGCCTTCGTGATCTGAAAGGCCCATTCCGAGGCGAAGCCTTGGGCTGTACACGAGTTGACATGCCCATTGATGTCCATACGCATGCATCCCATTGATTGCGAATGTCACCCGATCGCGAACAGAGGGAGCAAGAATTGGATACTGCAAACAAAAGTCAGACGGAGGCGGAAACGGAGCCGACGGAGGCGGAAACGGAGGCGACGGAGGCTGTGGAACATACCAAATTAAGGCTGTGATCGGCAATGCAGCCTACATCGTAGAATTGCACGAGTGTGGCGTTGGCCGGAAGCATCTTTATAACCTCCTGTAGCATTGCAAAAATATAACACTGTTGCTCGCCGGGGGTATCGATGTTGCACATGAAAATAACTTGACCGTGGCGGCAGGTCAACACAAACACGCCACTTGCATCGTAGCGCTCGGCATTAGCCCTCCCCTTCTTCTCATTCGCAGCATCCCACGACTCCTCGCACATTTCAATGACCTCCTGAGGCACCGAGCGTTTGGGGTTTTTGAGTGGTGACTTCCGCGCAAGCTTTAACTGCCTCGCAGCAGCATCGACTGTGCTCTTCGGAAGGAAATACTTTGCTTTGTATGAGTTGGGTCCGTCTCCCGCACTTGCAAGACGGCGGTAGCTGTTACACCCGTCCCCGCCGAGCTGAACGTCACCTCCGCTGCAAATATAGGCGTAAGAATGAAAGCACAATCAGAGGTAAAGAACATACTCAGCAAGCGGCCGACCCCAGCTGGCAAGATTGAAACATGCCGGACATCGTTCGCATAAAATCCGGTCCGCACGATCGCCCAAATTGGAAGAGGAGGTCTCTGCGGAGGCTACGGTGGTTGGGTCGGAGGCTACGGGGGCTGGATCGGAGGCGACGGAGGCTGGATTGGGGGCGACGGAGGCTGGATCGGAGGCTACGGAGGCCACGGGGGTCGATTGCGATGCAACAACCTGCTGGCGTAACAGCAACGCTGCCTCCTTGAGTGCTTTGTCCACCTTCTGCTCTATGCAAACACGGAGATTGCTGGACCATTGGACAGCCTGAGTCAAGAGGCGACGGAAGGGGTCTACACTTTGGGCCTCTGATTGCAGCAGCTGCGCATGGTGCAGTCAGTAAGGAGACACAGGAGACTGTGGCAACATACCCCCGTCGTTGTGACCTTGAACCCTCTCCGTTGAGGTGTGGATGTACCTTTAATCCAATATACCCAGCCGTGGCAGGGGGGGACATTGGATTAAGGGTACACCTTGGTCGGGCAGCCGCGGCTGGCCCATATTGCATTGTACCCATTCCGCCCCATTTGGATGGATGTTACAGCATCATGCACTGTTCCGTTGATACTCTGCGGCAGGGAATTGATGCGGCAGAGCTGTCAGTGCTAATAAAATTAGATATATACCTAAATGTCCATCGCCGACATCCCCGGTCGCCGAAATCCCCGCATATATACAATTCGGATATAGCGGGTTTTTATCCGAACGCCGAAAGCCCGCACATTGCGTGCGGTCACAATGTCACACATTGTCACTCTTCACCAGCGGCAACAACCCCGCCGCTCGCTCACACCAGCGCCCCCGCCACGGCTGCAGCACTCGGCGGTGTCTGCCTTCATACCAAAGCTTGCTTCTTTTACCTGCCGCCCAGGCCAAAATCGTCTTCAAACACAGTGACTACGCAATTTTGACACCACCCCAGCTTGTTTCCCTCAGCACCGTCGTTGCATACGGCGGCGGTGCTTGTCCCTGTTGTTCTCTACTCCCACTGGTGCCTCTAATTTACTACGCTCTGCTGGCTGCTGCCGATTTGCTATACCCCGAGTTCGGCGCACCGACTCGACACCGCCGCCATTCGCTCTCGCACCAAACGACCTGTAAGGCGCCGAATAATGTACGTCAACTCCACCGACGCCTGACTCATCAATTGAGCTTTGTTTTGCCGCTCTGACTCACTTCCGTGTCTGCATCCCGCATTCTCAGCCACTGTATCTCAAACCGGACAAAAATCGTCACAAGCACCGTGCTGCGCTTTAGGAGGGTATATTACTGTACCGTGTCTCGCCGACAAACACGAGTACTTATGTGCGTGCAGTATCCGCGAGGGTGGGGATTCTTGTGACATGTAAATGTCATCAACCTACGAAACCGGTACGTCTTTGATTCTGATCTGCCATATACCCTCCCCCCTCCGCTTTTTCTCCCTCAACTCGAAGCCTGTTTCTCCCATCCCCCCTCTACGAAGCCACGCTTGCCTTCCACGTTGGATTATTTACGAAGATTGCCTTATCTTAAACAAACTCGTCCCTCTGCCGTCTCGTAATTTGACCTCAAATCACGCCATGCCCACCTCGACATCCACGCCCCACCCATGGACACCTCCATCTATCTATCTTCGCTTTTTCCCGCCTTCATTATACGACGTCATTCAGTCTACTCAGCGCCGCCCACCATCTCTCGCCCATGCCTTTCCTTATTCCCCTCCTATCCCCTCCATATCCTTAGACAGTAGCACCTTCCTGTACTGTAGTGAAAGCCACCTATACTGCCCACACAACCCCAGTAATAAGTGTGGTACAACATTGCTCATCTACAACACTAATTAGTGGCAAAACCGTGGGGCAGGGCTCCTGTCGATATCTTTCGGAGATCTTTTCAATAACTTTTTGCAAAGACATACATGAAGGAGAAGTCCAGCTCAGCTCAATAACTTTGCATATCTTTCAATAACTTTCAATAACTTTGGGACTCGTAGATGGTCCACAGGCATCTACTGCCCAAAAAGGAAATGTATTCGTAAAATACTTGTAAAATACATGAAAATTCAGCGAAAAAAATGGCAAAAAAAAAATCAGGTGATTGTTTGATGGCACGAGGGCTGCTGAGGCCGTTGCGGCTTGTTGGGAGGCGTTTGAATTCTGAGTCAAATAAATTGAACTTATTACTAAAATACAGAGCATATGTGATTCAAAAGGTTAAGAAATATTCATTTAATACTCTGAATATAGCAACTGTTGAAATCACTATATGCTTGGGCTCCCGCTACTTGCCGAAAGCAGTATTGCATCAAAACCATCAAATATGTTTTTAAAACCGCCGGCTTTTCGAAAATGTTTTGCATTTTACGGTCTGGGCAGCACTCCAATCGAAAAAAAGTTGTATGTAGATCTTGTAGGTCTCAATGAGATCTACCTGGTGCATATAAACATCAACCACATTTATGACATAATCCGATTTGGGCCACTAACGCCTAGCAACCCAAATAGGAAGTTGTTGGCATAATGTGTTCTTCAGGCCCCCAATTCCCAGTTGATGGGGTCCAGGCTTATGCAGTATACCCATATAACACTCAGCAGCATAGTTAGAGAGTGGGGGACTTATTTCCCCCTGTATATAGGCCAACATCAAATTCGCTTCCATTTTGGGATACTAACTCCTAGCATCCCAAAAAGGAAGGTTTTGTTGTTCCCCCTGTTCTGGGTGCAATTTCATGATCTATTTAGAGCTCTCCAGTTGCTCCATCTCTTTTATTGAGCAGTGTTGCAGTAGAGAGGTGTTAATGTAACAGTAGAATGAAGGATAAATGAAATTTCGGAAAAATCTAAAACAAATGGTGAATAGCCCAGTGGCATCCACCAAGTACTGCATATTGCCTTAGAATGATGTTTGCATCTTGTATGAGCTTAATGCTGCTTCATTCTCTGCAATAATACCTCAATTCAGGTTTGAAGCATTGATGTGATCACAGATTTGAAACATCCATCACCAGACCCACTCTTCACAGCTCTCAGCCCAGCACAGTCAATAGGAAGTTTAAAAAGATGTATCACTCACCATTGGAGACAAAATACCAGCATGTCTATGCACAAAATAACATACAATTTCAATTTTGATGAGTTTGATGTCCCACCTCCTACACCTTTGACTGTCCATATCTCGTTGATCTGAAGTTTCAGATAGATAATATAATAACTGATGAGCATTGTGGCAAATTTTGAAAGGGTTTTGACAGGTAGAGGACGAGACTTAGGGTTTTTAATTATTGGTGACACACTCACCATGGCCTAGAAAATACATTTTCAACCGGGTCATTTTCATATGACACCATTCTGCTACATCACTTATACTTTTGAAGGTGTACATTTGTTCTATAATTCAGATAGAGCTTGAACTGATTTTTCTCCCATTTAATCAGCATGAAGGGGGATACATATCAGAGGATACATGCATAGGTAGTTGTGAGTGTAAACCAGTTTTGAACCAAGTTGCTCGGATATGCAACTTCGTCAAAACAGGTCGGAATAGGGTGAGTAAATAACCAAAATGTACCGATTTTATACGCTGAATTCGAATGTAAAGTCATCAAGAGCCGAATCTGTGCGTCCTACAGTCTATTGTCCAATTGATGTGAAATTATAGATTTCAAGTTGAGTTGATTCTAAGCTTATATCCAAGCATTGAGCTGGGATACAGAGTCATATAGACTTTCAACTAAAGCTTCTACTACCTCAGATGCCCTATGTATGCTATGGAAGAGTAAAATGATGAAATCCTTCAACCTGGCATCAGAGGGCAAAAGCAAGGTAGAGAATGGTAAATTGATGCATTTACTGCATCAAACAGGCTCAGGTATGTTTAGAAAGTCAACCTACCTGGGATAAATCAAGGGTAGGTACCCATGAAGACCAGAAGCCCTTGAAATCAATGTTTGATGTCATCCCCAAAACACAGTATTGAATGAGATAGAATGCCCATTGTATCAGCTGGAGTTCCTTGAGCTGTTCATAGGAATGAATGAGTTTTTGCTATGGGCACAGAATGGTCAGAACTCCCCATTCACAGCAGGTCAATAAATCCCAACTAATTTCACTGTTTTATTTGTTTTATAGGCTGGTATTCTATGAATTGACAATTGAAAGCTGCTGAGAAGTAAAGATATACTACCTAGATTCAGTATAGAATAGTGTGATGTAGCAGATACACCCAGGGGTGCAAGGATCACGAGAATTTCCTTTTTGAGACGCTAGGCGTTAGTGGCCGAAATAGGAAATCTCAGAACAAACTGTTTGATGCTTATATGGATCAGGTAGAGCTCTTCCAGAGCTATCAGATCTACACTCAGCATTTTTTGATCTGAGTGCTGGTTGGACCGCAAAATGCAAAACAATTTCGAAACCCCGGCGGTTTTGAAACATATTTGACATGTTTTGATGGCAAACTGTCTCCAAATTAAATCAATGTCAAAGGTACAAACAGTGGACAAATATTGTTCAATTGGATGGAATAAATGAATATTTCTGAGCCCAAAATAATAAATTGCATGCAAAATAATGAATTTCTAGCTGAATTGATGGCCCCATATATGTGCTGAACTGCCGAGGACATCATTTGATGGTACCAACACCTTTGACCACTGCCGCAAAACTTCGCGAAGCGTGCTTGGGCACTGGCCACGTTTTTTCGCGCAATGGTAGGTATACCAGCTGAGACACTGTCTTTTTTTTCGCTGAATTTTCATGTATTTTACAAGTATTTTACGAATACATTTCCTTTTTGGGCAGTAGATGCCTGTGGACCATCTACGAGTCCCAAAGTTATTGAAAGTTATTGAAAGATATGCAAAGTTATTGAGCTGAGCTGGACTTCTCCTTCATGTATGTCTTTGCAAAAAGTTATTGAAAAGATCTCCGAAAGATATCGACAGGAGCCCTGCCCCACGGTTTTGCCACTAATTAGTGTTGTAGATGAGCAATGTTGTACCACACTTATTACTGGGGTTGTGTGGGCAGTATAGGTGGTGAAAGCAATCAATTGTTTTTTTACTGTAAAATTTCGATGCGAGAACATTAAGCGCCAGTTAAGCGCCATCCTCGGACCGATGCTCCAGCCAATCAGCGCACGGTCCGACACCTCCGAGTTGTCGGCCGAGGGCTGGTGTGGCGCACTCACCTTTTTTCTTCCTCGCTCGTTCTTCACGAACAAGGCGACATCGACTCTGGAAATTTTAATTTAGACTCCCACATATGTGTAGTACAACATATTGCAGAACGACGACACTAGCTTACGTGTGAAATTCAATACAGGGAAGTCATTTGTTTGAACGAAGTTCTCAACTGAGAAAGTAGTTTATAACCCAAGCACAGAATTCAACTAGACGTGTTCCATACATCTTACCATATCAAAATACGACCGAACTTCTTGTTTTATTGTTCATTGACTTCCTCTGAATTGGTTTCAAGCAAAGTTTCGGCATTCTGCCCACCCTATGGCCCACAAACAGCGGAAAGGTGAGAAAGGGTTGAATTTTCGATGTTCAGAATGACGGCTAATTCTTTAACCAGCTGTTTTGCTATGCATTATACTTGTGCTTCCTCGGTTCCCAGCTCGATCTCTCTCGTATTGGGTCCAAGGCAAGTGAAGACATTTCAAGCATGTACAGACATAACAGTTGAAACACTTAGCCCTATGTTCATTCATACTACTCAATACTGTGCTTGGCATATACATTTAGTCATTGAGGAGACATATAGTCTCTATGAGCCGTATAAAGCTGTATAGAATTGGGTTTTGTGCTGCAGTATAAATTGAAGCTTGAATGTTGAATAAATTTGATGTGGCTTGAATACAGCTTCAAAAGAGATCTTGTATATCTATAGAGTTTATTTTGAAGAGCAGAAACTATGTATCTTGCTTGAGAATTGCAGGAGATTACAATTCGATGGTTTTGAGCCAAAAATTACCTAATTCGGACGCGGGCGTTGAGTATCGGTGATCGCACCGAGGCGCCCGAGCCACTCGGAATCGAAGCCGAGGCAGTGACTCATGTGTCACACACTGGCACGCCAGCTCATCGTTCTTTCTCGCTCTTCCTCCATCCTCCGTGACATCCGACTGTCCAGCAAACTCGTTGCACAACAACACCGGAGATGATTGCCTACCAAGACATCTGCAACCGACACTTACGCCACCTCAACAAACGGCCTGAACGCCCTGCTTGAAGCAGGATCGAGGAGGATAGATAGGGAATGGACTCTCGAGTAATGTGTAGATGGGAGTTTTGCGGATAAACAGGTAAAGGTGAGCTTTTCTTTCTACTTTCCTGCCTTGCCATGATCACTCCCCTTGCCTCCTCTTTGCTTCGTTCGTTGGGTGATGACACTGCGTGTCGGCCTTCTTCTTTCTTCCCTAGCCCTTTGAATCTTCACCTCTGTTCTAATCTTGGTATCTTCTTCCTCTACTACGATATCTACTACATTGCACCACCCACGCTACCGCCGTTAACGAATCATCGTACTAGGTGTACACTTTCTCATCATCACCACCAGACGACATCAAACGCACCCAAGACATCAACACATACGAACCTCTCGGCCGCCTCGTTTCTGCATCAATTCATCATCCGTAGCTCAGCTCGCAACCGCGTACAACAACAGCGCCAAGTTGGGAATACTTGCCGCGCGTTTTCGCATTCGGTACCGTCCCCCTCCGCCGCTGCCATCCACCACAATTATTCAAGCGGCCCCCACACTCCCTTTTGATTCAAGCGCGACCCCGCCATAACCAAATGATTCCCCCTCGCACCACTTTCCACCACACCGCTGACCCGTCCATCAAGGCTGCCCGTGGTCCCCACCCAGCTCGAGCGCAACCCACGCGCGCTCTCACAGCATCGTTTGAATGACGCCTGTCTGCCATGCCATCCGCATTCCCCACGACCCGAGCGGCGCGAGGCGCCAGTTGTATAAGCGCCTTCGGCGCTTACGCCGTGGTGCGTTCGCAGCGGCAAAGAAACTTTGGAACGAGCGCCAGGGCGTCGAACGCAGCGTGGTGGCGGGATGCGTTTGATAAGCGCCAACGTATGTGCGTTTGTGGAATGATAGGCGCTGTATATTACTGTAAATAAGCAAATTTATCAATTATTTCAACGTAAAAAATTCAATTTTTGAGCTGATTTGAGCCTTTCAACTGGTGTGAGAAAACCTACATCATAGGCCGTGACAGGCTGAAGTGATTCCCCGCCATCATCATTGATAAGGGTACATTGTATTATGGGCCAGCCGCGGCTGCCCGGCCAAGCAGTACCCATAATCCAATATACCCCCCTGTCACGGCTGGGTCTATTGCATTATAGGCTCACCCAACACTGCTCCGTTCGTACACTGTATGCAGCGCTGCAGCAAGAGCAGTCACAGCGTCGCAAGAACGCTCGAATAAGGCTCGGTAAAAGTCGAGCAGATCAAACGAGACCCCAGTCTTTGGGCGGGTGGGGGAAGCGGGGAAAACACCGTGTTCCACGAGCAGTACAGCAACAGGCTTGCATGCACAGGAGGTTACCGATATATAGTGGATGACTGGTAAAATCAATTAGAAAGGCACGGAATAAGACCATCGGTGTAACACACAGGTGGAATATAGGCACTTGACATTCTGGACCGGGATAGGACCAGTGCAGGATGGAGTAGTACAGCGAAACACGACGGTAGCAGGGATTGGGTCGTGTTGCCGACCATGCGTGTGTTCGTAGTATCGAGACCAAGGGACCTCAAGCTGGGGGAGGACCCTATTCCAAGCGTCGTGCAGTCGGGCATGCGCGGCTTCTGTAGCTGGACGGGAGATACGAGGAGGTAACGCAGGCGGCGGAGGCCTCGCAGGCGTATGCGGAGGCTGATCTGGTGGATCCACATCCATCCAGGGGTCCATCTGCACGTCAGAGCTTGCAGACACATCGGGTATGGGACCAGGGGCAGCAGCCGGTGGTATTGAAGGGGTCTCTCCGGTCTCTCCGCGTAAAAGCGCGTCGAGTTTGTCGGAAACACGCGCGTGTCGCTGCGCCCCTCCTAGGTCCGTGACCTTCCGTTTCTTGCGCGAATCGTTAGACTTGACCGGACTGGTGAAGTGGGTGCCGAAACCGGAGGACGAGGCCGCTTGGTGAGCGCGTACGGACCGCTTGATTCTGGCCATGAAAAAGGTGGAGGCTAAGCGAGGTCACGCGTTAGCAACTCAATTTAGAATTGATGGTATTCACTAATCGGGTTACATTTCGTAATTCGCCTCCTACGTAGGCCCGCTCTTTGAGAGGGGTTCTACTGTACAATTTAACCCTTCTCCGAGGGGCTTTACATAAGCAAAACCTAGGTGCCTTAGGTGGCTGATAGCCCGGGAATTTCCAAAATAATTCACAAAATCTTGCGCCTGTTGTCAGTCACATCGTTTGTTAGCCTTGCCAGTACACTTACTCCCAGCAACATGCACAGTCCAATTTTGAGAAGGGCCGGACGCAATGAACGCGGGATCATTTCTAGTGTGGCCTTCCCCCAAAATAGTCAATCGCAGACACGGGTTCATATGACATCGAAAAACATACTAGTGGCGGGAACGAGCAATGTCGAATCTGCTGGATAATTCAAGAAATCTGCGACCGTAATGTTAGTTCACTACCTTCCAGAGTGCAAGAAAAATGAAGACCAACCACCGGAGACGTGCACCGTAAATGTGTTTGCAGCTCCGGAGACACGAAACTGCCCTTGACTAGCCGCACCGAGATGGATTGCCGAAGTTGAGTCCATTGTATGGTTTGAAAAATCTGTAGGTGTTGATCGATATAATCTGTGCGACGACTTGGACGTACTTCCTGTGACTTGCATATCCACGTTC
The DNA here is from genome assembly GCA_037176885.1 of Favolaschia claudopus. Lineage (NCBI taxonomy): Eukaryota > Fungi > Basidiomycota > Agaricomycetes > Agaricales > Mycenaceae > Favolaschia > Favolaschia claudopus. Next base: position 140,810 of record JAWWNJ010000097.1, on the reverse strand, counting down.
CATGTTTCGAAGTTGGAAACATTGAATTGGGGACCGTGACCGCTGCCACCTGGACCACCCATCACTATACCGGGTCCGCCCAAGCCTCCAGTTCCGCCTGTGGACAGAGACGTTAGACGACATGTGCGCACGTCACAAAGGTACTGCTTCGCACCTCGGACTGTTGTATACAGTGAGCGGGCGAGTAAACGAATGTCTGTGGGTGTCTCTGAATCGTTTTCTGTGTCTTGCATCGGTAGTAAGGAAGGAGAGGAGGGAAGGAGGGGGCAGAGAGAAAATGCCGATGCCACGAGGTTGTCTGTTTTTTTAGACCGCACATAGCATCCGAAGCATTACAGCTGTTGACATATATCTTCCGTTTTGGCGCTGTACTTTTCTCTAACCTACTCAGCTGTCGTTCGAAGTGAATGTAGTGCCGACGCATCTAAATAAAAATTTGGCTCCGAGTAGAAAAAAATTGAATCATGCCTGTTTCTCGATCAAAGGGCGAGAAAGGGAACCTTCGGCGACAAACATTGTGTGGGAGACGACGAGTTTAGAACATTGATATGAAAGCAAATCGTGGCTACTGAAACGATCAATTCAAAGCTCCGGTGTCGGCGTCAAGGTAAACCGTTGAGTGCCATGACATGGTGCATATTCTTGGACTCTTGAGAACAGTGGGAAGCCCTTGAGAAGCCTCAAGCCCCTGCACAGACGAGCTCTGACGAGCTTTAAGTTGTGCCAGTGGAGGCCAGTGGCCCATTCACTGTTTCACATGACAACCTGCGTTCTTGCAATATGAAGGGGACCGGAAAGGGTCGTCTTTCAACTCGCGAATGGTCCTGTTTCTGATACCCAAGTAGTGACTGGCCTCTGAGGCACTGACGGAGAAGAAAGAAAGCTGTAGCCTGTGAGAGTCTTCAAAGTTCAGAGTGAAAGCTGATTCAACAACTCGGTCCGAATTGTCCGATGCTCCGATCATCGTTCTAGATCGTTCTCGCCAGTGACCGTGACCACCGACGACAAGGAGCACACCGGCGACCACCGTGACACACCCAAACTCGCGTTCGTTGCCTTTCGATCTCGGCTTTCATGTGCTCGCCTTCTCGCTCCTCCATAATGGGTGCGACCTGCATTAAGTACACTCGCGAGTCATCTCAAAATCCTCAATCGAAGCAACGCTCTACGCCGTGATCCCAAAGCCAGGACTCTAAACGCGAAGAAAAATGGACTTCGATTCTTATGCGACATTTGCAAGGATTGTCTCGGCCCATCGCCCCGACTCTGAACGAGTTCTACACCTGATAATAACAAGGAAGAGATCTTGGTTCTGGTGCGTCTCTTTATGCTCTCCTTTATATCCGTACTTACCATACATACAGGTTCAAGAACAATTCGACGAGTCTAATAGTTTCTCATACTTGGAGTCGTCACCCAGCCAGACGAAACCTCTTTGGCTTGCTGCATCTCCGACGGACCCCCTTTCTGAAACTTTTACCAATGCGTCGGCAAGCTAGAATATAATAGCAATCAGATTTTGTGAAAGAGGAGATGAGAAGGGATGTGAATGCAAGAGAGGAAAGCGACAAAGCAAAGTGGATTCAGGTGTTGTGTGGGTGTGCGGGGGGTTTGGTCGTCCCGGCGGATTCGGGCTTTGCAAGTCTACCAAAGAGACTGCAGCAAAGGCCGAAGGGGAGAGGTGCCGAACGCGGGACGGCCAAACCCGTACGCAAGGGCTACCCCGAGGGTGTGGGTGAACAAGACCCGGAGCAGCCCAACGGGAGTACAGCTCAGAGAGCCGTAGGCTCGTGCGAGGGTGAGTGAAGCGGCCCGAGGGCCCCACACAGAGGCTGAGTGACCGAAAATTCAACGATGATTAGGAAATAGTAACACATTACATGCTCTTGAGGATTAAAAGGACAAGGGTAAAAGAAGGCTCCCTAATCTGCGTCAAAAGAAAGAGCATTGACATCCACGGGATGACCATGAGTACGCGCGAACTCAGTGATACGTTGATCCCAAGCTCGAGTAATTGCCTTGAGCAAAATTTGTTCCAGACACCGCCAGTAGATGAGGAAGCAGAGGGATGTCCAACCACCAAGTTTCATCACCACCTCGGGAGCAACACCAGCCGAGAGTAGGTCCAAGGAGCCCCCGATACGATAGCTATGCCCAAAGACTTGATCCAGCTGCGCAGCCTTGAAAACTGCAGATGATGAATGGAGGAATGAATCCTTGGTGAGGTGCTGCCACGCCGAATGCAGCCGATAGGAAAAATAGAGGTGTATTGGGAGGAGGGGAATAATTGATTCGGGTATGGTTACGGAAAGCCCAGATAGGACACAGATCTGAGTCTGGCCCCGAGACTGCCGTCAGGATACATTCGCCGCCTTGCTCACCAGTGGTTTTTGTCCAGACAAGGTGAATGCTGGCAACTTCTCGTCCATTGACGACAGAGAAAGAGATACGTGTGCTGCGACAAGTATCTCGCAGCATTGCAAACTTCGTTTTGCTGCGGATGAGGAGTTCTCCTAGACGACGGCAGCCCCAGAATGCTGTCAGTGCTGCCGCCCAGGATGCCGCTCCGAGGGGAGAACCAAGATCAAGAGACGTCCGGTAGGCCCGAAGATGCTCGCGCATGATTGGACCGCGTGGCGCGCGCTTGAAAGAGACCCCACGCCGATCAGCAGCCTTCTTGTGTAGGGACAGGATGGGCCCATCTCCGTTCCAAGTCGCGTTGTTATAGATGTGCCACAAGCGTAGACCATTCAGCCAGTTTCGAATGCACTTCCCGGAACAAGTCCCCGCAGCGTTGGATATAAAGGCAGCAAGAAGAATGGAATCTGCTGGCATTCGGGCGGACTCACCAATCCCGTGGTGATCACAGAATAGGTTGAAATTGAGGAGGCCAGCAGCGTAGGACTCGCGTGTTTCCGGAACGTGCGCGTGCAATAGATTCTCGAAGGTTCGTCTCTGCAGATCAAGCGAAAGCCCGCTGCCCTCTACCTGTCCATGCACCTTCAACGAATGCGGGGTTGTCCACAGAAGAAGCCGACGATCGGCTGGAACGTGAGGTCGAAATGGACTGGGACTCAAGAGTGCAGCCTTGGCCGATTTGCGAGCACGTTTTTGAGGTAGGATGCTTGCCGCAGCTTTCCGGATGTCCAAAAGCGCTGTGTGAGGATCCGTAGCTCGGCTCAAAGAAGATATCCGCTCATCCTCGAAGGCCGTCACTAGCGGAGATTCATTGTGCAGGGCAGTGGTAGTTAACGTGATACGAGGCGGCGACGACGTAAATGGGACAAGACATGCTCGATGGTTTTCCGGAAGAGGTATGCGTTGGGATAACGGGTCTATTACGAGTGTAGAAACACTACCCGTAGTACAATGAAGAAGTACATTCAGATGTAATTGACAACACATACGAAGGATGAGCACTATTCTCTCCTGATAAAGAAGCGCGCGCAGGATGCGAAAAGGTGGAAGGGCCACCACCCAGATCGATGAGCACTATTCTCTCCTGATAAAGAAGCGCGCGCAGGATGCGAAAAGGTGGAAGGGCCACCACCCAGATCAATGCCTAATGGTGCCACGCGAAGGAACGAAGATGATTGAGACTGTGTTGAGGACGGCGGAGCAATTCTACAAGAAGACTCGGAAATCTGTGTCGAGTGTGATGGGTCGTCAAGGATAGACGCAGAGCTTTGTTTTCACGATATTAGGAATGAGAGGAGGAACGGAAAGAACGAATCTCACACTAGCGACGTGGGCGGGCCGAAGACCGTCTCGTGCGAAATCGAGCAGGCCGCGCGAGGAAAACAAAAAGCGAGAGCATCGATGGGAGGGAGGGCGGACATGCAGCACTTGTGTCGCACGTCAAAACGAGATCGCGGTATCACCAAGAAAGACTCCCCGAAGGTCGTCAGGCAAGAGAAAGGTCGGCTCCAATCTATCGTGCAAGCGGAAGTGAGGCAGAAACTCGCCACGGGATGGTGCGTCCGCGACGTTTTGGGCAGAGGGGACGTAGACAATTTTAGGGGTTATCAGTTGACACGCCGCGATCGCGAATGTACGGCGTGCGCATAAATTGATGTCGGTATTAGGGGAGCGACCTTTAGTATGTGCGCCAATGGCGCCCTTATTATCGGAGTGTATAAGGAGGTGGATATCGCGAAAATCAAGCTGTTTCAAAAACATAAACAACAACTCAATCGCAACGGACTCGACCCAGCATATGTCGATGCCAGGCCGTTTCCAGGAGGGAGATAGCTGCCACGCACACCAGCGCTGGCCGATAACAATAGCTATTCCCCATGATGTACTAGCATCGACGAAGATATGAAGGTCGCGAAGAGGACCCAAGGGTCGGAGTTGACGGAAAAAGGTAGTATCTTCAAGTCTGTTCTTCCACCAACGCAGAGTACCCTTGAGGGATCCGGGAAGCCAGCGCCGCTTGAAAACATTGTTGTCGAAGGCTGTCATTGCATTGGAAAAGACGGCGAGTCTTGACGAACCGTCTTGGTAGACAAAACAAAGGTGACAAAGAGATCCGTGGATCTCCTGGACGTCGCGGAGAGTGAATTTTTCGGAGGCGTCCATCCCGTCCAACATTGCCCGGACTCGATTGAGATGCTTGAGTCGCTTCTCCTGCGGTAGAGAGACACGCCGGTGTACCAAATCCCAGCACAATCCCAAGAAAATTATTGAATCGCAAAATTCTATCCCGGTTTTAGTTGGGTGCCATGGTGTGTCGATAGATGCGATGGGATCCTCGATGGAGTAACGATTGAAACGATATAGGAATCTTCCGTTCGAGAAAGGGCCAATAGTATTGGGGTAGCGCAGCGCGACCAAATCGTCCTCGTATTTCTTCACATCGCCGTCATCTCCCATCTCCGCTGCCCAAATGTCCACTACCGCATTACAAATCTGCCCAGCATTACTGCTGGCAGACACCGCTCCGAAGGGATAACAGTGATCCAGATAGAAACCGCCGTCAAACGAAACTACCAAAAAAGGTTTGTGGGCGGGTAGGACGGGACAGGTCCGATGGAACGACTTGATGTCAAAACCACAGCCCTGTACGCCTGCGGGAGCGTTTGCAATCTAAAGATGAAGGTTGATGAGTCTCCGACTCGCATGTGCTGAAGAAGATGCAAGCTCAGAAGACACGCAAGCAGAAGAGCGCCGTCGCGCAGGGCAGAAGGGCGTCATCACGCAAGTAGAGGAGTGTCGTCACACAGGGCAGAAGAGCGTCGTCACGCGGGCAGAAGAGCGCCGTCGCGCGGGGCAGAGGAGCGTCGTCACGCAGGGCAGAAGAGCGCTATCGCGCAGGCAGAAGAGTGTCGTCACACGGGGCAGAAGAGCGTCGTCACGCGAAGGGCGTCGTCACGCAGGGCAGAAGAGCGCCGTCGCGCGGGGCAGAGGAGCGTTGTCACGCGAAAAGGGTGTCGTCACGCGGGGCAGAAGAGCGTCGTCACGCAGAGGAGAAGGAGAGACCGCCGCCGAAGCTTTGGCATAACGGGGTCCGAAAACCCAAAGAAAATGGTGTTGGGGCAAAATAATGACTGAAAGAACTCACCAAGTCCGCCACTTGCCAGGGCATGTCAAAACGAGTTGGGAAATCCTCTTTGTGTACGAAGTCATTAACTGATGGCATGCCCGAGAAACGATCCGCCTTCGAAAGATGTCGGCAGACTCTCTTCTTAGAATCAAGACCAGGACCTTGGTCTTGAACGGATACAATAAGAGGTGAGCAATAGAAAGGACCGCGACAGATCTCTTCCATCCGCATGCGAGAAAACGGGCCAGCCATCCGGCCAGCAGCGAGCTCCGTATCCAGATAGTCCCGTGTGGTCTGCCATTCGACTGTTGCTGAAGGGTGGTTTGGGATGATGATCGTCGACTTCAATTTCGGCAGACGTCCCAACGGGAAGCCTTCATGGAGGTTCTTCACAAGAAACGGATAGTCTGTCGTTAGATTGTGTTTTTGAAGCTGTTTCTCGATGGCGTCTGTTTGTTTGTTTGTTTGTTTGTTTGTTTGTAGTTCTAGGGTTATCGTACCTGGCCCGAAGGTTACGCGATAGTACACTACGTCTGTGTTGTAGGGATGGACCACAAGGTCAAGAAGGTCAGAGAACTCGTTTGGTGGTCCAGATAGCCGGGGTCGCTTGTGAGCGAGGGTGGATAGGTCAATATACCGCAGATTAGAATGTGTAGGGGATAGGATGTGCTCCGAAAAATCGATCGTGCGAGTGTCGTCATCAAGGAACAAACAGTCCCTCCCTGACCCTTCACCAAGAGTTGTAGTGATAATACAATACCCCCGGTAACTACTGAATACCACGTTGCATTTCCCCCAGTAATAGCTGGCCAGTAAATAATAGCCACAATACAATGTTGCAGGGAATTGATGGCAAAACCAGGGAGGTTGTGTCAAGCTGTCAAGTGCCGCCTGCCGCTTTGATTATTGATGATAATTCCCTTACTAGGTGAGTAATTGATGTGCAAACAAATATTCATTGATTTCCGTCGTCACCGAGCAAAGTTCAACAATTTGATATCCGCATATAGGTAAATACAGATGCCAACAGATGCCAATCTGGATCGACGGGATTCGCCGCGACCGGTGATCTCGGGCTTCCGATATATATTGATTTTTATTCGCAAAACGTAAAAGAAAATTAGATTTAATATACAAAATCTATTAAAACAACGGAATTTGCAGGGCCGAGGAATTGTCTAAGCGTCGGGGCGCTTAACGAACGCCGGGGCATTTTAACGAGCGCCGGGGCATCTAAGCGCTGGGCGCTTGACGACCCAATGTGCTCCATCCAATTCGCGGGATGTGCCGGGCATGGTGGGAGAGCACACGGGGCCGGTGGGGTTGCGCAGCAGGGAGACTAGCGCATTGAGGGGGTAGCGGGGTGGATGCGGGCGTCAGCATAGCTCTAAGCGCCTGGGCGCTTACGCGAAATGCTGCGCCGTATTCGCTCACTCGAGCAGGCGTTAGCACGGATGCCGGGGACGGCGGGGCACACAGGTACAGCGAGGTCGATGGGTGCGAGCACAGTGGACTCCGGGGTTTAAATGACGGTGGGCGGGGGACCGCGGGGGATGATCCGCCACATGCAAATGCGGTGGTGGCGCAAATGCGAGTGGGGGAGCGGGGAGGGTGCGGATAGGGAATGGTAGGGCGCCTTCGTTTGCGCTCGCGGGTGCGGCAGTGCGGGTGACGGTGCGAAACGGATGCAGGTGGTGGGGTGGATGGGAAAGCGGCGGCGAAGCGACGAGGGCAGTGCGCCGTTTGCGTTCGGCGTTCGCGTGTGAGGCCGATTGCACGTTGAGGTAGATGTGGTCGCGGATGCGGGTGCTTGCGCGTTGCGGCGCGGGTGACGGCGCGGAGACACGTGTGCCGCCCTCCGTACCATCCGCCGTGCGCAGGTGTATGCAGCTGCGGCGCAATCAATGCCTCCGTTTTGCGACGGCGGAGGGTGTGAGAGACAACGATATGCGTCTTCAGAATTGAAAGGAGAAGTAGAACTCACAAAACAAGAGACAGAAAGAACCTCACAGCAGAGTGGCTGGTCCCCACATTAGTTATCTCCTATCCTCCCCCACCTTGATCATTCGTTACACAGAATTGCTGGCGCCAGTGGCTCCAAGCACCACGTCTTTGTATCAACCAACCCGTCGCCGAAAACGAGCATAGAGGGGTCGGGAGGTGCAGATGGCACAGGTAGTGAGTTCCGAATTCGCTCTCAGCGTTGTAATGGTAGAAACGAAGCTGGAGGAGGGTTTAAGAAGAAGAGGATGCGTTTGCTGGCAGTTGTGACGGCGTGAGTCACGGCATCGGCATCGATTCCGAGTGGTTCGGACTCCTCGGTCCGATCACCGCTACTCAACGCCGGTGTCCAAATTTGGCAGTTTTGGAATCAGAGGCAGCAGAATTTTGAATCTACAGTTTTTGAGTGATGATTCAGACTCAAGGTGCATTTAACTTGATTCTATTATACCCTATAGTCTAATTTGAGCAAGAATCAGAGCAATCTAGAATTTATTGAATGAATCTGCTCCAATACATGGAACAAGAGAAAATGCGACTCCGGCACGACCCAGAGGGCCAGAATTCTCAAATAAATCATATATTTACAATCTACAATGTATAAGAACTTGCTTTGACTCGTTATTGAGCATCTTATGCAGGAATTCATGTGTTATAACAAGACTTACCTGAAAAATGTTCAGGCTTATTGTGAGTCCAAATGTACAACATTAACATCGATCGTTACAGAAACTTTCTCAGCAAGGAAGCACCTATACTATATTTCAAGATCAAGGCAATAACTCGACTTCGAAAATCAAACACATTTTCACCTTTTCGCTGTTTGGGAAACATGGGAAGGGTAGGATGCCGAGTTTTTGTTCAAACGTGAGTCAGATATGTTGTTTGAACAATGTATGCTTAGAAAAATTGGACGTTATGTGATGTAAGCCACCGACTGCGCGAATTGTTGCGTGAGTGGGCTGGGTTGTAGCGAAGTTTTCAGGTCTCAACTTGGTTCAAATGAACCAGTTGCGTATAGTGACACATAGAGAGTACATTGAGCTTTGGTTTTGAAATATGTTGTTCTTGATGCTTGTCAGAGCTCACATTAAGAGTCCAGTGTCTGTCCATGGTCTCAAGATGATGCACGAATGAAAAAAAAAATAGACGCCGAACCCGAACACTTAAGCGCCGAGATCGGACCGCCGTTCCAGCCAATTGGAAGGCGTGCCGATTCGTCCGAAATTTCGGCCGAGCATCTCTTTGTGGGTTGTTTGCCAGTTCATTCGCTTCGTTCACGGCCATTTAGGCCTCGAATCAGCAGCTGAACGTTTGAAAACAAGATTTTATTACTTCTAACTTATACAGGGTGAAATAACAATAGAAAGGAGGGTGTTATGACGGTAGAAGGAAATGAGATAGATGAGGAGGCGAGGTAAGGCGAAGGTAAGTGGACGTGATTGAAGAAGACGAGGCGAGGAGATAACCGGATGTGATAGAAGAAGGCGAGGAGAGGGCGAGCGAACCCACCTTTCCACACGCCGCTTGCCGAACGGCGCACATGCACACAGAGGCTATTGTTCACCCTTGACAAACGACAAAAGACGTCCATCTGCGTAGAAACGTTGTTCGCGTTTGAGCTAAACTGAAGAAGGTCGATGTAGAATAAATCGACGTACCTTACGGAAGTAAAATGGGAATGGGGCGTGGACTGTATTTCGACCACGAAATGACGCATGCACGCGGTTACAACTTCGTAAGAGTGGCGCGCAGGAGTAACCCGACGCGGAATCAACGTAAAATGACGAAAGCGTCGATATTGCGTGTGCTGGTTGGGGCGTTTCCGCGGGATTCAGAAGTGGTGGTGATTGGGATAGGAGAAGTCGAGTAGCGTAGGGAATATCGAGGAAGATTTGTGCGTAGAGGGGTAAAGGTGAGCATGAGGGAAATGGAGAAGGGACACATCAGCGCCAGCGATACCAACATGGGGTGACGTGGAGAGACAAACGGGAGAGAAGGGAGGGGAGTAGGAGCCACAAAGTGAAGAAGAGAGTGGGAAATGGAGGCGGGATGAGGAGCGCTATTGGGTCAGGAGAGGCAGCGTCCCATCAACGAAGACTCACAAACGATAGCGTATTAAACCCCATATTAACCCAATGTAGACAGCGGCACGCCGGCAAGCGTGGTGACAACGTACTTGAAGAGACTTGAAGCTTTGGTGCTGCACTTGAAACCAAGGAAGCACCGTGGGGGTGAGCGGAAAAGCGGCGGAGCGAAGCGGGTGCAGAGTGTATGTGGGTGCAGGCGCAGCAGCAGGCGAAACGGCGGTGCAGCAGCATTCCAGGGCTCGGCAAATCTTGGGAAGTAGATGAAATTCGACGGGTTGTGCCGCCTAGCGAGCCGCCACCAGTGAAGTAGTATGAGCTAGGGTGGCATGGATTTGCTGGCAGTCAGAGCGGCGTAGGGACGGGACGAGAAACGGGGGAGGAGACTGAAGAGGGTTATAACCAGGTAGTTGAGCAGAGGCATTATCTACCATTCGCAGCGGCGCCGCCGGTAGGAGCGAGCGGGAGGGTGGGTGGTGGGACGAAAGGCAGTGTCACACCGTGTGACCAGCCAGTCACACGTCCATCAACCGGAATTCGGCCCTCTCATCAAGACGTTAGTCAATTCGAATTACTAAATAATTACGGCTCTTGTTTAAGAGGTTCGGGAAAAGCCGTACTGCATCAGCTTTAACTCACCATCAAATCATCAAATCATCAAACATCGAGCCATCAGATAGGAGAAGGAGGGTGGATCAACACCCTAAATGGGGCTCAATTGACAGATTTGCTGCCACAATGCATTGTTGCGCCTCTTACTGATCAGTAACTACTGGCAGTATTGAAATGCTGCTTGCAGTAACTACTGGGTTATATTACAATAATGTTAACACTATTACACGACCCTTCGGCAGCCCGAGTCGCGGGAGAGGGCTGGGTGTTGCCCGCCGCAGAAGGAACAAGCGTGTAGTCGGTCTGTATTGCCGTGATGTCCTGGACAAGAGGCACCGAGGTTGTATTTGATGCAGAGGATCTTTGATTCCGGTCCACGAAAGGGTTTGAGAGTGCGAAGGTCTTGTCCCCGTCCGTCTGTCTTTGAGAAGAAATCAGCGCTGTCCCGAAAGGATCGAACCGTTTCCGGATGTTGGTCGATGCGGTGTGGTCCCGTGCATATCAGGCAGACAGGGGATCGGTCGGACGCTGTTGAACGAGGCGCTGCGCGCTCACGAGAGCGAGAGCGAGGTCTGTAAAAATCGCGTGATCGCAAAGGGCCTTCCCGAGAGGACCTGTCGTTCCGAACCTCGTCGAAGCGACTAGTTCTTGGCTGTTTGTACGGGGCTGGGTTCGAATCTTCTTTGGAGGTGCCCGGGCGTTTATAGGTCGAGAATGTTTGCTGCGGGGGCTGGACGCGCGGCTGGGTGGCCGAAGCGAATGTTCTTGCCTGTATATATGTGTTCAGCGCAATCTCTACTTTGGTTGAGTAGTAATCCAAAGAGAACAGGCCATCTGCGAAGATGCGCTTTCGCAGTTCGCGCTCGGTGCGGTACCAGACCTCGTACATGGACTCGAACTCTTCGAGATTGGCGAAAAACTTGACGTGAAGCTCGTATTCAGAGTAATGAGTGTTCTTGGTCTCCGGCTTTTCGGGGTCTACTGGGGCGCAGATCAGGCGAAGAGGCTCGAGAACTTTTGCGAGGCGCCGCGCCATTCGTTAGGTGTGAGAGTCGGGCCGTCTCCCTCCTCTCCCAGTATCTTTGCGGCCTTCGGCACGTCAACGACAAGGACTTTCTCCGGCTTCACCAGTGATGCCGTCTGCTCTGCGTCGATCTGGTGTGTCGGGATACTGCCAGCGTTCTCGTATGCGTCCTTGATGACTCGATCCGACCACCAATGGAGAGGGAAGTGGACGTCGTGGTGAAGGGACATAAGAAAGATGTTAGGAATTTTGACAGGACTTTTAAGAGCGGAGGAGATAAGGTGCGGATTTTTCATAACCTTAGTCCCAAGAATTGACTGATTAGCTTTTGCTTTTTCTGCTTCTTTCTCTGCGCGCTCTCGCTCTTTCTTGGCCTTTTCGGCAGCATCCGACTCTGCTTTCTTCAGCTGCTCAGAAGCGATGTATTCTGTGAGGAAATTCGGGAGAGGAGAGACCGAGCTTCGTAGTTGGTCGGAGAAAACCAGCAAGTCTTTTGCCTGGTCGGAATACGCGTAGAAAGGCCGAAGAGGTGGGCCAAGGTCCAGGCCATCGGGAGCTGCACCAGTCTTCGAGGCGTTTTCGTAGGCGCGCGTGAAACCGACACTAGAAGCATTGTCGTTCTCGATGCGAATGTTCTCCTGGTTTTGTTCTCTGAGGGACATGTTTGGAAGCGGAGGCACATCGTCGGGACGCGTAGTCCAAGCCACATAGTCGAAATCGGCTGGGAGAGGGAGAGGTTGTCCACAACGAGATGTCGAAGGCATTTCGAAAGCAGAAAAAAGACGTAGATACGCGTGAAGACTTAGACTTTCGTCGAGGTAGAGAGCGGAAGCGAGAACTTAAGTGGGTCGGATCACACAGATCACTAAATGAAAGCGGCACAAAATCTTAGCTAATATTTCTAGCTTGCCTTCCACTCAGGCCGGCTCGCAAGCTCGCCCATCCTGAGCTCGCACCACATTCAATGCCAGTGCGTGTCGCGTTTCTTCCACACCAGAATTTTGTCTCATCCGCGTCTGCTACCAACGCAGACTTCAAACGCGGCTTATTCTGTCTGCCTCTGCTTCTTCACGGCTCAAACGGCCCCGACGCGGGCGCGGACATACACACAAATTCAAATCTCGCTCTCTTCACCTACATCCATCTTTGAGGCTGTCCTCCACCAAGGCCACAGAAATACTCGTCGTCCCCTCCCGGTGCCGGTGAGTCCACATTGACTCCGGGTACACCAATGCCTGTCGTACGCAGAAGAGCTACTCGCTCATTCAATCTATCGTTCCAGCGAACCTGCTTGTCAATGCCTTCAATCTATTAACCTCGTAGTCCCGCTCCATCAACACTGGACAGTGGAGATCCAGTCTCCTCATCCCCACCCGACTTTTTGACGTATGCATAGCCGTCTGACCTTGCGTCAGCAGGTCATCTCCGCTATCCGAGCAATCAGCGCTTCCGCAACGATCGAGGCCGCTTGCCTCTGTACACGAAGAATAGCCGGGCGCCCCGCGCTGCAATGCTACGGTCACACCTTGAATAGGGTTCTTTGTCGGTCCTTATGCACGACTGGACGAGAACGATTTGTCGATGTCCGTTACCTACCGCTACGGCCGTCCGTCCGTTCGCCCGCATACTCCCATACACCATGCACCTCTTCGACCGAGTGCATGTACGCCGCTCTTCATGTTGGGCTGCCAGTCATCGAAACTCATATACGGGCTCAAGGTCTCTCGTTCTTTGCCCATCGGTCTCACTCGTCAACGCCCACCTCTCCCATCCCTCCACTTTTAGCATCCTCCCTCCCGGTATGACGAACGCACCTGCCCCGCTGGACTGCTCTTCGGTGCGGTGGCTGTGCCCTCTTGCCCCAACGCACTTCATCCTTCCGCCGACGCCCCTGCGACTTCTCGTGCGGCGGATCCCCCAGGATGTGTTTCTGACCACAGTGCCCTGCTTCTCCTGCAGTCGATACCGTTCTCCTCCATGTGGTGGCTTTTAGAGCTCCGGGCCGGCGGCGGTGGGTGGACGCGACTTTCGCGCTATTCGTTGGGCGGGCAAGAGCGGGGTAGCGGATTGAGTGGGGTGCGCTCCCGGGTGCATCTTCCACCTGCAGCGGTGTTCCTTGGGATGCTGTTCGGTCGTTTTTAGTCAGCATGCTGGGCCGCTGCATACACTTTTTTGACTTGACCTTCGCTCACGTCGATGTGTATGTACAAGTCTATTGTTTGCTCTGTCCCTCCCTTCACGGTTTCGCCATGTGCTATGCTGCTTGCTGTATATCTGCACGAGACCTAGAATTCATGGGATTTTGTTGCAAACTGTCAATGCTGCTGCAATTTGGTTCCAGCCAAGGATTCGCGCGTCCAATCTGACCATGTTACAAGACTTCAAATTCGAACGACAAACTACGATCCATACAGGCCATCTATTTGACAACGACCAAGATTCAAGGGAAGAAAAGCAATAACATCTGAATCGACCTCTTCTGACTTCTATATTCTCTCGAGTAGAACGAGGAATCCAAGAACACAGATCAACACAATCTGGATTGCCGAAACAATCTCGAATGCCTTCGATACTGGTGTTTGTTCCTCAATGTCAACAGCTGATTCTTCCAAGTTAGATTCAGATTCTGCTGAAAACAGTCTCAGCAATGGAATCTCGAAACAGCAGATAGCTCACCTCCAATTTTACACTCTATATAACTACGAGTGTCTCCACCCAAGTCCTCAGTGAAATTCTGTTCTCTTTCTTCGCCGACAATACTCGCACCATCCACCTCGGATTCCGTGCCATCACTTTGAGACTCGTCGTACTCGTTAGTAGTGAACATCAAATCATCTTCATCACTTGAAATCTCCTCTATTCTCCCTATATTTCATCAGCACCTGTTCTCTGAACACAAGTCAACACACCTTCGTTTTGTCGGCCTGGATATGACCAATAATGTGGGTCTTCTGCAATTGAGGACAGCTGATGAGGTGGCCCTTCTGCAGCTGAGGATAGCTGATAGAGTGTGTGTCCGAGATGTCGTGCAACATCCTGACTATCTGGATCGAATCCTTTTGCTTGATGAAACTCACGCAGACCAGCATAAACACTATCATCATATGACCGCCAGTGAACTTGGGTTGCAAAACAAAGAGTGGGGAATCCAAGTTCAAATGCTTGCTCTGCAGTGAGTCGCTCGATGCCAGATGGATCAAACGACCAGTAGGCTGGACACTCTGGCATTTTGAATGCCATAGGGCCAACTCGAAAATTATGTGTTGGGCAGATAAAGAGATATGCTTCTGGTGGGATTTTTCTTTTTCCAATCATGTAATCGCGCTTGAGCTCGATTTTGAATAGGATGTCTTCAATGAAAACTGTTTGGAGGTGAATTTATTCATTGATTCCCCAGACACTTAATCTACCACATACCACAGTCACCAAGGTTAGACCTGATTCCCAGACGGCTAAATATGTAATTTGCTTGACTGAACCATAGGTTTTGGAATTGCCCACGGCGATTTGGCCAACTATCTGACACATAAAACCAGACTAGTGAAAAGTAAGATGATGATACTTCCGAGGAAAGGAAACTGTCAATAAAGATGCCACCAGAAGAATCAAATATAGCCTGTTTATAGACAGCAGCACATACCGTATCCAGCCCTCTGGCATCATATGCTTGTGCCACTCTGCATTCCTTATCAGCCAATCTGTGTTCCACTCTGTGGACTGCAAAAAGGCAATCTCAACAGAGTTGAACTTCTCTGCATTGATAGTAGCATGATGCACGCTGTTGATATGGATTGTGCACGTAGAAACATGCATGAAGGATCCAAGTTTCCCCAACATCCAAGTGTGATTGAAAGTGTTGTGGTAACGCTCCAATGCTAGATATTGCACAATGAGATTGGTGTTCACAAATGACAGGAAGTTCAGGGGAAGGGTTGTGACAGGTTCAACATAAGTTGTATCAGGATGGAGATCACTATGAGTGTGTGTGGTAAGATCGAGACAAAGTCGTCCTGTTGTGCGATGTATAAGGATAGTATGACCAATGATAACCTATCTATATATCAGTTGGAACTTCTGATGAATGGTTGACATACGTTCCCAGAAATTGACGCAAAATATTTCAAACCCTGCTGCTAGAATGTCAATAGCCAATTACCCATTTAAATAACTGCATACATCAAGGTCATAACCCTGGACACAGTCAGAGCAGTACAGGACAGCAAAATAACATACATAATAGGCATAAATAAAGACGGTCCACATTGTAGATGTTTGATAGAGACTCAGAAGATATGCAAAGGGAACATAGTCTACTCAAGGTTATCAGAACTGGTTGCAAGAAATCTGTATGCATACATACCGCCGTGGAAGATGACAGCATGGACATCGTGACTCTTGTCCTGGACTATTCCATAGATTTGAAGGATATTTTCATGTCTATCAAGATTCAACATACCAGTTGGCAGAGCCAATTGACAACAGTAATACACACCGGATGTTCATGTATTTTTTAACATCTTGTTTCCAGTTCTAAAATCAACTACATAAGAATCTTCGTATAATCCACCTGAAATCCTGCCTACCTGTTCTGCACTGCTGCCCTCGTAGTTTACCACAGTGAAATCCCGGTCGTTGATTTTTGCAGATCGGACCCGGATAATACTGTATCGAGGCTTACACCAAGTATACCCCCCAGATCCTGAATGTTTCACAAGTAGCTGATGTTTCACATAGAGCTGATGTTGCAGATATACATCCCCCCATGCAATCTTGCGATAATCTGGTCAAGTTTTGCTCTTCTCTGAGTTGCCATCAAGGCTAACGTTCCCAGTACAACTTACTGCCGTGCACGAGCGTCTGGTCGCCTGCATGACTGGTTGAATATCTCCCAGCTATACTTGCAAATAATGAAGACTCACTCCCATTGAGATTGACAGTAAACCCTTCTGCATTTGTCATGTACAGTTGAGGCCCCTGACCATTGCCACCCAGACCACCATTCAGTCCACCAGCTCCGCCTGGGCCACCAATTCCTCCGGAAACTACATATAAATTATCAGCAATTGGAAAGGGCAGATGATAGTTGATTGCGTACAATTAATTGTCGGACGGGCTCCCTCATCCGAAAAGAAATCCTCGAGAGAGCCCAAGGTATGAATTTCCTCGTCAATGGCCATTGACTCGTGAGAGAGAAGAGAACGGAGGGTGGCTACGGCGTGTGAGATTGGGAGGAATATATATGTCGTGCGGCGCGATTGCAACGAGGCAGACTTCCGGCATGTGCGGTGCTAGTTAAAATATGTTAACAGCTATACAAGCTTCCGAGCGATGTTTTCGAGACTTGGTGATTGACATCTTGACTCCATATTGTAGAGAACATGAGGTGAACTATCGCTGTTGTGGGTAGACATTGGGTTTGAGCACGGCGTACAAATTTTCGAGCAAGTGTTTCTTTCCACTGAGTCCTGCTTGAGCATGTTATTGTGAACGAAACACGGGTTGAAAATTCAATTAGGATACAGCTTTCTTTGAATGTGGCTCACTTCTTTCAAAGACTATGTGCTTCGAAGGTACCTGAGGCTGTGCTTCTCTTTGTCGCCGGAATGAAGGCATCAGCGCCGATAAAGCAGAACGGGGAAATTGAACGTTGCCTTGACACGGGAAGGTTGATATATGGAAGACACGCGCACGGTTCCAACGAGGCTGCTAGAGTCTCAGAGGTGGACGAAAATAAGCTGCTCCACAGCGCTTGCACAGGCTGTATTCACTGTGGATAGAAGCGTCGCATCTGAGAAGGATCCGTTTTCATCGAAAGCACAGGCGTAAGAAATTCAGGCGTGAATTACGGCGCAGTTTGAGAAGGAAGTAGGCTTGTTGCGGCGCCAGCACACTGCAGCTGCTGGCTATTATTAATTAGATTGACAAATTTGCAGAAAAATATGGAGAATTATTGGCTGCCGGTGTGAATTCAGTCGGCCCTTCGGGTTTCAAGATGGCTGAGAGAGAGGAAGTTGTCCCTCATCACCATGGTGAATCCTGTTAGGACGTGGTTATTCCAAAAAAACCCGAGAGCATGTCCAATCGAGTATCGAATTTCGATTCGAAACCGGAGAAAGGTCTGTTTTGAAGTGGTTAAAGGGAAGGAGCCGTGGGAGTTTCTGGACGATTTGGTCCGAACCCACTTTCCTCTGCACCCAACAACAGCGACGACAATGAACACTATCATGCTGCTCCTCAATCACCTTCCATCGAACCACTCGATTACCGCAACTTAGGCTCGCACCGACACGAGCGAGTAAAGTACTAGTGAATTGCTTCGACTCCGACGTCCTCTTCTTGGCCTGAATGCCAACCGTAAGCTGAAGCTCTGTGCGCTATTCGGAGGACTCGTCGTCCCACTTGGCCTCTGGCGCTGTGTCTCGACGTTGTCGCTCTCCTGCACGGATGGTTTGAGCTGTGTGATCAGGTGTGGGGCCGGGAATCGCGAACTCAATGATGTCTTTCGATGACAGCACGAGGTGGTCGTGCGGCGGTGTTTAAGCCACCATAGCGCGGGTGGGCGGGCTAGCTCTTCCCTCCTCGCTATCGCCTACGATAGATGTGACTATGACTTCGGTACGGGTATACGTTTTGCGCCTCCGCAACACCACCAATTCGACGCTGCCGATCCCAGCGACACCCATCGCTATCATTCTTTCATCTCTTCAATGCCCTACCCCTCCCCGCATCCCACCGTTCCCATGCATTTCTCTCCCCCACCGCCTCTCTTCCTCGATGTGGCTGTGCCCTCCCTCCCCAACCTACATTCCTGCTCCGCACTGGCGCCTGCTACGTCTTCGTCGTCGGACGTCCCGGAATGTGTTCTAGGGTATGCAGAGCTGATTCACCTGAGCTTGCTACGTTCTCGGTGGGCGTGGTGGGGCGGCAAAGGTTAGCCGGGGGTGAGGATGGTGGTCTGGAGTGAGGTCGTAGTGAGGGCTGGAGGCGCGCGACTGCCGTGGCAGATGCATCCGGGCGTGCTGCTGGCTGGGGGTATTTTCAATCTGCCGTAGTGTTTTTGTTGGTTGTGCATGGGCTGTCATCCCATCGCACCTTCAGAAAGCCCTTTACATTTCTGTTCCCATCTCAATGAAAATCTCGGAGTGAATTCGAGCAAGCGCGACTCTCGCTATAAGCCTGAAGACATCGTGTACGCGGTGGGGTGCTCGGAAACTGCACTGAACAATTTTGAAGAATTGAAATTGTGAGTGGGGACGAATGAGTACTGGGAAGGGGGATAATGCATATAAGGAGAAGATAGGTCTCGAAGGATGACGAGTATCCTGGATTGAAGTGTACAACTACAGCGCCACGGTCCGAGAAGTATCGAATTGTATCGCCTTAGTACCATCGCACCAAGACGAAGAAGCCGGTGAGCTCGACAGTCGCATGCCGAGGCCTCGGAAAGCCGCAAAGAAGCGCAGGAGGCGCCGCTCGAGGCGATGGTGATGCACTGGGTCAATGAAGACCGCGTGTGCTGTATCTTGCGTTCGTTTGCCGCATCGTGTCATGCAAGTGAGAAGGTGGCGTTGCGGGAAAGGAGGTGGTAACAAAAACCCCGAGTACGACGTCCAGTATATGTTGTCGTGGGACAGCCAAGAGGATGGCGGCAGCGAAGGCGAAGATGACGGCGGCGACGGAAGTAGGGAGGAGAGACAGACAGAGACGGCGCGGATCATAGCGACCGTTGGCATCCGACAGCGGGCCAACGGGTTCCTCAGAGTTTCACCTTCACGCTCCCTTGTTTCTTTCGTTGAAGCCCGCCATCCGGTCCCATTTCGAATCTCTCCCCGTCTTTCTTCTCTAAATTCAGCGCATCGAGCCCCGCTCGAGGAACATCCGCCGACATCTCATCCTAATCACGCTGTGCGCTCAGCAGCAGCAGGACGCGAAGATGCCATCGCGCTTCGGTAGAGGGTGATCGACGTTTCGTCATACGCATACGCAAAAACGGGGATGGGAGACGCATGTCCGCATGGCACGTCCACATCGATGGCAATAGCTTTACCATCTCGCGTCTTCCGCCTCCTTCCATGGTACAGCTTCCTCTCCGACAGTCTGTCGATCTCTCGACCGTAGACGCTGCATCCCGCCCCGTCCGACGCTCCATCGCCCGGCGGGCGCGACTGGCGGGGGAGACGTTAGCTCGACTCAGGTTGTCGATGTCAAGAACGAGCTCGTAGGGGGAGGGCGCTCCGGGCGACCGTACGCATGGTCGACGATGGGGAGTCAATAGCCCGGGAGACGTACGTTAGTCGTCTTGGCCCCTGTGCGCAAAGCCTCCATCGCTTCTTCCACACAGTTTCCGCAGCGCGCTGGGTCGTAGTCCCTCCCGCGCTCCTCATCCGATACCAATACCCATGCATTGGCTGGGCTGTGCCCCGGGAAGAGGCACACGACTGCTTTGCGCGGCCACCTCGTGTGGTCGCGGTCGTGGTCGATGCGGCGTGGCTGCGAGCCGGCGCTCACGCGCAGCTGCACATAACTCGCGCGCGCGTCAAACGCGCAAGCACTCCCCCCTCTTCGGATTCGTCTCCACTTTCCTCTCAACCGTCTGCGGCGCGGCGAGATGAAGCCGTACCCTAATGAGCAATCGTGTGCGATACATGCGCACGATCGGCGAATCGGCGAAATTGGCTTCTCTCGCGCATGTTCGACGGCGTCCCGTCCGATTCTGATTCAAGAATGTCCAACCGGGGTGCATGCGCCAGCGCCGGGGGGCGGGTATCGGAGCACGGCGTCAGCGCCGCGTTACCGCGGATAGTCATGGGCAGATGCCCTGCAGCGCGCGATGGCGGGGATGAGGAAACCGGGGTCGGCGGAGAGCAAGATGGTAGAGACGACGTCCGACCGAATAGCGCATGCAAGGCGAACAGGACGAGGTGAAACGTAAGCACACAATGATCAGGGGCGCGGTGGACTCGAGTCAGAGATCGTGAAAGCGGGACGCATGACGAAGGCCATGGATTGGAGAACGGGGTGGTTTGATGTGGCAATCGGAGATGCGAGCGCGAAAACCTTGGTTGAGGAAGATGTAAACCTGAAAATGGAGTTGATGAGCTAAGCACGAGGGAGGAACGTTTACTCACTAGTCAAAGAGACGATACTCATATGTCCGAGAAAGAGCCTGAATCCGCAGTAGGACCCCAAGCCCGCGAATATTATGAGCAGTGTCAGTTTGCGGTGCATTGGGCGTGTGAGGTGCGAGGAGGTAAAAAGAATGGCTCGGGAAGTACGCGGGCTACAAATAGAATGGATGGTGCACATACCGTTCGCCTTTGTCTTGGCGTAATGAAGTGCAAGAACCGTATATGCGCTGTTATCACCCGTCCGCAGACCAAGAACAATGGACGTTTGAAACAGATTGAGGGTGGTTGCTCGTGCGGCGCAGAACTCCAGTATCACCCGTGCAGTGTGCACATGGAATATTGGGTTTATCGAGACGGCGCTCACTTCAGCCATTCGGGTTATCACCACCACGAGCCGGTGCCCGTGCGGCATTTGACACTACGCGAACAGAGTCAGCTGAGAGGTGTTGTGAATGAACATCCCCACATGAAGCCTGCTCAGCTCATCGCTGGCAGGCCTGCAATCGATGGTCCGGGTCCGTCCATCGCAGATATTAGTACGATCTTGCTCAATCCCAGCCGCGTTCAATATGAACGCCGCAAGATTCTCAATCCTGAAAATAAAGTACGTTGTTATCATTGTTGTTTGCTGAGTTACTTACATCTTTCTAGGTTCGAGATCAACGATTTCTGCCGAGATTGGAGCGGTTCAAGGACCAACATCCCGACTGGACTGTCGGCCTTCATTGGGAGGATAATATTCATGTCGTAGTGCTGCAATCTCAGTGGCAGCGGCGTATAGGGTTGAAAGATCGGGTTAAGAGCGAGGCTGTCAACGGCATAGTTTCAGACGCATGTCACGATTATTTCAAGGGAAACAATACGCTACTCTTTCTCAGTTCGACGTTCGAGCCCACTCACCTGAAATCCTGGGTTCCCATTCTCATGACGTATTCGAACGGGGCAACCGCGACGCATTACCGCATCCATTTTTTGCACCTCTTCCGCGGGTTGGCCGAACGGTGTCGAGAAACGCAGCGAAGGATCACTGACGACTTGTTTGCAAATGTGCGTTGATTCAACATTCGAACACCCCATATTGTTAAGTTTTTGTAATATATACTTGAACAAGCCAGTCGTACTTTACAAAATAATGTTGGTATCTATAAAGAGTATTTTATTGGTGTTGTTTATAGTTGGGGGATGTCCCCGGCTCCCCGGCATGTCCCCAGAACCATCAAACCGCCGGCAGGGAAGCTCAAAAGTGATCTCCATCACCACAGGGACCATGCCGTGGCTTGGGAGGGCCGGCATCTTACAAATAAAAGCCAGAATGCTTAAATAAAAGCCAGAATGCTTAAATAAAAGCCAGAATGCTTAATAATCATTTATATATATGAGAAAACATACGGGAATTGCCGGCGGAAACAAAATACGTCGATTATAGCCTAGAAAATGATAAAAACGAGCCCTACCCCTACCCATCGTCCTCTCCACCGCCCATAAAGTACTCCTCGTCGCTCGGTACGTTGCCTACGCCGCCGTCGTCGCTTCCGCCACCCTCGCCGTCGCTCCCGCCGTCCTCATCACCGCTTTCGCCGCCAATCCCGCCGCTGACATCCACCACCGCTGGCTGCTTTGTCCGCTTGCGCCCACGGCCCTGATGCACCTCCGTCATGGTGACCGTGGCGCGTTGCGCAAGGGTGCGATACATGGCGGCCTGCTTGAGGGCGTAGGCGATTGCGCCTTCACCAAACGCTGCCTCCACCTCGCCCACGGGGATGTCCTTCGCGCGCTGCTCCCATTGCTTGGCCTCGTATTCAAACGAGACCAGCAGGCGGCGATACTCCTCCTCGAGCAGGTCTACCTCTCCCGCCCACCTCTTGCTCCGAGCCCTCGCTTTCGTCCACTCGATACGAAGAGCATCCTCCAGCTCCGCATCCGTCCCATGCGACTGCGCCATCGTCCAGATGCACGAAACCTGACGCATATTCTCTGCCGGGTTCACCACCATCTCCTCATCCTCCTCGCCATCGCCCTCAATGCCCCCCTCATCCTCCCCAAGTAAAGCTCCTTCCTCCGCCCGAATCCTATCCAGCTTCTCCTTCCGCCTCGCATCCTGCTTCTTGCGCAACGCTTGGCGTTTGGTTAGCTCCTCGGGGTCCTCCATCATCCGCACATCTTCCCGCTTTAATTTCCGCCAGCCGACCTTGGATAAATCCCCGTTCGCCAGCAATCCCAGCGCCCTCCACGCAGCTTGATATTTCTCAGAATGGAGGCGGATCTTGCTCTCGTTCCGGGCAACGAGGGTTTGAGACCGGGTGTTGGCGCCCTGGTGACGTGCGTGATTCGCCTTGTAGGTGAAGAGTCGAGATTTAACGTGAAGCTGGTTCCGTAGCCGCTGAAGAGACTCCGAGCACTGAGCGTCTCGAGCCAGGCTCTCGACATGCTCCACAGTGGCCGCGCAGCCTGCTGCCCGCTCCGCAGCGCTCAGAGCTGAAGGAAGCATCAGGGGAATATCCTCCGCGAGTTCGTCGGGCGGCGCCTCCCGCCGCGCAAGCGCTTGGAGGGCGCCGGGGGTATACGTGGCCTGCAGCTTACGGAAGCGAGTGATGCCCCGGCTGAGCTTGCGACGAAGGGCGAGGACGTCGATCTTCTGAGCCGTCGTTCCCGACTTCTTGAGCTCCACCTGCACTCGGACACGCCGCCTGCACCGCCAATGCTCAGCAATCAAAAAACTTAAGATAAGCAGACAGACGTACTGCTCATCCTCCAGCTCCAACCCCTCGAAAATGAAAGCGCTTGGGCTAACATCATGCAGGGCGGGCACACCCTTCCGGACAGCTTCCGCCTCCTCTTCCGCAAGCTTCAGCCGCGCTTGAGCTTCAGTCATGCCTAAAAGATATCAACATCCTAATCATAGAGCACTACCAGCTAACTTACCTGGGTGGGTGATTCGGTACGGGTTCTCTGCATGCTGAGGATCCGCCTCGTAGGCAGCAACTTTCTCCTCCCACCCCTGAACACGTTCCTCCTGTTCCAACGAGAAGGCCTCAAAGGCTTCTGTCTGAGCCGCAGACTCGCGCTTTGCGTTGTCTAAACGTTTTCGCAAGAGAGCCGCTGGAACGAAAACCCACTCCAATTAGCCCCGTGAGATTAGCAACAGACGAGGTAGCGCACCTAAACCAACAAGCTTGCACCAATTCCAAAATGCCCAGTGATCATCAAGACAATCGCGTCGAGAACCCGGACCCATCTCACGAGTGCTCGACGTGACACCGCCGACATTGGCCCAAGGGCGCTCGATGCCCTCGCCGTCCGTCTGTCCAGCCCCCGGCAACAGATTAAGGGAGAAGCACAGTTGGCAAGCCAAGATGTGCGAGTGGATGTGCATTTTGGGGATGACGAAGGCGAAGAAGAGGAGGATGATGTGCAAACGCACGAGGGGGGGTAGATTCGCCAGGCGCTCCTTCAGCTGTTTGTACCACTGGCAAACAATGTCGTACGAAACGACCTTGCGTAAGCGCTGGTGGATCCACCGGAGGAACGAAGCAAAAATCCAGTCCATGTTGGCGTATCTAAACACCTTCAGAATGCGTTCGCTGTAAAAACGCCAGAATTACTCACCTTTCCCCCTTCTGCAGGTCCCCTACGCCCGTAGGCTGCACAAACTCATGCCTCGCGCAAACGCCCATCCCCACCCCTGTAGAACTATACCCCCTCGAGTACTTTGTATTGGCATAGTCGAGGGCAGCTAACCCGCTGCACGTACTCATCTGCGACAAAGATTAGATCGAAGACATCGCGGCGTCGGCCTGAACTCACCTCCACCTGATCCGTGACGGTGAGAAGGTACTGGCGGTAGGGCTCCATCTCCACGAAGTAAGCCCAACCCGTCCCGAGACCGGGGTCGCGCAACTCGCTGGAAACAAGGCGACGTTTGAGGCGGAAGCACGCGTCAAGAGCAAGGAATATGATGTACAAAAATCTGCATGTGAATCAGCAAGAGGTAGGTAGCGATGTGCAAAACAGCTAACCTCGATTCAGGCGGAGCGTGCTCCCAACCTTCGGGGAGATTAACGCCAGGTCTCGGGCAGGCAGGACAGCGGATAGCTAAGTCCCCTGGCCCAGTCGCATACACCCCACCGGGCGCGTGCCCCCGACCGCCGCGCTTGAGCATCAACAAGTGACGATACTCTCTCGTCGAGCGCAAGAATTCCAGATAACGTTTGACGAGGACACCCCCGGTCGCATCGGTGATTTTCTCCAGCGAGGTGTAGAAGTCGTACATGGTCGTCTTGCCTTGCAGCGTCTGGGTGTGGAAGAAGTCGAGGAGGCGGAAGGTGAACGCGGTCCGAGGGTTGTCGCTGGTGGCAGGGAACCAACGGCGCCGAACGAGCTGTATGCGAGACAGCCCCATCTCCAGCTCGCGCTCGCACGCACAGAACTGCACGGCAACCTCGTGGATACCGTTAAGGTCGAGGACGGTGAAGTTCTCATGAGCGGAACGCGGGGTGCTGCAATCCTCGTGGCCGAATTGGATGCGGAGGCCCAGGGATTTCAGCGAGGTAGGCGTAAAGTATCGTCCATTCCAACGCTGTAGCAAATCGAATCAATGAGGGTGAAAAAGAATAAAAAACGAGCAAACACACCTCAACTCGATGCAACGGGTTACGCTTGTGCATCACAACACAGCAAGCCTGGCAGTACAGCAGCTCCCCAAAGCAGTCCCTGCAGCGGAAGGAGGGGTCGGCGGCGTCACATCCAGGACAGACCTCGGTGGAAGCATCGCCGCATCCATCAAGCCGCAGGAATTCGCGGAGATATTCATCCCGCAACGCTCGGAATTCATGTAAGGCCAAGTCCTGTTAAGCGATGTCAAAGCCTGCAAAACTGGAAATTAATCAAAACTCACGGAAGGTTTGAAAGGATCGCGTTTTTTTCTAGCTGTCGACGTTTCTGCGAACGAAGGGAAAAATCCCCCAAGCTCCATGTTGTAGAGCTCGCCATTGATGCCCTCTGGCTCAAAATCGAGCGGGTCGTCGGCCAAAACTGGATGATCTTCAATGATATTCGCTTGTAGACGCGCTCGCTTGATGGGCGAAGGCGGATCCAGAGCCACAACTTCCGTGAGGACGCGGCGACCATCAGTTGTTGGTCGCTGGACTATCGTCTGTATCGGGGTGTCGCTTGCCGGCGTCAAAAACTCGTCAACAGACTGGCTGAAGACGTATGCAGTGGGCTGGCGCTCAGACCCGCGCATGACCGGCTTGTTCTTGACGCGTCGTCTACCTTGCATAGCTGGACCGGCCGATTTGACGAGACGGAGAAAAAGATGAGGTCGGATGATGCAATCGATCAATCCATCACAAATCAACAATTGCCGATCACTAAGTAACTTGTCGATAACCCTCGCTTGCTCTCTTGTGAACACCCTTCCCGCATGCCTGTCCCGCGCTAGCCCTCCACCGCCGCCGGCTCCAACCCTTGGTCTGCTTGGACTGTCTCAAGCCAAGCGTCTCGGCCCATACTTACGTCTCCCAACAACGGAACCATGTACTTGACCCGAGTAAGCGCCTTCAAACTTGAATACGCATGCGTTCGCTGAACTACAGCATCAGGAATGTGAAAAGCAACCGCATGTTTCGAGTGGGACATCAGCGCCCACCGCTGGTCACAGGTCACAAACGGCTGCACTTAACTTAACCACCGCACATTCCTTCAAAACCACCGCTCCTTCTATTCAGCAACCTCTACTGAGGCCGTTTCCCTTCGTACAACCGTCTCTATGTCATTTTTCGGTCAGTTTCCACCCTTTCTCCGCGAGTACGCGGCTCCGACCTTGGAGCTGCCGAAAGCACTCCATAACCCCCTCCGTTATCCTTTTTTACATACTTTCTGACCAAACATGCTCGCAGGCCGTCGAACACGCTCCGGGATGGAGTTCAGCCCATACGCACTTCGGCTCCCCAACGTGCGGCTCGCTGATCTTCTAGAGCGCCGGGACAGCAACTCCGACTCTGACGCTGAGTCCGACGATAGCGATAGCGAAGCGGAGGATGAGCGGCAGCCGATTACTCAATCGCTCGGCGCTGCTTCCTCACGCTCTACTTCCACCAACGCCAACGCAGCTTCCCGCCCCTCCTCCACCCCCTCCACTCCCACCCCCTCCACTCCCACCCCCACCATCCTCCCCCTAATTCGGTGTGCTCGCCCCAACCCCGCTCCGACCGCCACCCCCACCATCCTCCCTCTGATTCGGTGCGCTCGCCCCAACCCCGCTCCGACCGCCACCCCCACCATCCTCCCTCTGATTCGGTGCGCTCGCCCTACCCCCGCCCCGACCAATACCAGCCGCGCTTTACCTAAAGCCACCGCCGCGGAGGTCAAAGCTAGAAAACTTGTCAAGAAGCACACCAAGGAACGCGCTGCTCGCCGTGCCAATCGAGAGAAGCTCCGCATTCTCTCCGGTTCCCACCTGAAACACATAACCCGCCTTCACCTTCGCCGCTCCATTCCCGTCCAACTCGACGCCCACCTTTCTCAGCAGTTTTTCGCCCCCATCGCCTCCTCGGGCTGGCAAGCGGTGCGGCAGGACGAGAAAAATCCGCGGGGTTTCTACCTCAAAGAGCTGCTCGCGAAGCACAAGGATTTGCAGGTGGTGAATTGGGACGGCGTGCCCACCCCACTCGTCGACGCCGACCACAACATCCTTGTCGGCCTGGGTGGCTTTCCTCCCGACCGCAACGGCAGCAATTGGCAGCGTGACGTTGCCAAGCCCGCGGCTGAGGCGATGCGCGCCGCTGCGATCGACATCTGGACATTGCCGCGTTGGCTGCGCAAGCGCCAGGCGCATTCGAGCAACCGTCGGGGAGGACACGCGGCGAAGAGCGTAGGTCCTTCGATGGGTGGCGGGCAGCCGCACCCTCAAAACCTGTCCCACACATCGAGGCTCTTGGCCATATTCAGCGCGCTATTCGCTTTGAAGTGCTTCGAGCGCATCGCAGGCTGGGGCAACAGTAAGTTTATCTTCACCTCCGACACGACCCCCGCGCTCACCGCTCCTTGTAGCGCTGTTCGAGGCGTTCGCGCCCGACCTCTTTGGGTACTACAAAGCCAAACTCACGGAGGTTTGGACGCACGACCCTCGCATTCACCTCAATTTCCCCCTCAAATTCTCCGTGTTCTCGACGGCAACGTTCAACTTCGGCCCTGCTACCATCACCCTCCCCCATATCGACTTTCGCAACCTCGCATGGGGTTGGTGTTCTATCACGGCCCTCGGTGATTACGACCCAGATTTTGGCGGGCATCTCGTCCTCTGGGACTTGAAGCTCGTCATTCGCTTCCCCCCTGGATCCACCATCCTCATCCCCTCTGCTATCCTCCGCCACTCCAACACCAACATCCGAGCCCACGAGTTCCGGTTCTCGTTCACCCAGTACACGCCCGCTGCCATATTCCGGTGGGCTTATAACGGGTTCCGCACCGACAAGGATGTTGACGGGTCCAAGTCCACCACGGCGGCGGAGCATGAGCAACGTCGGCGGGATAAGGAGCGCCGCTGGAAGGAGGGCATCAAAATGTATAAAAAATGGGACGGACCTGTATGCACCTTGTAAGCTGTAGGCAGAGTGACCCCTACCTAGTCTTCGCCGTACTGTAGCTTCGTGAATAGTAATCCAGAATGTAACAATCCAGAATGTAACACCAATGGCGGACTTGAGCGAATTTAGTAAATTTGCGGACTTGAGTGAATTTGCGGGATATGACGAACTCGAGTCAATATATGACGAACTCGGATCGATATGATGAACTGGTTGTGGACCGAGCGCCACGGACGGCGACCTCGAGAGCCAGATATTCACTCTTCCCAGCCGAATTTTGAGGAGTGCGGGGATTTGGGTCATAGCTGCCTGTCATAAATTTCTCAAGATTTTAGAAGACAATTTTTTTTGTCCAGACGCGAAAACTCAGATCGAGCTTCAAGTCAAGTATAGGCCCACACCTTCACCTCGACCCTCATCTCGAATTTCCGACCTCACCTAATTCTCTTCTTTTTTGGTCCATCTATTACCCAACACCCTCTACACTGTCTCTACTACTCGGTTTCCGTCAACATTGCTCTTCATCGCTGCCCAGACCGACGGCAATGTCGCCCATCAAAAACTCCCTAAAACCCTCCAAACCCTCCAAAACCTCCAAGTCCACGCCAGCGCAGCTGGAGGCCGCCGCTCGCTACCGCCTGAAGTGCGTGTTGACACGTTATGAGCCCGGAGCTCACTGCTGACCCGCCGTTTCTTGAAGAAACCGAACGCAGCTTCAAGGCAAAGCGCGGGAGCGCATGGCTCAGTATCGCAAGCAGCTCAAGAATAACCCGCAGGGGCTCGAAGAGTATCAAACGCGCGCCAGGGAGGCCGATGCCCGCTATCGAGAGCGGCACGGGGAACGGGTGTACTGCCGGCAAGCAGACAAACGTGCAACGCGCGTAACCTTTCTTCATTTCATCAAGTAACTAACATCTACGTATAGGGCCTTTGTGGCGAAGTACGGCGCCGACGCGTGGCTCAAACGGAATCGTAACAGTATGCGGCGGGAAAGTGTGGAGCGTCGGCGGCGGGAAGACGACCGCGGAGGCGAGGAGGGGTCGGGTGGAGAAGAGGGCGATGAGGAGGGGATGGATGGCGATGAGGAGGGGACGGATGGAGAATGAGGAGGGGATTTTTTGACTTGCTGTATTTGCTGAGCTGTATTCACACCACACTTGTAATCACGAAAACAATTCACTGCATTCATGCGCGTAATCAAGAAGCTACGGTTATGTCGACTAAAATTCCTCCGCCTTCCTCCGACATTGCCTCCTGCGGCATATTCAGCGTCAACGGTATGGAAGAAAGAAGAATGAAAGAAGGTAGAACTCACCTCAAAGTCGAGCGCCGTATTTTGAGATACCTGCGTTTGAGGTCTACACCCCTTCCCTCTCCCTTATCACCCTCGCCAAACGCTCAAAGGATCTCTCCGCCTCGTCGATTTCAGTCATGTCGGTGAGATACTCGTGGTACGCGTCGTCGCTCGCGGTGGGAGGGATGGGGTGATCGTTGCTCGCGTCGCTCGCGGCGATGGGGGAGTTGGAGACGTCCGTGAGGTACTCCGTAGGTTCCGCCGCGGTGGCTGCTACGGCCTCGTACGCGTCGAACATATCTTGAAGGAAATTTTGGCGCGCGACTAGAATAAGCAGGCGCTCGAGTCCAGAGATTGCGGGGAGCAGAATATCTTGTTTTTCCTTTTCGCAGGCAGCACGTTCGTCTTCAGTAGATGCGTTGTCGTAGCGGACATCCACATCGGCGAGCGCATGGCGGACGGCGGCGCGGCGGGCGGTGAGTGAAGCGCGAACCTCGTTCACAAACGCGTCGTTGACGAAGATATTGTGGCGGCGTCCGGGGCCCATCTCGCGAACGCTGGGAGGGGTGTTCATCGATGCCCACTCTGCCTCGGGGTCGACTGCGCGAAGGACAGGGCTGGGTGGGGGCGCTGAAATTTCGGGGGGCGATTCGGCGCTATGGACGGAAGTGGTCGGCGGTATGTTTTCTTTAGAACTTGAAGATCTTTCGTGGGAGATTGTTAGCCGAGGAAAGATCAATGATGTCCAAAAACATCTCACCTCCTCCTCCCGTATTCCCGACTCTCTTCCATGTTTTTGCTGCGAGTGCGGGCGGTGAGCGTGTTCAAAGGCAAAACGTTCGGCTGACCAATCTACGTCTGGACCGCGGGAATGTGGCGTCTCGCGCTATATAGCTCCTCACGGGGTCAACTGGCTCTGCGTCTTCATCCACTCACTTCCTTTGCAAAAAAAACTTCAAGCCTCGAAATCTCTCAAAAAATGGTCCAAACTTGCGATGCACCGTACTGGAGCCACCAGAATAGTTTCTCGCACGACCACGACCCCGCCGGACGCTACCACGTCGTCCTTTGCGGCCGCTCCCCCGGTATCTATACCGACTAGTGCGTCTTTTTCCTCCTCCTTGCCCAACTCTCTACTAAAAGCATAACCACCCAGCGAAAAGGCCAACGCCCAGACCGACGGCTTCTCAGGCCAGGTCCAGCGCTCGTTCAAGCGCTGGGACGAGGCCGTGCGCTTTTGGCAACACTTTTGCCGCGAGCACCACCGTGGACTCTGTCCCCCCGTTCGCCCTCCTACAGGATTCGTGGCGCCGACTCCTATGGACCAACCGCCTCCAGCTCCTCCCTCTCCAGCTCCTCTCTCTCCTGCACCCCACGCCGACGCCTCCCCTCCTCACACCCCGACGCCGTGCCCATTCGTGTGTGCCAGGCCGCACAAACATTACCACCACCCCAAAAATCCCCCAACCTGCGCTTTCGGATGCGCCAAGCTCCACGAGCATGTCCCCCCCGATCGTCCTCAAAGCCGTTCGCTTGCGGAGGCGTTGGCGTCGCCCTTTGAAACGCTCGCCTCCCCAGCTCGTCCTCGCGTACCACCCTCCATCCCTTACAACCTCAGCTTCCCCAACCCGGCGAATGCACCGACCTCGCCGCCTCCGTCCTCCTCCCCCCGTCGCGCCGCATCTTCGACATTCTCGCTCGGCTCCCTCACGGACGTTTCCGGCTCCCTCACGGACGAGTCTTCCTCACCCCCCCGCACCCTCACCCAGGTCGTCGAGATCGAGTCTGACGACGAGTACGGGATGTTGGACGCCGACTTCGAGATCGAATACGTTGACCAGATCTTTTGGGCCGTCAAGCATGTCCGCCATGCGATCTTCAACGACGCCCCTGCTGCGCTGCAGGCTGCGCTGTCGCGCCGCCTATCCGTGTTCACGTTGATGTCGGCTACGGACGAGCTCACGTTGGAGCAGATGCATGATCTCCCAACCCCGCGCAACGCCCAACTCCCCGCCGCCGCCCTCGCTGCTGCCACCACTCCCCAGCGCCAGCCGTTGAGGGACGACTGGTCCCACTCTTCTCGCTCCGCTCGCTCGGGCGGAGTTGACTCGTCTCCGACGCCCGGTCGCGCCAGCCGCCGTGGGGCGCTCTAGGGGCTCGTACGTCTGCGTTTCTTTTTGCTTGCTATCATCGATATATGTACTCTATGTTGTTCCGCATCGCAATCCTTCCCCCCCTCCCCTTCTTGACTTTGCTTCCCCCCTCGCTATCCATCGCTATCCACGCTATCTTGGCTTCATCCCGCGTCCCCTCTCATCTCATGTCCCACTTCTGTATCTTGGACTTCACAATCAATTGATTGTATTCATACCTCATCCTTCCTCCCCCCTCATCCGTCTGTATCTTGGACTTTGCTGAATGTATCTTGCTATGATTTGAATATTCCTTTCCTGTACTTTACTTAGTTGTTTGTAAATACAATCTGATTCTTGTAAAATCTGCGTGCGTCAACCCAAGGAAGCGAGAAAGGTCGATTTATTGAGTTAAAGTTGGGCCAGAAGACGGACGTAGAACGTTTGTATGTAAATAAGTAAGTAATTGCCTGCCTCGCGACCCCCCTCGCTTCCCGCCGATTCATCCCCCAAGTCTCCTTCCAAACGATGGCGAAATCCAAGTCTGCGAGCAAAAAGAAATCCGACGGCGCGGAGCCCAAGAAAAGAGGGAATCCGGGCGATTTCGATGGCGCTCGGGGCGCGTTCCTATTCAGCCGCCTGGACAACTACTGCAAACAGTCAGCGGAGAAAACGACGCGTACATGGTGGGCGGACCTTTGGAAGGAATACTGGGCGCTCTTCCCCTGGGAAATCCCCATAACCCAAGAACCTCCGGCGGATCTTACAGGGTACGGAAAGCTGGACAGCGTCTTGACGGCGGAGGAGATTGCTCGAAAAAAGAAAACGGTGGATGACACTCAAGTTGTAGGTTTTTTCAGTTGCGCGTGAACCTGGACAATCGTACTCACATTTCTTCAGAAGATCAAACGTTGGCTTGGATACGCGCGACGCGCAAGGGGCGGCGCGAACCCCTTCATGAAGTGGCTTGGCCAGTTGCGGCGCGTGGAGGATCGCGCGCCCAAGCGCCTCGCCACCTATCAAGTCTATATGCAAGACGAGGAGAACAACACTCGCATCAACGAGTTGTTCGAGGAGCGGTACCCGGAGGAGGTGGGGAAGAAGGGGACCATCAAGTTCCGCGGGAGGATCGCCCGTGAGTTGCTTGAGGAGGAAGACGAAGAGATCAAGGAGGAGTATCGACAGAAGGTGGAGGAGGAGTACGAGGACGCCATGGCGGAGTTCAAAGCGGGGGCCGGCGCGGACGTGGCGGCGGAGACCGAGGAAGGGATTCGATTCGAGTAAGTGCTGCTGTTGTCGCGTCTCAGCTGAATGTGTGTTGACGGCCGTATCATAGAGCCCGCGAGCGGCTGGCGGTGACGGTGCAGCCGTTGCTAGACGCTATACGAGCCATCACAGGCTCTCAAGTTCTCCTGATCACTGGTGCGATCGTTGAGGGAAAGTTTGACATCCGAACTCTCCATGCGAAAGGTGCGGTATCGGAAGGTGTAGCGGAAGGGCTGGACTTCACGGCGTGGGACACGAGGGGCTATAGGGGTGTGATGGACCAGTGGATGCGTTATCTTCATGCTGCTGGTATGTTCTTTGACTCCGACTTGCTGACGTGGTATTGACGCGGTGATTTAGCAGCGCAAAAAGACGCGACGGGACCGCTGACGCCGAGGGACCCCCCTCCTCCAACCGACGCCGACGCCGACGCTGATTCGTCCGCCGCCCCAACCCTTCCCAACAACTCGGAGGACCCCGCTGCCCCTTCCGTCACGATCGTACCCTCAGCCCCCGCCAACCCCACACCAGCCGCTGCGTCTACGATTAGCGACGGCGACGCCGAAGGTGCATCGTCAGCGATGCCCGAACCCCGACCAGACTCGCCGCCGTCCAGCGCCAATGAGGGTCTTGAGGGCGCTGGGATGGAGATTGACCAGGGAAGTGGTGGAGGAGATGAGGGTAGCGGGGAGGAGGAGCAAGAAGAAGAGGAAGATATGGATAGTATTGTGGGACGTTTGGACGGGCTGTCGGACGTAAGGTCGCCGCTGAAACGAGCGGTTAGAGCAATGACCCCCGACCGGGCATTGAAGCGCGTCGAGGAGCTGCGCCGCAGAGACGGATTCTTCCGCCGTCGTGAAAGCAACATCGCCGAGCGTGAGGAGATGCTCAAGACGATGGCCCCGTCGCAAGAGATCCAGGACTTGATCACCGAGCTCAGGGAGGCGAATAAAAAGAGGCCGAGCGAGGGGGAGTTGCCGAGGGCGAAGCGCGTGAAGAAAGCGGCGCAGGAGAAACCACCCGCTGACGATGACGATTATTCGGATGGTGAAGGCGACGACGGCGACGACGGCGACGAGGGGGGGGAGGGGGACAACGACAACGGCGGCGGAGGTCGAGGTGAGCAGGGTGCCGCTACGGGGGTACCGCCACGGCCGAATCGCGCTGGAAAGGGGAGGGGCAAGCGCATGCGCCAAACGGTGGAGGAGAATGGTGTCCCCCTTTGGGCGTCGAGCTCACGCGCACAGCTGCTGGAGGGTGGAGGGGGCGAGGTGTGGGAGGCCGTAATAGATCTTTGGTGGCGCCTGGAGACAGCTGCTGAATTCAAAGGGCCGGTTAGTGTGTTTCTCCCCATCAAAGTAAACGAGGCTGACCTGGATATCTTTTAGGCCAAGGGGGCGAATGCCTCGATTCGGCCAGGCGAGGTCAAGGGATGGGTTGCGAGAGCGCGTACGGGAGGGCCAGTACCGGCTGTGAAAGACCTCATGTCCTTTGGGTCGACGTGGTGGAAATGGTGGTGCGCCATTAATCCAAAGTGGCGGACGCGCTTGCGGGACGGCCACCGTCTTGCCCAGGAGTCGGACGACAGCCAGAGTTGGGCTGCGCTTGCGAAACAGACGGGTCCCAACGGGCTGCTGTTCGCACTTCGGGCACCCCCCTAGACCCCCCTCTTAGGCCTGACTTTTTATTGACTTAACTGGCCTAAGAGGGGGTTTCCTGATTGGTATTCCCATACGATGGGATGTCCCATGTCCCTTGGTTTTTTATGCTTGGGACGTCCCAGAGGTCGTATATATGGGAAGTACCGCCCGCCGAAGGCGGGCCCGAAAAATGGGGCTGGGAGGTCCCACATAGGTGTTTTGTGCCCAGGACCCCTGACACTTGACCAGCTCGAAAACGGATTTTTTGAGCCCGTTTCTGGGCCGTTTCGCTTGGTTGTTGCAGTGTTCTAATCCTATGATTTTCTGCTATTTTTGTATGTACAATATAGACACATTGCTGCATGTTAATTTTGGCCTCCACTCAATTGACCAGCTCGAAAACGCGCTTTTCGAGCCCGTTTCTGGGCTGTTTTGCTTGATTGTTGCAGTGTTCCACTCCTATGATTTTCTGCTATTTTTGTATGTACAACATACAATTATCAGCACAGATTGGTTTTGATCGTTTACTCAGTGAATGCACTTTCTTGGGCTGAATTTCATTGTAGCTATAAGCAATGCATACTCTAGTAATACCTCCTACTCTATCATTCCGTACAACGAATCGGTATGCTTGTTTGCATACAATACTAATCAATGCATCTGCCGTACAGTTCAGAATACTATAGGCATTTTTCACCTGAATGGCAAACTGGTCTTATCCGCTATGTAATGACACATAGAATTGTCACCACAATGAGATGTTATGAGCACATAGCTCTATGTGAGTTCGCACAGAGCAGTCATCTGCCTTGTCTGTTTGCTCAACACCTTTGACTTGAGAATTCCCATCATACATAAGATGTTCCGTAGAGTACTACGGGACATCCCATGCCACTGGGAGTTCCAATACCATATCTCATATAAAACTATGGGACATCCTATTGCAAAGGGAAATCACATTTTGTTAATGTGGGACATCCCTTTGGAAACTACAGGAGATCCCATTGCAAAGGGAAGTCCCACCTCATTTATGTGGGACGTCCCTCATAATATAAGGGATGTCCCACTCCAGAGGTCAATGTCTGGGATATCCCACATTCACCAAGTGGGACATCCCACACATTCCATGGGAATTCCCAGTCGGCTTATTTCAACATTGTGGGACGTCCCATATTGTTACTGTAAACAGAGGATAGATGTAATAATACTATTTGCCATGTAAGTCAAAGTGCTTTGAACAGAGGTAAAAGCTGTGTCATGTTGGTTGGCATCAGCTGGGGCCTACTGGTTTGATTTCTCGTATAAAGCCTTTCGACAAGGTTCCTCCTCTTGGCATCGGGCATTCTGGATCGCAAAGTCTTGCAATGTGATGGCAGGAAGAAAGATGGATGCTGGCATAAAAGGAGAAGACACTCCAGGCGGCGGACTGGACAGCCGAGCATTCGCCTTGTTGGCATAGAGTTTTTTTGACTGGC
Source organism: Favolaschia claudopus (assembly GCA_037176885.1). Taxonomy (NCBI): domain Eukaryota; kingdom Fungi; phylum Basidiomycota; class Agaricomycetes; order Agaricales; family Mycenaceae; genus Favolaschia; species Favolaschia claudopus. The sequence goes on along the minus strand of JAWWNJ010000097.1, from coordinate 105,020 downwards.
GGCTAGGCTTAGCAGAAACGACAGCGGGCATTGTTAAGGGTGGAACAGTGTGTGTAGAATGGGTAGTGAAGTAGTCAATGGTCAAGGTCTTTACGCAGGTGGCAAGCCTTGTGGCTTATACAGAGAAATTCCGCAGTGGCTTATAGCTGGATTACAGACGGCTTACCACTGGCTTACCGGTGGCTTTCATTCTATTTAGGCGCCCAGGCACATGACATCATGAAAGGCAATGTTCGATTCTGGAGATTGAGTGTGCACTTTGTTTTGTGTCATTTGTACTTGTTGCAAAACAATATAGATATTAAATTCACGAGTCCCTTGAGAAGATTTTCCTTGCTGAGGATCTTTTTGCTTACCAGCTGTCTGGGTTTCATGTTGCCTAACATATTCATAATAGTGGAGGACAGAATCCATCTGGGCCAATCCATTGAGCAACAAAGACACGATGAAAATGGTACAAAGAGTCGAAAAGTTCTTTGAGGACTAATGCCAACTCCTGTCATGATATCATACACTGCTGAAATGAAAGCTGGCGGTAAGCCAGCAGTAAGCCAGCTGTAATTCAGCTATAAGCCACTGCGGATTATTTCCCGTATAAGCCATGAGGTGTGCCGCGTGTGGTATATACATTTTGCAGACACCAACTGCCCACCATGCTTCCACTAATCAGAAAGTATCCGGGATCTATGGCTCTATCCTCATTTGCACATTCTGAAGAGGCAGATATGTTTCATTTGTTGACAAATTTACTTACAGTAAATATTATAGGCACAGTGAAGTTTGGTGAAAAGATATAACAATGTGCACTCAACAACCTTGCATACAGTCAAGTTCCAAGAGGCACCAACATTGTCTTAAAATTTCATAAATGGTAGGGAAAAACATCTTTGAAGTAGAAATAGTATATGATATTGTCCTTGAGCTGTTTTGAACCTCTGAGAACAGTATCATTACTTAGGAAAAAATAAATATGATTATTTTCTTCAAAATCATGTTTGTGTTTTTGGCAAAATTGAAGCTTATTGTGGCCATTCCTGTTGCCAATTGTAAGTATATTTCACCAATGAATATCAGCAGACAATATACTGCTCAGAGGAAAGAATCTCAGAGATAGAACTACACGTAGATACCTGAATGTACCATAAGTATACTACATCCATATCCTGATCAGGTCAAGGGCTATTGCACTACTACAGTCTTTTGTGCCCATGTATTTGATGAACTTGGATTGTTCATCTATGTGAACAGATATTCATTTATTCTGGGTGTGAGTGGAGATATATTGTCAGAGAGAATAGCTGGAAAGGATGAACCAGCTCATATGTATCTGCCAATTCCACCTTGAAATGTCAAGATGTCTACAAGGACCATAGGGTGTAGATTGTATAGGACACAGTTTGATTGTTTAAACTTTGTTTCACTATCACTGTCTGAACAAGGTCCGACAAATTTCAGATAAAAGTACCACCAACTGATCTTTTGAGCATTTCCAGATAGCAAGCAAATCGCCTTGTGCATTTGAGAGGATTATTCTCTTGAATTGAGGGAAACAGAAAAATGACACACTGATGATATAAAATTGATCCAGAGTCATGTCAATCACAACATCTTTGACACAGTTGACCTATGGAGGCGTACACATCCCAACTTTAGCTGAAATAGACAGCATAACAAAATCTCCTTTTTGGTTTTGCTATGAGTAGCAGTAAACTGATGGCATCAATATTTCAGTCACAGACACATGGGGCTTGAGTGAATAAACATCTGACAATGAAATATCTAGAAGATATGTAACGATCCATACTGGTTTTCCAATAACAGAAGATAGAGAATGTTAAAGGTTTCTGTAAGTTATGTGAAAGACACGTCTTGATCAAGATGTTGTTTGCGTGTCTTGCCAATACTTTCCTTGGTCAAATTATTAAAAGGTATTCTAACTGTCTTTCACATCTCCTTTGAACATTTGCCTTGGAAACATCTGCCTATGTCCTATGTGGCGTTTCTGGAGAGGAAAGCTTTGTGATAAAGGAGAATCAGGTGCAGCACGGTACATTGGATGGCCAGGGCAGTGGCTATGACATCAATATACTACTACATAATATGATGCCTACCATTCTTTGGGACAAATGCCTTCAAAAATCTATGTGGCACTTGTGGCAGGCCAACATCTTTTAAGTCAAATAAATCTGGCACGTTTTCCAACTTTTTCAGGCTCCCCTACCTCCCTATGGCACCCATGGCATGTTGCCACCTGGTGCCACACGTCTGCCATTCACCACAAGTTAGTGTGGATACTTATGCCACAACTGTCCACACATACATGTGCAAGTTCATGGGAGTTTGAGGTGGGCGAATGTGTATGATGGCACAAGTTGCAGAGCCAAACTGAAAGCCCCCAGAAAAGGAACTTGACTTGTTCAATAGTTATTAAGCTATACTATCTTCACATTTCTCTGTATGTATTACATATGCAATACAGCCTGGTAATTTTCCGAGTGTTATCTATTGAATCTCTGGTGTGAGACTTTGGGAGGTGAACACGATCATCGGCGATATAATAGATTTCATCCTGGATACCTTGTCGAATTTTGGTCCATCAAAATACTCTGATGGGGAAATTGGTAGCCATCCAATGGCTCCAATGGCTCTTCGCAAACCCTCTAATCACGTAACAGTGTTCTGGACTTTGAAAATCTCCAAGTCATAAGTGCCCATGTGCGCTCAATGAAATGTGTGACTATTAGTAATGAATACTCATATAGAGTAGGTATACATTGCATGAATAGATTGAAATAAGTAGAAAAGAGAAAGAGTTTACAAGTAAGTGAGAGTATTCAAGACGTGATGTAGTCATGTGACCGCATTTTGAGGTACACAAAATGAACTAAAGAGAAATCACAGCCGGAATCGTACTGGCCACATCTAAGTGATGGTGACTAACATGACATAGTCATTACCTTTCCCCCAAAGAGCCATTTACCAGCTTGTAGATAGTATTATTATGTCCGTCCTCATATGGGACATCCCACAATGTTGAAATAAGCCAACTGGGAATTCCCATGGAATATGTGGGATATCCCAGAGATTGACCTCTGGAGTGGGACATCCCATATGATATAAGGGATGTCCCACATAAATGAGGTGGGACATCCCGATGTCCCACATTAACAAGATGGGATTTCCCTTTGCAATGGGATGTCCCATAGTTTTATATGAGATATGGTATGGGAACTCCCAGTGGCATGGGATGTCCCAACTGAACATCTCATGCATCATGGGAGTTCCCAAGGAGCAAAAAACAATGTGGTAGCTGTTGCGTGTTAATTTTTTACGTAGAAGAATACAATGAATTCCTCTCACATGTGCTTTAGATAAAAATGTGGGCTGTCTTGCTATACAGTCACAACTTCTTAAGGTGACAGATTACATAGAAAAGAACTATATTCAGGAATCGAAATTATGTTATTTGGCTGCGAGCGAAACAAAGGCAGCTGTCTCTGGTTTAGACTGGATGAGAAGATGAAATGAATCTTTGACTCATTTTGTACCCTTCAAGGACAGTATGTCAATTCTATGTACAATATATAGCTTTTGTTCCATATACGTGATGTGACGATGAATATGAGCAGTATGCGATGCCAGTGGAAAATGCTAAGGGTATTCTACATCGTACTACTAGACTACATGTATGCAAGCATGTAGAGGTTCAACCACAAGAATGATGGAGTCCATAGTACTACCAGGCTATTTGTTGATGACAGTGTTGACGAAATTGAGCAAGCACAGGTAAGTGCATTCAGTGAGTGGACAACGAAAATCAACATGTAGCACAAAAATATCAGAAAATCATAGGAGTGGAACACTGCAACAATCAAGCAAAATGGCCCAGAAACAGGCTCGAAAAGCGCGTTTTCGAGCTGGTCAATTGAGTGGAGGCCAAAATTAACATGCAGCAATGTGTCTATATTGTACATACAAAAATAGCAGAAAATCATAGGATTAGAACACTGCAACAACCAAGCGAAACGGCCCAGAAACGGGCTCAAAAAATCCGTTTTCGAGCTGGTCAAGTGTCAGGGGTCCTGGGCACAAAACACCTATGTGGGACCTCCCAGCCCCATTTTTCGGGCCCGCCTTCGGCGGGCGGTACTTCCCATATATACGACCTCTGGGACGTCCCAAGCATAAAAAACCAAGGGACATGGGACATCCCATCGTATGGGAATACCAATCAGGAAACCCCCTCTTAGGCCAGTTAAGTCAATAAAAAGTCAGGCCTAAGAGGGGGGTCTAGGGGGGTGCCCGAAGTGCTGTTCGCGCTGATTTGCCTGCGGTGGTGGAAGGATGCAGCCATGGTTATGCCGGTTATGGGGGATGCGGGCTGGGAGGAAGCGGTGAAAGAGGTGCATTGGACGCTGAAAGAGCTGTCGTAAGTAGTTATCTTCGTTGATAGCTTGGGGTTTGTATACTGACCATTCATTCAGGGCGGCAGCAGAGCGGGAGGCGAAAAATTCGAGCGCGTGAACGGGTGGAAGCGGCGGGGTATTCGGGTGAAAAAGAGCGTGTAGACTAGCCATGGAGGGCTGAAGTGGGCGCGCGGTAGTTGTATCTAGCGTATTCTTGTTGTCTTGGGCACCCCCCACGCCGGTGGGGGGCGTAGCAGGGAAAAAGAGAAGTTTCCTTTTTTGTTTTGATATGTTTTCCGTGTTTGATGCCCGGCTATACGGCTACCCGACGTTTCCGAGCAAGTATTATTAGTATTATATCATTTCCCGGTACCCTCGGACTGTCAGGTGGCTTGCCGAGCCTGCCGCCCAGCTCGATGGCATCAAACAACATCAAGATCAGTGCCATCAGCACTGATAGACAGTGCCGGGGCCTCCGCTGACAGTTTCGGTGGCTGTGTTATAGGACTCATTACATTTTGTAAATCAAACCTTGGCTCACCCATTTCTTTTTGTATTGTTATAACAATATGGGCTGATTCGAATTGCTATCAATCTAATGTACCTGCTGTAGGTTGTGGATTTCAGCGATGCGCAGCGCAACGGGTTTATCCAAGCTTACATAGACTTCTGGGTTGAGATTTCTCCGGAAGGTCGAGACGAGCGCACTTTGAAGACCGCAGCGGCGGCATTGCTCAAAGGATGCAGACAGCACTTTGATAACCAGATCACTCGTGTCGCTCGGATTACCCGCATCGTTGCTCCGGAGCGTCAGGCGGAATTTCGCAAATTGGCTAAAGATATGCTTAAGCAGAAAACGGAGAAGGATCTGAAAGATTGTGCAGCGCGGTTAATTCGTGAATTTCCTGGGACGAAGCCGTGGGTTGAATGGTGGATGCGGCCGTCGCACGCGAGCATGCTGTTTGCGGTGGCGAGTGACATGCTTCAGAAATTGTGGAATTCGCTCCCAGCCACCACAAACGCTGCAGAATCGATGCATCACAAAAGCTACCAGATGATCGGAAGAGAAAATGCTCTTTTCTACGGACTCAAAGGCTTGATTCGCATTGGCGAGACTTTCGAGAGGACTTATGACGCCGGCCGAGGTGCGTTTAAAACATTACTTGTTCTGGCGTCGCTAACTCTCGATGATACAGTCGGAGAGACCATCTATTATGGCCGTGACCCTCAATTTTGGAAGCGGACGGCATTTAAATACAATTGGACTAAACACAGCCGGCATGAAGCTCGTCCACAGCCGTCGTATGATGGCCGTGCACCCAATACCATAGCGCGTCTGACAAAGAAATCGAAATCGGCAAAGAAACAGCGTCAATCCAAACCCTCTCCTCCCCCCCAAACTCCACCGACTGTTCCTGTTGCTGAATTCCAGCGATCATTCCAGTGGTCTGACAACTCTTGCTGGTTGGACTCCTCTCTTACGGTGTTGTATGCTGCCGCCAACCATGGGTTTCCTCCGATACAGGCCGTATTTGCTGCGTTGCCCTCTGGCCATCTCCTGGCGGGTATGATGCAGATAATGGCGAAACAGGTTGAACAATCGGCGCTTCCTGGATTTGACAAAGGCGGCTGCAAAGTTCTCACCGATTTGCGCGAGAAGTATCGTAAACGATTGTTCAAAGGAGGATTTACGCCAGTACCGGGAGCTGAAGATTCGGTCTTTGTGAGTGTGTTTTATCGTCTTATTCTGTCTACAAGCTGACATGCAAATTTGTAGGGCTGGCTTGATCAGATTCTGGCATGGGAGATAGCACGTAATCCGAATGAGCCCACCAAGCATTGCATCTCCGTTTTCAGAGGATCATCGGTGCAGGTGAAAAAATGCTCAGGATGCGCAGCGAGCCCCGGGGAGCACTGGGAAGTTGCTCACCCCTTGTGGCAGACCGCGTTTCATTTATCGTCCGATTTACACTCCGTATTCAAAGGAGACATTAAGAAATGGTTCCAATTCATTCTTGATCCTTTGGAATGGGAAACTGCTGGCTGCTGGCGGCAGTGGGAGGGGAATTCTTTGTGCAACGGACGAGCTCGAGCGAAGGAATATATTCTCAGCATCCCCGTGATCTTACGGATTCAGGTTGGCGATTCGCTCGATGCAGGTGATTCATGGAAAATCCCTGCCAATCTCCTACCGCTTGGGTCGCAGTTCAGCGGCCCGCCGCACCGTGTCAAGTACAAGATCATTGCCCACGTCTACACCGATTACGCTACAAAGAGATCTGGCTCGCACTTCATCGTACGCTATCTGACGCCTGATGGGAGGATTTTCGACTACGATGGCTTAAAACATGACGGTCATGCGATACGAATCCCGAATGCCAAGGTTGCTGGGTGGCTTTCAGGTTCCTCGACGAAATTGCGTGATGTCCGTCGAGGGTACCGACTTCAGGCCGTGATTTACCGCCTTGAAGGAGGGGAGAATGCTCAAGAGTTATTCCGAGCAGAGCGGCAAAAGAGTGCGCCTTGGGGTTTGAAGTTCGACGGTGATCGTGCCGCACTGGAGGCGCCCCATCTCACACAGCTTACATTCGCTGAACGTCTGGCCTGGGCAAGCAAAGGTCGGCAAGCGAAAGCTGTTGAGTACTTGTGGGAGTGGCCCGAATCGGAACCCCCTGCCAATGAAAGAGTGACAGATTTGCAGCGGTATCGCACCCATTTTTACACTGTTTCCGACTCAGACGACGAGAAGGAGTTGGACTCCATTGACAATGCCATTCTTGATGCAGTGAAGGCGACGTCTGCGGCGGACGCACAGCCCGCCTCGGTGTTTCGCGAGAGCGGTAGTGGGTCTGCCGATGCACTGCCGAATCCAATCAAGTGCTCTGGCTGCGGTGATTTTTCCGACGGTGATCGCACACACAATCAAATCCAGTGTTCGAGATGCGAGTTTTCTTCGCATGGAGAATGTATTTCCGACCACTTAGGAGAAGATGGCCAACCGGTGGCAGTTTATACTTGCCAGGCATGTCGACAGAGAACACGGAAAATATCTGCTGAGCCGTACGCAATATTCTCTTCCCATGTATATTGTATTTCTAACACATTGCCAATTCAGGTTTGAATTCAGGGAGATTGTGATGCTTCCCGACCCCCGAGTTGAGGATGACTGGCAAGCCGAAAATGTGTTTTGGTATCCAGCGCGCTTCAGAAAACACCGGCGCAATGCGGAAAACGCAAGTCACGAGTTCGAGTTGTGAAGCGGGATCAGGGATTTGTAGATGCGATTTTTAGAGTCAAGCTTAGCTCGAAACAGGTGCGAATGTGGTTGTCTTCAGTTGCAGTCCGTTTAATCAATTTTTACAGTTGGGGAGAATTCGCATCCCGGCCTTCTACTCTCACAACCCTCCTCAAGATCACGATCTCGTCCAAATTTTCGATATGGCTCTTCCTCCGCTGGTCAAATTGTTGACCACATTTTCTGGCGACCATCCTGTGATTGATTCTTATAATCAGTTCTTCAAGGATCGTCCCGAACGTCATCGAGATAGTCAGGAATGGATTGCGCAGTGGCTTCCGGCAGGGCCGAATGACCCTTGCCCCGAGCTTGTATCATTGATGGTACCGCCAATAGGCAAACTGCGGCAGAGTTGCCCAGCTTCGGTCCCCAACGAAGAGTGGAATCGTCGAGTTCTCGGTGTTGGCGCAGCATTGTTGCAGCTCTTAGCAATTCAGCACGAGCTAGAAGAACCGCTCAATTTGAACGGCGACATTTTTGTCGATCTGGTCGAGGAGGAAGTCAAAACAGCGCACGATGAGGTTGCCGAGGCTCAGCGAGCGATGATTATGGCGCTGAATTTGAAGGTTTTGCGTCATCGAAAATATTGGGACAAACCTAAATTTGCGCGGCATATTGAAGAGTTTCAAGAATATCATACGACTTTTGATCCTACATTTCGACCAGCCACCTACCTTTGTATAGGCCCTAGAAAAACAAGGCAGCCGGTTATTGCTGTCGAAATCGGTTCGCGAGTTCGTCGCAGGGAGGAAGATGAAGACCCAGACTATGTTCAGGAGCAACGAGCAACAAAGCGACACAATACTCATTGCTCGCTTCGCAGATGACCTTAGCTCGCTTTGGACTAGCTGCGTAAGTATCTTTACCTCTTCTGTCCGTCAGTTTCATTTGCTGAGATTCTGATTAGATGGAGCAGCCGCTGCTGTCGCTAATACTGTGTCTCTAGCTTCAGAATGCGGTTTGACCTCTTCCAAGGATGTGTTTAAACTAACTGACCGCAAATCAATTCGGACTGCGATTGGGATTACCTCGATCCTACGCATACGTGACTTTGGACTTGGGCTATCGAAACGTGAACCCAAGTTATCCGCATCTAAATCAGCTGCGTGGCGTGACGCCATCCGCTTTGCTCAACAGATTCCCGTGTTGATCAGGGCACGTTCTAACAGTCGATTGCGAATCAGTGCTATGGAGAGGCGGTGAGCGGCCCGAGTTGGCAACAGAAGATTATTTATATAAAGCAAGATGAATACGTCGATCTGTGGTACGAATCTCTCATGCCTTCCCTCCCCGTTGAGACTAGAGACAGCCTCGTACCGCTCGATAACGTGCTTGGAAGTCTCCTCATTGGACTTGTTTTATCTTCCATGTACGTTTCTTCCACCGCGATTGTCCGACGTACCATCTCACATATTTTTCAAGTTTATTTGGCGCGACTTGCCAGCAGGTTTACCTGTATTTCACGAATCACTGTTCGCGGGACTCTGTATATCTGAAGATCCTTGTAAATTCTTTTATCAAATTTCCCGATGTTAATTGCCCATCTGAACTTTGAAGGTTCTTGTCCTGCTAGCACTCGACGCCTTTCATGTGGCCCTGATATCGCACACCATGTACCATATGTCTGTTACCAACTTCGGTGATTATGCACAGTTTGGACGTTATCCGCCGTGGTGAGCCGCACGGCCCGCAAGCGAGAATCGAATTATTACAACCTGAATTTAACAAAACTTAACAGGAGCCTCAAGGTATGTTCACAAATCTGACGCCCCACTGACATTTTTCCGGCACTAAATTAGATGATGCTTTCTAGTTACAAATTCCTGTAGGAGGTATGCCCACCAATGTTAAAGTTGGCCTGAGTCCTCTCATATACGTGCATTCAGGTATCTCGGCCAGCCTGGTTCAATTTTTCTATGCATATAGAATCTACCTGCTTTCGCAAAAGTCTCTTGTTTTTCCGGTTCCCATTGTGAGTTACGCCTTCATTTACTTCTTGGTGGAATCATCTCGATTTACTAGTTCGTCTGTGCACTTGGTGCATTCGGTGAGTCAAATTCAGTATTGGATTGACTATTTTCTCATATACGTTCAGGCATTTCTATCGTCATCGCAGGCAACTTGTATGTCAACTATGTCAATAGTCGCACTGAGAATTCGCTGACGAGTGCCTTCCGCTCCAGATTTATGCAACACTTTGCGGTTGGAGTAAGTCCTTTTTTCTCTGCTCAGATCTAGAACTGCAACATGATTAACTGGTTTCAGACGTATTCACTCGCGATGATAGCTGTTCAATTGGCAGCCGACATCATTATATCGACAGGAATGCTGTACTACTTGCTGAGGAACAAGAGTCAGGTTTTCATCAGGTAGACATTCTCCCTGCTTCTCAATCGCCTCAAAAGCTTACCCACTCATACCGATTACCGAAGAACTAGAAAGGCAGTCAACACACTCGCGGTGCAAGCGTTGAACACCGGCGTGTTTACGCTCGTTTTTGGCCTTGCCGATATTGTTGTGGTGCGTTGGAATTCATTCTTCTACGCAGATATATCGAATTAACATAAAATGCTTACCACTAGACGCATCTGTTCTCCATGAATTTAAATCAACTGCCGTAAGTTTACAATGCCTGAAGCTCCTGAAAATTGCGGAACAGCTAACGTTGTACAGCCTATTTTTTGTTCTGGTCCGACGTGAGTCTCTTATTTCCTCTTTCCTAGAATTTGAAGCGACTTTCTGACATGATTGATTGTGAAAATTATTCAGTCTATACACTCAGCTTGTTGTCCATGTATGTTGCCATTGAGGAGTTGTTTATGCACCGGCCAACGCTGACTTGCCCCCGCAGACTCAACTCTCGCGAGCATGTACGAGAGCAACTAGCGAATCCGAGTCGTGCTACAGTAACTTTCCCGTCCTACCTGAATCGGTCCACTGGCATATCTCAGGAGCTAGAGATCCGGAATCAAGCCTCGACACTAGAGGATGGCGAGAGCGACATGAGTGTCCTTGAAAATATGAAGCCACGAGTCGAGAGGTGTTGATTCAGTTGTTCTACCAAACAACCCCATTTTCCGTTGAGGATGGACAGTTTCCGGCCTATAGAAGTTGGTCCCGCATTCTGTTGTAAAATATGTTGTGGACGAGATGGAGTCGGGTCGGTCGGATTTAAATCCTATATGATGGCAGCCTTGAATCTGTGCAACAAGGAAATTGGTAATCTGCAAAATCCATTTTCAGGATCGACCAATCCGACTCGAAACCACGGGAAGTATAATAGGTTCAAAGACTCGCAACACTTGAGTTCATAACATGCGGCTGATGAGGCGACTCTTGTCACGTAAATCTACAGACTGACAACAAAGGATCAGTGAGGAATAAATCTTTCCCGGGCCATAGCACAGTTGCAATTAATCAAGGGTACAACCCAAGTACAACCAACAATGCCGTTCGAAAGTAACTAACCCAAAATTGAAGACCTTCAGCTATTTAAATCGAATTTAAATTTGATACAAATTCCCGGGATAAACCACTGCATGAACTCAGAGTACTTAATGCTCAGTAAGGTACTGCATTGAAAAGCATGCCCTCCGCATTTTTCAACTTCTCGGAATTGTGAGATATGCTAGTGATTTGCTGCGGTGTAAGCGGTTACGTTGCTGCAAGTTTAATCCCGGTATCACCGTTGCCGAATAGCCGAATCAACCTTGTCGCAAACCATCACCACCACAGAATGCCAGAAATGTGTTGAACGTTGCTGACGGTGTACTCGGGCTCAGCAAGCGTCTGAGGGCTTTAAGTAATCACAACGAATCAGCACCTGTGATGTTCTGGAACATATACCGGCGCTGTGCGAGTGTTCGATACATTGGGCCGTGGAACAATACACATTCCGCTGGAGTTGCACATGGCCAGGTAGGCAAATTGGATCGTGATACGGAATTTTTCGAATCGAATCAATACGAATCAAATACTGTAGGAATATGTCCCTGCATAAAAATTCAGCACTACAATATGTCCAGTCACTGAACTCTTACCTCAATCGTAGTCAATGTTGCTATCGAAGCTCGAGTATGAGGATGATCTTTTCCCAAAATTTTCTTCCGCTCTGCGACGACTCTGTCCGCCAGCTGCTTCGCTTTCTGATCCTCCCCAAGACCGTGGTAGCTCAGAGCTAGACATTCCATCGATATCAAGGTGTCGTTGTGGCTTTTTCCGAGCAGTGTTTTCCTGTCCTTGAGGATACCCGAGTGGATTTCCTTCGCCCCCGCATACTGCTTCATGCTATAGTACGTAAGCCCAACGCCATGCAGCGCACTCAGCGTTTTGAGGTTCGTTGCGCCGAACAATATTTTCCGACCATTGAATGCATCCTGACCGATGCGCAGTGCATCCTCCAGCTGGCCCAGACTCCGATAGGTGGCAGCCAAGTTGCACATCGCTGTGAGAGTGTCGGCATGACCGGGTCCCAAGACTGCTTTCCGCCCCTCGATAGCCTGCAATTGAAGTTCCGCTGCCCGTTCGAACAATTGCAGTCTATGATATGTCGACGCCAAGTTCAGCATGGCGGAAAAAGTCAGTGGATCTTGATCCCCAAGTGACTCCTTCCTGTCTTGTAATATCTTGCTTTGTAGCTCGGGCAAATGCTGGAACCCGTCTGCTCCCAAACCCCAATCCTGGTTGATGGTTAGACTATTCAGGTGGTCGTCATATCCGATCGCTGCCTCTAAATTTGCTGTTGCAGCGGAAGATGACGACGGCTGCAGTTGATCCCCAACAGCACTCGACCCACCCACAGTACGCGGAGTTTTATTTCTCTCTCCTCGAAGGCGTTTTATGGAGAGGGTGTTCTTTAGACGCGCAGCCAAAGCAGAAATGTTTGTGGTTTCCTCCGAAGAACGAGATGTTGGTGGTTCGGACTGAATGGTGGTAGGTGCTTTGATTGGCGGCGGCGGCGGCGAACGAGAGAGCATGGACTTCAGTGTGTCGTGTAATTGGGTCGCTGTTGGCCGCGTATGCGGGTCAGCGCTCCAGCATTTCTCCGTGAGTTCCCAGAGCTCGTTTGATATAGGTCGTCCCTCATCAGGATCCGGTCGTTCCGGACGCCCGCCACGTCGAGCCACAAGGTCGAAGAGGTCGGCATAGGCGACTGAAAACAAAGGAATTTCGTCGGTATACAACTACACAAGCGATTGAGTCAAAAGTGCAGACCATAGAATGTAAGGTTTGTCCGTACCTCGTACAATGTCATGCTAAAAGCATATATATCCGAAGGCGGTCGAGCTCGCGATCCATTCATAAGCTCTGGAGCCATCCAATTACGGCTTCCCTGAATTTGAAGAGAATCCTGGGCGTTGGTCCGGGCTGTTGTGTCAGCTCTGAGGCGTGTAAGCCCAAAATCACACAATAATGCACGTCCTGAATTCTCAACCAAGACATTCAGCTATTTGCCGAGTAAAAATGAGTTTGGATTCAAATGAAACAACGAAATTTCTAGACTTACACCTTTCAAGTCTCCGTGGCAAATTTTACGCAGGTGAAGGCATTCTAACCCGAGAGAGATGTCGCGAAGCTATGGATTGAAGTGAAAACCGGTAGTCACAATATGGATGAAAAACACCAACAATATGTAAAGGGTCAAAGGAGGGCCTTTCTCGCAGGAAATCCCGGGCATTATATGGAATGAAGGGCATAACAACAAACGGCCTGTCATCTAGAGTATTTGCTCCCAGAAATTGGATGATGTTGGGATGTCGAAGTGTCGACCAGATCTAACGGGTTTTGTTAGTATAATAGATATTCCGAACAGGAAAAAAAAAACACTCACATCTATTTCAGATCGAAGAGCCTTCATTTCATTTGGTGTTAGTTCAAGAACGGAGATAATTCGGGACTGATAAACGCACGGAGATGCTGGGTTTGATACCCGCCTCATTCTGAAGCACTTTAATGGCCACCTCGGTTCGATTCCACGTCCCCCGATATACTGTGCCGCTAGGAAATTTGAGAGGGAAAATGCCACTCAATCAAAATCAAACCTACAAGCCACCAGCACCAATCTCCTCGTCATAGTCGACCTCGAAAGCAGCAATCATCCATTCCTCTAGCTTGACTGATTTTCCGCTCCGAGAGGTCAGGTACGCCAGGGTATGTGCGTAGAATTTCTGCTCTGCGCCGTCAATGTTCTGACGGTTGAGTTGTTTTTGCAGCGAAACCATCATTGCTATTGTATTTCTTTGATTGATTTCTAGCCACGATTTCACCCGTTCAGCACGACCTACTTGGATAATCTGTTGGCTCAGCTCACCGAGTGTCTGAAGTAATTTTGCATTATTCTTTTCCAGCGAGCTCAGATACGCATGCAACGTCTCTGTGTCTTTCTGTTGGGCTTCTTTGCTCTCCGCGAGGATAGACTGAATGTTTAGAAGCGACGAAACCTACGCTCTATCAGCTTCGGCGCACGTATAAAATGTGCCACAGACCTGGAATCTGGTAATTAGGGTGCCTATTCGTCTGTTGAAGATTTCGATTGCTGAAAGTCGCATGTCCTTAAGCAAAAGCATCTTCATAAATCCTGCCTCCTTCTCATTGTCGACGAAGCGATGAATATCTTGAAGCAGTCTATGCATTCATTAGTGGAGCCTTGCGACAGATAGTATTCATTTTAATTACATCTCCAAATTGGCCAGAGGCTGTGCGCATCTTTCTGGGAGGATTCGCGCTTCACTGAATTCCTCATTCAGTGTTGTCAGCAGCGTAGCAGCAGACGCGGACAACAGTCGAAGTTGCTGTTTACTGGTCTGGATCCGTTCTACGGTGGAGTGTATGAACTGCGCGATGGTGAACGCCGTACTGAGAACAGAAACCACGTCTAGTGGCATGAAGGACAAGGGAGAAAGGCAAGACAGACGAAAGCTGTCACGGTGGCGGCAGAGAAGACCATAAACAGCAAACTTCGAAACAGTGATAGAACGAATCTGCGGCTGTTGCTTGATCGAAGAGAGATTTTTATGTCAAGATGAGCGCCGTGATAGATTGTACCGTAGGGGCTTCACGTTTGTCGACCACGGAATTGATCTAGGGTGAATCCCAGAGGGCACAAGCTCAAGTACGCATTTAGAAAGTATGTCCACCGTGCGGAAGTTCAAGCTTCGAGCGTAGGTTACTCACACGATTGACGCGAGTGCGGTGTGCGATGTGAAACTTCGAGATGGAGGTGTAGGGTTAGCATTATGAAGCTTCAAGTACACTCAGAAAGTAGGCAAGCTCAAAAGAATGAACGAACACGGGGGTATACTTTGCGGACAGAGAAGACGAGCGGAGTTGACAATGGCATCCAGCGGAACGGTGTTTGTGTTTCTACAAGTGCAGTGGGGCGGATAAACAGCAAGCACAGCGATCAATCATCATGGTGGATTAAGTGTAAGGAAAAAGTAGATGGGACGCGCGGCGAGCCGGTGGGATGCACGGGTTACAGAAAAGAGACGAAGACAACTTCGTTTCTGGTCCCTGACAAGGTGATTCACAAGCTGTGTCACCCGTCCTGCACGTCCTACATCTCTTCCGACCACAATCCCCTCCCGCCCGCCTTTCTCTTTCATCGGAAAAGGCTGCTGGGTCATTCTTTCCCTGGCCAATGGCAAGTACCGCGCCATGCGTTCTCCCGTATGATTCCTCCCATTCCATGATCCACCATAGCATTCTCACCCTCCCCTGCCCCACCACACGATACGCGTCGAAATCGGCACGCAGCAAGCTCCCCGTGTCCGCACCAGTCTCCGCTCTGACGCCATACGTCAGCCAATTCACAGCGACGGAAATGCAGGACAAGCAAGGTCGGGGAACAAAGAAGTTACGAAGCGAGTGGCGTTTAAGAATCTCCCCGTCCCACTCATTCATCCTGGACGCTTTCCGGCCCGCGGCACCGCAATACGCAGGAAGCGCGCTCAGCGCTCACAGCTTCTCCCCACACGGTGGCACACCGTCATCACGCACGACGCCGCTAGCCGCTCCACAGCCTACACCCCCACCGCCGACTTCCCGACCCCCGACTCCAACGCGTACCGCGGACGGCATACCTCGTCTGGCTTCCACCTCGCCACCATCCGGATCACCAAAACAAGCGAGGAAAGGCGGGCGAAGTATATCCTCTGGTCGCGCACGCAAAAAGAACGCGACACCCGCGCACAGAGATATTCTCATCCATATCGACGCGAACGGCGGTAAGCATGTACTCGCATACTCATTCTCCTTCTCCCCTGACCACCACCATTGCCCACAAAGCCTACACCCATCATCGCCGCATCCTGAGGCATGCGCATCGAGATGCGCCCGCACCTGGCAATCCCCGCCCCAGCTTGTTCTCCACCCCGACATACTCGCGGCAATTTCTTGGGGGCAGAGCAGCAACGCCGTACGAGCAGGGGAGGCGAGCAAAGAAGACGACAAGTGCGAAGAGAGTGGAGGGACATGTCATGATTTCCTCGTCTCCTTTAATGGACAGCTAGCGCGTTCCGAGTCGACATGCTGGCGAGCACGACCTCCCCTCCCCTGGTTCCCCAGCACTACCCGCTGCGCACGCCATACCTCGCGGCCATCCGAGTCACCAACACGAGCGAGAGGGAAGGCTGGCAAGGTATTTACGGGGGGCGCGCAAGGTGTGGGACAGATCGTTCACCGAAATACGACCCGAGATGGGTATTCACGATCAGCACAAAGGTGCGCGTGTGAACGACGGAGCGCACAGGAATGACGAGAAGCAACCCGTTCAGCCCACCGCCGTGAGGGAATGGGAATCTGGACGCACTGTTAGCGGTGATCCTCGAGATTCAAAACGAGATGACACCCACATCCTCCATCTACCTACATCCCCTCATCACTCTTCTCGCGTCCGCACATATGCCTATCCCACACAATCAGCCGCCCGCCCCAAACTCATTCACGCACACGAGAACAGGAGAGGCGAGGCGCACGCCTCTTCCCCAAGTCGCCACATCACAAAAGCAACCCCCTCTCTTCGCGCGTGCGAAGCTCAAGCGCTTTCCCCCTCGCGTCTTCTTCCTGGACCTCCCTCCTCCCTGTACGTGCTCCGTAGCCACCCATAAATGCGCTTCTCATTCGACCTCCTTGCCCTCGCCACGTTCTCCGCATCTCCGACTACGACGCATTCGCCTCCAACGCCCTTTCCACTCTTCTCGGTCGACCCAAACCCAGCCGCCGACGTCCTCTCTCGCACCTGACAGAGCATCAAACGCTCCCCGACCTCCACGCGCACGATCATGCCGCCCGCATTATCGTCACCGTCATCCTACTCCCACCAAGATGCGGACGGCAGCGACAGCGGGTGAAGTGACGACGGGGATCCGCATCGTGACATTCTCGGTATGATCATATGAGGGCGAGGGGAGAAAACGGGTGATAGTACGCGCAGTGTGCGTACGAATTAACGAGGACCCAGGAGACAATGGGATGAAGAGGCGGGAAGAGGTGATCGTTGAGCAGAGACAGATTCAGTCTCGTCGTCGGGGGCGCTAAGGAGAATGAGATAGAATGATAGGATAAGAAATACGGAAGAGATAGAGAGTTCTGAGAGACTCGTACCTTTTATGCATCAGTACTCCATTCCGACTGATACCACCCAGCGAAGAAAGTGATTCATCGACTCTGCCAACTCGTGTTGGGATGTTATAGGGAGGGAGTAGCGCTGGCACCTACCTGCTCAGAACGTGAGCGCGGAGGGAGGATGGGGTGTGACGAACGCACCATGTCACCTTGATAGCTACATACGTGTCCACCAAGTCAAGTCCGAGTTGAAGACGGCACTGAGGCCAAGCCGAGAACAGGACAACCGTACCGAGAGCGATTACGACGCCAGTGTACACTGCGAGTACAAGACAAGTTTAGTCCGCGTAGAAACTAACTGAGTAAGAGAAGAACCAGAACGCACCAGGTATTTCATGACGGCGTTATCGGACACAAAGCATATATTGCGCTAGCGCGGCATTTCACACAGCGACGAGGATGAATTCATCGCGACAGCGATTCAGCGGGACGAATCGATGTCGTAGGTAAACCTATTTCAGACGATGAATTATGTCGTATCACTGAAAAAGAGAAAGAAAAGCCGCACTTCGCCAGAAACTAGGAGTATAGAATACAGGTCATTCAAAGCACCCGAGAGTCCAGACACTCCGGTAGGAAATCCGAAAAAGCCCAAGCTCAAGACTAGAAGATTTCTTGCCGCTCGATATGATTATACGCATGAGGAGGATATGATAGCGACTACTTATGAGATACGTCGTGGAGTCTAGCATAGTTACCGGCTGGGTTGGCCTTCGCGTCGTCGTCCAAAGCGTTGCCATCGTCGTCGACGTTTGGAAGAGGAGTGTCACGTCACGTAGTCACACATCAAAAATCAACTTGCTCCCAAGGTTGATCATCGTTTGCTCGACCCGCCGTCCTCAGAGCTTTGGCGTCACAATCTCTCTGTCAGACAACAGATGTTGAGGCTATGATGGCGCACTTTATGCCACCGTCCTTTTCCGCGGTCACTCTGGTGAAATCTTGTTCAAATTCGCAACAAATCATTCCGAAATCCGTTGACGAATTGTCTCGAATTGTACTTTCGGAGTCTTCTTCCAACCGCATGCGCATCTCTTTTATGTATGCTTGGTACTACGGTTTTGCGTCACCTTGAGTCTGAGATTCATCGGCTCAGCCTCTCAATCCAATTATGATTCAAAATATCCATTGATCGACTCTTCTTCTGATGAATATTGGATCCTTGGCGGAGACTTGGGTGAAGTGCCAGTGCGTAGGCCTTTTCGGATTACGCTTACCTCAACCAGTTCACAGTTTATTTTGACGAGCACATCATTTTCTTCCAAGTTTCCTCCGACCCTGATAGTCTTTTGTTTCATTGATGGTCGAGTTACAGCGGACGGCAGCGTGGTAGCAGGCGAGAGAGATCGAGTGAATATGAAATCTTTGCATTGAACACTAATTACATTCCATTTTACACCATCGATTCCCTTCCCTCCAGAGAGCTCGAACCAGTCAAATCGCTTTCAAGTCACCGCACGCCGATTATTTGAAGCTCTTCGACCCTACCAGTATGGTACTGATGTGGTTCTCAGTGTTCAATTTCTCGTCGTTCATTGCAATCTCAGAAGATTTCATCGTTAGAATAGTCTGGGCAGAATTTGACGGAAGAATAGGTACCTGCTGAGTTCCCTTCATTTTGAGAAGATACCCTCAGGGCGTCCAAAATGGTGGTAGTCCGAACCACCGCTCGCTCCGTGTCAGCTTCCGCTGAACCCGCCATCTCTTTGATGTATTGCGTCAGTGTAGCGATAACCGAATCGCGCGCAGTTGGATTATCCAGCCATTGAGGAATGCGAGGAGTTTCGGGATAAAGATAACGTCTGAATAACCAGGAATTTGCGATGAGGGTGAATCGCAAATGTTCACAAGCAGCGCTTCCGAAGAAACTTCGCAGAGCGTTGGCAAACCTAATCTGGTGCGTTTCCTGGATCTGGGATGACTCGATCACAGTTGGGTTCATCAAGTGAAGCGCCGTCATTGCGTCGTGAGGAAATACCGAGCCTGCACTGGATTTTGCGCAATCCTCGAGATATTCTGCAAAGAGGACAACATAGGCATCACCGTCTCCAACACTCAACGGATGATCTGTTGAAAAAATGTAAGCCGCTGTGCTGCTGCTCACATGTGGATCTGCAGAAGAAATCGCAATCGTAGCCAACCATCGATGCATCGCATTGGCTGGGTCCGTCGCCCGCAATGAACGGGACTCATAGAGCATATAATATGACTTGAAGACTGCGATCAGCGAGGGGGGGACAGACGGGATATTGAGACCCATACAGGCATCGAGAAGGCGAGGAATGAGAGAAAAGGGTGGAAACAACATGGTGTCGGCAGAGACTAGCCGCCACGCAGCAGTGAGAGAGTCTCGTAGTCGATTCCCTTGAGCTGTAGTTTCCAGTGTATTCGCTAGAACTTCCCAGAATTTGCTGTAGGTGATAGGTTTCATTGCAGTAGTAACAGCCGCCTCTGAACAACAATCATTCAAGTATCGTAGAAATTCGGGGTGAAGGGTGAGTCCGTCCGATAAGCTATCTTGCTGAAGCCAAGCAAGAATCAGTGCATTCATGACTGAATCCATCCATCCAGGCTCCGCAGAATTGAAATCGTTCAATAAACGCGGGACAACCTCGTCAAACGTGGCGTCCAAATTACTACGAATCGTAGACGGTGCGCGGTGTCGTGGGCGAAGGAAATCAATTGTCCAGCGAAACGAATACGGCAGTGTGTCGAGCATGGAGGCTGATTGGAGGTAATGGAAGAGAATAACATATGGTGTTGTGGTTAGAATGTGCCGAAGATTGCCCAAGAGCGCTGATATCTGGTGATCGGAAGATGTTCCAGAGTCGACAAACTGTGGGTGCTGCGTGGAGACATAATAAGGGCTGAAAGTCACCAAGTTTTCTATGAAGCGCTTGATATGTGTCAAATCGGCGGCACCAACTTCTCCGGACGTTGCTTGAAGACGCTGGAGATATTCGACATGCGTGTTGAGTGCAAGTTTATCATCCTCGAACACCCTCCACCACACCATTGCCTCGACCGAGCTAGCGTATTGCAGAACTTCCAGGTCCTTTTCTCCCGACCGTTGAACACTGATTCTCCATATATAGTCCTTCGGAAAAACGGGATAACAATGTGGAGCGTGAATCAACGGGATAGTGGTCCACATTGCTTTGTAGCAGATGATCTTGCGACGCTTCATAGCCACTGGTGTTAATATCCCTGCATCACAGGAACGATAGAGATCGATTATGCGTGTGTGGAGGACGGTCTGCGGATTATTGACAAGGTGGTGTAAGATATCATAATGTGCCTTTCGCCGGCCTTGCGGACCCCAGAGGACATCTGAGATTGCATCCACAAACGGCTCAAGTTCCGTGTTATCGGCCAAGGATTTCACAGTCCAAACGAGTGCCCTCAGATCTTGCGATGCGCGCTGCTCGGAAGCCTTGGCTGTCACACGCGAAATAGCTGCAACCATTGTTTCGGCAGCTAATCCGGAGGGCGCTAGAGGCCCCCAGGGTGTTGAGGGGCGGGGACTCCATTGAATCTGAAAGTTGAAGTATTGGTATAACTTCCAGAATAATCCGGTGAGCGGGGTTCGATATGGACTGTCAAGGTATCGCAAAGGGAAGACAGTGAGGACTGAGTATGTCGTCGCAACAACGAACAACATGACAGCAGCGATTATGGCGATACCCGTATTCACGGGAATTAGGAATGCGACGAGTCCGGAGAAGAAGAGCATAAGAGAGAGATGTAGAAGCAGGGGGATTATGTCGACGATAGCGTGCATATTGAAGCGTCTCAATCCGTAATAGAGGAATGAGAAGATCCGAGCTCGGATGACTGGGGCTGAGTGGATATCTGTTCTGTGAAGGAATTCACGAGCCCATTGCTCGAGAAGGGTGGCAATCAGCGCGCAGCTGAGACTGAGTCCAAGGCTTAGAAACCAGAGAGCGTTGCAAGCCAAAGCTGCTCTGGTGGGCCCACCGTCGCCGAGTTCGAGAGGCAGGGGGATATTTGTGGCGTTCCCATGAGCCGAGTCCGCGAGTTGCTCAGAGATGCGAGTCAAAAGAAGGACGGTGAGATCGTCCGGGTCTGGATTCAGTGTTTTGTAGCTCTCAATGAGAAACGCCGTCAAAACGGCGGAAAAAAGACCAGCCTACATCAGTTATTCAGACTTTGTTCTACTTTCCATAGACAGGCAGAAAATCTCACGAAAATTAGCATCCCATCCATATCACTCTTCCAGCTTTGTACTAGCCCTTTATCATATTTCTCCGCTTCGGCAGCGTAAATGGCCCACATTTTGGCTGCTGCTGCGTCATCGCGAGCATCGGAAGCTATACAGTACTTTGCGTTAAACACAAGTTCTTAGAATGTTGACTAGCTGCACCTTCATCTGGGATTCTTATTTCCATATGCTATGCAGACGCAGGGCAGACGATGGGAAGTTGTCAAGAGACAGCGGCGTGACAGTCACGGAGATCGTCTGCGCCGCTCAACTCTGCTCAACTTCAGCGAGCGCCGAAGGCGCTAACACGTTCAAAAAAGACGAGCAAGACTGCGATGATCACGAATACTAATATTGCGGCGCAAAGAACTACCAAAGAAAGTTGTCTTAAAGAACTTCAGAAGGATCCCTTTTCCGTCGAGATTCGCTCGCACGACGTAGCCCTCCTCACCGCGCGACGTCAGCAGTTCCACGACCGTAGAGCACAGGCAGCAGCACGCGAAAGATAAATGGAGCTTCGAAATCTCCCTGTACCCTTAATTCGCCCTATACCCTTTCTGGTCAACAGCGACGGGCCATGCTCAGACCTTATAGCGTCTCTTCACCCCTCGAGCTTCCTCTGACCATACCGCCATTGATGCACCACACCGTAATGCCTGTCCACAGCGAGCGAACCCCGCCGCTAACTTCCTCAGCCCCGACTCCAACGCATACCACGGCCGACACCGCCTTCCCCTCGCCATTACTTCGAGGCCCTCCGTATCACCAATGATGCCCTTTGGCCGTAGGGCAGAGGCGATGAGGGAGGAGCGATGGAGAGGAGATGGTCTCAGACTCGGGCGGAGAAAGACCTAGGCTCCGTAGGATCCCTTAGGAACACGACGCACGTATGCTCAGTCTCATCCTCACCCCCACTGCAATCATCACACATAAAGCCGGCTGTTGCCACACCTCACCGCCGGAGCTTGGAGGGATATCAGCAACACCGCACGAGCAGGGGGGATAAGCAAAGAGAATAAGCGCGAAGAGAGCGACACGTCATCATCTCCTCGTCTATTTCATTCGACACCCCGCGCTATACCATGTCGCAAGTCCCAGCCACGCATGAAACCACCGTGAGTTCCCCGTACCCCCGCCTGGCGCCACATACCACTTGCGCACAACGCCGTCATGCCACCGCAGTGCTTGTGGCTACGAGCATTGACGTGCATACTCGTTGCTGCCTTCCTCCTTGCGGCTACCATTCCGCCGCCCCTCGACTCCCACGATGCGTCTGAGCAAGGCTGGATGCTCAGCAGGGACTGTCCCCAGCCCTTGGGACCAGGCCTCGACTACCGCTGTACCCGAAGACCGCACATCGACGATTCCGGAAGATGGTCTAGGATCGCGGGGAGTGAAGGGATGCCGAAGGTCTATGAGAAGGAGGCGGTGAAGGAGCGGTAGGTGGGGGCGATACGGAAGTGGGAGAGCGCTCACGAAGAGACCTATAGTGACAGCATCAGCGCGGAATTCTCTGCTTGGATGAAGGAAGGACAGATGAATTACCTACATCTTTTCGTCAGACTCTCGACGCGGCCACGCACGACGAGCTCCTCGTCCACCTCGAGTGCAGCGATTCTGGTTGACACCCCAACCTACTCCCCATCCCTTCCATGCTCATCCTCGTCCTCGTCGCGACCAGCATCCCCTCCTCGCGCGCACGAAGCTCAGCACCACACTCGTGCTTGTTGCCCGGGTCTCCTGCTTCCTCTACCACACTCGCTCGCAGCTCCCCGGCCACCCCCGAATCCTCCCCATCCTCCAGTACACCTCATCCTCCAGTACACCTCCTACCACGACACATTCACCACCCGGCCTTGGCCTCCCCAAGCCCGGCCCAGCACCAATGGATGACGTCCGCATGCCCTTCGCTCCGACGCGAAAATCGGGCTCAAAGACAGCAAGCACTCTCTGCCCATGCGTGCGCACGATCATGACCTCCCATCAACGTCGCCGCCGTCCCGATCCCCCACGAGCCGAAGGCAACTAGTATCGCGGCCTTGAAGTGGCGGAGTGACCGATACGAGTACAACGGGGAGACGACGGGAGAGGAAGGTGCTGGATGGTGCGGGCGGTGTACGTGGACGATGCAATGAGACGCGATGACGGGAAGAAGAGGCGCGGGTGATTACATCCTGAGACGGGAAGATATCTAGGTGCCGTCGACCAAGCCGGCGGTGTAGACGGACGATTTAGAAGAGTGATTGAAGCGTTGAGCTTTTGCAGGGCGGAGCGGAGCGGGGCTATGGACCAAGATGGTGAGAACAGGAGCGCGAACGCAATGCGAGGTATGTACCTCTCATGATCCATGGATACTCCATGCAGGCTGATACTCTCGGTAGCAAGGGGAGAATAGCTTTGAGACCAGTCTGCCAAGAGAGCGTAAGCGGGACGTGAGGATGCGTGCAGCAAACGTACCGGGTCACTGGACACAGTGCGTGCGTCAAGTCAAATCCAATATAGTGCTTAGGCCAAGCAGGGAGAACAGGACGAAGGAAAGAGCGGGGCCACATCACGGTAGCCAGGTGCGCGGTGCATTAACGCGCCGACGAGGATGAATTCCTTCGACAACGCTTAGAAAAAAAAACAGACGTCGGAGGAAACCTACTTCAGACGATGGATTAGGTCGTATTGCGAAACGGATGGAAGAAAGCCGAAGTTCACCAGAGACTCGGAGTATACTCAACACCAGACTTAACAGCCCTGTAAGGCAGCCAGGTCCAGATACTCGAGCGGTAAAAAGCTCCAAGCTAGAAAGTTTTTGCCGCTCGGTTCTTGAATTTGAACATCGGCCAAGAAGAGGATATAGCGACTGCTGTGAGATACATCAAGTCAAGCACAGTTGCAGGCTGCGTTGGAGGCGTTGTCTACTCTAGTGCTGCCCTCGTCCGGTTCTTCGTCGACGTTGGGAAAGAGGAGTGTCACGTCACGCCGTCACATATCAAAACAGTCTTGCTCTCAACGCTGATCATCTTCCGCTCAATTCGCTGTCCTCCGAGCTTCCGAGCCACAGATTTCTCTCAAATAACAATTTCTGGGTACTAAAGCCACCCAAACCTCTGCTACTCATCTCTCTGAAGTCACTCTGCTGGATTTTGTTCAAATTCGCCAAATAGCCAACAAATCGTACTGTTGGAGTCTTCTTCCACCGCAATGAACTTGTTGTCAAAAGTGCGCGTCTTTTTGTTAAATATGCTTGGCTCTACGTTTTTTGCTGCGTTCTTTTGCGCTTTCAATTCACCAGCTCAGCCTAATCGATAATACTCAACGAATGCTTTGATTTGGCTCGGGTCGTCTCTTTCGAGGAATACTCCGTCCTTGGCCTGAGACTCAAGTATTTCCTTCTCCGTTTGGAAACGCTCTAGCAGTCGCCCTTCTACCAGTGCGCTGAGTCTGACTCTATTTCAACGCGGTAAATAATTTGAATGCTTCTTCCGAAGCTGTGAACTACATCCAGCATTCATTCAAGTGTTCGCTGCTGCTCAAATCAACCTCATCTCCATAGACCGGGCACGTTGACAGTTCTGCATTGTAATAACCTTTCCACTCACTCTGCTGACTCACAAACCAGCACTCGAAGGGGTTGCAGGTATCCGCACGCCACGATATCATGAACTTCAAATCTCTTCAACGTGCGAGCCGAGTTCGATTCCTGACAGCTCCCCTGAGCTCCGTCCACGAGAATTTTGTTTTCGCTGAGTCGCTAAGTAACTTTCTTGTTACCTGTGAAGCAAACCTGATTCTGGTCATGATTCCCATCTTGGTAAAAGCTTTTCGCTCACCGCAACAAGAAACAAGATTATCGTTGTGCGTGTCTAACCACTTCAAGTTTTGCTTTCCGTCCTTCTGCTTTAGCGTTGATTTGTTTTGCTCATTTCATCAGACACGCAATTCCCCGCGCCAACCCAAGTCCTCCGATGACACGCCGCTTACGAAAATTGTACCAGTAGGATTTGCAAAATTATACCCTGCACGAAAGGATCAATAGGATCTTAGGCGACGGGCGTGACTCGTGATCCTGCTACCTCCTCCTTTCATTCGACCGCGGTTTGAGCCGAGTTCAACCCTCGGCGACTGTGTTCCATAGACGGCGAGATTTTTCCTTCGTCCGACTCGCTTTCTATGGCTAAATATGACCTTTTCGGAAAAAATGTAGTGAAAGGATTCTGTTACGCGGTTCTAGATACTGACAGTGCCTGTCAGGTATGGATACCGAACAGCCCGTGTTTCGTTTGACCAAGGTAATTCATTGAATTCATCATTGATTAGGCACCTGCTGTGTGGCGCGAGTCCAGCCGCCTGGTACTATTGTCTGTCGACTAGCGCACAACAGTAAGTAACATTCAACTCATTCCGCACGCAACGGATTCAAAGCATCTTCAATGTCAATTGCCCATCGACCGCAAGTACCGTTTCCAAAATTCTGTCAAACGTACAAGTCGAATTTGACATACTGAACGGTGACCTGAGTCAAGACCTTAAGACAATCGAAATTCTTCTCTCTCCGAAGTGGACAAAACCGAACGATTTCAAAATGACAGGAAGCTTTGTTCGCGTTCGTTTGCGGCAGGGCCGGTGCTTTAATTCGGATCCGAATTCGCAGATTAATTCATATGACGGGAACATCACTCGTCTCTTAGATGCGCCATCGGGGCTTAGGTTATATATCTCGGGTACCGGATATAAAGTCGGCTCGTACTTCAACTTCCTCTAGCATCAACCCTGCACAGACTCCCATGCATCCTTTTGTTTTCTTGCTCCCTCTCTCCCTTCCCTGGCTCACAGCCGCAAGGCTTTTCGATGGGCTACAAGTCCCACTTAGTGGCGACCACTCGACTCTCTCCCCTCCCGGTCAGTGTATGGCCTCGACATCTGATAAAAGACAAATTAATCAACATTATTCCAATCTTGAATGATACCACAGATCAACCAGAGGATTTATTCACTTGCGACGGCCTCACCATCGCCTCTTTCAATATTCCGAATCATGGCAATTACAAGCCTGTTGTGAGTATTCTTTTCATGCCACATTCGAGAGACTACGCGCATTCAAATGAATTATCATCACTTACTTATGCAGCTTGAACGCCTCCCGGGTGGCACCAACGGATGCGCGTACAAATTTGCACCCGGATGGCCCACCAACAACTGTGGTGTCACTGCTGCGAAGACACCTAATGACGAAGGTCGCAGCTACCCCGACGACCCCGAGCGCCCCAACCAATCGGAGGCGGGAATTCTCAGGCAGGTAAGTAATCTGAAATACACACCACATCCACCACATTGTATCTTTGTTGAATTCCATCTCAGATCGCAGAATTATGCGCACACACAAAAGACATCTCCGGCCGCGACTGGCTTGTAACGAAAATGCATCCTGGCCAATGGCTCACCAGCACTGGAGCATATAAGAAGATGATCGAATCCCAAAACCCCGACATCTGCCGCCCATTCTACCAGAACGCATATAAGGCGGTATTCACCAACGTGAAACATTACATTGACAGATACGGCTGCGCGCATAAAGGGGGGACGGAGATGAACGAAGCGAATGTGTTGTTGGAGGTGGCGGAGAACGGTGCGATAACGGCGCATGTGGTGGATTGGGCTGCTGCAGATTGCTCGAATGGGAATAAAGAACCTGCAGAATCTCTTCGCCTGGTGAGTTGCTTGCTCTGTCGTATATGTTCTCACTTTGAATTTACTTCCTTGCAGGCCCGACAACTTTGCGCCGATTACGCCTACTATGGGCCCCAGCCGCCGAACTGGTGTGGTTTGACGGTTCCCCAGGCGGAGGCTTACTGCAAGGGTCTGCAGTGATCGTCATATTAAATTGCTGTTCCAGTGTTTGAAGTTGGTGTTAGATCCCTGCCCAGTGGCACCCCACAGTGCCCAGTTCGGTGTTCATCGATTTTGCTGTCCTTAGTCTTGTGCTACGGGATATACTGCTTCCTCTATTTCTGAGGAACGCGTTGCCACCAAGAGGCTCGTTGGCCGTCGTCGCAGTTCGCCAATTCTTTCCACCACCGTGCATCTCGGGACTCGGCAGGAAGACAGATTGATTGCGGAACGTATCGGCATTAGGACTCGTTACGATCAATGATATAATCATTGATCTCGTCAACGGCTAGCATGACCCGACACTCCTTGTCTCCTCCCACCATGACCAATCTCTTTCTTGATCGTTTTCTCTTCAGTCTTGGACCACTGTTCTCGTTATGAACAGCGCACCATGGCCATGTAACTCGGGCTGATTTACAATGGGAAAACTCGGCAAAGAAAACGACCACGCTGCGGCTGCCAGTGTTCTAAGGGAAATATTCAACCGTTAAAGACTTGGATGGGGACTCACTCGGCTGAAATTGGCTTATCGTACTTATATCCACTGCCTTTCGAACTGTCTCAAGCATCTCAAAAAGTCTTACAGTAACGGCTCTAGACCTCTGTTACTTGATCCGATTTTTCAACTTATTCGTCTTTTCTACCCCAGCACCGACCTTGCGCTCAAAACGCCGAAATGAATACGCAATCTAAAAAAATGCCATTGGTTACTTGAATCACCCAGCCGGTGAAATGCATCATGCGATGCCTATGCCTCGCGCCTTTGCGGCGTGCGCAGGTATTGTGTGTTGGTGAGTGTCGATGTTGTTCTTCCCGAAACCAACGGCAGCGAAACTCGGTAAAAGGCCGCTAAAAATAACCATAAAGCAGCGGGATGATCGCCTTGCGATTTTTTTTCTTGTGTTCAATCCACATTCAGGAACGACCGCGGCGGGTACTCACCCGGTCGCTGATTTTTGAACCGGTGAGTCGCCAATCGTTTCGTTTTTCAAGCGGTCATTGACACTGATACCCCGCAAGGAGGCGGGGCTATCGGGCCGCGATTTACAGGTCGTTACCGGTGATTCCGTTCGAACGTCGGAGCCAACCCTTGGCCCGGCCATCCCTCAGCGAAATCAATATCGTTATAGAGTATACATGAAGAAACCCAATCTGTTCCTGTTCATCTGGCGGAATTTAATTATGACGCATGCCGAAAGATCTGTGGCTTCTACTTCGTAACTTGGGCAGGACGAAACAAGGCGTCGAGCGCAAATCCAGCGAGCGGCCGCCGATAGGTTCCGCGGGCAATTTTAGCCCTTGCTCCACAGACGTCTACAGTGTTTCAGTTTCAGCGTCAGTTTATTTTTAGCTACGCGCCGCTCAGATTCGGCGCGTCGCAGTGGGTATGTTTGTAGGTTTCTAATTTCGGCGCGTATGCCTCAAATATTCGCTGCGCTGACCAATGTTAATACCTCTATATCTGCCCAGGGAGTTCAATTCCTATAGGGTAAGTTTGTATCCTTCAAAGCGATTCTGTGTTATAACCGCTCCCGGCCCGCTGTACTAGGTGCCGTACCCAAGCGACGCTACCGCGTGAAGTGCTAGCGTATCATTCAATTTCGCTAGTCACTGTGGAGTCTCAAACTGCGTAACGAGTCCGGAAATTCGGAAACATATTCATTCATGTTCCCTCGCTGGTTTCCGAATTGATTCACTTTAGATCTTCGCCTAGAGTTCAAGTTATAAAAGACGGTCGCAGGAAAGTCTTTCGACAGCAAAAAGCCCCCAAGTTTCCTCACAAAGTAATCCCACTCTTCTCTACTCAACACACTCCGCTCATCCTCAGGTCTCCCTGTAGAATGCAATTCTCCACCACCCTCAAAGCCCTCGTCTTCGCCACCGCGTGCTTAATTCCCAGCATCGCTGCGGGCCCGACGCTCGCCGATTCCGGGTCCCTCGCCAAGAAAGAGGATTGCTGCGACCCGAACTTCTTCTACCCCTGCTTGGCCGCAGAAAACCTCGGGTGCACCCCGGACAGTGAGCAGTCGTTATTTACACCTGTCTGTGTACTCTGCTCAACTTATGCTCATAGATATCAACCTCTGCTCCTACCAGTCTGAGCAGGATTGCCGTGAGTGACCATGCACTTCTCATTACTTACTAGATTCGAAAATTAATTGTTTGTAGTCGCGCTTTGCGTCGGCATCCCTGGAGCAACTCCCCCACTTTGCTCTTAAAGTATTAATATTGACGACGTCGCATGGCGCGTCGAGATGGGCTTCGAATAGCTACTTGTGAGGTCGATTTCCAAGTTAAACCCGCAATGCACAATTAAATACATTAATATTTGTTGCTTGATATCTGTTCCCTGCTCAATCAATAAGTGTGTCGAAGTTAACTAATAAAATGACGACATATCTGCCGCGGACTGAGGATATATATATTATATAGGTGCGCTACGGTTCCGAAATCGGAAAAACCAACCAGAGTTTGTTGATATTTGTTGACTCCAGAGATCTGATTGATTAGCGAACGCTCTTGCTTCCTTTCCTCCTCGTCCAATTCAGAGATACGGTGAAACGCGCGGTAACAAGAGACTCGCAGACGGATTTTCGAATACAGGAAGATCTCATCTTCGAACTGTGAGTGATCGTTCGCTGATGAGCGGCTGTGATTCCAGAAAAGTTCATTGACAATATTTATATTTCGGGGTGCTGATTAACGAATAGACGGGCTGGATGTCTTCGAATCCCCTCCGCATCCAAGAACTCTTGGACCTTTGCATCACCCATCTCTCCGAATCACCTGCAGATCTCCTTAGCTGCTCCCTCGTCGCGCGTTCTTGGGTCAGCGCGGCGCAATCCGAGCTTTTCCGTATCCCGAATCTGATGTCCCTTCGCTCTCCCTCGGATCGTGCCGCTGGAAAATTCTGAAATGCACTCTCGGACTCGCCCCATCTTGGTCTTCACGTCAGAGAGCTCAGCATGGGAAACTGGCCTACTTTGATACAAAATCTGGACGCAGTAACCTTCACGCATCTACACACTCTCCGATTCTACATAAAGAATGTCTCACTGTCATACGACCTTTATCGGCCCTTGCTCTCATTGACTACGCTGCGGACGCTGCACCTCGACACCTCCAGTCGCTTTTCGGCGTCTTTGCAGTTTCTGGTGCTTTGTCCCACGATTCAGCATCTCGAACTGTCATGCCGAGAGGACTACGAGGAATCACAAGCGGATTTTACCTCTTCTCTTTCCGGAAAGCCGCCCTTCATCCGCCTAACGTCCCTCCAACTCGAGATTTCCGGCGGAGAAGACCCGCTGCAGCACCCACCTAACCCAGGCGGCATTGTACCCACTCGATATCTCTGAGTTGAAGGCGTTGGGTATATGGGGCTCCAGCATGATCTGGTGGGACTCTCTCCCACAGGCCGCGCAGGAAAGCATTCGAATTGTGGATAGCAATTTCTGGGTGTGTATTTTTCAGTTGATTCCTTTTACTTTGCCGCTTACCCGGTCTAGCTGGGCGAATTAGATCTATCCCCCTTCAAAAATCTAGCCGTTCTTCGTCTGGGTATGATTCAAGGCGGAGGCGCCGAATCTGATGTTCGGTGTACCCTCGCCTCGATTTCACCCTCGAATCCGATCCAAATCATCGTGCTAGGGTTGAGTAACGGTCTCCTTCGATACAACAAGGAGGAATGCGCACAGATCGATCGGATCTTGCTATCCCTGGCCTCGAGAGGTGTTCGAGTTGAACTTGAATTTCATTTGGAGACCCGAGGAGCAGAGGAGAAGGCCAGAGATTGGTTCCCTACCATCATTGCCGAAAACAAAGTAAGCTCGAGAATGGTCCCGATTATGGTTTGTTCTAATCACCACTTGATATAGTTTCATTTGGTCTACCGCTCGTATGGGATGACTGACGTCTGGCTGCGGGTACGCTGTTTGGTCCACTTTCCGTCTCCAAGTCTAATACATTGCAGAATCTGTTGCCCAACCTCTAGTCATCATCATTGTCCCAAATACGAAGTGCATATATTGCGCATTTCATCGAAGAGTCTAATTAAACCTGAATCCACAAGAATACTGTAACTTCAATCCTTCAAGATGTACAACTCGGCAACGCAAACAAACTAAGCAACTGCAGCACCGTATACTTCACACCGTCGATCTCTACCCCAACATACTGATTGAAACCCGACGCCGCTACGTTCAGCGTCCATATCGTGTACGCTGCATTCACCGGTGCGTTGGGGTCGGGCGAGAAGAAGTCGGTTTCGGTGATGCCGATGTGCGAGGACGAGTCGCGCATCTCAGTTTCGATGTAGACGGATTTGACTTTGGCGGTGTTGCGGACCTACAGAACCCGGTGGCGTCGGTATGTGCAAGGGGTGATCATGAGATGGAATTGAAGAAGAAAGAGAAGAATTCAACCGAAACGCACCGCCATATTATACCTCGCCGTCTCATTATTCTCAAAGAAACACGAACTCGTAGAAAACACCACTGCATCCTGAACTGCAAAGTCAACCCCCGCTTCAGTGTCCTGTTGTGTCTGCAATTCCCCGTCAAGCATAAATCGCATATTGACGATACCCGCTTTAGCATCGAGAGAATTCCGCTGAAGTCCTCGGCGCCTAAGGTGTAGTACGTAGCTACACCTTGTGGGTAATTTGTTGTTGAGATGAGGGAAGGGAGGAGGGTGCTGTTGTGCGTTGCGCCGAGGTGGTCGGACCAGAGGAGGAGGGCGACGCGGTTGGGGTTGGAGGGTAGGTTCCAGAACTATTGCGAGGAGAATCAATCACTCGAGGTATATTTTTCATCGAAACCACTGACTCTGACGTCGCCCGTAAATTGAAGGACATCGCCATCAAGCGTGAATTCAATCCGTCCAGGCTTAACGGGCAAAGGTGTGATCACCTCGCTGAGCTGTACTCCCTTTGGAACAGTATCGATCATGCGCGCAAACAATTCGCTGCAGCGTGAAGCAAATAGCTTGGGCGAGTCGGCAAATCTACAGAATACTTCGAATGAAGTAATTTGGAAGTAACAAGAACTTGGAGGACGTACGAGCGCATCGTAACATTCCCATCACTGCCAAAAATTCTTCTATCCGAATTTGTGGTGTCGTTGAAGCCGACAACGAGAGGATTTTGAGTCGTGCCGGCCATATACTCCGTTGCGCTGTAGGAATAACCAGTTCAGGTTATCGTTCTCTGAGAATATCTGGAGAAGAGAGGAGGTATGGGCGCACATGTTGTTATCAAAATGAACATCCATTGTATCGAAATGTGCTACAGACGCTGTATTGTCTGAGTCGTTTAATTCTGGCACGATGTTGGGGAATGGAGCGTGTTGGACACCGCCGAATGTGTGCCTGATGAAAGAAGACAAAATAGTAAACCCATAATTCAAACCCACGAAACTGACGTACCCGCATGCAACCAGTCCAATCATCTCCTCTTGGGTAAACCCTTGTCTCGCGAACGAAGCGATGTGTGAGTCGAGCGTTTGGTCAGGTTCAGGGACACCCGGCAAATTAGGTTCCGTGGCATCGATACGTCCGCCGCGGAAGGGGACTCGCGGACCGCCGCTGATTTAATTAGGTTACCGCGAGGAATAAGGAAAGGAGAGAATGAATCTCACCAGAATTCGACACCGAAAACCAATCCGAGTGCGATTGTATCTGCAACTGCGAAACCGTCAGTCGCTACGAAAACAACGATAGATGTATTGATTTCGTACTGGAAGTATAGCGAGTGGAAAAGCCAGCCAATACATTGATAGTGTTGGAGAATCCATTACCGACATTCTGCAAGTGAAGAAAGATGCGTCAGTGTGGGATTCTTTACTAGTAAAATAGGGTCAAGTCAATAGAAAGTACCTCCGCCCGCGCTTGTTCCTCCTCGAACCGGATCGACGCATCTAATCCGCCGGTGCCATCGGCAACGTTGTGCGTTGCCATATCATGGTAGGCCTTCACGACGTGAAGAGTACGGCGGGTCAGCTATAAAAATTCAGGAAAGTACCTAGAGATAAACTCACCGTTCGTACCCAATCCGCGATGTTAGATCGTCCTGTTCCTAGCCCCGTTGTATCATCCAACGCAATACCAGTGAAGGTATCGCACGGCTGGATGAAAGCCGAGATGGTGCTGGCGGCGCTTGGAAGTATCTCATAGAGAGTAGATTCGAGTTCGTCGAGCATCGGGGAGGGCCAAATGTACGCGTGGGCTGTTGCTAGACATGTTAACATCAGTAGTGTAAGCCGAAAAGAACGCATTTTGATTCCGGCGTGGAATTGAGTGGCGAACTGTTGAGCTATGTGCGTGCAATCCTGCCTTTTAATGAGTTCAGGGAGGACCGAATCGCGCGAACCTTGATCAGTGAAACGTTTGGCACCGACGTACCGGAAATTCGGTACTTACTACAGAGCCTTGGCCTTGCGGGGAGTTTACGCCAGATAGCGATGCCTACAATGCATTTCAATATGCACCTTGAACGTTATACCGAGAAGCTCATGCTTAGAGAGCGCGTTTGGAACACCGCACAACACGGGGACCTGACGAAAATATCCATCGGCGTACTATAACGACCTTCGAGATGCTTGAAGATGTGTTAGAGATGTATACTTGATGACAACCTAGAGCGTCTGCCGCTGAACCGTAGTCAGACCCCGATTTTCCAGCTGATTCCCCTTGACCATTGGCATATCAGACTCATTTGAGCAATGAGCACAGCATGTAGGAAGGAGAAGGAAAAGGATTCAGCCAGGGAATTCAGGATGGAATCACGAAGATGATAAAGCCTCGCGTTTGAAGACAAAAGGTCAACGAAGCAAGAGAGACAACAGTTTAGCTTGAAACAGTCTCACCGGTTCCCGACTTGGGATGGTGGTTTTGAATTAGCCAGGGTCGGCAGATTTCGGCCGAAAATTGTTGTTCCCAGGAGCACGTGCAACTGGATCGTCGTTTGCCGTCCCAAACGGTGACGCCGTCTTCGACGTCGTCCCGGTCCGACGCAATGGCCGAGCTCGACGAATCTACTAGCCATTTTGCTGCAGCCCCCAAAATACTATGTCATTCTGGCCAAAATTCACAAGTCGTCCACGCAGAAGTCGGCCAGCGAAAGTCTTTGACTCTTTGGTGTCGACGACTTGTAGCCTATACGACGGCTGTGAAAGCCTAGCTCTCGCCGTGCTATGACTCCGGAGCTCGCCCGCTTACGTTCTTGCTGCTTCGTCCCATTCAACGCTCGAATTTACTTTGTAGCCGTTGACATACGCAGCGGCGGTATGGCAAACACTTTCGGAAACGAGAGTAGCATGAGAGGAGCGTCTGAGATCTCTGTACGTATACTGGGCATGTCTCTTCCTGACATCCATCGCTGACTTTTACTCTTACTTTGACAAGCTTGTCTCCGTCGCTTTGGTCTCTCCATCGTCAATCTTCTGCTCTTCTCTGGTTTCCATCCTCGCCACACCTTCCCTTGTGGCTGCCGCATCCCCTCAACGCTGGACCCTAGGTAAACCATACGACAACTAGGCGCTCCTTTGGCTAGACGCACGGCCAGAATTCACGGTAAGTCTACTCTACGCTGCTTCGTTGTACGCCCGCACTCATCTTTTCTCTCCACAACTTTTAGCCTTGCTTCCGCTCTTCTATCCACATCCATGTTCCACGAGCGACGACGACTACGTACTATATCCCCTGACGATCCTCATAGTCCATTCTGCACAGCCGACTGACGGCCTCTTGCCGATGCCCCTCGTCTTGGAATAGCAATACCTTACCCTCCGCTTAAGCCCCTTCACTCTTCAATAATGGGGAACGTACGCCCGTTCCGTCCGTACGCTGCAGACCCGCGCGCTGACAATGCTTTTCTGTAGCTTTCCGGCCCAATGCGTGCATGCTCTACTCGTTGATGGCGTGCCCTCTCGCTGGTATCTGCCTTGACCCTTTTGCCGGGGCACTCGTGTACATAGCCTCGGGAGCGGCATGCCGACGCCCTGCCGCTTCATCCCCTTTAACACAGGAACGCCATTTCATCGTCTACAAAGCGTATGTCGTCTTCGCTTTCGTTTCCTCCTTACTACTTCTGATGCGCCCCCAGTGGTGTCGGTCATTCGCTTGCGCACGCATGTACAGCAACGGCGTGCTTCCCCGCACCCGCTCTTCTCGCAACGTCGATCGAAGTCTTGCCCTACACCGTCTCGTTTTGGGATATTCTTCGCTGCACCCTCCCCCGCCGCCTGCGTCCATTCACTATGCGGTGGCTGCGTTTGGGTCGACGAAACGCTCTCAATATATTCATCAACGTACGTCTGTCTTTCTTAGACTTGAATAGTGCTGGTGCTGATAACCTTCCGCAGCTACGCCATACCTTCGTTTTCATCTCATCTCATCTCGACCTCGACCGACTCTCCTCCGCCTGCGTTTCCACCCCCACCTCTACCTGCGTCCTCCTGGACCTCCTCTTTTTCCGCGAGCGCTGCTCTCGTCTCTTCCCCACGTCCGCTCACTTCCCTCCGCCTCCTACGGCGCCTCCGCATCCCTCCCAACCTCCCTCCGCCGGCGCCTTTGTTGTTAGGCTTGCATACCCGCCACTCCGCCACTCTGAGATTCCGGCGTTCGCATGCAGAATCCATAAACGGCATTCGCATTGACAAACGACGAATGATAAGCAAGCGAAAAAGGAACGGGATTGGATGGTGTGCCTTTCGAGGGAAGACTCCGAAGAGAGTGGATGGTGGGATGGTCACATGTGGGTAAGTTGTGGGGAGGGAGGGCGGGGGCGGCGGAGGTGGTACTGCCGGTGCGGGGAGAGGACGTGGGGATAGCGGGGAGTGTGGGGGTCTGGATGCGGATGACCGGGGAAAGGCGGCGGAAGGGGGGGAGGAGGCGCAGGGGTCGGCGATTCAGGGTGTTCCTGTTGCGTGCGGTACGCCAAGGATCCTGGGTCGCGGAGAGGATGAACGAACGCCGGGGACGAGGGGCGTCGAGAGGGGTGGACGAGAGGGCACGGCTGTATGACGAGACGGAGGTAGAGGTCGTCTTTGCCTCCGCGGGTGGGCCTTCCGAGCCCGTCGCAGCGCAGCGGGTCGGTGCTAGGTGGCTCTGGCGCCAGGAGGGGTGTGGTGAAAGAGAAGGAGGAAAGAACCAGACGGCAAGGAGAAGGATGGGTGGCGGATGGTGCTGGAAGGTGGGATCAGAGTGGGGGAGCGAGGAGGATGAAGAATCGGGATGGGTCGAAATGAGGCTTTGTGTTGTGCCTCCAGAGGCGCCACTGTGAAGGTGGGGCGTGGGCGGGAACAAGATCGATGGAGAGACGGAGGGGCGAGGAGTGGCTCTTTTGGATTTTGAGTTTTCAGCTGCGAGGGATGCAGTGGTGCGCGGGTGCATCATCCAGGCATGTCCATGTGTCCTACTCGCAGGTGTAGCTGTGCTCCCGGGCTTTGGTGGAGATGCGGTCGAGACGGTGGCTTGATGCTACTGAGGCCGTTCTTGTCGCGCCGAATCCGTCCTCGTTGTCGTCGACGTCGCCTCCATTGGACGAGGATGTCGCATGCCCTAGGTGCTGATTCCTCTTCTCCTCTCCAAGTATTTGTTCCGAAGCGCTGTTAGGTGATACTTGGCGGCTGTGATCGCCCTTCTTTTGCCTTTGTCGCTCATCTGAGAAGCTACTGGCTCAATTATAATGCACTTCGCCCCCACGTAGATCGCTTGAAGGTTCTTCTGCTATCCTGTGCCGGGCAGGCTCTCAATTCCTCGTCCCAAACTTTCGCAAAACAAAAGATTTCGAGCGCTTTGCAGTGGCCACTCCCAGCGAAACGGTCTTCTCCCACCTTTAAGATCTCAATCTTCACCAGACAAGAGCGAGACAGTAGACTCAGTACCTCCGTGCACTGCTTCATCACAATATGCACCTAATCAATTGTGTTCGTTATATACAACCCTGCTGCCTCGGGACTCCTCACGGTCTGCGACTACACTCACAAGGCGAGCGGACGATTGGGAATCGAGCAGAGATGAAAACAGTGACTTATTGAGACGGGGGCACAGCGTCGAGGACTCGGAAGCATGCTGTTTTCGGCGGATCCCGTTGGGATTTGCTGCGAGAAATCTGCCTGGACGCGCCCGATTCAGCTGATGCAGTTCCGCAGTTTTGAATCTTGCTCAAGTAATACTAAAAGGTCCTCTCATGGATATCGAGCGCCGCAAGTAGGTAGGTATTTTTTTCGCAACTCTCGCCTACATCAAAACACAAACAATCGAAGCTATATATCTGCCTATCGCGCCAGTTTTTCACGTTTTCCCAACACTTCACTAGAATCAACGACCTGGGCGCAGCTCACCTGGGAACCCAGCTGTCTTTTCTGAATTTGTTTCGTTTTCATCAGTCCCGGGACGTTTGGAGCTCTCGTTCAGTTTCTGGTAAGAGAAATTAACATTCTATCTCATGTTATGGGTTGAAATACCTTTTTCGCTTCCCCGAGCCAGGTCGCCACCCTGGCTATCCCCTCAGGATTGGGCCGGCCGCTCGACGTCGAGCCTGATCCTTCAAGATCCAACTCGGAAAATGCTGCTCTTCTTCTCCGTCCGAGTTGAATCAAAATCAAACAAGCATCCACATTCCCCCACCGCAGCAGAAACTCGACTAGCGTCGGCAAACAGAACAGAATTGGAGTAGATCGAACCATTTTGAGACCACCTGGTCGCAAGCAAATTCGATTCAACGCAAAAAAGGCAGCTTTGACCATAGATATCTCCCCATGCCGCGTGATCGGGAAGTTGCCAGGCGCTGTCCTTCTGAGCAAATCCACAATATGCGGGAGATACACGATGTGCTTCTTATCCAACGGCTTGTGCTCGTTTGGTAGAGAGTGGTGCAAGGCTAGATTGCCAATGAGGTGCAACACCGATCTTCGACACGCGTCGGTGCCCGAATGAAGCACAGATGTAATAAAATGCTCTTTAACACGCCAAAGCAAGGTGTCTGCGCCTTCGGGCCATCTTGCCAGTTCACTAAGAGTGTGGATTGCCAATGCCTGCGCTTCATACGCAGTCCATTGATGGGGGCTAAAACACGTTGAGAATAGTAAGGCAGCTTTGAAGGTATACACACCGCGAAAGCCAAAAGAGAAAACGGAGAATATCAGCGTGCAACAAGGCATGATATGTTGTTTCATGCATCGCAATGGAGTGGAACAAACGGCATATTTCAATGCATAATGCCAGCGAGGGAGCGGAAGAGCTTCGTGAATCGAGGTAGTCAGTAGTTGTATCCCAAGATGCGGAAAGCCTGCTCACGGCAGTAGAAGCCTAGCGAGCGTGTGCAATGCCCCATGTACGATTACTTGGGCAGCCTCCTCCGTTTTCGTTAATTTTGAGAGTATCCGACAAGTTTGTAACTTGTTGAAAGCTTCGTGTTGAAGAAGTTTTGGTAGGAGATCATTGTTAGCCGTCAAGGCTCTCGCGATATCAAAATTTACCCCTGCCCCGATATCAAGATGCGCAGTTAAGTTGTCAGAAACCGGAAAAATTTCGATTACAGTCAGAATTCGCAATGTGAGGTCAGAGTCGTGCCTGTTATTATGAGTGTTGAGTTTCAGTGCAAGATTGTCTTAAGCCGTCAAGAAAGAAAAAACATACCCCAGATGCGATGTAATAATACTCCAGACTTCAAGTCGCGTTTCTGGAGAACAGTCTTGTGATGAAAGATGGATGCAGATTTCGGTCATGATATCATGCCAGTCGTTGAGTTTGTCGAGTGCCGTGAACGGAAACCACTCATGCATCAATAGGGCGAATTGGATATCGTGAAGCCAATGCACCCGGCGGGCAAGATCTTGCACAATACGAGAACGTGTCGCATGCGGAAGAAATTCGTAGCTGCGAGTATGAATCAGGAAAAATGCTGTCACATTGGCTAAGGAAGGGGTCGAGACTGACTCAAGAAAATTGATGGCTTTGAATACATCCAGTGTGGTATGGTTGATCATGAGGACTGAGGTTCGCAATTTTTCGCCAGGAATTTCCCGCAGAAGGTGAGTTGCCAATTGTCCCAGTTGACTATCTGGAGACTCGAGCCACTGTTCGAGAGTCCGGGAATGGAGGCGGAACATTTCACTCGCGCGGAAACAAGCTTCCAGCTCCATTCCCTGGAGTCTCTCGCACAAGTGCTGTAATATCATGGTTTTCGTGGCCGATGAAATGTACTTGTACCTAAGAAGCGGGTATCAACATAGAGGAAACTGAACAAATCCAGAGCTCACCCACCCCAGATAAACGTCGAACATAATTATCATGGCCTCCGAAAGTGGTTGATTCTGGTTGGTTTTGATGTATTTTCGTGCTTGCAGGTGATAAAGGAGCCAAATCGCAGGCTTGCTAAGGGTATGGAGAGGAAGATTGGGACCGACGGACATATTATCCGACCAATAGCTCAGTATGCTAGGCCGGGACTCGGAAGCTTGGAGGCGGAGGGGGGAACCGAATGTTGAGAGTTCGGTGTTCATGGTGCACGTCCGCTGAGGAACTATCGCTCAGGGATGGCCCAGCCGCCTAAGGAGTGCGGTGTGTAGGTGGGAGGAAAATCGAAGCCCCCGTGCAAGATCCTGGGAAAGATTCGTTATTTTCGACTTGGTGCCAGTGCGGTGCAACTCGAAGTGCGGTCAGCGGATCACACTGGCCAGAATACACTTCGGAAAACAAGTGTCTGGATGCGGAGTCAGAATCTCAGAATAAGACAAGGATAGCGAAGAGCTTACCGAGAGCGAGGGTCAGGAGAATGAAAAAATTCTAGATGAGCAATTTAACAGAGAGCGGTGCTGGATCTGACGCAGTGACTGCCGGGATTGTAGTCGAGTGATGAGTTTTGAGTGTTCGTAAAGCCACTTGTATTTTGAACAGATATAGAATAAAATTCGGGGACTTCGAACAAGAGAATATTGCTTGCTGCTTGGGATCTAGGCGTTGAGACAGAGTGCAAATCAATTGATTCGAGAACATCCTAGCCAAATTATAAAGTCATATCCCCCTAAGATAAGCAAGTTTCAGCCAAGGACCGGCTAGAACTAGCAAGATATTCATCAGATTATCCATTCAAAAGCAGATCGAAGCCTTCTTCGAACTGGATTGGGATGACTCGGAACTGGTCTTAAGCTTGGTTGGAAAAGACTTGGAATTTTTGGAAAAGACTCACAAATTTTGAGAACAAAATAAAGAAATCCAGCGAAGCAACCTGTAGAAAAGGCCGGCCGCACAGTCTCGTGCTGTTATAACCCTCCAGCTTCGGAGAAAACGACTCACAAGCGTAGTAGATGGGGGATTGAGCGGAAGACGATGAATGTTGAGAATTGGTTGAGAACAAGTCTGATTTGATGGGTGACTTTGGTGTGACGGCGTGACACTCTTCTTCTCTACGATGATGACGACGACGAATCAGACGATGCGAAGCCTGTTGGGACAACGACGAGGATGAGGACGACTCGAAGCTACTCTGCAAAATTCTCCACTCGAAGTGTTTTGCAACCCGTGGCATTCCCTCCTAGTCGACGTGAAATTCCGGAAAAAAAAATCAATGAGCAAGCAATATTCGAATTTCGAGTCGGATCGACTTTCGATTCCCCTTCTGGTGTTCTGCTGGAGTATATAGACTCTTCGTTGCGTTGGACAGCGTCTATCTTGCCGCAGGGTATCCTCCGAGGTTTCAGTAAGTTACAGATTCCTTTCCTTCTCCGCCCACAAAATCATTATTTGAAGTAGATTCTTCAAGACATCTCGAATCGCCGCTCGGTTGCCGTCGCAGAGACGTCAATAAACTCATTCTCGTCGTGCTTTTTAATGCTGCGCACTGCGCCCGTATGTAAGCTCCGACGAAAAGCGCATTGATGGAGGAACAGAGGAAACAAATGCATAGTCGGTGCGTTTATACTTCACCCCCCGTCAGTCAGCACGCTGAATGTTTCCATCCAGCGTACTCTGAAGCCGTTATCCACCTCTGACTTGTCAAATAATTGACTTCACTGGTGCGTTCGCTACCCGCATCCTTCCTTTCCCGCTTACGCTGCCAGCAGATCGGCGTCAAATTTTCTTTTACCTCATGTCCGATGCGGCGGCATCTCCTCTCGCGGCGCGCGGTATCCAGTACACGAAAGGTGCGTGCTCGTGCTCGTGCTCTTCCGACTGTTCTCATGGGCTTCACCCATAGCCGCACAATCGCTTTCTAATAAACGCTCGACGCTCCTAAATAGAGTTCTTTTTATATCACTTGTAAGTACCTCTTCACCCCTCCTTTCTTCTCGCCTCATAGCCGTACCGCTCGCCCACCGCCTCCGCCCGCCCTACTCGAAGCCCACCAACGTTGTGTCACCATGCGGATCCGCTGTCGACCCCGCCCGCCACCGCCGTCGTTGCACGCCGCCGCCCACACGCAAGTCGTGAGAGGCTGAGATCTGTGTCCTGGCCAGGGAGGTCCGGGCGTCGGCGGCAGGGGCCAGAGGCCGAAGGAGACGCCAGCTGCGAGC
This sequence comes from Favolaschia claudopus, assembly GCA_037176885.1. Taxonomy (NCBI): domain Eukaryota; kingdom Fungi; phylum Basidiomycota; class Agaricomycetes; order Agaricales; family Mycenaceae; genus Favolaschia; species Favolaschia claudopus. The sequence continues at coordinate 63,080 of JAWWNJ010000097.1, read as the reverse complement.
TGCGGAAGGAGACGAGGGTGTAGGGGTGGCGGTGGGTGTGGCACTGGCGGACGATGTACGGGGAGGGGGTGTAGAATGAAAGGGACGTGGGCGGCGAGGTCGCGCTCGAGCTTGAGCTGCTTACGCCCGTAGAGGTGGTGCTGGTAGCGGTCATGGTGAGAACGTGGTGGGTCGGGGGTGAAGCTACTCTGAGGTGCTGGAGATCCGCTCGTGTCGATGCGGCATATGGACGTGCGGTTATGACGGGATGCAAGTGGAGGTGGTGTATGCTGACTGTACGCGCGTGCGAGCCTAGTCCCGGTCTTCCGATATGGCGGTCTAGAGGTCGGGTTCTGGCGGCTTGGAGTCAGTCCGGACGGAGGTGACGCATCACAGGCTCTGAGGTGGACGAGGATAGGAATGGACATGAGCAATGAGTGCGCACGACCGCCTCGTCGAAGCTCACGAGCGACGGAAGTGGTGATCATTGAGCTTCGCTCGGATGCTTCGCAGGCGGCTTCGATGGCAATGTTGGTGGGGGCCTGTGGTGGGGACGAGGATAAGAATGAGCATGACGAGCGATTTCACCTCGCTCGAGCCGTTGTTTGTCGCCACTTCGACTCATTACCCGCCCTTTATTGCTTCGAGTATCAACGTCGCTCGCCTCGGAGTGGGGGGTCTGCGAAAGGGAGGGGCGTTTCGGCTGCAGGAGTGGTGTAGCTGCAGTCTAGTGAGAGATCGGGCGCGATCGGAGGCGGGAATGTGGTCCTGGGGAGAACACGACGTAGCTTCCGCTGTTGCTTGGAACCGAATGCGCTGACGACATGGCACGATATGGCATGGGGTCGCGGGGGATCGGGAAATCATCACCTGTCACTCTCCTGGGGTGGAGGGACGGCGTCCACGATCGCCTCTTCTGTGTTAGGGAGGCCGGGAGGTGAGCGGGTCACGACTCGTCCTCTTCACGCCCGGCTATCGTGGAATTGGTACCCCATGGCATCTTGTACGCCTTTAGGCGGCTCACTCGTGATAAATATACGCTCAGCTTCTTGTGAGAACGCGATTGCGATTCATGGCAGTTCTCATCTGTCATTGCTACATTGCCTCAAAGCTGTAGCAGGGATAATTTAGTGCGGAATTTCTAAACGCCGAAAGGGTGCTTGACATTCTCCCACCTCCCTCTTCCTCTCCTTCACTTGTTCTCTACAATGGATGACCACGACGATATCCACGACGAAGAGCAGGCTAGCGGAGAGTTCGAATTTCTCGGTCGTCGCCCTCATATAACAATCAATGGTGTGTGTCTAGAATGCACTTTGGACAACTATCATGCTGAGGGCAACCGTTCTCTGCAGGAGGAGTAGGTGGTGCGGGTGGAGGTGGGATTTTTGGTGGTATGGGCGGTCGGGGAGATGGCCCTCAGTTTCATATCCCCAGTGCGCCAGGGTGGAATGTGCATGTTAATGGAAGTGAGTGGTCGTCATAAGACGCTTTGGAATGCTGGCCGATGGAAAGTCATTCTAGATTTCATCACTCGCACCAATGCTCCTCATTCTGGTACCTCCTCCTCTCTCCGCCCGAGTATTCGTACCTAATATTGCTCAGATTATCGCCGAATTCCAATGGGAGATATCATCTTACAGAGTGAAATCCATATCAACCACTCCAACGTGTTTTGGCTGGGACGGCGCGGTGTTAGAAAACTCTATTCTGCTAAGCTTGATGGAAAGGCGAGCAGGTACACAGTTGCAATGTATGAGGGGAAGGGCTCTGAAGAGGTGCGTTGGCATACATGCTTCGCAGAAATACACTGAGGCTTGATTCTTGATTCAGGAATGGAAGCGAGACATAGCAAAATACATGTCTATTCGGTGATATTGAACCATGTCTTTCTGTTATCATCATCAAATCTAATGCACTCCTCTAGCCACCCAAACATCCTTCAAATTTTTGCAATGGCTCACTCTCATCCTTCCAGTGCAGCTGTATTTCACAGCGGTATGCATGTAGCTTTTCACTCCTGTTGTTCCAAACCTCACATGATGCAGACTCTGATCTCATAGATTTTAAGAAATTTTTCCAATCCGTGTACTATCATAAATCACAAATGCTCTTTACCTATCTCTACGCTTCCGCTGTTTGTCATTTTTTCCCTTATATTGAATACAGTCTCAAAATATTATAGGTCACTGCATACTATGTAAGTTGAGCTTGCGCTATCTGCCCACCCATTGATCATCAGCAGAGTGCGGAAAGGTACCTCAAGGCCCACGGGCTGGTGGGTCACTGTTTCTAAGATAGTGGATGATATAATGCTGAACCAATGAAAGACTCGGAACACAAATGATTCCCTTGGGATACTTTTAATACACCGTTCAAAGGGCCGTTTGTGTATAGACATTTCCTCTCCACACCAGTGCCTCCAAAATACAATTGGAGAGCTTGAGGTGGTATCCTTGCAAGAGGATGTATTGTCTCTCTCGCCTGTACTTCAGCAGCAAGTCATCTGCAAAGCCTTGTCATTGAAGAATTACAATTTCCAATATTGCAATTACTGGTCTGGCTCGAGCACATTCAATCTAGGCACAAGACAGAAGGCTTATCTTGGTGTCATTGTGTTTTGCCCCCCTAACTCAGATCGGAGACTTTTATATCCTCTGGCGTTTGCATCCAAGTTGCATTGGCATACCTCCCATCGTCAAAATGAAGGATGGAAACTCAATGAGCATGAGGATGCTTATGTCCACAATGGCTGGGTCCGGTATGATCTTTCATTGGCTTCCTGTGCACCAGATAATACATCCTGGCAGAATTCCATCGCAAGACTACCAATTTGAACACAAAATCTACATCAATGCGGACGATGATGTATGGCTCAGTCAAGCAAATCATATCTTCAAGAAGGCCGGAGTCACTGCAAACCTTGGACAATACTGCAGTGGGAAAACTATTTATTGTATCATTTCATTATTGATCTACTTTTAGTGGTTGATGTGATTTGGTTTATAATCAAACTTGTTGGAAACCATGAAACCACCCCCAAAGGATATTTGTGGATCTGCCCAGTAGAGAATTTCCAACGGGCACCATTATCGTTCGGCTGGCCGGAATGTCCAGCTTTCTGGTCCCTCGATTCATCCGGATCCCAGCGCCTCAATATGGATCAAGCTTTACAACTTGGATTCCCAACAGTAAAATTTTCTACCACTATACGGGGGCTATTTAGGAATCACAGGGTTTATGCTGGCCTTCGTGAATTCCATGAAGCAAAAGGCTTTGATCCCTACAGCCAGGAAATTGCTTTGCATCTTGGGGACCCGTTGTACCAGCTATGGAGCGAACCTGCTGCACCATTTGCGTACCGTGAGTTGATCCTTCCTATTGAAAGTTGAGAAGGAGACAGACCGAGCTCAATAATTTACACAAGTTCCACATGGTTATTTTCCAGATTCAACATCCGGTGACGAAACTGATTCGGACATCCAGATCTAAGTAACCTCAGACGACTCAGAGGTGATCAAACCGTGTCGATATATAGTCACCATTCAAAAGCTAATCTCACGATGCCAGGGCGAAACGAATCTACTGGGAACGAAGTTTCTATCCCGTCGCGCGTCCCACGGCTTCAGGAGGACGACACGATGTTTACACCGCCGACTATCCTGCAGAAGCGAAGTGCTGGCGATGAACTAGACGCAGACGAGGGTCACATTGCGAAAAGAGCGCGTTATTCATTTTGATACTTACTATGCTGTACATTCGATTTCCGCTTTTGGTGGTCCTTTTGTGACAAAATAATTGTTCACTGGTCGAGTTCAAGGTCGGACCAACGCTCGCAAGATACGACGGCTATCAGCGAGTCGGCGACTTGAATTGGAAAATTGACACGACTTGCAATCTGTTGAATTAGGAGGAAGATGAATTGCGGATGTGATTCAACGCGACAATACCCTTAGACTTGGTTGTTGGGCTCAAGACTAAGACATGCGGTCCTTGAATTATTGCTCTGCGTGGGCTCGGATTTCTGAATTTTGAAATCTGAACTTACAGTCGGATACTGAGGCGGGTGTACTTATCGTACAGGACGAAACAAATAAGTTTGGGCGCGTTTTGGATGAAAGCGGGGCAATATATGTATATCCCGCTCAGAGCTAGGTGAGTAAAGAAAATTGTTTCGATGAATATGTCAAATACCAGAGAGGCTACACGTTGAAAAAGTTGATGACTCTCGGAGAAGTCGGCGCCTGAGTTGGGGCAGTTCAGATCAAAGAGTGCAAATCGCCATTTTGAAATGTACTTCAACTCTAGAGAGGAGCTCGGAAGTCTCCCCGTCAACTACTCCGAAAGTTGGAATAGAACTGTGAAGCCGTTCTGAGAGAAAGATCCGTGAGTTTTGTGAGATGGAATTTCGAGCTGAAGTTGAAACATTGGCACCATATGACAACATAGTGCGCGTAGGATTCGCCCAAAGAAAAGGAATCGACGGCCCAAATTAAACAACCAAGAGTTTGACTTCGAAATGCCGCGTGTCCTACGTAGAATGATACCGTGAGCCGAATGTTGTCGTTTCTGCCGAGCGCTCGATGTAAACCGGAACGGAATACTTATGTGGGGGCGACAGACAGATTTTCGGGTAGAAGGCTGGCCAGCTGGAGGGATTTGGGAGGGATGCAAATTTAATTGCCTGGCACGGTCTCTTTCCGGGTAGTCAATATGGAGCAGCGTACAGTATAACAGTGTTGCCGTCGTTTGCCAAGGGTTTTCAAGTCAAAATTGTACTCATACGACCTGAGTGAGTTTCGTCTTTCGAGTTCATCGAGCCCAAGCGCAAAGTTTAAGCCAGATGCCTTGAAAACAGCGACGAATCAATTCGATCCAATGACCAGTGGCAACCTCAGGGAGAGTAGATATACTTAAGGTGTACTTAGTATGGCGAGTCGATTTGAGGGGAGGGGCCCCCAGTCCGGTGCGCATGGTCGGCGAATGAAGAACGTCGTCGAGGTTGAAAGCAAAAGGCATCGGGGCATCGGCTGACGCTTCCCATGACCACGTGCCACGTAATCAACAGCTCTGCTCCCCGCTCCCGCTCCCGCCAACGCGCTCGTCGTCAAACCCAATGACTAGTCCGAGGCGCTAAGCTGATTCGTCGACGGCGACTCGACGCCTATTCCTCACTGGTTACTGCCTCAAAATCTCCTTGAAAACTTCTGCTCCTGAAGACACGAAATAAGTATTTCTGTGTGCAAGATCACTGCCAAGATGGATGAAATCTGAGTACAATACACCGTCGGTTCTTCAGGCAGTGGGACGTTCTACGGAAGAGGTCACAGCGCTGACCTCGCCCGGCGCATCTCGTCGGTATCTTGTTGACAACTGGCAAATGCTCGGTGTGACGAACGACGCCTCGGACTACCAGACTCGGCACGAGAGGAGTTCTAGTGGTAGAGTCTGGGATTATGTGCGTTGTCAAACGTTAATTCTCTACACATTCGCCGCTGACTCCCTTTGACCAGCCTCTCTACGGTCCGCTTTGCACCGTCCATCTACTTTCTATTCTCTACCGTGTCTCCAAGCCAAGATAACATCTCGCTCTTTTTCTTCGGGCTGCCACCCTCGCGCCACCATCCTCCGCCGTATCCGCTCGACGCTGAACATTGGGACGTCTGGGGTTCTGTCTGTGGAAGCTTTGGGACGCCTGTGGGCAACTCGTGAGGCCGTATAATACAATGACTCGCCCATTCTGACCGTGGTCGAAACCCGGATGACGAACGCGCGCTCCTGGGTTGAGCTCTCAAGACGCTGGATCTGCTGTACGTATACGCTACGCTGTTTCATCCTGCATCCAGGCTCATCTTTTCTTCCACAGGTGCCGACCTCTATGATGCAATCGGGCAAACTTGTATTCTATTGCTATGCCGGCCACGTATTGTACTATGTACTCTCGGAGTGAGTGCCGTCTGTACGTTTTCACTTCCGTTTGGGAATAGTTAACGCTGACCATACCCATCGTCTATCATTCACAGCTAACGAACGAGATACCCCACCCCCACCTCCAAATCAAGCTTCCGTCACGATCCCACGATTCGTCTCAACGAAACGCCAATGGCTGGTGCGATCCTCTCCCCCCACCTACTCCTGCTAATGTTACTCATTCTCCATAGATTTTGAATCAAAGTCCGAGCGCCTTGTTGATGCGCACGCGTTCTGGGTGTACATACCATAGCGCTCCGTCTCTGTCCTCTCTCTCCGTCCCTGGCGATCGTCTATCCCGACACGGGAGCGGCACCTTGCCGATGTCGGCATGTTGGCCTGACTGGATGTACATCTCTACCTGCTCCCTCACGTCTGCAAAGAGTACGTCATCTTAACCTCGTTCTTATCTTGCCAGTCGAGGAGCTGAGGGCTTTCTCCTGCAGCATCGTTTTGCTTCCGCGTTACACGCGCGTCGATGTTGGAGCAATAACGACGTGCTTCCCCGCACCGACATCGTCGCCGCTTCTTCTCGCTACGTCAATCCCAGTCCTCCTCTCCAGTCTCTGGGGTCGACCTATCTTCGTCTTTTCCGCTGCACCCTCCCGCCCCTCTTGCGTCCGTCGCGACCGACACCAATCAATCCATCGGCAGCGTTGGGCTCAACGAGATGCTGTCGCTACCCCCATCGTGCGTCTCGTCCTCACCTGAATAATACTGGTGCTGACAACCCCTCACAGCTCCCGGCGTACCTCCGCTTCCACCTTATGTCGTCCCGCACCTCGACCTTCGACCTGCACCTCCACGCCCACACCAACCCCGCCTGATCTTCCTCTACCCCGCTTGCCCTCATCTCCACCCATACCTCCGCCTCCGCCTCCTCCGCCTTCACCTCATCCCCACCCACCTCCACTTCACCTCTGCCTCACCTTGGTCCTCCGCTCTCGATCTCCTCCCACCCCCACGGCGCCTCCGCATCCCGCCCCGCACCTGCGTCTTTTCTTGCCCCCCATCTTGCGCACTTTCCCCGCTCCTCGGACACCTGTGCATTCAAACGACACTTGGCAAATGGTGTTTGTGGGCGGGGGATTGAGACACGCAATCCAAAGAGGATCATGATGACACGCAATAAGCTAGGGGAAGAGGGAGGTCGAGGGCGGGGAGATGGAGGTGTGGGTGGGTTGAGGAAAGGTGGTAGAGGATAAGCATGGTGCGGACGCGGGAAGTGTAGGTACATGCGGATGCGGATGCGGATGACATCGAAAAAGTGGCGGAAGGGCGGGAGGAGATGGACTGGACTGGAGGTTTTGAAGGTGCACCTGCAGCGCGCGAAGGATCTCGGCAAGAGGATGAACGAGTGCCGGGGGAAGGGGGGAGTCGAGTGGTGGGGACAGGGAGAGGATGGTTGTGGGACCAGACGGAGCCGGATGCTGGGTTAAAGGAAGCACGCCCTTGTCTGTGGCCTCTTCGCCGTCTTCGTCTTCGCATGATGTACCTTCCTCCCCAACGTAACGGGTCGGGGCTGGGTGGTAGCGGCAGAAGAAGGTAGACGGAAGGAGGATTGTCACGGCGTGACTGTCACTCTTTTTGCTGTCTGCCGACGACGACGTCGATTTTGCGCAAGCTACCCGACGTCGGAGCGTGACGAGGCCCTCATGCTGGCTGGTAATCAATACTTGACTCGGCATCTCAGATATCCATGTGCCAGTAATGAGCATCCAACTTGAAAGTCTTTGCCAGCACTGCCGGCGTGCGCACAAGTCACGACTCTCAAGATCAGATTGCTTCCCTCGCAATCTCTGTGTGGCGCATTGCCCTTTCGATCTCCTTGCCTCATCCCGCTGCCTTCCTTTCTGTCCACCGGCAAATGGTGCTGGATTCGCTCTAGTGAATTCCGAAATTTACATCTAGAAGGAGCAATCTACATATTCTCCACTCCACAGCGCCTACAAGAGGCCAGCATCATCATCATCTTTTTCGCAGAGTCCCTAATTGAGTTTGAAACTCTTGTGCTCATTCTCTCCGCTGTCAACAGCAATATTGAAGCGCCAATATACTTGATTTGAATACAATTGACGGAGGCTCATCTCAAACATTCACCGAAATTTCGTTACAACATCCCACAGCTGCAATCAGTGAACCATCGTACGACCACTCCACGGATGATGCGTATTTCGGGATTTTGTAGCAACCTACTCGCCTTTGTTCATTCGATATTCGGACTCACGTACACGAAGAGCACTGCGTTATTCCTGCAAGAGCAGAAACAGCAACACCCACGAACTAATTCTCCGACATAAAGCCCGCAACTCGTCGGAGGTGTCATTCCATTTTAAATTCCCGTAAGTTTCTTGAACGTCTCTGATGCATTGGAAAGACGAGACGCCCGATTAGGTTCCCCTCCACGGTTTGAAATATATCACTGCCTGCTTCAAAATTACAGGGCCGCAAGAATATATAGTCTTTCCGCGTCACCCTGTTTCATCTGAATCACAATTATCCGTTGAATTCGAGGAATGAGTTCCACTATTCCCCACAATCAAGCATCTCCCGTTTCTTCACAGCTACATGGAGCTTCGAGTCCGTCTCTTGGAGCTAATTATTATGATTATTGCACACCGCAAATTCGAATGCGATTCAAAGCGGAGCGTTGAAAGGTATAAAAGCCGTCTGGTATCTTGGTCAGACCTCAAGCAACTGCAACAACTTCAATTTCAACGTCGTTCAATCGAAAGAACTTCACAGGTGCACTCTTCTTATCCATCCACCGACTCGTTTCTTTAACATTAACACCCCCTCGCAATAGCAATGCAACTCAACACCTTCTTCACCGCGCTCGTCGTCGTTGCCGCGGCCAATCATGGCACAATCGCCACGACAGTCCAATTCTCCACTACTACGGGGTGCTCGAGCTTCCAAGACACTTACCAAGGCGACTGCAATTTTTGCTCTGACCCTCCTGGCGGTGAGGTTTTCTCTTTCCCTTGAATCTCGTTTATTTCTTTCGTTCAAATCCTTGTCTGCCAAATTCACTCCGATGCCGGAGCCACTCCAGTCCATTGACAACATTCGCCCTCCCATCCATCGCCTCCCTTTTGTTTATTCACTCTGCACTTCAGTGTTTATTCATTCACTCACTCCTGTTAGACTTCGCCTCCGTGAAATTCTCCGACCTCCCCTCCTCTTACCGCGTCACCATCCACAACGAGGACAAATGCACCCCCGCCTCGCAGGTTGGGCAGGGCTTTGGCGCGGCATGTTGGAACAAAGGCGGGACTGCTCTTAGGTCGGCGTGGGTTGCGTGTCCGGGTCAGAAGCGCGAAATGTAACTGCGCTTGTTTGAAGATATTTTCATCTCGGTTGACATATTCACAGGATGCGAGGAGATAATACGACGGCGGATGCCGCTGATAAGGCGACTCTTGTCGCGTAAGTCTACAGACTTACAGCGAAGCATCGGTAAAGGAAAAGTCCTTCCCGGGTCGTAATAAATGTACAACCAACAATGGTACCGTTTGAAAGTAATTGAACCGAAAGGCCTTGAGCTATTTAAATTTGAATTTTGATATGATCCACCTCGCTGAGCCATTACTTGCTCGCATGCCGCTGGAGTTGCACAACGAGTCATGTCCTGGCAAGCAAACTTTTATATCGAAGATTGATCGATTGATTAGCGAATGCTCTTGCTTCCTTTCCTCCTCGTCCAATTCAGAGATACGACAAACGCGCGGTCAATACAGGCTCGCAACCGGAATTCCGACTAGCGGACGATCTCATCCTTGAACCGTGAGTGATCGTTCGCTGATGAGCGGTGGTTCCTTCGACAAGATTTACATCGGCCCTCAGGTTGCTGATTAACGAGTAGACGGACCGAATGTCTTCGAACCCCCTCCGCATTCAAGAACTTTTGGATCTTTGCATCACCTTTCTCTCCGAATCACCTGCAGATCTGCTTAGCTGCTCCCTCGTGGCGCGTTCTTGGGTCAACGCGGCGCAATCCGAGCTTTTCCGTATCCCGCATCCGATGTCCGTTCACTCTCGCTCTGATCGTGCCGCTCGTAAATTCTGCAATGTATTGTCGGCCTTGCCCCGTCTTGGTCGCCACGTCAGAGAACTCAGCATGGGCACCTGGCCTACTTTGATACAGAATTTGGACCCAGTAACCTTCACGCATCTACACACTCTCCGATTCTACATAACAAATGTCTCGCTGGCATCCGACCTTTATCGGCCCTTGCTCTCACTGCCTACGCTTGGGACACTTCACCTCGACACCGCCAGTCGATTCTCGGCGTCTATAAAGTTTCTGGCGCTCTGTCCCACGATTCGGCATCTCAACCTGTCATGCCGCGAGGACTTCGCAGAACTTCAGGCAGATGCTGCCTTTTCTCTTTCAGAAAAGCTGCCCTTCATCCGCTTAACGTCCCTCCAACTCGAGATAATTCCCGGTGGAGAACAAGTCCCACCGCTGCACAACCTAAATCAGGCGGCATTGCACCCACTGGATATCTCAGAGCTGAAGGCATTGAGCATATGGGGCTCCAGCATGATCAGGTGGGACTCTCTCCCACAGGCCGCCCAGGAAAGCATCCGAATCGTAGATAGCAATTTCTGGGTACGTATTTTTCAGCTGATTCTTCCGCTTTCACGACTGAATGCATACATCGTCGTAGCTAGGCAAATTAGACCTATCCCCCTTCAAAAGTCTCTCCGTTCTTCGTTTGGGTATGATTCAAGGCGGGGTCGCCGAATCTGATGTTCGGTGTACCCTCGGCTCGATTTCACCCTCAAACCCGATTCAAATCGTCGTGTTAGGGTTGAGTAATGGTCTACTTCGGTACAACAAGGAGGAATGCGCACAGATCGATCAGATCTTGCTATCCCTGGCCTCAAGGGGTATTCGCGTCGAACTCGAATTCCACTTGGACACCCGAGGAGCGGAGGAGAAGGTCAGGGACTCGTTCCCTACCATCGCTGCTGAAAACAAAGTAAGTTTGATAAATCCCAATTACCATTTGTTTTAATCACCACTTGACACAGTTCCATTTAGTCTATCGCTCGTATGGAATGACCAACGTCTGGCTGCGAGTGCGCTGATTCGTCTCATTCTTTTGTCTTTGTGATTTAAACCGACTTGCTGCAGGAACTGTTGTCCACCCTCTAGTGCATTACTATTCATCAAATAAGAGAAATCGAAGTGTATGTTGCGGATATTCCAGAGACAAAGTCTGATTAAACTCGAATAGAAATATTATACTCCTACAATGCCTCAACCCTGTAACGCACGACACACCCGAATGTAGCCAGCTTGATCATTCACTGTTCCCTGAAACTCTGTCTCACAAACGAGGCGAAATGCGAGTCTAGTATTTGGTTTGGTTCGATTACATCAATTCGTCTGCCGCGGAAAGGATTCAAGGGCCTCCGCTATACGATTTAATTTAGCCAGTTTCAAGCGACGAATGAATGAATTATTGTACGCGAATTCGCGGCGTTTGGCGGTGTGGAAGCGTTGACGCCACCGTTGAGCTATCGTGCATGACGTCGTACTACCTCTCAACCAGGTTGAAGTCAGAACAAATTGCGCGGAAAATGGGCAATCATCTTACATGTAGGTTGCGGATTGAACTCACTGACAAGTCAGAGGGCAATAAGTGAGATGCTCGGATTGAAGAGTGAAACTCGGGGTTGAGTCGAAGCAAAGTCGAAGATGTTGCGAAGATGGTCGAGAAACGTTGCTCGTCCAAGTCGAGGACTGTCGGATCCAGAGACGAGACACATCAGCAGTTGCCGTGTACTCAACTGAGGGCTGGCCGGGGCGCATCTCTAGCGCATGAAGAACGTTGAGGTTGAGGTGAGGTCGAGTCGGCGGCATCGGCCGAAAGCCACGTGCCCGTCAATCAACGGCTCTCCAAAAGCCACACTTCTTCTGCAAATGCTGAGTGCTCGGTGCCGCGAACGAAGCCTTGGGCTGCGATATTCAGCACGAAACGGTTGCTGGTAATTAGAGGTGCGTAAGCCAGCGTTTCTTTCTCGAGATTCACCGCTGACTCTTCTTTGGATTAGCTTCTCTATGAATTTTTCTCGTCTATCCACTTTCAATCATCCCTCGTTGTCCAAAGAACAGATAATCTCTTGCGCTGCTCCCCCGGTTTACTACCTTAGCAGTACTTTCCCCGACCACCGTATTCATTTTACGCTGGACTCTCAGTCTTCTGGGGCTTATTTGGGCAAACTTCAAAGCTGTATCTTTGACGCACAACGGGAAACGGTGCAGCATACATGCATGCATGATGCTCGTGCATGGAGAGTATACGAGGAAGGAGCGCACTTGGGGGATCAGGCACAAGAGGCAGGCTCTACAGTACGTATACCTACGCTGCTTCACAGTGCATCCACGCTCATCCTTTTCTTACTTCTTTTTTCTCGCCCAGGTGCCGACGTATACGATGCGCTCGGGCAAGCTCGTATTCGTCATTATGACGGCTCCGCATTATATCTCGGAATGAATGCTCTCGGTACGTCTCGACTTCCGTTTGAAAGTAGTTAGTGCTGACCATACCCATCTATCATTCACAGGTAACGCACCAGCTTCCCTATCCTCAAATCACGAATTACCCGCGATCTCGTTACTTGTCCCAACGGGACGCCAAAGGCTGGTCTAAAAGCTGGTACATTTCTCGGTGCTGACGCTACTCTTTCTCTGTAGATTCGATATCTTTTGGATTCAATTCTCTGCGCCTTGACGATGCGCCTCGTGGGCTCTCGGTGTACATACCCTGTCACCGCCGTTCTGCCATCGCGGGCGATTGTCCATCCTCGGGACCGACGTTGCGAAGCCGCGCAGCTTCATCTTCTTGAGCACGGGACTCGACAACACTCGGTTGGATGTCTCCTCTTCCACCTTCGCGAACGGTATGTGGTCTTGCGCTTCCTTCTTTCTTGCTAGTCGAGGAACTGATACCCACCAGCTCCTGGCATCAGCCATTCGTGCGACGAAAGCGTTAAGGATGTAGCAGTATCGGATGCTTCCCCGCACTTCTGCTGGTTCTGCTCGCAACGCAATCCGACTCAGTGCTCCTCACCGCGATATATCCTTGTATTATCAGCCGCAGCCTCCCTGATGGCATCCATCGAAATAGACACCAACCACACTATCAGCGACGCTGGGCTGAATCTCATCCTCTCAGTACATTCATTGTGCGTATGGTCTTCCTCACCTGAACGGTCCCGGTGCTGACAACTTCCCGCAGCTCCGGCGTACCTCCGTTTCTACCTCTTGTCGACTCGCCCTTCCACCTACATCTCCACGTCCCACTACACCTCTCCTTCCTTACATCGAGCCCCACCCTGCCCCACCTGCGCCTCACCTCCGCCTTCACCTCTTCCCCACCTCCACCTCCACTTCACCTCTGCCTCACCTCGATCCTCCGCTCTCTCTCCTCCAATCCCAGGACGCCTCCGCATACAGCCTCGCCTTGCGTATTTTCGTCTTGGCCGACATCTCACGCACCCTCCCCCGCCTCTCCGACACTGCTGGGGCAGCAGGAGGTAGGCTTCCTCCCGACGATCCTCCCCGCCGACCCACACGTCCCCTGGGCGGGCTCGGCGGCTGCCACCGCACCCCCCACGCCCTCCTCCCCCGGCGGCTTCCTCCCACCCCCGCCTCTAGGCCTCTCCTTCTCCACGTCGCATTGATAACGACACTCGACAAACAGTGTTTGTGAACGGGGGGTTTGAGACACGGGGCTGGATTCCGTATCTCTCCCTCGAGAGGATGATTGTGATGATATGCCCACCAGTTTGCAAGAAGAGGGAGGCCGAGGGCGGGGGAGGTAGATAGGGTGAGAGTGGTGAGGAGTGTGATTCCATGGGGATGCGGATGGGGAGGTGTGAGGGGAGGAAGAGCGTCTTGCTCCATCAAGCTTCCTCCTTATAATGCTCGTGTGGTGGTGCTCAGGCGGCCTAGCGATGGTGCGGAGAAGGAGAGGAGGTGGGGAGGAGGATCGTGGGTGGACTCTGGCGGAGTCTGACAGCAGGGTGCCAGGGACGACGGGTGGGTGAGCGATGACAAGGATGAGGAAACGGTGGGGAGCGGGTCGATGAATGTGTGGCCCGTGCGTCTCGTCGGGTCGCTTGAGCTGCACGGATGACATTGGACACGGGTTTGCTGGTGCGTATCCTTCAACTCCGAGTCATACGCGCGCAGCCCTCTTCTGACAGGCTGTCTTTCTCGCAGGCGAGGGAGCTGGTGGGACGATGGCTTGGCATGTCGCCTTCGACTCCATCTTCGTGCTCGTTGTCGTTCGCCCTTGCCGTCGTCTGAAGATGATGCCAATACGTGGTTCTCTGTCAATGTATCTCCCGCACATGTACGGTACTACGTACCCCACTGTAGGTAGGTCGGAAGGTAAATTACACGGACTTGTGTTCCGAGAGGTTAAATCTGCGACCAGAGAATACGCAGACTCATGTTCAGATGATATGAGATCATCATTTATTGAAACGACATCCAACTCGTCAAGGGTAAAGGAGGGTAAAGGCAATCACACCGCAAGACCGCGAATAACAAGGGACTTATAGTATCATTTTTATTGCAAATAATAAGGTACAAAATAAGTTCCTAATTAGGTAGTCTGTTATCACGAAAAACAAGCCGCTTGAAAGCTGGCCTGATATATCTGAAAATAAAGTCAAAAACAGGCTCCATCTTTTTTGGGATAAAAAGGTTGTCAAAAAGCGGCTTATTTCGGTGGAAATTTTTACGGCTATCACGGCGCCGATTTCGGCCATGTTAGTACACATAATAATGAGCTCATTTTGAGGCTTGATCCTACCCAAAACAAGCCGATAATTAGATGCCGTGATATTGCCGATATCAGGGCCCGAACCAGGTGCCTTGTTTTGTGCCTTGATATTTGAAATAAAAGGCTCCATGTTAGCCATCGGCGGATCGTCCGCCGATGGTCGTCGGCTCATCCGCCGCTCATCGTCCTGGTGGTGTGCAAAGATAATTCTATAATAGATACATCAACTAGTAGAGAGATCTAATACAACACAACGACCACCAATGAACTTGTAACGAGCGTAATGGGATGATATATCATGAAGTGGGACAATATCAATATCATCACTCATTTTCGACGAGTAGGTATATGCAGGGAATAATGGTCTATAACGCGAGAAGGGGTCCCACATACCCTTTTCCAAAGGTGCTTGGCGCCGAATTTCGAATTTCACCGCTTCCCCAACGGATAATATTCGCTCAATGCTGCCAGCGATGACCTCACGAGAGTTGGGCGGGTAATACAGCACCAGACTGTTGCCCAAGTGAGTGTGTGCGCGGGAGAAGGTGACGCCGTTTCGTTTGTAGTGCGCACGCTCGCCGTCTGATGCAAGCGGAGGAGAATCCGTTGGGGCATTGTAGGCCGGGAAAGACTTTTCAAACAGAAGTTTTAGCTCGTGAAAGGCTGCAGGACAGGTAGGCCGGCGCAACCATCGGCGTATGCTAGCTCCCCGCATGAAAGATCTAGAGAGAGTGGCTTCGAGTTCCCCACCAATATGACTGTTAGTGTTGATTCTTTCAAGGAATCCGATGACGCGCTCGAACGGAAAAGTCCACCATGATATAACGGGACCAAAGAGTAGGAGGAAGTCGTATATATGAAAGGCCATGTGGACGTTTGGCCGCATAGCATGGGAACGGGTGTGGGGATGGAGAACTGTGAGGCCGTCCACCCATTGCTTGAGAAGAGTACGGTATGTGCTTGCACGTTCACGCGTCATCGTATACCGACAAACAAGGATGACGGCGGAGAACAGCGCCATAGAATGGTCTAGCATCTGTAGCAATCGCGGCGGTTGTAGGGATGGGTCGAAATCACCCCACATGAGGATGAGGGCGATGGGTATATAAATGGTGGCGAGAATCCGCCATTCAGCAGCTTTGATCGTTCCCGCATTGCTGTCGCCGTATTTGGGCGGAACCGAACCCACCCATCCAGGCGTGTCGGTCTTAGCAATGACGCGCTGGATGAAGTGGATGTTGGAGAGATGGATAGAGCGGGGGATGAATGTGCCAGTGTTAAAAGGCTTGGTGCGACGCTAAGGACAGTCAGTAACTAGTAGTGCAGATAGAGCTCCATGACTTACCCAGGCAAGAAGCTGGTCACAGCAAAGTTTCTTCGAGCCGGTGCGTTCCATGTCTAGTCCAAGGGAAAAAACGACCCAGCGAAGCGGCGGGTGGTTGAAACGCATGAGACCCTTCCGCATCTGTTCTTCAGTAATAGCTGGAACGAATTTCGGATCGGGAGCATCGGGCATTATCTCATCCTCATCCTCATCGTCGTCGTCAGCACCGGCGTCGTCGTCGTCGTCCTCCTCCTCTTCCTCAAAAAAGGGCTGAATGAGTTTGTTTTGAATGCCACGAATCATGGGCAGCTCCTTCACTTCCTTTTTCAAGCGAGCCAAAGGATGGCATTTCTCGACGTCGTACTCAGGCCAGTCGTACTCAAAGGCGGCACCCATAGCCTCCTTACGCTTGGCTAATCTGGTATCTATTCGCAGTACGCGACGACAATGGTGATGAACGAGGCCTTCGAGTATACAATGCATCGAGTCGACGACGGCCATCCGAGTAGGATCCCAATAAGGGAGACGCCAGAATTCAGACCACCGGACACCATACTTGTCAAAAATCGCATCGCGCTCGGCTTTCGATGAGGCGTCGCGCCATGCATATGCCTGGGCTCGTAGAGTCGCGATGTCTCGTCGCTTCCACGCGTGAAACTCGGTATTGTACATTGTCTTGACACCGCGGCATTGGCATATTGAGCAGTAATCGTGTGAGTTGGCAGCCGCCAAACCTAAAGCTTTTCTCGTAGCGGGCAAGTCGTTGACGTTGTTGACAATCGCGATATCGACACTGCGACCAGAGGGATGGAGGGCTGTGCGGGAAAGCCGGAAGCCTCGATCCCATCCCAAGACAAACTTGTCGATGAGAGGGCGGAAGTAGTTATCGATCTCGTCGTGATTGGGCTCGTTAGGTCCCATAATGATGCTCAACCACATATACTCGGGGCGATAACGGATGTCTTCGCTCAGATTGAGATTAACGACAGCCAAGATGCCAATGGAATTGTGATTTCCTCGTTTCCTTGTCCCATTCGGATTGAAGAAGTCGAGCATGACCTGGAAAGCGAGCCTCATCCTTCCATCCCTCTGTATGAACAGCTGGTCAGGGACGGGTCCCTCGAAGCTACGGAGAAACTCGGCCTCAAAGACGTTGTTGACCCGCTCTTCGGAGACTGGCGCGTCGGGGTCTTTCGAAAGAGCCTCGCGAACCGCCGCCAACGCATTATCACAAGCCGCCTCGCACATTCGTTCGACTTCGGCATCAGAGAGCATCGCCGCGATGTAGTCGACGAAGGAGGTGAATACGTATGGCTTGATGGGTCGTAATTTTCCTTGACGCTGCTCGAGAAGATTTTTGCCACATGGAGTGCGAGGACCACGGTCAGGATAGATCCAACCTTGACATGTTTCGGGGTAGGATGCCTCGCCGGTTAGCCGACTCTCCACCGGCTCGTGTGTGTGATGGCAGTAGGGGCAAGTCGCATAGATGGTGGTAGCGGGGTCGATCTTGAATCTCCGGAGTGCTGCTTCCAACGAGGTAGGAAGCTGTTTGAGTACATGCTCCTGCGTCGCACTGGCGTTCTTCCTTCCGGGGGAACATATGGCCATTGCCGATCGAATGATCATATTGACGAGGGCGATGATGAAGTCGGTAGAGACGGTGCTGACGCCAATGACGACGTGGCAGATGACCGCGAGGAGGATTGAGAGCTGAGCGACGAGGCTGTACTTGGAGATAGGATCCTCAAAATGGTGCGCTAGAAATTGTTTAGTGAGATAACATAACAGCAGAGCTCTGCAACAACATACCAGCATCATGGAAAACTTCATCCGACGAAGTGGGGAGAAGGTGGCCGACAACATCGACCAGTACGTCCAAGGCGTTGGCTTCCTCTGTCACGCTCTGCAAGAGCGTCTCGAGACTGAGTATATGGGACTTTCTCCTTGGAGACTTGCGCGTTCGCTTACTGGGGGGTGCCTTAATACTTTCCAGAAGCCTGCCTGCCTCAATCACAACGGAGGTCGCGACGTCGAGAGCCTTGGTTAACGAAGGAATCGTTTCAGCAGTAGCCTGTAGTGCGCGGTGGAAATCGAGTTCCTCTCGTGCGTCACGAATACGTTGCCGCATTTCTTGCAAAAGTACAGTATCGTTCTCCTTAGCCTGTAATGCGGATGGGCGGAAATGAGCCTTAGTCAAAGCTTCGCAGCTCTCCAAAGCCTGCGAGGGTGGTATTGGTGTGAACGCTGTGGGAACGTGGGGTGCGTCAGATTGGAAGTCCTCGCGGGAGCTGAAGAGTTTGGAGTGCATCTGATTACGAGGGGGAGCACCATCGTCCACGACGACCAAGCCAGTAAGAAGGCTGGCAAGCCTGTCAAGCTCAGCGTCCGCGTCGCCCGCCGTCGCGTCGCCCGCCTTTGGTTCCCCAATCAATGGCATAAGTTCGTCCTCGTCCACGGGCAAGTGGGCAAGACTGCTGGCCAACGCATCGAGTTTTGTGCGGTCCACATCGACAGCGCGCTCGGCAGCAGGGGAAGAAGACTGCCGTTTGTGGGCCGCGATGTCTGCATTGTGGTTTACGCGCTTGTCCTTTAAAACTCGGTGGTCGCGATTGTGATTTAACGGACATTTTTTGCATGCATATGTGCGGTCGGTGGGCATTCCGTCGACGGCAAACGTCTGACGATAAAGCCGATTGAGAAAGATTTGTGGGCGATATCGTCTTATATAGAGAGAACGGAGTTTCATCCAAATAAGGATGTTATTGTATTCCGTATCCGGTTCGACGCAATTACAATAAGAAGGTAACAAGGACTACAACGTAAGCTAGAACGTGGAGCCAGTTGCCACTGATGTGTGCCTCGAGGAGGAAGAGCGTGAAAAGAAATTGAGGCGAGAGAGGAGGCAGAAGGCGCCCTACATAAATCGTCAGCATAGGGCCAAAAACCAAGCACAAACAAAATACTCACCGTGATCAGCCGCCAGAGAAGTGGTATCGGAGACGACCGCAGAAGCGGACGCAACTTCATTCTGAGCGACGCTGCAGATGGGGCAAATATCGAAATTGCAACAGCGGCGCGGATCTGGAAACAGAGCTCAGGATACGCGAACAGAGATTCTGGCAGAAACTCACGATAGGTAGAGGACGCGGATCTGTAGGTTTTGCTAGACTGGTACGACCCTGCCCTGGAAGACGAGCGAGAGCAAGATTGGCGGTGGTGGTGGTGGTGATTCGGGCAGCAGCAGTCCATCGTTTCGATAATGGGAGAAAGTGCAAGTTCAGCAGATTATTTAAGAGCTGCACACAATAAGAAGGAAGACAATTAAAGCAAGGGCTCGACGGGGATGCGATGAAGAACAATAGGTCAAGAAGCGAAGAGGTACCGACGACACGGGCATGATGCGCGTGAACGACGCACGCGGACGATCCGCGCAGACGATCCGCGCAGACAATGCTCTGCAGACGGCAAACGTCTTGCAGGAGCAAACGCAGCACCGTGGGTGTCGACGGCAAACGTCTGACACCCATATTGGTGTGGGCTGGATGGAGTCGGTGAGGGAGATGGGATGAGGCGGACTTGCCAAATTTGGAGCCTGCTGCACAGCATCGTCTGAGTCATCGTCCACCGGCCCGGCACTCCACCGGCCCGCCTCTCCATATTTTCTTCCAACTCCACCACCACCACTGTTGAACTCACAGACGTCTGCCGTCGTGAGCTCGGTAGTGCCTCACAGACGTCTGCCGTCGTGAGGTCTGCATTCTCCAGACGCCTGCCGCTGCAAGCTCAGTGTCGGAACCTGGTCTTCGCTGGTTCTTCAGTCGCTATTTATCTTTTGCTGGCCATGCGCACCATCTTCGCTCACCGATGTTTGCCATCGCGAGCGCGGCACATGCAACTCGCTCTATCTAGCTTGAAGCCTTCTCCTTGCCGCCGCCTCAAACTCGCTCACCGCCGCCGAATTGCTCGCGGATTTTTGTTCCGCTTGCTCTATTGTCTTATTGTCTTTTACATTTTGGCCAAGCCCCTTTTAAGCAGCTCCACCTTTTCGGTTGTCCTTCATGATGGGGCCCTCGCGTTCGAATCTGCGCCTCGGCAGCCCAATATCCCTCCCCAAACTTCGCAGCGACCCTTACAAGTATGATTATCAAAGGAGACGCACCAAATCTGTGGACGCTGAGGCTTCTCTACTTCTCATGCGCAACTCAACTTTGTTCCTCGCGGAACTACGCGAGGAAGTTTGCAAGGTATGTATCTTTCGTGCCGCGTCTCCGTTATCCCCTTCTAATCCATCCTCCAGTCGTCTGCTCTTGAGCAATGGTCTCCCGCTCAAGTGTGGTCTCCCCCGGATGCAGAGCGACTCCAGCGCCTCATTTCTGAGCTTGAGAGCATCCAGATATCCGAGGTATGTGTCCTACGACTGGTGTTTTGGGTGTTCCTCCGGCTAACTGACTCTCTTATCGTCGGTGTCCCAGCATGCTCCGTCGCCAGCATCTGCGCCGAGTTCCATACATGCAGCCCAGTCTTCTGCGTCCATATCTACTGCATCTCAGCCTCCCGCATCCTCAAGATCTTCCATACACGCAGCCCAGTCTTCTACGTCCATATCTACTGCATCTCAGCCTCCTGCATCCTCAAAATCTGCATCGCCTTCCATCCGAGCAACCCAATCGCGCACTCGGAAAACAAAACCACGTAACAGCCCGCCGCGAAAATCGCATTCGGAGGTACGTCCTCAACGAATTGCCGTCTGACATTAACTGAGCCTCAAATACTCGTAGGCTCGTTGCCCTCACGGCTTGAAGCGATTCACTTCCTGCCCTCACGCCGTTGAGCGGACTCGGTGTCCTCATGGGTTTAGGCTAATATCAGCCGTATGTCCTCACGGTTACGCGAAGGCGGCTTGCGCTCTGCATCTCCCAGCACAACGCGCGTCTGCTCATCTTGCAGTAAGTGATTCTTATTTTCCGTTTCTTCGTTTGCTCAGTTAATTTCGTAGAGTTACGAAGACTCGATCTTCGAAAAGACCGCTCAATTATTTATGTGATAATAGTATGCATTGTCCCCGTAGCGTATATATAACTACAACGAATTTTATTGATAATGTACCTCCGTTGTGAATTCAAGCGAGCCTTTGCGCGTTTTGCGCTTTCTTCCAAATGGGACGCCGAGAGATGCCGCCATCCATCCACTGTGATCCATGATCGTCCATCATCGGCGCGACCTGGGCGCCGGAAGATGCCGCGGATGACGGATGATCCTCTGTCGGCATCGACACAGCCACTTCGTCACTCTTCCTTCTCCATCTCAGACGTTTGCCGTCGAGACGGTTCGGGTTTGCGCGCTCCTTAGCACTCTCGTCCCCTGTCGCACGCCGACAGGTGAACCCTCTTAGACGTTTGCCGTTGAGAGGATTGACCGCTGATTATGCACGAGGGAATGGGGCACTTTGGCCGCTTGTTAAATGTGTACTCGACTACTTGAGGAAATTCAAAGCCAACCGTACCCCCACAGTCTCGTACAAGAAGGCCATCACCGCAAAGACAATAATGTACCAGGAAATGGAAAGGCATAGCGCCCCAATGCGCGCCATGAAACGACGGTGGCTCTTCGTCGTCTGGCGATACACGAAGATGTCATTCGCGCCAGTTATCACGCTTGACTTGGCGGCGAAGATCGTCGGCACCCCTCCGATGTCCGATGCCTGCAGTATATAAGCACCAGCCATCTAGTCGTCGTCGTTTTTAGTACTCACCGTCACCGTCTGCACATACTCATTGGGGTCAACCTGCAGCTTGGCAAGCAACTCGCTGTTGCGACGCCTACGCACATAGACCGCACCGTGGTCGCTACCGCTCACGATAACGCGGCCCGAATCCGCGAGCGCCACCTGGCGGACACGAGGGCGCTTCTCGACGGGAACGAAGAAGGTGTTTGTGAGCTCGTAGCTCTTGCCGTGCATACGGTAGACGTGGACGCCAGTAGACGGGTCATCGACGCACAGAATACTCTTGACGTTATCCACTGCGATAGCGGAGCTGGAGAAAACATCGAAATCAGCGTCGTCGACCATCGACATATAACACAAGCATACATTCTGCAACCCAGGTTCCAAGCCTCTGCAGCAGAGGAGAGATGCGCTCCACGGAAGTAGTATCTTCGAGCCGGTGAGTGTTTCATCGCGTTGATACATGACAAAAGAAACTGACATTAGCCCACAGTAGACTCCAAAGATGAGCACTTCACGCTCGTTTCCGTGCTTCTCGCCAAACGCAATGGAGCCGGGAGTGCAGTTTGGGATCGTCAGCATCAGCAGCTCCTCCAAGCCCATCTTCGAATTCAAAGTAAATAACTGGAAGACCCCGCCGCGATGGCAAACGGCGAGGCGGTTAGTCTCCTCGTCGAACGCAATACCGGTAATTTCAGCGGGCTCGTTCAACTGGCGGCACCACACTTCCTTGAAGCAAGTTATTCCGTCCTGAGTAACAAATTATTCAGAATAAGCGCATGGATCTGGCAGGCGGGATCGCACCACATCTTCTTGCTGCCAGCAAAACAAATAGCCGGCCTGGGTTCCACCTACGAGCGCTTCGCCTACATTGTCTTCGCGCTTGATAAAGTACACGCATGTCGTTGCCCCACGAATATCGGGGGATCCTGGGATTCGAGAGACGCTCTGCAGTGTCTTCAGATCCCAGACCCTAGTCCCGTCGGTGCCTGGAGGTTTGAGCCGTTAGCGTGAGGAGAAAGGAGGGTGAGGAGAGGACCCTGACCTCCGCTCGCCGCGTATTTGCCGTCGTCGCGCACAGATATAGCGAGAACAGCCCCAGAATGACCAACGAGCTTGCCCTGCAGGTGATAGTCGATCTTGCTCTCTGTATGGGGGTCTTGCATTTTTCTTTTGCGGATTCGTGGCGCACGCAGCTCGCTTTATAAAGGTCCTTGACCAAGTACAAGAAACAATAAACACAAAAGGCTCGCGTACGAATAGAGAACAATTGCATCTCCAACTCGACGGGGATACCGCCCGCTGATCACTTACCTCATCATCAAGAGCATCTTGTTCTGCGCACTCATGGCGCCCGATCCAAGATTCGTCGCGCAAGTCGCGGCGCCTCCGCCACCTCTCATCGTCCCGCTCGCTCACACAGAATTTGTCGCACCAACGTTCCCGACACTGCTCATGCATGAAGATCTGGACGGCGCCCCTCCTCTCGCTTCTCCTCTCTCTAAGAGAACCCCAAAGGCAAAGGCAGCAAAGCAAGGTGTCACCTTCGCCAAACCGCCCTCCCTCCCTCCGAGCCCAAGCAACTCGGTGTGCGAAGGCCTCACCCTTTCCAAATTCATGGTCCAAATTCCTACTCCTGAGTGTGGCGCCTCTCGCATCAAGAATACGGACTTCGCGGCGATGACCGGATGGACGCAGGCATTCTGCAACGAATTCTCGGTACGTTTTCCAGCTCTCCGCTGATTCTGGTCTCAAACATCTCATCTCTCAGAACTTTGTCGAGGACCAGTGCGCCCAAATCCTGGACCCCACTTGCGCGTGGACCGTTCAGGAGCCGAGTGCCAAGCAGGCTATCATTGATAAGGTAATAGTCTCATCATCGCCGTCAACTCCAGGGCTAATCCATCGTAGACTATTGAAAAGTATCCCTGCGTTAAGGATTATGAAGGATACTGGCCTATGGAGAAAGTTACCCAGCGCTTCTGCAAGAACTCGACTGCGAAGCTGGCCCGCGCGCAGGAGCAGATTGTCCTTACGGACGTCAAGAAATTACGTCCGGTATGTAGATCGTTCAAGTCGCTCTTTCTTACACTGACATGTTGTGATTTTACCAGCGCAAGGGACGGGGAAAACCATAGTTTATTGTTCTGTACACGTCCCAAATACAATGCAGCACTAGTACTATTGTTCCTGCAACCCCTTTGGACCGAGTCACCGTTAAGCGAAATCTTTGCCGCCGACGCGCAAGCTCAACTTACTGTTCGCACCCGCAATTCAGAAGTTTTCCTTAACACTTACTTCGCAGAGAGCAGTCTCCTCCTTCAAGTTTTATTACCGTACATATATATAATCAGTAACTCTACTCACATGTACCGTACTGTACAGATATAAATTCGTTTGCCTCCCTTTTGAGTGTGAAATTCCAGGAAGATCCCTCATCCCTTAGCCGAAGGACCATCGGCCGACGGCCGATGGACCCCAGATCCTCACAAGTTCACTCAAGTTCACGATTTCGTCCAAATGGGATGTTCTCCAGATGTTAATATCATTGTTACTGTCTACATACACCGTTTACACTGTAAGATAATAGCTAGAAACAGTGGAATGAGAATACGAGCGAGCGATCAGTTGTGTCCTAATTTGGGTATCTCCCAATTTGGACGTTTTTATTGTGCAAGGCGTTGAGCAAGGCGCTCGTTGTTCTCCATTTGAATACAATGGGCGAGATGTGCAGTAACTAAGAGTATATAAGAAACCTGTCCCCTTCCTACGCCCCATCTCCCATACATTCGTCTCCTGCTCCACGCGTCTGCCGCGGGAACAGCCAGCGTCAGGTTACTATGGACAACGACGACGAGCCCATGGACACGCCGTATCAGGCTCCTGTACGCATGGCTCGTGCTGCATGTCCGCGAGATGCTGAATTGTTTGCAGCCGCGCAAGACGGTGACGGTGAGGGAGAATGTTGATCATACCAGCAGTAAGAGAATCGCCATTCCTGCTCCTGAGCAGGCTGCAGTTGACGTGGTACGTGATTCTATGTTGTCTATATTACTGTGGTCGTCGTCCAACTTGTACCAGGCCCGCAATGACGAGAGGTATTGGAAGGAGATGTCGGCAGAGTTCCGTGCCCGAGTTCGCACAGCGGAACAAGAGAACGCAGCTCTTCGCAATGAGCTCAAAGCGGCACAGGGCGGTCTCGCACATCGCCAACAAGAGGTTCAGTATCTGCAGCAGCAGATCCAAGAAGCCGTCGCACGTATTGAGAAAATGAATTACGATGAAAGTGGCTTGCACGCGCAGATTATGGACGACCAAGAGCGAGTTAGCGGCTTGGTACGTTCCCTTGAAAGATATGTGACGGATTAGACTGAATCTGTGCTGCTACAGATCCAGCAAGTGACTACGGCTCAGCGACAAGCTGCAGAAGCGTCCACGCATACATATGGGCTTCAAGAGGCAATCGTATGTGTTTTCGCGTAGGGTCGTGGATCTTCTAACCGATATCTAGAATACACGAGATACCGAGCTCGGCCAGCTTCGTGCACAGGTCCATAAGCGAGATGATGAAGTTAATCATCTTCGCTTGCAGCTCAAGGCTTCGGGACGCCGCAAGACTGAGACGATGCCCAGACGTCGCGGACGCGTCAACGTCGAGCTGCTGGGGACGGGCCAGCCTTCTACAATCGAGCTCCCGCTCGATCCCGCTCCACTTCCGGCCGAGGGTCCCGCGCCGCTCCCAACCGATACACCCCCAACCCGTACTCCCGCGGTACCGGCTGCTGTGGCTGAGAACCCCGTGCTGAAGAGATTCGCAGCGAAGCTGGACGTGGAGGTGCAGGATTTGGTTGAGGCCGTCCAGTCGATCCAGATTGCCAGCGTAGAAACTGGCGCGCAAATTGTTGTCTCTCCTCAGAACACTCCTCAGAAAAATAAGCAGGTCAGACCGGACTCGAAGGCCGCGAGGAAGGAGGCAGTTAAACCTGCGAATCAGACGCTGTGTAACAAAGCACATGTAAGAAAAGAATCATGTTGGCAAAAGAAAGTACTGACCGATTTAGGCACTATTGCGGCAAACAACTTATCGCAAATTTAAAGTCGAGCAGAGCAACGATTTCATCTTCCACGAATCGGCGACCGCGCAAGAAGTAGAAGAGTTCAGTAGAGATGACAATGCAACTCTCAAGCATTGGCAATGGGACTTCAACCCCGGTTACTTGAGTTCCGCGTGGAACGTTGTCCAGATTGAAAGGATTATCGTCGAAACAGTCAAAGAGGATGGCAAGGCGTGCAGACACGTTGAGAAAGGCGAGATTCAGGTTGAGTATTTGGAAATTGTGTTGAGGGAGCAGCTGGAGCGATATCGCGGGGACTGGAACCTGTTTCAGCCGAAATGGTGGGACGCACAGGGGCGGATAGAGACGAAGGCGGAGGCAGTCGCTCGCGCAAAGATTGTGCTGTTTTTGCGTCGCTTAAACTCTCGGAATATCAATGCGCAGAACAGGGTTTGTGATTTCGCTTCGCAGATAAGTACGCGCGCTGAATGATGTGGACAGAAATACTTGTATCGTGAAAACACCATAGAAGCGGTGATCGCTTTGAAGGCGGAGGAGGGTGCGAATGATATTGCTACCTGGCATCGATTGCTGGCGGTTCTGCGATATCTTGGGGCTGAGGGAATGTCCGAGGAAGAGGAAAAGGCGAATACCCTCCAGGGCCAGAAGATCAAGACATACAAGATAAAGCTGTGTGTCTGGCGTGAGTCCACCATCGCGCAGTACATGAACCTGGTGGACGCGCAGAGACGGCGCTTTGAGGAACTTCACAATGGGACCAAGTCGGCTCCTCGGGAGCGAGTCCAGGAAAACGGCAAACGACCCGCTCCAAAAGGTCTTCCCGAATGCCTGTACAACAGCAGATGGCTCGGGTCGCTGGCCCCAAAGGCATTGAAGGAGCTGGAGGTTTCCAAGGACGTATTTGCCTTGTTCGTGGCAGCGACTGATCGTATGGTGTAATTAGTGACTTGTAGTAGTCAAAATAAAGAGTTTCTCGAACCTTTGTCCCTAATGTGCCCGTGAAATACTCTGAGTGAGGTCGTGTCAGTCCCCAGCGAGTGCTTTCTACCAGCGGCAGACGTATGGTAGCAGCGCTCGTGAATGGAGATCATATTTGACAGGCGGATGGTCGAAGATGCCAACGGACGATGGCGACGGCTGCAGCGCTGGTGTAGAAGAGGCGATGTTACAGAGTCTAGTAGACGGTCCCCATCGAGAGAGTTGCGGCTTAGGGCACTGGGGGCGGCAAACGCCTCGCAGCACCACAAGAGCAGGACTTGGGATCCGACGGACGATGGCGACTTGTCTGCGGAAGATATGGCGCGAAACGCCAGCGTGTAGTATGTAGGTGGTGGCTAGCATCGAGAGAGTCGTGGCTCAGGGCACTGCGGGCGGCAAACGCCTCGCAGCACTACATGGGCGGGACTTGATGGCGGAGGAGGAGGAGGGAGGTGTGACGATAGGTGACGATGATCCGTGACCGGCGCATCAATGTCACATCAAACTCTCTTTTTCGAAGACATCTTCGACGATGTCTTCGAACAACTTTATTCTTTCCTCTTTACCACCACCACCACCACCACCATAATGACCTCTCGCGGACGCGCACAACAGGGATCGAGGCGTTTGCCGCCCGGTCCCTCATCTTCAGCGCCAAGGCGTTTGCCGCCAGGCCCTGATTCTGCTATATCATCGTCGTCCTCTTCGGTCCCTCCTTTCTACCCGACCACCACGAACTCTCGCGGACGCGTACAGCAGGAGCAGGTACCGAGGCGTCTGCCGCCCGGTCCCTCACCCTCAGAGCCAAGCCGTTTGCCTCCAGTCCCTTCAGTGTCATCTTCATCGTCCCCGTTCACCTCCGATCTTGGATCACAGCGGGAATTCCACAATGGGCCCTATCGTCTCGTTCCTCTGGGAATACTCTCCCAGGAAGAGAAAGACACACTAAATGTAAGTTTCTTTCCGAGATTGCCAGCTCTATATTGATACTAACCTACAAATACCAGTCCACCGCCCACTTTCATGGCATCGTGCGGAATCACATGGGCATCTTCCTGGTCTTCAATGCCCATCGCAACGCTCTCCTTGCCCTGCCTCCTCGCTCCGCATCGCGTCCGGATGAAGTTTTATACACGACGACATGGACCCACCCCACCTCATGTTATCTTGCTTGCACGCCCCTCTTCCCGACGTATGGCGGCGCGTTGCTGCATGTCCTTGACGTGTCCATACGCTCGCTGCCAATGTCAGCGCAGGTCAACGGCGAGGAAACGCGTTGGGCACTGACCCCCGCTATCATAAAAAAGTGGACGGATCTGGAGAATTTGTTGATCGCTGTGCTCGAATCGCTATCCTTGCAAGCTAGCAGAATACAACCTCGGCGGTATTGCCCCAAAGCCCCTCGGCCGAGCCGGTTTGGTTATACCTCCTCCTATCTCGACCAAAGCGAACTCGTCAAGGTTGTTTCTTCCTCCCGCGACGCATTCATGCCCTTGTTTGCGTCCGTCGTGATGCACTTCCTTCTTCTCGATGGTTCTCCCCAACGCGACACCTGGCGCTCCGAGCTCATGAAAACGACACGGCTTCATTATCGACACATAGACTCGTTGGACGAAGCTGTCGGGCTCGTACTCCGATCTCCTGCGGGGATGATTGTCGACACTTCAGAGGGCATGGTTCAGGAACTCGAGTGGTTATTTTCGCTACTGCTCAATGGCGAGACCAAAATCCACGTCCCCATCTACTTTTTCTTAGGCGAAGACGGCCAGTCTGCCACCAACAGGGCTTCCTGGTTGGAGAATTATTCCTTCATGCGCCATATCGCCGCCTACGTTCAGAGTGACGTCCGCTCATTGGTTAATCTCCCTCCCTCCCCCGTCAGAATGACAGAATACGTCTACATCAAGTCGACGTTTCGCAGATGGGGCGTTCTTCCTAACCCTGACTACTTGGCAACCATCGAGCCCGAGCCTCAGCTCCCGCCTGTAGAGCTCCACAGCGGGCAGAAACAGGGACAGGGCTATACTGAGTTCTTCGCTCGGCGGCAGGAGCGCAATGCGAAAATACTTGCGGCAGCATCGGGGCAAGCCAAACAGAGTTATCTCGCCCGTCTTGAGGCTTCAAAGAAGCAACAATGCCCCTCGTCCAAGAAAGGCGCGCGAGTCTTCATATGGGAGAAGATCAATGACTTCTGGGTACGAAAAGCGCTGACACGAAACGAGGTTGAAGATGAATGGCAAAATTTTACCTCATCGCAACGCGCTTTCGACGAAGTCAAAAATGAATGGGATCTCTGCGAACCTCTTGACGCCGGTGCAGTCGTGGTTTACGACGAGGACTACGACGACGACGACGACATGATTGGCTGGAGCGGCACCCACGCCAGCAGCGATAACCTACCAGCTGAAGTCCGATCAAGTAACAGCAATCTTCCTGCGACAGTCCCCACCCAAACGCAAACGTCCGGCTGCGGGTCCACCGCGGCACCACCGGCTCAAGCACAATCAACCCTCCCACTGCCCGCCCAAACGCAAACGTCCGACTGCGAGTCCACCGCGGCACCACCGGTTCAAGTACAATCAACCTTCTCACTTCAAAATACATCGATTTTGGGGGATGGGAATGCTGCACTTCAGCATCTCGATGTGTACTACGAGGACGCCCACGATTTCATGTTCCTGCGCCAGACGGCGGAGAATATCCTGGTGAACTTCCCACTCGAAAACGTCTTACAGGATCGCCTTGGCTTTGTGAACCCACAAGGCGCCAGTTTCACCCCCGACCAGCTGTCACGTGTCGACCATTGTGCCCGCTTCTTGGGAGACAACACCAACACTGCGGCGCTGAGTGATGCAGCCCGGGCGCTGGTGCATTCGCTTCACAGGGCGGAGAGAGTGCAGGATATGTCTGCCCAATTGTTCGACCTCTGTGACCCAGATATTGTTCGCGATATCTGGAAGAAGTCGGGCGTCAAGATTGAAATATTTCACGACGTGAGCAAGCTCAAGCACTGCTCTACAGCCTATCTTCTCAACCCCCGCGTCAAAAGCGAACGCATGATTGTGGTGTACAGCGCGGCCACGGCGATGCACGTCGTTCGTCTCCAATGGGAAAACTGGCGCGACCTGATCGAGCAGGTACACGCGCTTGGCGCTCCCTTCGATATCGTCGTCAAGATCCCAGGCTTTGTGTCGTCTTCGTACCAGCCCGGCCTGCATCGCTGTAATAGTCTCGGTGTTCGTCCGGAGGATTACAAACCGGATAAGCATGATCTCGAGAGGTACCTGAATATTCTCGAGCGCTTCCTCCTCTCACCCCGTGGTCGACTCGCTCTTCAAGCCGGAGGTGTCGTCGCTCGCTTAGCCCGCTTGATCATCCCAGATTCTCACCTGGAGCTCACAGCGGAAGATGTCGACGTTGATACAGCTGAGGGGCATTTCAAGCAGGGAAAT
Organism: Favolaschia claudopus; assembly: GCA_037176885.1. NCBI lineage: Eukaryota > Fungi > Basidiomycota > Agaricomycetes > Agaricales > Mycenaceae > Favolaschia > Favolaschia claudopus. The sequence goes on along the minus strand of JAWWNJ010000097.1, from coordinate 32,766 downwards.
ACCTCTGTCTTGTTCCACCGTTTGACTCATGCGGAAGAGGACCTCATTTTGGGCGTGTATTCAATCAAGATGAGTAAGGATCTTTCTTTGGTTCAGCCTTTCACCTAGCTAACATCATCCTTTAGACCAGCTGAATCCTATGGACCCAAGCGGACACCAAGAAAAGCGTGTGTCATGGTGGCCGCAGGCGGGCGCGTTTTTTAGATCCGGGTTGAACGTTGGCTGGTGGACATCAGATTGCGAGCGGTGGTTTCAAGAAATCATGGGCGAATTTAGGGACGGTAAGGCGGTTGTATTGAACAATTCGCGTTGGACTCGGCGGCTCCGGGGGTTCAACACCTCTTTGAAACTTGCCCAGAACCTCGATACTGTCTGCGCCGATTTCTTGAATGCCTCTCCAGAAACATTTTAATGATCTTACATAGTTGTCGTAGTTGCTATATAGACAATTGTACATACCATACTTACCGTCAATGTGTTTTCTTTTCCCTCTTTGACGATGAGCGGCGGATGAGCCGACGACCATCGGCGGACGATCCGCCGATGGCTAACATGGAGCCTTTTATTTCAAATATCAAGGCACAAAACAAGGCACCTGTTTCGGGCCCTGATATCGGCAATATCACGGCATCAGGATCAAGCCTCAAAATGAGCTCATTATTATGTGTACTAACATGGCCGAAATCGGCGCCGTGATAGCCGTAAAAATTTCCACCGAAATAAGCCGCTTTTTGACAACCTTTTTATCCCAAAAAAGATGGAGCCTGTTTTTGACTTTATTTTCAGATATATCAGGCCAGCTTTCAAGCGGCTTGTTTTTTGTGATAACAAACTACCTAATTAGGAACTTATTTTGTACCTTATTATTTGCAATAAAAATGATACTATAAGTCCCTTGTTATTCGCGGTCTTGCGGTGTGAATTTTCAGTAGTCGAGAGGTGTGACAAATGTGTGACAGAATGATGGCTGCCCGATCGCCCTCGTTTTGCTCCTGGCCCTCTATTGCTCCTCCGCGAATCTGCGGGCTTGGTTGATATGCATCCTGCCCTACACACAGATAGTTTGAAGGCTCTCCCTATATCCATCCGGGTAGGTTATATTTCCTCGTGCATGACGTAACAGATTTTCAAGGAAAGAATCCCCAGCGCCTTGCGGTATTGGCATGCAAAGCCGGTTGTACTATTGAGAATGTTGCACGCGTGCGAGATGCCTTCGTAAATCACGCGCAGGATCTCTCTCCGTCGCAGCGAAATGGTCTTCTCCCAGTGCTCTTTCATAATCTCAGTCCTCAGCCGATCCCATCGCCAGAACAACTCGAAGCCCTCGACCCTGTTACATCCGACGCCATACTACGTGCTACAATTTGTCTCGATACCACCCGGTTTCTACATTCCATACCCCAATCTGCGGGAATCGATCTGTGGCCCCGCGTCTGGGCTTGGAGTCATTTCATCGCGACTTACCGCGAATTCCTACCAGAGCCGCCTTCCCAGCCCCATTTTGAAACCTACTTCATTGTTCTTGTTGGCCAATTCCGCGCTCACGAAGAAACATGGGCGCTCATTTCTAGAACCCCTGGGTTCCGCGCATTCCTCGCAGAAATCTGGAAAATTCTTCCCAGCGTGGAAGAACCCCAGCGCGAGTTTATAGGCAGAGATATCGGCAACTTTCTCAAAGGCTTGAGAGCTCGCGAAGCGGCCACCATCGAAGAACTCATCGACGGCGCTGGGGGCACGGTCACCGATTTGGCTCAAGTGGTCATTGAGCACATGAAGTTGGTGGCGGAAAGGCCTTCGCCCGGCAAAGTCTCTGGCTCGCACACGGCCGACATGGCGTGCCTCATGTTCTTCATTCAGGAAGTGGATCAGCATCCTGGTGACGACGATAGCGCATGGTTTCTTCTCCCGTTCAGCCCCCTATTCAAAGCGTTTCTGAGGCAGGACGGGCTCGTTACTCTGCTCACTGTCATGCAAACACTCATCCAATCGGACCATTCCAGTGGCACTGACGAGGCATTCGGCGTCGCAGCGTGCTTATTGACCCTTACGCGAATTCTTGTCGCTCCCATCGGAGTCCTGTTTCTATCTCACGCCGTGAGCGGGGGACTGCTTGAAGTCATTGTTCTCGGGGCGACTCTTCGATACTCTCAAATTATTTTGCAGCAGCTCCGCCTTCTTCTTCGGCTGACTCTCCCCTACATGGTGTTTCACGGCAATATCATCGCCTTGGAGCATTTCCTGCCTCCGGTCTTGAACAACATCGCTTCGGCAGAAACCTTTCGACACTGTCCATTGTTCAGCGACTGGGAGAACTATCGAAAAGTCGCTGAACAACTTATCGCCGTCCTGCATACCTGGACCATGGAAAACCCCCAGAGAGCGTGCAACAATATCGAGGCGAGTCTTTTCACTCGTTTTATTGTTCGTCTGCTAACGCGATGAATTTGTACTAAGTGCGCTTCCGTCGATCTCAAAACATCATTCAAAAGATGCTCTGGATGCAGGTCATCATATTACTGCTCTCCGGAATGCCAGAGCGCCGACTGGAGCATAGGTCGCCATCGAACGGCGTGTCGCTCATATGGAACTTTGACTCTACGTAAGTTTCACAATCGTTCACGTTCAATTATATCTCTCAAGTCTATAGACGAGGGTCCGGCGAAGACAACTTTCACCAGACGAGAGCGAGACTACCTCCGCGCAATGCTCCATCACGATTACACAATCCATGTCAGAAAGATATACGCTGAACAAATTGAGTTCATTGCGGCGAATCCAGCCTGCTCAGCACTCCTCACGGTCTTTGACTACACTTGCCGTGAGTCGAGCGCAGTCTGGATCAACATTCACTCTGCTACGGCTTCCACCCTGGCTACCGAACTACGGGAATCAAGCAGAGATGAATATGACGACTTGTTGAGACGGGCGCAAAGGAGCGGAGGGGCAATGCAGCTCCATGTCGTGCGGGTTGTGGATGGGAGTAATTTCGTCAGTTTCGTCATTCCGCTGCGTTGTGACACGATGGTATGGCACATATACTGTGCAAAAATTATGAGTGATTACAACTTGATTGAAAACAGGGTTTTTGCTCGCAACTTACTGCTACTTACAACTTTTTCATGCAACTTACAAGCTTATGGCTGCAACTTACAACTATGTTGCGAGGTTGGTTACAACCTCATTGGTGGATACATCTTGCTGGACATATTATCAGCTACCAAATCGTCATCTTTTTGGTAAATTATCCGTGGAATTACTGACCTCTTGCTGATCTCCAAGTTTCGCTGATGATCGCGGTCGTGCCGATATCGACGGCATCACTGGCAGGCTCGGCAAATGTGGAAGATCGAGAGTAATCGAGCGGTTTGTTTTGGTACGATGCCCGAGCCTAGCAGTAGACTGGAGGAAAGTGAAGGAAATTTTTGAAATTTCTCCTCTCAGAAAACGAAGCACATTTTCTTGTATATACTCCATTTTCTTTGATTCTCAGAGTCGGAGACTGCATGTTCATCTTTGTGCAGAGGGATTGGCGCCGTCTTTCCTCTACAGATTCCCTTAAAATTTATTTCCCAAATTGGTAAATGGAGATCTGTGCTTGCCTGAACATTTGCGGGCTGTTCCATAGTTTATCAAAGCTCACCCCGAAATTACTGTTCGACTAGCCGAACGCAGCGATCAAACTCTGATGGCCGATCATTTTACCTCCGCAATGCCAAGCCTTCGGTGAGATGCAACCAAACTTGGAGATGTAAGTAAGATGCAACCAAGCTAGCAGATGCAACCAACCTGGAGATGCATGCAAATAAAGTTGCTGCCCAAGATGTAAGTTGTTTACAAAAACCCTGTAAACTGTAGTGAATTTTTGCACAGTATATCGCCCATACGATGGTATGGGACGAAGTTTGTGCATTGTCGAGCACGGTGGATAAGATTTACAATGCCGATGGGCAGCCAACCGAAAGGTTCCAGTCTCTCATCGAGGTAGCGCTCAAGGGTATTCATGTTTAGCTTTTGTATCTATTGATCAACCATACTCAATGCGAACTCGTTGTTTTCTTCGTGAGTTTTTTTATTATAAATGTTGCGTTCCGTATCGACTGGACGACATATCAATTTAATGCCTCGTGGACGAACAAGATGGAGGCTTGCACTAGGAATGAACAGCTTCCAGCGCCGCATCTGTAATCAGCGCGAAAGCCTCAGTCGGGTCTCCGTTCGCATTGTAGATGTTATCCACCGAGATCTTCCCCATTTCATCAAAGAGCTCCGAGTCGGCCGTGTGATGCGGGATAATGAAATGGCGATATTTCGCTCCGCGTGCAATCCGAACGACATGAAGCTGCATCCTCCCCTCGCTCGCCCCTACCCTCTGCAGCAACGCGCCGAATTCAGCTTGGCTTGCTTTGCGGAGCTGTGTAGCGAGTGTTGAATTCGTAGCAGACTGAACTTCAATCTTCAACGGCGAGGAGCGGTGGTCAAAGTATGTCAAGAATACGTCGTTTGGATTAGAGGCTATGAATTTGATTTGCTGTGCGCAGATGAAATCGATGTTGGTTGCGTAATGGTGGTGTATCAATGCTCGAAGGAAGTCGCGCTCTGTGTTACTCAGAGCCATGTTAGAAAAGCTTTCGTCTGTGTGGAATCAATTGAAGTTGGAATCACATATGAAAAGAACTCACGCAAGAGGAGAGTCCCGTAGGACTGACACGCAGTTCGATGTCCACTGGTCTTCCAGTCTGTTTTCTGGCATTCAGACGAACAGTAATACGACGATCTACATCCTGAGCATCGTCTAAACTTCGACTTCTTGTCGGTGATACCGCACTGTAATGCTTTGAGAAGGAGAAAGACGAAATACCACTGCTATATTGACGCACCGTCAAATTATTGCAAACTCGCTCAGGCTCTCTGAATTCTTCGAGGTCAAGAACGGCGACGTAATGCCTGGCGAGTTTCATGAAACTTTTCCAGTCCTGAAACAATGGAGATTTTCGGAATGCCACCGTTGAAGTGAGCTTGTCGATATCCTTCAAGGCAGCCTCCAGCGCAACGACGACATCATGAAAAACCAGTCCCATCGGAATGCCGGCGACAATAATGTACCTCAGCCTGCTATTCAGCTGCCGAACACATCCTATGGTTGCGCATTCCACAATAATCCGTAGCAGCCCAGCCTGCAAACTGTGTACTAGGGATCTGAATGCAAAAGGGCTAATGATGAAACGAGTTGCAAGGGACATGCAAGGTACGAGGGCTGTTCCAGTCTGTGCGTCGGGGGTTTTCATAAGTGCGTGTATAGTTGCGAGGAGCGCCTCGAGCCCGTTGTTTAAAACGATACGAACACAGAGCGGACTAAATTCTTCCCGTAGCCAGGCATCGTCATCTCCGGGATAATTGTCGGCTTCCTGGATGAATGTAATCAGAAAAGAAATGTCGACAGCACGGGAGTCGGGCATGACGGTTGAAATCCCTTCTGTCAACAAGTGCATATACTGAATGATGACTTTTGCGAGGTCGTCCGGTGACCCACCAGCGCCTGCAATGAACTCGTCGAGATTCGCGGGTTCGCGAACATTCAGGTCGGCTATCAAGTCGCTGAAAACGCCGAACACGGCTTCGCGATGCGACTTGTCTACGGTTGGGAGAAGCTTCCAGATTTGTCCAATGACGTTGCGGAATCCAGGGGTGTTCGAGATAAGTTTCCAAGTTTCTTCATGGTCCTGAAATGGACCTAGAGTTGTGATGAAACTGGCTCCGACCGCAGATTTTGCGGGTGGCTGTGGCAGGTAGTCCCAGTAGGACATAAGGAATCGAATCCAAGACCAGAGGCTCGGCCATAGAAATGGACCAACATCGAGCGGCAGATCGAAGAGGTATGGGAGTCCATTCAATGAGAAAAGAGCACGAGATATAGCGTCGGAAGCAAGGGAATCGCGGGCCTCGAGCGCTTCGACAGGCGGAATCAGCCTGGGATCGAGATGGTGAAAGAAAACCGGAAGAAAAGCGTTGGTCTGAGACGTCGGAAGATCAGAGCGTTCCACTAGCAAGTCTCGCACGCGTTTCACGGTCTCGACCGAGGCGCCTTCTTTGCACGCAAGTGTTGCATAACGCTGGCAACATTAATGATTAGAGAACTTCAGTCTTACTTAATACTGGCCTGAGCTAAACGATAGCGCTCACCCTTATAGAAGGTACAAGCCGCTTCAAGGCATCCAGGTGGAGTGCTGGATGCATTCTTAAGCGATTCAGACTGAAAAGATGGCCGCGTCGACGGCTCGACGATGCAGACGATGGGTAGACGATGGGCGAAAGAAAGCAAGATAATTCGGCAATTACTGGGATTGATCCGAACGTCGCGGTCACGCAAAAGTCACGATGTACTTAATCAAGCAATAATCAAGCCCTCAATTCGTACTGAGCAAGAGAAATTCTCCCGTGTTCTGTATCTACGCTGCATGCCTATAGATTCAATAAGCTACACTCTTAGGAATGTGTGCCGAAAAGTGCGCTATAGATCGAGACACCTTCTGAGTTGCTATTCAATCCCTGGCATAAGTAGTACTTGAGCGCCCTGAAAGACTCCTCGAAGGATTTCGGCCACAATTCTATATAGTAAGACGTCCCTCGTTAGAACTTACCGCTGCTTAGCATCATTGAGCTTCTGAGCGATTCACCAAATTCAAAGATAATATCAGAAAGCAAGCTCTTTTTTACGATTGGTAAGATGGCAGCCATATTGACTGGGATATCCTGTATATGACTGCGGGATGTGTATCTAGCCGCAGTTCGAAGACTAGATAGTATGCTTATTGTATCCCATCTACCTGAGAATTCTGCCGAAACACCAAGGTCATCGCCAAACTCTCTAACCACACAAAGTATCAATTCAAAGGCATCCTCTCCTGCCGCCTCACCGCATGAACCATCTCCATCGTCTCCCGCGCCGTTCCCCACCCCCGACCGAGCTCGGAGCCGCGGACAGTGCGTAATTTCGGGAACACGTCCGACAAAAACGCCGCCACAATATGAGGATCTCGAACCGGTCCAGTAACTCCGAAAAATTCCAACTGTTGGACGGCGTTGACACACCGCCGTGCACGATCCTTGAAGTAATTATAATCTAGCGAAATTGCGTCCACGTTGACGGCAAGGGAGCAGGATTCGAGTTCTCGGCAATGAATAGCGAGTGGCAGTAATCCCTGTAATGTTGGACACGACGATGCGCCGCGAAAATAATGGTTCAGTGACAGTTCGCGAAGTTTTGGCCAAGCATGAGCCATGGTCTGGATCATAGCATCGTCGATATCGACAAGTCGGTTGATGCGCAGCCTCAGACTTGTCAGATTATGCAGATCGAAAAGTGGTTCCAGTGATGTGATGCGCTCATCATCAGGTCCACCCGTCCAAGTCCTGCTCGGGAGCTCGTGGAAGTCTACCTCGGCGGACAGCGCTGAGATCAACCTATCACGCGCGGTCGAGAGGACTAGCTGCATGGGGGATTGTCCTATCACGTAGCTCTTTATATCCGCGCTGAGTTTTGAAAGATCGGTGGACGTTATACAGTCCAGCTGACGCAAGAAACTGTCGGTGTCCGGAAAGTCGAAGTAAAATGAGCGCAAAAAGGGGAATCCACGCGACGGAGCAGGAGGCGTCAACCCGAGGGGCATGGAGATGGACTGCAGTGGGAGATGGGTTGAGAAATGGCGTATGAGTTCGCTCGGCCAATGGAGATCGTTTTTTGGCTGTAGATGCGCCTGGAGAAGCCCCGTGAATCCTTGCATTGCGTTGGATAAAGAAATTATTTCCTCGGCCGAAAATATGCAATCGGTGATACTGATAACCTGGAGGGATGGACAATTGAGGCACGGAAGACGAAGCGGTGCAGGCACCGCGGAAAGATGACGATTTAGTCTCGTATAAATGCATTTCTCGGAGTTTGGGAGTGACGAATCGATGTATAGCGGCTAGGATTTCTCTGCATTGGACGATGAGCATAGAAACATTGGGCAGGATGGGACCGGTGGAGTCTTCATTTATGAGGATGGAGAGGATAAGCGGATTGGGGCAGTCCACAGAATGATTAGCGCCGCCACGAACTCCGAATTCGCGGACGCGTCTCGCGTAATAGCGAAATCTCTCCCAATTCGGCTATAAAATTTCGAATTAGAGCGGGAACATACTCAGCAAGGTACATAAGGGGAACGAACCGGCGAATCAAGAGAAGTCAAGCAGCCCTCGAATACATCGACACACGGGATCCCGTGCCATATGATGTCCAGGGCCGGTTCGAGAAAAGCACGACAAGTAAGAGCTAGTGAAAGCGGTTTCGTAGCTGGCCGCCAAAGCGCGAACGCCCTGGGCGGCAGAGGACGATCAAGTGGGAGCAGTGGACCTGGGTAGCCCTCTTCGGGTTCTGTAGCGTTTTCGAGGATGAGCCTCAATAGCTCGGGAATCAGGAGACACCGGTGCATTGTAGGTCGTGGTCCAAGACAGAGAACGATCGGAGAAAGCCGGCATCAAAAATGTGACATATACATGTGACAATGACATTCGACGGAAAAATCCTGTCCGTTTCGAAGATCATGCAAGTCGTCAAAAAATAGTAATTAGATTTCTTCCTCGTGAGCTCGCGCCCAACGCCCTCGCCACACCCTTTTCAAACCGCTCAATTTCCCGCATCAATCCTCTCCTGTCTCCTCACCGCACAAAACATCTTGATCAACTGCCCCACAAGTCTCCACCCGCCATTGTCATGGTACCCCGAAACGATCTTCAATTGCGGGAACAAATCCGACAAGTACGCCGCCACGAAATACGGGTTCTTCACCCTCGAGCCACCGAAGTCGAGATACCTCACGGGATTGCGGCAGCGCCGCGCAGGCCGCTCGAGGTAATTTTCGGGCACGGTGTCGGCGTCGATGATGAGGGAGCAGTGTTCCAGCTCGTTGCAGTGCGAGGCGAGCGGGAGGAGGCCGGCGAGGGTGATTTTCGCGTCGTTGGGTCCGGCGCAGCAGTTTGATAGGGAGAGCTTGCGCAGCCGGGGCCAGGCGAGCGCCATGGTTTGGAGAAGCGCGTCGTCGACCTCCATGAGGCGGTGGAGACGAAGGGTTAGGCTGGTAAGATTGCGTAGATCGAGGAGCGGCTCGAGGGAGATGATGGGGGTGTCGAGGGCGTTTGGCTGGGAGTGAATTCCGATACCGTTTTCTTGGAGGTCCACTTCGGCTGCAGGAGCGGCCTGCAGGCGGTCGCGAATCTTGAGAAGCGCGAGCTGGATTGGGGCTCTGTCCTCACTCGGCGCCACACCGTGGATGTGTGCGCTGATCTTCGACAGCTCGGTAGACTCGATGGAGTCGAGACGGCGAAAGAAGGTGCTAGTATCGGGGAATACGAAGGAGAATGATTGGAGTGCAGAAAATCCGGCGCGTAGGGTGCTCGGATCCGGAGTAGCATGCGCCACGGAGATTGACTGGAGGGAAGGGATAGTCGATAGATGCGCGATCAAATCACTCGACCAGGGAAACTCTTTCCTGCCGTCCAGATGCACATGCAGCACACCCGTGAAATGTCGAATCATCTTGGAAAGCGAGAGAATTTCGTCTGCGGAGAAATTACAGCTCGAAATGCTGAAAAACCGCAAGGACGGGCAGTTAAGGGTCTCGATACGAGCTAAAGGTGGCGATTGACGGTCGAGATACTCGTATATGGACGACAAACGAATGGTTTTCAGCTTTCCTGCGACGAAAAAATCCAAAACGGAGAGGATTTGTTTGTCTTGGACGCAGAGCGTGATGAGATTGGGGAAGAGCTGAATTTTGGATTCCACAAGTCGGTTCAAAATCGACGAGTTATTGCGCTGTGCGAGATACGTGTATTTGATGTTGACGAGCCCGAATTCACGGACTCGATCCGCATAATAGTGAAGTCTCTCCCAAGACGACTGGAAAAATGTGAGTCAGGGACTCGGGACAGACGAAGAAGTGACACACTGAATCCTGAGCTGCAGGTGGCGGCAAACACGCCTCAAGGACATCCACACACGGGATTCCGTGCCATATTATGTCTAGGGCTGGCTCGAGAAAGGTGCGGCAAGTGAGAGCTATCGCGACGGGGTTCGCAGACTTTGTCTCTCGACGGGGTGGATTCGCCGGCCAATATGCCGCCGGCGGTGGAAGCGGTCCAGGAGTCTCCTTTTCGACTGTAGTGGCATGCGCGAGGATAGTCCTCAAGAGTTCAGGGACGAGGAGGCACTTGTGCATGGTGGAAAGCAAGTGGAAAGACTCAAAGAGTTTGTGTCGTCAAGGAGATCTCCGGTTATTGCATTACCCGAAACCCGGACATGCTTTGCAGCCTTTGCTCCCGCCCACCCACACCCGACCACGTCCGTAGAACATGCATACTTCCTCATACTTCCGGCGCGCAAGGATGAATCCGCCGACCTGGAGCCGCAGTGTTTCAAAATCACCCAGGCGGGTTAAACGTTGGGCACCGAGTCGGTGTCGGATACTACATTATAAATTTATAATGTTTTCTCTCTCAGCAGCTGCATTTTCTCTCAAAAGCCAAGACGGGTCCCGAGTTTAACCCGAGGGCCGACAGGACCTACGACCCCTTTTACGGCTGAACTCGAAATTTCTGAGATCAAATATACCAAACGGTGCGTGTTTGCCAATGCATTGAAAATTATACAACAACCGTAACAGCAAGCCACATGCAGTCCGTGTCTGTATCATCACACTCGCCATTCGCTACTAATTTCCGCCCGGAATATCCTGGTTAACCTTCCTGTCCGCTACTTCATTAGCAGTGTTATCGGCCTGTTGAGGGACGCCCGCGTTGTTAGCAGCCTTGTCCATTCCTACGGAAAAACAAGTCCGATACTCGGAGTTCAGTAAATCGGGATTCAATTCAAGTTGGAGACTCGATGCGCACCCTGATTCACAGTATTATCTGCAGTGCGCTCGACATTGTTGCCGGGCTGGGAGTCCTTCGACAATTTATTCTCGGCGGCGCCTTTAGCTTTGTCGGCGAGACCAGACATCAGGAGTTAAGTATAGCTGAATTGAAGTGTGGGGAGAGTAGTGGGTTATTTGAGCGCAATGGGAGAGCGGAAGTCCTTGATTTATAGTCTGTGAGGAAACTATTTTGAGATTTGTCGGCGCGTCATAAATTAGTCTGGAAAGACTTGAAAAGGTCGTCATCTACTACTTCATCATACGTTCAATACTGCATGCAGCTCACACGAGCGCCGCGATCCCAGATTCTCGTAAAGTTCCTTCTACATATACATTTTGTGCCTTCACGACGTACATTTATTTATGAAGAGGCGAATTCGAACGGTTGAGTTACATATTCTGTTTTGTTTCTTTGCCACATTAATTCAAAGTAAGACTGCATCTATTTAGACGAAAAAAGCGACTATCTACTCAACAATCTCTCCTGATTCCGAACCGCACAGAAAATTCTAATCGATTCATTGACTTCCTTCCAAGCGTCATCGTAAACGCTCCTGACACCCCACAACGCGGGAAACAGCTCTGACAAAAATGCGGCCACAAGATGGGGACTAGCAACTGGTGAACCATTAACGATGAACGAGGCCAAAAGGGACGAAGATCGCATGGGCGGGTGTTGCATATAATCAGCAGGGAGCGTCGTGGCGTCGATGATGAGGGAGCAGCTTCGGAGCTCTTTGTGTTCTGCTAGCGGGCGCAGTCCAGGAAGTGTAATCCTGGCGGGGCAGTCGGTACAACAACAACTGATGAGATGTAGTGCGCGTAGGGCTGGCCAAGCGGTCATCATCGTCTTCAGTAAAGAGTCATCCAGATCGAGAGGAGAGTGTAAATGAATGGTCAAGTCCGCTAAATTGTGTAGATCAAGGAGAGGGTGAATTGTCTCTGGTTGAAATAGGATTATGCCTTCAAGTTCTCCGTCACCGTGACGGTCCCATTGGTGATGCCCAACATTTCTGATGCTGAGCTTTGCGGTTACAGCCATTTCCAGCTTGGCTCGTATCGCGGAGAGTGTAGCCTGAACCTGAGTGGAGGTTGGGGCTGCATCGCGAAGGGTTATACTGACAGAGGTCAACTTATGAGACGAAATGCGCGCAAGACGTCGCATAAATTCGTCCAAGTCTGGGACTGCGAGGGAAAGCGATTCGAGGGAGGAAAATCCATGATTTTCGAAATTTGCATTCGACGCGGCGAGTGAGTCGCACGAGACCGAGACTGACCGGAGAGTGGAAAGCGAGGAAAGATGGGCAAGAACCTCTTCCGTGCAATTGACTTCCTCCCCGGTCGGACCAGAATGGATATTATTCGCGAGCTCGAGATATTTGAGCGCTGGGAGTTGCCGAGACATGTTAATGAGCACCGCTGTTTCTTCCGGTGGGCACAGCGAATGAGATATCTTGAAACGTTCAATCGAGGCTGGAAGCTCGGGAACGTCCCATGACGGCGAGAGAGGAAACTCTTGTGGCCGGAGAGTCAGCGAGAGTGTCTTGAGGCCATTGCCATGGAGCGAGGGTATCATTTCCATCATGCATGGTTCAATGATATCGAGATACACAAGACTCGGTAGCATCTTGGATCCTCGCGGATAGGCGGCTTTGAGGACGGCTAAGAGTCCGGGGTCATTCCCGCGAAACTTGTTGTGGTAGAGGGGTCTGAGATACGGAATACGCGAACAGGTCCCGTACTCCCTGACGCGCCATGCATAAGACTTGAAGGAATCCCATGCAGGCGAGTCGATCTTTGTAACGATGTAAGGCAAAAGTAATTTTTGGTTATTTCTGGTATCCACGAACCGGTTCACCATCGAGAGGAATGCAGCCTTTGAACATGGTGAAGGACGAGATGGAATACCATATGAGGCCCATTGCTGGCTCGAAGAATGCGCGGCATGTCAACGCGAGCGAGAGTGGATTTGTGTCTTGATCATGAGAATCCAGAAGATCCCCATATTCGTCAGCATTTAATTCTAGGGCTGCCAAGTAGTCATCCGGCGGTGCTAGCGCAAGACCAAAGATATACACGAGAATCTCGTTGATTTCGAGGCAACGATGCATGAGAGGGACTGTTTGGGAGATTCTGGGGGTTTGTGGGCGTCAGAGAGAAGAGGGTATCGGCAACTTCCGAAGCTTCTTGCAGGTCGTCAAGGCAGGAACAGCTTCGAGTGAGAATCCAGTATTGCGACAAAATATGATACATTCAACGTGAAACGTTGTACAGTGCACTGACGTGAAAGTCCGTAGTGTGAATAGGTGTCCGCAGAGTCTCACACGGCCACACCCGCTCGCTCTAATTTCCAAAAGGAATATCATCGTTGACTTTCTTGTCTGCGATCTCATTTATGGTATTATCGGCTTGCTGGGGGACGCCCACGTCGCTCGCGACTTGGTCTACTTCTGCGGAGACACGCCGTTAGGCGATAGTCAGATTCGATGGTCGATGTAGACTGGACGCATGCGCACCTCGGTTAACATCATTGTCAGCTGTGCGCTCGACATTGTTGCCCGGCTGTGCATCGCTCGCCATCTTGTTCTCGGCAGCACCTTCGATTTTGTCAACGAGCCCGGACATGATGAGATAGTTATATGGAGTGCGAGAAGGGGTTGGTGGGGGATTGATACTGGTGTAGTTTGTAGGTAGATCTCGGTGGAGGGCAACGGCTTTATAGGTTGTTTGAAAGTCTATTTTGAGACCGTCTGTGCGTCATAACACAGAACCAAGTGAAGGTCGTCATTTGCTTCATCATACAAGGAGATCCATCCATACGATTGACTCGAATCAGGGTCCTCGTCTACCTGTTTTGAACGAGTTTGACCACTGGCAATTCGAAGTCGACAGCAAGTAGACAGCGTTGTGAAACTTCACTTTCGGTGTCGCCGAGTTGGTGCGCTCCAGAAGCAATTACTGTGATATTATACAAGTTCTATTGGTTGCAAGATTTGAAGTGAAACGCTACGGCGATCTCGAGTACTCGGAGTCGTAAGTTCTCAGCAATCCCAAGTCGATTCCAAGCCAGATTCTTCGAAAAACGGCAGCTTCCGGATTGGAGTGAAAGAGCTTGAGCATAGAGCGCAGGCAGAGATAAGTTTGCAAGCTAGAGAACGGTGGCCGCCGCATCAGACTGAAAGCACAAAAGTCTGGAGGAAATGGTTCGGGTCAAGAGGAGAACAGGCTATTAGCTCTGATATCAAACAGAGCACAACAGCCCTTTTTGCAAATTTCTCTCGATTTACCTTGCTTCGTTTCTCTTATCGAATTCATTCTTTTCTCTGCAATATACACCCAAATGCACCTCGTTCCGAGGCTCACTACTATAGAGACATCAGAAACTCGTCATCTCAGCAACTCCGGGTCAGTACATGCCACCACAGCCAAAACACTACCATCATCCATCGTCTCTCCACGCAGACCGCTCAGGACGGCAACGGCGGTGCGAACCCCCCGCGCCCCCGCCCACGGAATCCACCTCGTCCACCACCACCACGCCCCCGATCCGCAAAATTAGGAGCGAATCCCCGACCACGGAACCCAGGAGCAGGCGCGAAGCCGCCTCCGCGTCCACGTCCGCCGCCACGAGCCCCACCGACGGGCACATGCTGGTGGCCGTTGGGCGGGATACTAAACGCGGCCGTCGGAGTAGGTACCGCCTGCACACTAAACGCAGCTGTCGGCACCGGCGCGCGATTCTGTCCAAAAGCTCCACGGCTGGGTGGGAAGCCGCCGCGTCCGCCGCGATTGGGGTTGGTCATGATGGCTACTGGGGCGACGCTGGAGACGTGGTGTCAGCGGAGAACGAAGGAGCGCGTTGGGAGAAGGCTTACCTAGGCTGCTGCGCCGGTCGGGAGCCAGGCGCATGTACCTGGGCGTACGCCATAGGCGGGCCACCTCGTTGACGCGGTGGAGGCGGGACCCTATTGTGCACGGCCTTGGGATTGGTCGAGGTAACGAATTGCGGATTGGTCAGATTGAGGCACGTATTGAATTCCACCGTCGATCCACGATATTGCGAGCATCTGCCAGTCAATTCATCCATTAGAAAAAGTAACAAGAGGATACACGAGAACTCACCGATCCCCCAGCGTCACGCCCGACATGAACGGCACGTCCCACACCACATCCATCGACTTTGCGTTCAGACCTATGACGACGCCCTTGACGGAAAGTGGTACGCCCCCAGAATCCTGCACCATCGTCACCCGATCGCCCAGCGAGAAGTGCTGCGTCTGCAGCCGGTAGACAGCATGCGAAGGCTTGAGGACGGCTTGTCGCGGGATGCCCTTGACGATGGCTTTCTTGATCGCTGAGCTCGACTTGTTGGCGGTGAAGCTGTCTGCGAGCTTCTCGATCTCGGTCACGGTGTCCTGGCAAGGTGTCAGCCATTACTTGGGACCGTCAAGAAAAAAAGGGCGGCGTACCTTGGTCAACTGATCGCAGAAGAGCGACACCGGCTCGAGATCGCGAACGCCTTTCATCTTCAGCCAGGCTTTGACCTCCTTCACTCGCGCATCCGGGTCAGCGACACGCAGAACGTCTGAGGCCTTGGCGATCGCTGATCAAGATGTCAGTCGCCGCCAGAGGACGAGCAGACAAGGACGACGCACCATCGCCACTGGAGTCAAGCGTCGCAAAGATCTCCGGGAACTCTGTCTTATACTCCCTGATCAGCTCCACCGCCTTCTCACTGAAATCCCAATGCCTCTGGGTCTTCCTCGTATAGTCGATAACCTTCAGCGCCTTTGCCTCGAATTTCAGACTCAGTCCAAGATTCGTCTTTTGATTGTCGGACGTGATAACGAGCAAGCTCGAGGTGATCTTGGAGAGCGCACGCGGCGACATTCCCAACATATCGGCGACACGGAAAGAGGGGTAGTACGCCCCCTGCTTCTGCGCGTCGACGATAGACTTGAATCTGTCGTTCTCGGCCTTGTCTGACGGGAAGAACTACAAACGTCATCAGCTGAAGGATGCTACAAGTATACGGGGCACTCACAGCAAGGATAACAGAAAGCGTATTCTCCGTCGTCGCCGACACCTGCGCCGCAACCCCATACGCATGCTCCCCAAGGAAGAAAATCTTACTCCCCTCCGGAAACTCCTCCGCCAGCGCAGGCGCCTCCCTCTCCATAAACCTCGGGTCCTCCGACGCCACCTCCGACAACGCCATCTGCACCGCATGCTCCTGCTCCTTGTCCGCCCCTTCGTAATCCTTCACAAACGCCCCGTCATCAAGCCTCTTCAGCCCCTTCAGCGGCCTCACATGCAACAACACCTCCACGCCCCCGGTAATCACCCCCGACCTCTTCGAATACGTCCCCTCAATCCTCTCCGCCCTCTGCCTCCACATCCCCACCGCATGCGGCGCATGCGGGCTCCCCACCACCTTCTCCACCCCGCCCATCGTGACCTTCTCATACGAGAACAACGAATCCGACACCCCCACCACCAGCCCCTCCCGCAAAAACGGCCACCCGATAAACGCCCGCGCCCCCACCATCTCCTCCGCAACCGCCTGCGCCGAGCGGCCCTCGTGCGGGTTGTCGATGTGCACGACCATGCTCTTGTTCTTGCTCTCCGTGCCGTGCACGTTGACGCCGTGGAAGCCGAGCGCGGCGTGGTGCGGAAGGGTTTTGAGCGAGGGGAAGCCTGCGAGGGCGGAGGCGCCGAGGAAGACGCCGTCGACGAGGCCGTCGATGAGGTGGAGGCCGTCGAGTGTGGGGAGGTCGAAGGGCTCAGCGAGGCAGGTGCAGCGGTGGAGAGGGGGGAAGAAGCCCGGGAGGGAGGAGGGGTAGACGGTGGGTTCGCCGTGGTTGTACATAAAGCGCGAGCTGGTCCCGAAGCCGTTGCGTTGCTTCTCTTCGTCGGTGAGACGGGACTCACGAGCTATAAGATAGTCTGGTGAGCTCATAGTACACTCTATGAGATCGACGCTTACCACCCATCGCACTCAACAACCTCTCCTCTTCGATGAACGGAATCTTCACAATAGCCTCCCAGTCCTGCCTCTTCCCGTTCAGATCTTGCTCGAATTCGAGCGGGTAAAAGTCGATGATGGGGGAAGCGGGGGAGGTCATTAGGTCCTGCGGGGTCGGGTTAATATTCATGCTTGGTGGATGCGGAGAGGACGAGAGAAAATGGAATGAGGGTAAGGTAGTGACGGAGCAGAACGAGTGGGAAAGTGCGAGGGATCGAAGAAAGACAGGAAGAGGAAGAGTATAACGAAGATACGAAAAAGGGGAACATCATTGGCAGAGGAAGAAGGAAACACGTACATGATATGCCGCCGGAATATGCTCCCTGCTCGCCGCAGGCAAGACCCCCATCAGCTGCTCGAACGGACGGAACGGCTTCCCCAGCTTGAAGGTGAATTCCATCGACGCGATGTTGCGGAGGTCTGTCGTAAACGGGGCTATGTTAGCGCGGATGCGAAGAAGAGAAGAGAATAAATGGGGGATGAGTGGTAAGGGGAAGGAGTATGGTGCGCCATGGCAGACGACAAGGAAGGTAATGTAAGAAAGCGCGGCAAAACGAAGAACTCGAGGAGTAAGTAAGGAAAGAGGGCTCCCCGGAGATAGATAGAAACCGAGAAAAGAAAGAGAAGACGAAACGCACCACTAATCCTCGGCGCATAATGATAATCGTAAAACCACCCCCAACTCGCCACCCCGCTATAATAGTAGTGCATGACCCATTGCAGGCCCTCGACGTAGCGGTACACCAGCGCCGACATTTCTTCGGGATTGTCGTACGAGATGCCGAGTTTGGACTAGAAGGCGAAGAGTTTTTCATGAGACGAGAAATAAAAACTTGAGGTGAGAGAGAGTGGAAGTAGACGCACACTATAATACCCCCTCTTCCACTCATCTACCCTCTCCCTCCTCCTCCCCTCCTCCCTCATATCAAACGATTCCTCGTCATCCTCCAAAATCGACGCCTTCTCGTACTTGCGCAGCACGCGCTCGATAGCAGCGAGCGCCTCCATGTCCATGTCGTCTGAGTCTGATTCTTCCTTTCCAGCTACCTCGTCTTCGTCGACCCAGTCGGCTTCGTCTCCCTCGTCCTCTTCCCCGTCTTCCACATCCCGCTCTTTGGCTTCCACTTTCTCCTCTCCTTCTCCCATTGCATTAGCGCCTCCCACTCCGTCTATGGCCCCACTCGTACTGTTGTCTCCCTCTACCGCGTCTCCCCCCGCTACGACCTTGGCCCCACTCGCAGCTGCTTCCTCCTCATCATCATCATCCACGGCCCCAGGCATCCGCCACGTAACCAAACTCCCCCCGCCCTCCTCATCGTCGGCAAACTCGTCCCACCTTAACACCAGATTCAGCTCCCCAGCCAACGTATGTACGAACGACCGCTCAGCGGCGGAGAACGTATTCGGCATCTTCAGTACCCCTGCCCGCCTCCCGCGTTTCCCCGACCGCACCCCCCGCGGCGCCAACACAAAGTTCTTGACCTTGTCGAATATCGCCCGCTGCTTCCTCGTCAACACCAGCCCCAGCTCCCCTTTCGCATTATTCTTCCCTTTCCCGCCGCCCTTCTTAGCCGCCGCCTCCTTCTGATACTTCGCCTGCTTCCCGCGAAACCACCCCTGCTCCGCATACTCCTTCTCAAACACCTCCCCCTCCTCCCACCGTGCCATCTCATCCAACACCACCTGCAGCCTTCCCATACTCACCACCCCGCCCTCGTTGACGTACCCGCCCAGCCCCGGCAAGACGTTCTTGTAGATCTCAAACAGCCGCTCGAGCGCGTTGTCGTGGATGTGCAGGTCGGGCAGGTTGGGGAGGAAGTCGTTCCCGACGAAGACGGCGAGCAAGACGAAGTCGTCTATGATGCGCTCGAGGGAGTAGGCGAAAGGGAGGGTGGGCACGAGGGAGTGGAATTCGAGGTCGAGGTATTCGCGCATCAGGGAGAGGTGCAGGAGGTAGAAGTTTGTTGCCTCCAGCGTGTTGTTGCTGCTGCTTTTGCGAGCGGGCCCGAACTTGACTTCCTCGCGCAGCAGGCAGAAGTGCGGGTCGTGCGAGAGGAGGCCGAGCATGATGAGGTCGGCGTCGAGGCCGTACAGGCAGTGGCGGACGTTAGGGTCGTAGTCGGGCTGTGCACGCGCGAGACGGATGTATTCCATGATCTTGTGCTCGCCTTCGCCCGGAACCTCGTGTCCGCTCAAGACGACTTGTACGTCCCGCCAGTGTGCGTCCTCGGTGATCTTCTTGTGGATGAAGTACTGCAGCTGGGCGGACAAGCGCGCCATGAAAGGCGTCCCCGGGGTGATGCAGTTGCTGTCGAAGGCCTTCTCGGTGGGGAGGACTTCACCTTTGGCCTCGGCGCGCTCACGACCTTCCTTTGCCTCTTTTGCGCTGCGGAATCGGCGCGAGCGCTGCTGGTTCATCTTCGCCCTTGGGGCAACGCCGTCGACGGCCATGAAGAACAGCTTCCGGGGCTTGATCTTCCCGAAGAGATGGTCCACATACGCGAAAATGGCGGTGAAGATTTGTTCCTCAGACAAACGGAAATGCGGGTCGTCGTCGTTGGGGTGGGAGCAGTTGTGGATGATACCGTTGAAGTCGAGATAGAGGTTGTCGAATTCAGGGATCTTATTCTCTTGGATGAGTTGGGAGGTGAGGGGGTACCGTTCCGAGATGTAGCGGAAAAACTGGGCAAAGTGAGCAATTAGACGACAAAGAGAGCAAGGGGAGACCTTGGGGATGCCTACAGAGGTGTTAGTGTCCGTCTAAGAGAGAAATTGAATAGATACTGACCCATTCTGAGTGATAGTGTACAAGTACAAGGACGTAGGAGGGAAAAGCAAGTGTTTGGTATCAATGGTAACAGGCTGGGAAAGAAGCAAATAATAATAAGTACTCCATTTTCGGGAGGTTGTGAAGGCACTTCAAGTTGTGCTAGATGTACTGCCTGGGGGATCCCAGGTACGACATTTCTGAGAGCCAGATGCGCTGGAACGGCTGCGGTCAGGACACCACTTAAGTACAGTACGTACTTACATCTTCGTCAAAAACCTGTTCTACATGGCCGATTGTGTATACGAGCCTCCGCTGAGCGTAGCCAGCTCTCATTTGGAGGGTGTTCATGCATACGCTTTGTGGCATGAGGGTAGGGGGAGGCAGAAAATGAGCGGGCTGGTTGCGATCAAATCAAAATTGCCTAATATGGACGCAAGCGGTTGTTTGGCTGTGGTTTGTTTGTCCCTCCTTGCTCTTCACTCTCATCTGGATACTCAAAATCCTTTATCTCGCGTCAAAACTGCCTAGCCGAGCAGCTTTTCTGAGTTCTTGCCTGCCGCTCTTTCAATATTACACTTTCCGTTCCCTCGCTCGGCTCCGGAAACGTCTCACAAATTTCAAAAGAAAGAAAAATCCACTGCTGGCCTCGACAGTTCTCATTTTTGGCAGAATTCCGTGGTTCCGAATTACAGCGATTACTCAAACTATGACATGTCTAAGCGACCCTCCCGAGATGCCCTTGTCTCACTTCTACGTATGAAAGACTACACCCCGAAGACCCCGAACTCCGCACCGGCCACAGTTTCACCGGCCAATGTCTCACTCACCCGCACCCGTATATCAACCCCTCGCAATTCATCCCAAACCACACACTCTCATCCACAATCGACCAAGTTACATCCATCCACTTAACTCGTATCCACCTTTCAACTCATCTACAACTCACAATGCTCCTCGAATGCACCGAATGCCACCTCCCGTACTACGATTACGCGGACCTCGAGGAGCACTATGAATTCACCCATCCGAAGTTATATCGCGCAAGCAGGAAGCTCCATGTGCGCATTGTCAAGGTTAGTTTCCTTTCCTTCGCTCTCCTATCATGCCTCAGACCTGAAACTAAACTTGTCCTTTGCAGCGCATCTTCAACCACCACCAGAAGACCTACCGTTGTAAAAATTGCTACATGCCCTTCCCTCATCCTGACCTTCGCGACTCGGTGAGTTTCCTCCTTTTTCTTTATCGTTTTGATGTTCAAGTGATTCTGATAATTCGAAACAGCACTTCGAACTGGAAGAATGCGATCCAGATTTCGACTTCGACGAGTGCCGATCCGAGCCTGGCGACTCGTCGTCGCCCTGCAGGCACGGGCCCGATTGCGAAGCACGCACTGGCAGCCGACGAGGCAGTCTGGATTCGCTTCTCCAGACCTTCGCAAAGGTGCACTCCGGGCTGAAGTCGAGGTCGAGGAGGAATTCGGATGTGTCTGAGACTTCGGGCGTTGAGTCTGATGAGTAGAGT
The DNA here is from genome assembly GCA_037176885.1 of Favolaschia claudopus. Classification (NCBI taxonomy): domain Eukaryota; kingdom Fungi; phylum Basidiomycota; class Agaricomycetes; order Agaricales; family Mycenaceae; genus Favolaschia; species Favolaschia claudopus. Next base: position 11,498 of record JAWWNJ010000097.1, on the reverse strand, counting down.
GTTTCTGCATTATAGTCTTTCGCATTTGTTGGCTATGTTTCACGTGGTTTCAATTGCCTCAATAAAATAACAATACATCCTGTGCTTCTTCTGTAACGAGTTGTGACTGTGTTCAGTCTTTTTTTGTTCCAAGTTCCCTCGTCAAGTAACAAATTAGAACTTGTTTCTGCCTGCTTTCACTTCGGCGACAACAAACCTCTTCAAAGCATGGTGTTCAAGTTGATCGTTTCTCCATTTTTCTGTCCTGTCCACCTTCGTGCACCTTGCGCAAAGCATATCATGATTATTTTGGCCACCGGTTGATTATGCTCTGTATCCAGGTAAACATTGCGTCCTGTGCTACGTGCAATCTCCACCCGTCTGCTCTATCGCATCAATAATCATCTCAAAATATCGAGTGGCAGCTTTCTCCCAGGTAAAGTGCGCCAAGACATGGCTCTGGCCCTTCCTTTGGTATTCTTCCCACTTTTCACCGCTTGCAACGAGCTGATGAAGACCCTCAGAAAGCTCCTCAATGTCATTGACATCCACCAGCACTGCGTACTGCTCGTAACCGCGCCGCAACGATTCGCTCGGCCCCCCGTTCTTGGTGCAGACCGCTGGAATCCCAGCAACGATAGCTTCCAGCAGACAGGACCATGAGACCAAACGGCTCGTAATGCGCCGCATCACAGAAGACGCCCTGCTTTGTACGTCCGAGATGGCGAAAAATTGCAGCCAGCTCCGATTGTGTGTTCTGTAACCCAGGAACGACGACGCAATCACCCTCCATCATCGCCTCTTCAATTACCCTCTTCACCTCCATAGCCACCTGCAACTCCTCTTCAGAAAACCCGCATTCTTCCGGCCTTCGAAACGCATCAATTCCCCCGCTCACAAGGAGCACTAAATTGGCATTCGTTCGCAGACTTCGGTGTTTCGCGAATGCTTGCACGATGCTGATGTGATTCTTTTTGAAGTCCAGTCGGCCCGCAGCGATGACTACAGGCAAATGGCGACGATGAGCGGGAATGTCACGCTCAACACTCGCCATGAACCGCTGCACGATGCACTCATCCGTCGGTCCAACCACATCAAACCCAAACACGTCCAGGTTAATACCGGGCGGGACGCAGACGAATCGACTCCGCTCACCCTCGACGTCGATCGCGGGGTTATATACGGGATGGGCATATTGCTCGCAACGTTCCATGTCTGTGCTAACAACAATCCGGAAAGCATCCCGCATACATCGCATCTCCGCCTCAAACCGCTTAGGGAAGTTGTAGTCGTCCAGTGCCTTCCCCTCCTTCATCAATGTATCGAGTTTCTGCGCTCCAAGAGAATGTGCAGTGAATGAGGCGAACGGGATACGGCTGATCTCTTGCAATAGAGCGCAAGCAAGCCCGCTGATAGGCCTGGGATGAAAACACCCCGTGTTTTCTCAATTTTTGAACATGTTTAATATTATATAACGCGTGTTTGAACTAAGAGGAATATATGGACATCTCTTGGAATATATCTCAGAGGGTTAAAGCGTACCCGCGCTGTTAACTAAATGATGCAAGGAAGGCTAGACTTGTCTACGACTTATGATTATCCAGAAATGGGTATTCGTACACGGTAGTCGAGGATACCAATCCCTCTTCTAAGTCTAACCATTCTACCAATTGAATTGGGACCTAAGGGGACATCAAGGAACATGGGATAACATTGGAGGAATACTTAGGCAGCGCGTTGAAACGGTGCGTGTAGGTGTAGGCGTGAAATATACCGAAATATAAAATCACAAAATCTAATCCAATACGACGTGTGTGTGTGTGTGTTCGGGGTGGCGGGAGCACGTATCGTCCCTCAGAATACTTGTGCAAGCTTCAATCAATCAAGGTCGCTTACGTTTGAGCGGGACGAACTACTAGATTGTCTAGCGAGAACGTAGCGGGCAAAACGATTCGCAGCGGGAGAAGCGAAGAGTCACTCTTTCTGAGACTTCGAAATGAGAAATTCTGAGTCTAGCGGGGAGGGTCTCCGTGCCAATAGAAAAGCGTCGCCCGGTAGTGGATCGTCAACCGGCAAGAAACTTTCTGGATGACAACCGGCGGGCAGAAGGCGCGGCTCAGCGGGACGGGGTTCTTATACGACCGGCGCGGCTCTGGCGAGAAGCGGGGCTCTTATGTCGATGGCGCGGACACTAACAGTGACCCGGGCAGTTACACCACTACGCGGCGGCGAGCTCGAACGGGGGTCTTGGTTATACCGCGGAACGGCTGGCACACGGGGCGTCGACGGCGCGGAATCAAGCTCGAACGGGGGTCTTGGTTATACCGCGGAACAGCAAGAAACGGGGCTTCGTATTTCAGGAGGGCTCGGGCTCAAAGGCTGGCGGGGCTCTCAAAGTTCTGGCGGCTCGGTATGCCACAAGTCTTTCCGTATCACTCGAATCTCTCTCAGATATCAAGTCTAGTCTCTTTCAAAGTTCAATTCAAATTCTAGAGTCCGCTACAAACTGCCCTTGTCTACGGGTAGGTAATTGACTGAGTAACAAAAAGTACACCGGGAGATTAAATACATGCAGCGGGAGCAGAAACAACCAAATAAAATCATGATGAGAGAGTGTCCAAGTTTGATGCCGCGCCCGCTGGGAACCAATGGTATATTCAGGATTGCGAGTCGTGAGTGAAAAGACTGCCTCCCGGAGAAAGTCCATGCGGGCGGGTGGGTATTGCGCCTTATTGCAGTGCAATGGCGTGCTGGTTGCCATGTCCCCGGGAGGGGACACGAAATTCTTCCTTCATAATATGGTCTTGCCGCTGGTCGAGTTGAAGTCGAAAAGGCTTCCCGCTGAGTAGTTAGTCAACGGCTCGACAGCGGTCAAGTTCGTCTCGTCTTCTATCTTCAGAACAGTCTAAGTTCCAGGGAAAATAGGGAGAGCCGAGTCGCGTTAGCGGCTCGCCACTCGCCGTTCGGGTTGTCCGCAATCAGCGGGAAATGCCCCCGGCAACTCGCCATGTCCTTCTCATCGTTCTGACAGAGTCGTTGGCTGGATAGCCGCTGGCTCCGCGGTGCTCCCGCTGGCAGTCGGTTAAGTCCCGGCTGTCCGTAATCAGCCGGCGTGCTCGGGTAGAGCCTGCCGGTGATCCTGTTCGTCGGTAGAGTGGTGGCCGTCCTGAGTTCGAAGTTGAACTCAGTATGGTCCCCCGCTAGATCTCCTTCATGTTGGTCGGCGGGTGAGCGCCTAACCTCAGGGAGGTTGGTAGTTCCTCTTAGTCGCCTCCAGCACCTCGAGATAGTAGTTTCCCACTAAGTCTCTTGGCCCGGCAGTGTAGAAATAGTCAGCGGCAGAGTCTCGCACCCATGTTTAGGGAAACGTCGCTAAGCCGCTGCTACCCGTTGGTGTCCCGCCAGCTTGTCGGCTATCCACAGCAATAAGATACTGCCCGCGAGGACGGGCATATCTTCTATTATCCTAGCCTCACTTCTCCCGCTGATAGGTCTCAAAATCGATAAATTCCGGGCTTTTCATGCCTAGCCGCTGAGCGGCCCTATCATCTCCCCCTTTCTAGATTTCAACTCTCCCGAGTTGACGACTTGAGATCGCCCGCTAGAGATCTTATCCATCTTCCCGGGGAAGGGGACTTCAAGACAAACTTCTGTCTTGGAATAATTTTAGATAACGAACGGGCCGCCAGTGAGGCCCGGTCCCCGCTCGTCCCCTTTGGTATTTCATGAGAGAAAACCTTAACGAAGGACTCGTGGCGACCTATTTTTAGATCCCACTCTACCTCCGTTGACAGTTTCTGGACTCAACTCCTCGCCGCGGCCGGCGATGCCGTCACTTTCATTATGAGGCGTCATTCCTGCCTTTTTCGGAAGTACATCAAATTAGAGAAGCGCTCGAATCAAACTCTAACCCTGCGCTCTCTAAAGCCGTCCTATTCATCCGCAGTTTGGAATGTTTGGGATCAAAGAAGCCGCGGGGACCCCCCGCTTCCTCATTCAAATGTTTTTCTCGGAAATTTTCTCGAGAATCCCATCAAAACATTCGAACTCCGACCTCGAGAGGTATAAAGACTCGAGAGGTTTCTAGGTGGATTCCCCACCGATTCCCTGATTGGGCACCCCCTTGCCTTCTTTCCTCTGGCCCTCATCATTATATCTTTCTGCCCGGCGACGATCTTAAGTGCCTTGCACGGGGGATCACTTTCCAATTCCCAGCGGTTCATTTCGTGAAGTCCCACCCGCGAGATGGAAGACGACAAGAAGACTCCCCGCCCCCCGCCCGTCTGCATCGGCTGCTCGTCCTGGTTCTCGTGCCTCTAAGGCGTCTACCCGGGCGGCTTCGCCTTCAATCTCCACTCCTGCTCCGTTGAGGACTCCCGCTGCTGTACCATCGGCGGCTTCTTCCTCCAAGGCCAAGGTCAAGCAGTCGCCGGTCAACTTGACCGAGCGAATCGACTTCTGGTCCGCCTGGCGGGACAAGCCCAACAAGTTCAAAGCGGTGAAGAAGCTCATCACCCCCGGCGTTGCGGACCAGATGAAGCCCCACGAAGTCGAGAATCTGATACGCAGTCTGGATAGCGAACTGGTAAGTCCCCGCTACATCTTCTCGTATTCGTCTTTCCTGAAGAATTCTTAATAGAGAATTCACCGGGCGGGCCTCAACTTTGCCCGCGGGAGCGAAGAGTCTGTTCCTCCCTACGCAACCGCCCTATCCTACTATCTCGGCCGGCAGCTCAAGCGCATCGATCCGCGACACGACCACCCAGAGCTTTGGGGTCTGGCTTTGAGCAAGCCCGAGATGGAAAAGTTAAAGGCAAGTCGTCTTCCTCTGATTTCTTTCGCCGGCTACCGACTGACTTGATCATTCAGCTCGCGCGGCCCCCCGAGCCGACGAAGGAGGTGGCCAATTTCACCCTCCCTTCTCGCCCGCCGCCGTTGAGGCCGGAGGAGTTCAGACCACTCAAGTCCTCGGTAAGTGACGACCCGCAGTGTCCTCTTCCTAATCGAGACTCATGCTTTCAAAGAAGGGGGACCGGCTCTGCCTCTGCAGCAGGCAAGTTGTCGAACCCCGCTGGCGACAAGCCGAAGGGTCGCGACAAAGCCGCCGCCGGCTCATCCAACTCGGGCAAGGGCGGCGGTAAGCCTGCTGCTGACTCTGAGCAGCCCAGCAAGCCGGTCGCGCCGGCTAAGGTAATCCTTCCCGTTGGCCTCCCTTCCCTTTGCTGACTCTCGTTCGTTTAGGACGAGGCCAAACAGCGGGAACAGAAACCGCTCCCGAAATTCAAGAAGCTCGTAAGCCCATTTTTCTTCTATCTAGTTTCCCCGCTAAACCACCTTGCCTTCTATTAGACCGACCAGCCCGCCTCCGAGGGCTCTAACCGAGTCCAAGTCATCAAGCGCAAAGTAACCGTCCCCGCCGACTCGCCTCTCGCCGCTGCCAGCGGCTCAAAACGCAAAGCATCCACCAACGCCGAGACTTCGCCGGCGAAGAAAATCAAGGAGGGAGAAGGGGGGAAACCGCCCGCTAGGCAGGAGGTAGTAGTTACTCGCTGTTGTCCCAAGTGTAAGGCCGACATAGAGTTAACTATAAATTTCTCATAGACCCCCCCCATCGAATACATTTCCGAATCCGAGGTGAAAGCCTCCAAGAAGCCGATCGTCCGTGAGTGAACTCCTTTAGATTTCTCAAGTACGATCGAGCCGCTAACTGTCTTTCTAGTAATCACAACGAAACCCCCCGCAGACCGCCAAGGCTTCGACTTCAAAGCCAGCTCCCCGGGACCCGCACGAAGACGTCACCATCGACGAAGTTCCTTCGCTGCGGTACATCGTGCCCGATTATTCCCATAGGATGATTCTCAGAAATCTGGGAATCAACCCGGTGAGCGGCGCAATTTCTGTCTATCGAATTTCTCCCGGCGAGACTGACTTCCCGCAGAGCCCACCGACCATCAAGAAGTCGAAGGAGGAGTTCAACATTCCCAGCAAGGAACTCTTCAGAAAGTTCCTCACCGGGTACCCTCACCCAGCGAGACGCCTGGACCTCCCAATCGACCCCGAGACGGGTCTCTTTGCGTTGAGCTCCGACGGCTTCGTCTCGACGATGGAGCTCTTTCAAGCCCAGGTGAAGTTGAACTCATCGGGTGACACCTCGTACTGACCACCCTGACATAGTACGGTCCCCCGCTGCATCCGTTGCATTCACAATGGTTCGGAATGCAGAGTCGTCGGCTTCCCTTCTGAGTGCACTGCCTGCGCAAGCCAAAAGTCCAAGAAGGACTGCACATTTTTGGCTACCGGCGAGGAGTTGAGCCTCATGGGCACCGAGCTCAAGGAATGGGTCTTCATGACCCGCCGGGTAAGTCATACTTCTTTCATATTTATTTCTCGCCCGCTAACCAGTTCAACAGAATGGCACGACTTGAACGAGGACGTCAATCAGGCCAGCGCGACGGTCTTCGCCATCCAGAACTCGCTCGAGGCCGCCTATGTTCAACTGCGCCGGAAGATGTTCAAGATGCTTCACGCTATCCTGGTCACCCGCGGCCAAGTCAACTTCGACGACTTCGTCGCTCGTTTCGACGGCGAGACCTACGAGGAGAAACAGAAGCACATGGAACTCATGCTCAGGATTGCCATGACCCAAGGGCTTCACGCCGGCTCGGACATCAATGAGGTTCGCGCCTGGCAATTCTTCCCCATGGCCCTGTTGGATGAAGCGGACATCCCGATCTTCGACACCGCGTACAACTTTTACAAGGCTTACGACGCGAACGAGCGGGCTGCGCCGCTGGGATTTTTCTTGATCCCCTCCGACCCGGACGACGTACGCCCGCCGCAATGGGTGGAGGTCGAGGTAAGAAACTCTTTCTAAGTTTTTATTCCCGCTCGCACTGAATTCTTCCGGTAGCCGGAAGACTGCTTCCACCTCCTGTTCGACGAGGAGGGCGTTGTAAGCTCAGCGACCGGTCCAGACGGCTCGTTAGTTCGAGCTCGCGTTCAGGCTAGCGGCGAAGGTCCCGAGGACTTGGACCCGCTCGACTTCAATGGGAATCCCACCCCGTACAGCGCGAAGCACCAGAATGTGCCCGGATTCTTCCGCGAATTGTACGCCCGGGGGAAATTTACCGTGTTGCCCGACGAGTCGGAGGTTAAGAAACCTAAACCTTCCCGCTCGCGCCGAAACACAGGAAATTCGAAGAAGTCGAAGGTCAAGTCTGATCCGGTGGTGCACGACGACGAGGACGCTCCCGAGGACGAGTTCCGCCCGCCCCCTTCTCCAACTGAGGAGGAGTCGGCCGACGACGGCCCACGCGATCGTAAGTCCTCCTATCTTTCTTATCTTCTTTTCCAATCCTAAGTTCGTTTCTCCCGCTACAGCGATGGACCTTGGTTCCCGCCCGCCAACGCCTGAGCCAAGAGCTCAATCCAAAGGCAAAGGCCGCGCAGTAGAGCCAGCCGCCGACGACTACGCCAGCGACGGGGAGGAAGCCGAGGTGGGTGCACCCGACCTGTACGAGGAGGACTTCTTAGCTCAAGCTTTTGCTTTCGAGGAGGTATCCAGCGGCGAGGAATCGGGCGAAGACGGCAGCGAAGAGGAGGTCGCCGACAGCGTTCAAGAGCAGCTGGACGACCCCGACGCGTCGGATGCCATGTCGGTCGAGGCCGGGGGAAATCGAAGATGTCGACGCAGCGGGTGAGCTGGACGATACCGTCCATGCCCACATCTTCGACTTCGACGATTACGCGTGAGCCGGTAAGTTCGACTTGAACCTTTCTTCATTCCTCTGCTAAACCTCAACTTCAGACTTTCCTCGTGGGTGGGCGGGCGGCAAGTAAGCACTTGCCCAGTTTTCCCGCTGTACCCAGCTTCCACTGACTTCTTTCTTCAGAAATATTTCTGTATTCATAATCGCGGGGGGCCGAGCGGCCCCCAAATATCATCAAAAGCTACGGGTACGGGTCCCATAACCCCGCTGGTTGCGAACGGTCATGGCCTGGTGGAATTCCACCCGCCATGACCCCCCAATAAAAATCAAATGCCCCATAGTAGTAGTAGAGCATCGTGTACCGGCCAAAGAGCCGATGAAACTAAAAATAAAAGCTTTTACGATGCTCTCCTTTCATGTGTGATCCAACTTCCCAGTTCTGTCTGAGTTCCAAAGTCAGAGTCCCCGGCTAGAGCCTCTGATTTGTAAGAGTCTGAAGCGAGAGAATCTGGCTAAGTGCTGCGCCCGTCGGCCGAGTACGTCTTAAAGAGCGAGCTGGACATTGAACTTCTGAGTTTTTTCAACATGCCGAGCGGCAACGGTGCTTATCACCGGGGTCATCAGATGGCGGGGATTGCCCGCGGCATCTCATCCAGCTGACAGCGGCTGTCCTCGGGCTCCACCGGGTGGCTCATTCCTTATTTCTCCCGCTGGCCTCGTAAGAGTGATAACGTAGAGTAGGACTGGCCCGGCGGCCCGAGCTGCCCGCTACCGTACTTGTAGTCGATAGGGGTAGATGGCCAATCAAATCATCCTTTTCCTTCAATCGTCATGCCTCAGCCCATAGGTGAAGTCCTAATCGACTACCATTTCTTCCCGGTGGTCAGTCAAGACTTTGTGCGCAAGATCTATACCGTGGTAGGCTGTCCTCAACACATTTCTGCGCCAAGTCCAACCAGCCGCTAGCCGAATCTCGTCTGCACACCTTGTAGTGACGCCGGCGAAGATTGTGAATTTCTTCACTGGGGCTCGAAGTGCACTCGGTGCCGGGAGCGAAGGTCCCCAAATGCTTGTTCGCCGGGGTGGATTGGTTCAAGTATACCTATCCCTCTTCAACCTTTCCGACACTTTTTATCTATCGCAGCGGTAAGTCCTGCCGCTCTTCGAATTCTCATCTTTCTTATTCTATTCAGGCGGCACGTTGTACGACCTTGCATTCCTCGAACTCTGGTACCACTTGCGCCTCGGCGGCTTAAGCCCCGATATGAGCCCGCTGACTTCTTGCGTCGGGCGGGGAGGAATTTGCTGGCGACCTTCGTGACTGGGGACATTGCTCACGACCCTAAACCACGCCGCTCACTCCAGCCGGCGGCTGTATTTCTACAACATCCTATCTCGAGTTTTACGCGAGTGGCGTACCCAGGATCGCTCGATCCACGCCCAGTGCGACGTCGACGCAGCTATCCTGCTCCATGATATCAGGCGACGGGACTCTAATGTTCCGACCGTCGTGCCCTTGGCCCAAGGCACGCGCCGCCAGACCTTCGAGCGGTAACCCAGGCTAGTAGCTTTTCCCCGTTAGGGTCAAATAAATCTCTTTGCCCGGTCGCAAGCCGTTATCGTGATGTCTGATTCCTTCTGAGCTTTTGGTCCGGCAGCCGGTGGTACTCACCCGTCGGCTACAAGTTTTACTTATAGCGGCCGGTGCCTAGTGAGTCCTTCGAGCGATGCCCGCCTTTTCTTTGGCAGCGACTTTTTACTCAGAACGCTTTAGGAGCTTCACCGGTCCCTCAGGAGTACCAGCTCGTACTTCAGGCTCAGTTTGTGGGTCTTTCTTTCTTTCCTGGTACTCTCCCGCTGACGGGTGCCTCTTCTTAGCCGGAGTACGAATGCCAATGCTGCCTCAAGAACTACCGCCATTGCATCTGGATTCAGTGGGGTGAAGCCTGCCTCAGCTGCATGTTCATAGGCCGCGCCGCCTTGTGCTGCTACACTAAGAAGTCCGTCTGGCAGGCCGAGAACAGCCGTCGTCGCGACACTCTCCTAGCCTCTCGGCCAGGTAAGTCTGCTTTCTATCTTTATACCGCTCAGCGGGGGGTCTTAGTGAATTCTAGCTCCCTCCGCCGGACGGATCGCTCAGTTTGACTGGTACGCCCGGGCTGCCGGTGCCCGGCTCGACGAGAAGAGATACATTGACGTGCGTACTTGCACCATCCTCGCCGCCAGGTCCATGCTCGGCACCCTTGGGTTTGGCCAGCTACGCTTCTTGTACGGACTGTGGTTTGACGCGAAGGGGGGCGGGGCGTACGAAAGGAAATTGTAGATCTCCTCCGGGATAGGTTAGACGCTGTAGCCCTCCAGTCCGGCGCAAGGCTCCCGCCCGTCATGTTCATCGGGCCGTAAGCGTAGTAGGAAATATATTCCCACTGTCAAACGAACTTGCATCTTTTAAAACTCTGTTTCAAGCTGCCCGATTAGGAAGGCTTCTTAGAAACCAAAGCTTCCTCGTGTTTTTTGCCCAGCGGGAGCTCAGCACCTCGTTGGATATTCCACATATATTGCGGATCTTCCGGGAGCATCGGGTGCAATGAGTCCCCGCTGTCGATCTTTCTGTTTCTGGGTCTCCCGCCAGGTCTCAGAGAGATATTTAAGCTGGCGGGAAGGTCCCATTTGCTTCAGTCGTCTACTCATGTCTTTGCTGGAACATCCACTCTTCCCGAATGACCCCGTCGGCCCGCTCAGGGAGTACTATGTACGTTCCTGAACATTTTGCCTCGGGTAATTCCTCATCATTCGGCAGCCTGGCCGGGTATGCTCTGCGTGCCTCAACGCCCGTTCTCATTGCGAGTTTACTGAGTGGGGAGCGCCGTGCACCCGCTGTTACTTGCTGAAGCACAACTGCTCGTACACCCAGACCGCTGAGCTGGCCGATGAAATTGCTGCCCGCCGGGCACCGTTTCAAAGAGGGTCCCGATCGTAAGTGACGACTTCTTTCTTATCTGTTGCGCCACAACTGATTCCCCGCTCGCTTCTAGCGGCTACGAAGGAACAGCTAGCTGCTTGGGACGTCCTTCATGAGGGGACCCTGGCGCAGTTCCCATTCTGGCAACAATACCATTCTGTAATCGTCGGGCGGAACGTCGCAGAGGCAGCCCAACGGCTGTCTTTTTACTTCGAGGCCCGCTTGGTTTTCCCATCTTCTTCAGGAGGCCAAAACGGCTAATCTCCCGGCTGCGTATGTTGCTGTTATCCGCGAGCGGTTAGACGTTCTCGCCAATAATCTTTTCCTGGATCTTCCGGCTAGGATGCGGGCAGTGTAGATACAGGCACATGTACTTTCGGATAGTTCGTTCCGATAACACACGCTCCCGCCCCATGTGAGGCCTTGGAAACATTTATTTCTTGGTAAAAGATGTGCCCGCTGCCCTCAAATGACGTGCTAGGTGACCCACCTCTCCCCCTTTCAGAAATCTCAACTGTCCCCAGTTGATCGATCAGAGGAAATTCAGGTTCCCCGGCAGCAAATTTTCGTGCCACGGAACGATCGGGTGCGTTTGAAATAATTTTCTGCGCCACCGGCGGGTGCATCTACCATAAATGGTAATCCAAGTTCGGCCGTTGACCAAATTTCGTCCAAATTATCCCTTACGGCGTTAATTACGGCCGCTCGAGTATAAGAAGCAGCGGGGCGGACAGGTATACCCCCAGCCTCGTCTACTGTCTTTACTCTGCTTCCTCCAAAATGTCTCAAAACGATTACAACACCGTCAAAGCCGATTTCCTCAAGGCTATGGACGTTGCCGCCAACCT